>OV179157.1:14984060-16184060 GCA_921972225.1 Euplexia lucipara
TGACAGTTCACTTTACTCCAGTTTTCACGTGGTGACTTTCATTGAATCGAGCTGATTCCAGGCAGTAAACACGTTTTTCGTCTTGACCAATCAGATTTTTAATAGAAAAGGAAGAACCTAATTCACTTCTTTCATTGAAATTTCACTGGATTAGATTTGTCTTAACTATTATAGTTAAAAGTAAAAAGAATAGGTATATACAGGGTTATTTTTTAATGACCGGCCTGAAATCATGAAAAAAAAACAGCTGTTTCATACATTTTAGTCCAGTAGGTTAACTTTTGTATGAAACAGCAGATTTTTTTTTCGTGATTTCAGAGTCAGTCTCATAGTGAAAGTTGTTCATATTCATGGGTAGAACACCCTGTGAAAATTTGGCCGTCCATTGAAAAATAACTCTGTATAAAAACTTAAAAATGAGAAAAATAGGGGCGAAACCTTTTAGCGGTTACGGGTTCTTCTTCTATCATGTGGTTAGTTTTACTTACGGTTTAAGAATCTCTCAAGTAACAACTTTTGATGTTGTATCAGTTTGAACGTAGATTCACTCTGTAGGTACATATTATAGCAGAAACTGTAGCTGTAGCTCTTCATTCGTCGTGTTTGGTTGGGTGGTAAGTTATTCACTTTCTTCTTTTAGTAACTCAACAGTTTTTATTTTATTTATTTATTTATTTATTTAATTTTAAAGAAAGCTTACAGACTAATAACAATTTAAATATCATGCATACATTCAGGTACAATTGCTAATAACAAGCTTCCACATGTATAAATCTATATAATTATATGTTACTTGCGTTGACCAAATTGCAGCGATTATATGATTGTTTACAGTTCATAATAATATTAGCCTATATAAACTAAAAAAAAAAAAACAATATTTTAAATACGGCTATTCGTGCAAAATCAGATTTGAAAAACTATCTATGGTTGTCACCAAAATAATCTCTATTTAAAATCTTCCTAATATTGTGTGCGCTAGTGCAAAATAAATCAATTTCCAGATGTGATGGTAAACTATTAAAGGCAATGGAACTACGTATACAGAAAGCGTTGCGCCTGTACTTGGTCGATGCGTATGGTACTTGGAGTATCGGCCGTTTCCTTAGGTTATTTATATTAGTGCGAAGAAGAATTTTGCTAAGTAGTTCAGGACAGTCAACCGAGCCATTTGCGATGTTCACTAAAAAACTGATATCACTAATATTACGTATTACTTCCAACGGTAAGAAATGATATCGTTTACAACGGTGTTCATAGTCGACTGAGGATTGCCTGGCCCTAAAGTCCAAGTAACGCAAAAATTTCTTCTGAACAGACTCAATACGAGATTTGTAGATCTCATATTGAGGGTTCCATACTTGAGAAACGTACTCAAGGTGGCTACGTACTAGAGAACAATATAGGACTTTAATTGGTTTAAGGGAACTAAAGCTAGAACAAGCTCTAATGATGAAGCCCAATGCTTTAAACGCCTTGTTGACAACTGTTTCTATATGATCATCAAAAAGTAGCTTGCTGTCATGTACCACACCGAGATCTCTGATACTGGGTTCTTTACTTATGTAAGTACCATTCAATGAATACCCAGGGCCGATGATAGATTTTTGGCGAGTAAATACTACGTGACAAATATTTCTGGTTATAGACAAAAAAACAAAATTATAAACTACATACTATAGTGATTACTCAGTGTACAGGATAATAGGATTAAACATGGGAATGTGGACGAACTAGCAAATTACATTGGCAATGTTTCCTTTACAGACATAATTGGTGTGATAATTCGAACAAATAAGCATTTAACCTAAATTAATTCTACCCACACTTGCTCTATATTTTCAGTATGAAACTACTGATTCTTTGTGGGCAGTACCTAAGCGCTACGACCGCAATAAATAAGTCTCTCAGAGATCACGCAACGAAAGTCGGCAGCCATTTTTATGTTCTTTTATAGCCGATATAAACGGAAAACCTTCAGTGATACGACAATGATTTCATTTGTTCTCATATTTCGTTTATTCGGGTCTTCTGTATTTTATTCAGTACTTTATATTGTTCGGATGAAATCATTGATTTATTTAGGGATTCCTTTTTCGTTTACACTTTTGTTTCGGATCTTTTGTACACGAGATTTTTCCGCTTTCTAGTGATAGAGCCCATAATAGCTCTTGCCTCAATTTATTCTCGCTCAGGATCCAGTTTGTTGGCACTACAATTCGTTTATTTTTATCGATGTTGTGTAGGCGTTTTGCTTGAAAATACGAGTACAGTTAGCGTCTTTCTTTTTATACTTAGCCAGTAGTCCCATTGTTAGTATTTCTTCGATTTCTGTGTCGTTAGTGTGAGTTTGTAAACGAATTCCACCGTTTAAGTAGAAACATCATATTGTAGGTATTGACAGTCTAAATAAGCGTCGTCTGGCGATAATAGGTATACATATTCCATACAGATTTACTTAAGTGAACTGTGACATTAATGCGAGCAAGTTTTAAACCTCCAACTCCTCTCTACCTCTTAATAATGGTTTTGAAGGCAATGCAGTTTTAGTAGTGCAACTGCTTTTTGAACATGTAGGTATTGAACTTGAACGTGTTTCATAATATCATCCATCCATTGATCTTCAGTTCATTACCGACTTATTCCAATTCGGACTTATTTCATACCACTATGTCAATATACTGGAATTGTGGTAGTTTTGGGTGTTCAATGTCACTATTTTTGTACTATTCGTCGAATCGTTGAGCTGTTTAAGGTTCATCTTGAGCTTTACGTTGATGTGCGCACTGTCTGGGTGGACAGGTCCACTGGATCATCCGCGTCCGTCAAAAGACTTCTTATTCTCCACCAATGATAATGTCTAGACTGTAAAAGAAACATTGACCTCTAAGTTCGTAACGGTATATCTTCACAGAGTAGTCAGCTAAGGAACACCACGCTCATTTTTTGTACAAATTTACAGCAGTGAATATCAACACTTAATTTAAAATTACACTTAAACGCCCATACACATTTTATTAAACATAACATCAAACCTATATTCCCTGTAGGCTTTGGGCGATGTACAGACGCCAGCACATCAAGTTACCCCAATGTGTCAAATTTCTTTGATCGTTTTTCTACTTTGTGTTGAACGGAATAAGGTTCATATTCAATTGGGAAAATATGACAAATTGGGGTAACTTGATGTGCTGGCGTCTGGACCATTAGTACACCCACATTTAGCTAAATATGTTTAAGTTCCAGCAAGCCTATTAATGCCATCAACCAAACACAAACCCAGTCTTACAGCTGTGACTAAGAATTCCTGCTGAAAAACCTAACCTCATCCTTAACGAGAGCTATCTATTAAATCCGTTCAATACGGATCGTCTCCTTTAATTGGTAAATCCTCTGAATTCGAGAAGGGTACCCAATTACTGTAAGCATCTATAGATTTTCAGAGTAACTCTCAAGTAGTATAAATTCTAAGTGATTTGAGTCTATAACAGCCTCACGTAGGCTTATTTCTGTAACAATAACGTTCAAAGTTACTGTCTCGGCAGCTATATTAAAGTATACAGCCGTGAAATGTTCCTCCAAAGTTTGGTAGATTGACGTGGCAGGAGTTTCTAATGTTTTCACGAAATTACTTTTATAATGTTTAAATTAGTTCCTGTTTTAGTAGGAATACAGGGATAAAAAGAAGTCTATATGCCACCCGGAGATAGTGTACTGATCTTCCCATCAAAGAAAGATCTTTCCAAATCGGTCCACTAGTTTTTAAGTTTATTTGTTACATGCACAAATAGTGACTAATCTTTTGCAGCGCAAATCCTTTAAGGTACGACCTTTAACCATGCTTTTTCAAGTCAGGTTAGGCACGACACGAGCTATAACCATGATTTTAAGTCAATTTTAGGCAACAATGTGATTTGAAGGACTATGTAGCGACAAAAAAAAGAATATGCTTAGATGGTTTTATGGTGAAAGGCAACTAACAAAAAGATTTGTTGTACTCTTAGCACTCACTGTACGGCAACCCCGAGTAAACAAACGCAAGTTTATGTGTACAAATATGCCATAGATTTTATTCCTTCTTAACTAGATTGAAATAACGACACTAGTTTATATAGTAGAACTTTAACTTTTTTACCTGCAGGTTTCCGTCCAATCACTTTGAAGTTAGAAGCTCCTTTACAGTTGCCTGGGTATGGTAGTTCCAACTACAGGCCATAGTTTATTTAAGTAAACTACAACTTCAATTTCCCTAATAACTTTAGTCTTGTTTGTAGGTGAACTAAAATCTCATTCATACTCGGCAGCCATCGGGAAATATCGCGAATATTGTTGACAATTATTGTGTTTCAGTTCTGCGTTAAGAAAGGATTTTTACAATTGGAGTAAAATAGTTACAAAATTTGTGATGCGGGCGCGGTTTGGGAGAAATTCGGTCGCTGTTTCTCTAAGAGAGAGAATTAAGATAGTAACAAAACTGTGATCACATGTCTCAATAACGCCACCTTGCATAAAAAACAATCTTAGAGCGGCAGCGGAGCGTACTTCTCTAGACTCACCGACTTGTGTCCACAAGGACGCAAGTAATTAATGAAAATTATAATTTAATATAATAATAATATTTATTCAGAAATTAAAAGGTACAAAATTTAGTACAATTTTGCTTAAATCTAAAATATATTTCTAAGATTTACGTGCCTGAACTAGGTGATCCTGTGTTTCAGGCAAGAAGAACTAAAAATGGACTTATAAAATTAATTAATAAATAAAAAGTTAACAATAATATACTACTTAATTATTTTAAGTTAGGAACTCTTATTACTTCTAGATTAAAATTTAAATTATCTTAAATATAAATTCCATATATGTATTTACTTTAACACTGTAAGCAAATTCTCCGAACACTGTGAGCAAATTGTGTTCGTGATGTCCCGTTTCAAGCAAGTAATGAATGTCTTTGCTGTAATTCTAAGTCAATTCATTTATTTCAATGAGACCATATAGAAGGCTCTTTTGAACGTCAAACTCAAATAAAATATAATGATTTTAGTCGAGATCGATTCTAGTTAATTTTAGTTTAGATCACTAAATAGAAAGCGTTTAATACAAATTACAACTATTTAATTTTACCGCACACCTTACGCTGATACGGTTCGGCTCTCAATGTTTCGCAAATTAAATGTCAAGAAGATACCTTTAAATCCAGATGAATAAATAAAAACGTAATAACGTTAAAATTCTTTTTATCGAAACTCGAATTTCAAATCAGCATCTTACTTCTTCACAATTCACTTCTTCTTCGATATTTCCTGCCAGCGCGTTATCACAAATTATTTGCATATTCAGTGATAGCCATCTTTGTTTACGGCTCATAATATAAGACTGGCTGGCTTCTGCATAAGTAAAGCGTAAAGAGCTCTCGAGTATGAAGATTTTATTCAATTTTAAATGAAGCGAAACTTGAGTTTGTCTCATTTTGTTTGACATTAATTTACTGATATAGTTATGTCACGTACCTACAGAAATGTAATACCTACTGCTTTCAATTTTTGTCGAACACTAATTCTTATGCTGCAGTGCCATTCTGTAAAATATCTACCCGTGAAAATGTAGGTGAAGTGAAGACCAATTCCAGGTAAGGCATTTTTAGTTCACTTCAATCTATTTTTGGGGTGATTTTAGCTGTTCATAGTGTTAGTCACGTATCCGTGCTAAAAACTCCTTAGATAGGTTGAATGTCCACAACCGCGCGGACTCCGCGTGTCCATTATGTGTAATGCGATAAAAATCATTCTAAATAAACTACGATAGGTATGTAGATCTTTTATTGACCAGGAAAATGACGAACATTTGTTTTAATTAGAGTTGAAATATTATTTCTCGTAATTGACATTTCAAAACGCATCGACCTAAAATACAGCAAAGACCAAGGCATAAACACATTTCAAATCTTTGACTTGATTCGTATCCATCACCGACCACTTTCTCCAGCTGTCTCACAAAAATAGTAAAGTCCTTTAACTACAAGAGAATTGGTACCATTATGTTTATTAGGATGAGGTCTGTCTCTCTCTCTCTCATTCTCTCTCTCTTGTGTTTCATTCTAAACACTGGTTTCTCTCTATCCATATCTTCGCTATCTGGTCGTTCCTCATTTACCGTACTTACTCGTAACTTCCTACAATTGTGTCAATTAATTTCATTTTCTGATTTCATTTGCTTTTTTGTTGTTTATCCTTAAAGGCCCCATCACCTTTCCCTACCCCCAGTTTTGAAATAAAATCGCTCCTAAATTAACTTTCTTCTTGTTAAGTACAAGGAGAAAGTTAGTTGGGCCCTCAATTATTTTCTATCAGCTTATCCGAAGTCTGAAGATATTATACTACTAATAGGGTTGAATTTTGCATTGATTTCGGGAGACGCGAAACTCGTTAGACAAAACTACATTTTTATTAAAGACTAGCAGACGGCAGCGGCTCCCACGTACCCACGTAGTTCACGTTACCGTGGGAATACAGGTATAAAAAGTGGCCTATGTTATCCCGGGATAGTGTAACTTTGTGGATAGTGTAAATGATTCTTCAAATCGGTCCACTAGTTTCAGAGTATATTGAATGTTAACAAACAAACAGTCGAATCTTCATAATATTGAAATGAATAGAATTCAGTATTTCGAAAGATTAAGTATACCAATGTCATACATATGGGATTATTCAAAGTTCGGTTCCCCAGGCATCAAATCGATATATCGTCACCATTGCCATCATTTCGTGGTAAGAAGAAGTCTAGGCTGATGTAGCTCTACACTTTGTGATATTGAGAACCGAGGATATTACAGTCAGACACGTTAGGGTTGCCTCGTCGCAAACCTAGGTGTTTAATTAATGTCTTCATTTTTTGCTTTTGTTGCAAAAAGGGGGGGGAAATTCCGCTCGATAACGCGACAGTGTGTATCCCTGTCATGAAGCCTTTTTTCAGAATACCGTTTTTGCAGAGACGACGTATTTAAAATGGTAATACGGAGGTAAGAACGAGAGCTTACTGCTCAGGAGTATATTTTTTGCTGAGAATGCTAGGAATACTACACAGTTTCCTTGTGATATACGTAACTTGTCTGAAGCTTTAATATTTTAGCTTTTCTTTTAATTGCGTCGTTGGTCTCTATAGGTTGCAAACCGTGGTGCTAAGCATGCAGACCTGGTTCCGATGAACCGGATAAAGATATATTTATTGAATAACTTATACATTAGGTTTTGAATTAACATTAAGATTACATTTTTAAAGGCGACTAACGAAAGGTGGGGTGTAGACGTCGTAGAAGAACATATAAGAGACCTTATAGGTGATGTCGCTCAGAAAGATCAGGTGTGTAGTACTCGCAACCGGGCGTCTGTGTGAATGACCATATGTATGAACGTTAACGAAGTAAAAGAAGTATGAAGAAGAATCGTATCAAATGGCGCTCTGGAGTTTCTGCTTACCGCTATATGAGAAAGGCCTAAGATAATAATATGTATGTGTATGTATGTATAACATTTTTAGTTTCAAAAGTCTTCTCAAGTATCCCTGAAATTTCTCAGTAGCAGCCCGTGGTCAGTGTAGTCGGTTGATCTTATCTTGCAAAATGTAGCTATGCCTAATCTTTGGGGAATACAAGCAATTATCAATGTTTGGATGATATTCTTGACTACAAGGCTACTAAAATTTAACTATACAAAACTTTTTTACAAAAAATACAACCGACTTCAAAAAACACTAACCGGTATAAAATAACTCTAAATTAGGAAGTCTGTGGCTTTGGTGGTTTTGTCTCATTCATGATTGGCCACCGACTTCCGAATTTAGAGTTATTTTATACCGGTTAGTGTTTTTTGAAGTCGGTTGTATTTTTTGTAAAAAAGTTTTTATTTAACAATTTTTAGTTTTTATTTTTATATACCTAGCTAGATGATAAATTATTATCCATTTCTACAACACATATTTACATATTACAATCAAACAAATAAACAGCAACTGTACGCGATGAAATCAAAAAGTAAAATTCATGAACAAAAGTTTTCATAAAATGAAAACTACCAGGCCAAACCATGTAATTTTTTTATGAGACCATAAAGGAACTAGTCCGCATCAAACTAAAAAAGAATCACGTAAATCGGTACATAAATCTCAGCGTAATCGGTGAACATACATACAAAAAAGTGTTCAAAAATAAATTAAATTTTTATAAAATTGTTCATAAAATAAAAACTACCGGGTCAAACTATGCTATATTTTTATGGGACCAAATGGCAGCTATTCCGCATCGAACTCAAAAAGAATCACGTAAATCGGATCATTAATCTCAGAGTAATCGGTGTACATACATCGGTATTTTTTTTTTTTTTTTTTCGTATGTATACGAAAAAAAAAAAAAAAAATACCGATCGAATTGAGAACCTGCTCCTGAAGTCGGTTAAAAACCAGCTACATTTATCTATCTGTCTCAAGATTTGATTTGCCAACCAGACGACAGTATCCCACAAATAATAGACAATGGTGGTTACTATTCAAGATGGCGGTATGATTACATTGAGACGTAGGTAATCGAGTTGAATGTAACTAGATTTATCATTGGTCTATGGACACATTGCTGTTTGAACTATGTATTATGATATTTGAACATCTACTGATCAATATGATATACGAAAATTAATACGTGAAAGTTATGATTAACGCAAGAAATTGTTGTGTACTTAATTACGCTCCGCTCTGTTTTCTAATTAGCGTAATACATGATCATGATATACTGATTAATTGGTATCGTACAAACATTAGGTATTTCTACCTAATGTTTGTACGATACCAATTAATCAGTACACATACATACATGTTATTTTTATTTTATTTTATTTTATTTTTATTTTATTAAGACAAAACCGAGTCAAACATAACGCCCAGGTCACGTACCACTTTTACCCTATCTACTAATACTCCTCTTATATTGTAGTCATACGTAATTATGTTTTTACTATTTTTTGAAAATGTAATAACCTGACATTTTTTGGCGTTTAGTGACATCAAGTTTTCGTCACACCATTCCACAATTGTTTTAATATCCGATTGAAGGGCCTCACAGTCATGAATATTTGAGATACGCCTGAAAATTTTTATATCATCTGCGTAAGCTAGGCAATCGCTTTTAATTTTACTTATGTAACAAGTTGTTATGAACTAGCAGCCTCCCACGACTTCTTATCGGTACGTATCTCTTTATAAAGTAGATTAAGATGGTAATGGTGGTTTGGTTTAGATTAAGAAGGTGCCTATAAGGTATAAGTTTATTTTCTAACTTTGAGTGGGAATCACTGTTGCATTGGGGACACCTGTAAAGACTGGGTTTAAGTTTAATAACAAATCAAATAAATTACTAAGACTTCCTCGCCATTTCGTCCGTACTGTGTATAATACTCGCAACCAGCGTGCGTATATGTTACGTAGGTGATGAAATATTCTTATTGCCTCCTCACTTCAAATAAAGGCGTGAGTGTTTATTCATGTTGAATGCATAGATTTCATTCAAACATCTGATGGGCTAGTTGCTAAGTAATTTAGGTTATAAACCATGACCTATACAAGCGGTTATTTTTACAAGTAAAATAACGTGTGCTTTTGGCACGACTGAAGTCAAACTTCTTTAAAGCATACGTGTGCGCGCACTGATTCTCTTGCTCCTACAATGTGATACAGACTATAGGACTGCACGTGCCTTAGATATACGAAACGTAACTGGCTATGAGAGAAAGAAAAGGTGTGCTCGCACCTCCTTCTTGCCCTTACTGTAATATACAAACGCAACTCTGTGTCTTTCTATCTTTAACTGACTTTTAATATCACCCTCTCAACTTCCGTTCGCCTCGCCCGATCACACTTTTCGTAACGCTCTCTTTTTTAATATTATAAACCAGTGCTTGAGTACAATCCCACCTGATGGTCAGAAGTGATGCAATCAGTGATGGTGAAGCGCACTAGTTTATTAAGAGCCTATTCACTCTAGCCTTGAAGACACCTAAATTATAATCGGACGGGAAGACCGAACCGAACCGGCTCCGGCCGTGCTCTCGTCACGCATTCACCAGCTAACTCCAAAAAATCACCTAAAATTGCACAATCTTTCAGTAAGAACAATAAATAGACCCGGAGGTATATTATGAAAACATTTTGTTCAGTTTGCATAAACGGGACCAAATGTTTTCGCACTTATACAGGATGGATGTTGTTTAGATAGGACGGTAAGGGCAGGTACCTGAACTACTGTAAACATTTACAAGGAAGTGGCCAATCCGTTCATAAAAACCTTTCTTTCTTTAGTTACTTTGAAACGTGCGGCCATTTGCTATTATTTATGTGAATTCTAGTCAAAGTTTAGTCATTTACATATGTATAGTCAAAATATAAAAGATTCCAGTTTCCCTTCCGAAAAGGTAGTGTCGTATGCAGGACCATGGGCCGAAAATTTCATACTTACATTTTAAAAACAGTTTTTATTTATCAAAAGAAAAATTCAAAAATGTTTGTTTGTTAGAACATGGCACATTATGGTAAAATATGGTGTAATTATTTTGTTTACAAAACCACTTTGTAAAGTTCACATACATGGTGTATGACGCTCACATAATGTCAAATGTTGCAACTGTACATTATTATATCTAAAAAGTAATACTTAAAAAAACAATAGAACAAAATATATCTCAGAAACTGAGATTATTATACCTCGACAAAAATAATTTAAAAAATAAACGAAAAGTGTGTTAAATAATTTAGAAACACAAGTAATCTACTATAAAACATCTTTTTGTTTTCCTTAATCGTTTGGAGATGACAGAGATAAGACATTTGTAAATTGTGTCTCTTCCTCTCCTTCCCTGCTTGCGATGTGTATCCGACAGGGTCCACAATGATCACTTCTGTTAAACCTACCATCTAACTCCACATGTGGAAGCAATGAATATATTGAATTAAAGCAAGTGCTTAAGAAAATACCGAGCACGCCAAAGCACACTGCATGTTGTGCTGGACAAAGTTCATGGTACACTACACTGCCAAGCGTTTCATCAAGGGAATCTTCAAGCTGTGAAGTTTCACCTGCTGAATCTGGACTATGAGTCTCGCTTGCGCTAACTATCCCCTCGACATTCAATCTCGTATAAACAACGCTTAACATAGCAACCAAGATCACTCAAAGCTTTGAAAGTATCAGAAACTCACGTTCTTCAATTGTTTCCTTTTCTCGTTGAAAATGTGGTGCGAGCTCTTTAGAAAGGAGTTCCATGATACTTATTTTTCTTTGCAGTTAACTTTGTGGCATGTTGACTTTGTAATATAAGTCGGCAAAGGAAAAGTCGGCGGTAGTATACAGACACCAGACGTTGGAAAACGTATAAATGAGGAAGCAATTTATTTTGCGGTTGAATCTTTTTAGTAGTTCAACGAAAAAGGAAATGACATAGGAAGATTTAATCAAATACTACAAACGGCACGCAAAGAAAACATTGCAATTAGTCCTTCTTTGTAGTTTATTCAATTAATGGTCCAGAAAAATATAACTTAAAGCCAATACCTGTAATTAAATACGTTCAAAATCTAGCCGCAATCTCGTCTCATTGACACAATCTAATCTAATTAATGTAGGATATTAGACGTCTTTTTTATGAGATTACGAACGTTCTTAATAATACTCTACTATTCTCTGATACACCTACTTAAGTATACACTGAAAACAAATCTTAACACAGAAACTCTCAAATTAACTTCTTAAAATCGACATCGTAGTGTTTTCTTCTTCTTATAAATAGACGTAAAGAAAGAGCCAACACGCAGATAAAAGTTATTGATATCAAAATTATAATCAACAGTTCAAAGTATGGAGAACCGCAAGAATCCAATATAGGGGATCGCAAGTGAAGAGCTCCTTTCGTACGAATTACATGCTCTATCCAGAATAAAAGCTCTTTAGCAGGAGGTATGGGACGATCATTGTATATTAAAGACACTTCTTTTGCTGTTTCTCGATACCTGAAATCATAGTTAAGCGCATGAACACGATTATATATTTTGTCATCATCAATATTGGGGTTGGTTTCTAGTCTAACTGGATCCAGCTGACCAGTGTTTTACATGAAGCGACTACGTTCCTGACCTCCACAACCCAGTCACGGGATTGATTGAATTGGTTATTGACTACGATTGGCAAAAATTTACGAAGAATTACCAGGACTTACGGCTTCACGTGGTTTTTGAGACATATTATGGAGAGTCCTAATTTATAATGAGTGGCCATTCATCCATGGACCGACCTCAGCAGGCTTACAGTTATCTTTGAACGACCCGTACGGCTGTTTAGTCAGCTTTTGTTTCATAAATAAATGTGAAATCCTCCTAATATTCCACCCTGTAATTGTTTGATGGGTTTTATCATCTGCATGAATGACCATTTCCTTCATAAATAGGGCAATTCTGAACCAGGAAAAGGCCTTATTCCATTTAATATGTGGCGCTTGGAATCTCCAAATGGCCTCACCTAAATTCTACCCTCATAAAGTATGTACTACTATCTCTGTAATATTCACTTACTTGGTATTTCTTATCACATCATCCATGGCCGCTTTCAAAGCTTTTATATCCATGATATCTACTTTCTTAGCAAAACCTTTGTTTACTGCCTTATCGACATTATTAATTTGATCTTTCAATATAGGGATTCCAATAATAGGAATGCCGAAGTGTATTGCTTCGATAAATGATTGAAGGTCTCCAGTTGTAATGAACAGAATACAATTAGGATGAGCTGAAAATCAAATAAATCACTTTTGGTTAAGTTGATTTCGATATTAGATTGTGATGTAAAAGAGGAGTTAAGGATTATGTTTAGAGGATTAGCAGTAGTATCTGCGTTGTAAATATAAGCTGACTGGCTTTAGCCCGCGAAATTTTTTGAAATCAGAAGAGTGGGTTCTGATATTATCTATTTAATATCTTTTGTAAACTTTTATCGCTTGTTAATATTAGTAGAGATAAAGCAGTAAAGATTGTTATTAAGTAGGTACCAATAAGTTTGCCAATACCGCAGAGTCTAGAAATTATTGTAGAGAAAAGAAATATTATAAATAGATCGAGAGAGACAAGAGAAGAAATTTATGAGTGTTTAATACAGTTCATCTAAAAAAATTAAGGAAAATGAATTAATCCAGAAACTAACATAAAATACTCTGTTGCGACAGCCGCTTATATATATAAACATTCTTTGGTGCCTTGAGTTTTCTCTCATATTCCCATATAACAGTCATATTAACTTTCTTGAAAACATCCAAAACATCTTCAATAAGATTATCTGGAAGAGTAATTCCTTTCAATGATGTGCCGCTACTGAAATATACGATGCCTTTCTTCGAAACATCCATAATCTTTTGAAGATTCTGCGAATAAAATATTTTATTATATGAATTAATTATAATTATGTTGAAGAAATGGTATATCCTACTTAACCGAGTAATATTAGGTCTTTTTACTTAATTTTTAATGTGGCTTTTGCTACCTACCTATAACCTATTTTTGATGGTTTTGTGAATGTTGGTGTCGAGTGTGATAAGAATTTCGTCAGACTTGTGTATAGGACTACTTATCCAAAATCTCAATTTCCTCCATTGCATCTTGGCGGTGACGAACCGCCTTTCTGATTATTTCATTCTGGTATATGACTGAAAACCTCAATATATTGAGTATTGAGTTTTTCGGTCATATTATAAGTAGCTATTCATTTTATTATGAATACAGTCCAGTACAGAATTGCTTGTAGAATAGAGGAGATAAGATATTAGATGCCATTGAACATAAATCAATATAATAAATTAAAATGTTCCGGATTACTTAGTTATCAACTTGAGGACCCATTACAGTCAGCCTAATCATCCCTTTATATTCGTTTCTTTGGATGACAATATTTCCTCAGGTCATGACATTAAAAATTAATAAGCGTACAGTAAATATGTTTTATTTGTAATGTGTGTGTCTGATCTGGCATTTTCCTCGCAACGATTATTTATTCAGAATGTTTCCTTTGCGAGCGTCTTATTACTGTAATTTAGAATTGTTATCTCATGTTTGTTTGTTATATTAGTTATTTTCTTCAAAGAGATTTTTGGCCTAGAATGTTTTCAAAAGGCCTCGCATTTTATTGCGTTATCATTCCGGCAATTAAGCATGGCATGACTCCATTCATTCGTTCTTTCTCAATTTTTCCTAGGCGATGTGTTATTGGGGTTTTCTATCCAAGATGTTTCAGTAAGTACAAGCCTGGAGTCTCGATTTATGCCCTGTTGACGGCAATATAGTCCCTTCTAACACGGGACTCAAAAATAACTAGCAAGAGTGTGTGAAGTGTGTTAATATAGGTACACCCTTTCCTTACCCTTCTGGAATTACAGGCGCAATGCTATCATGTTTAATTTTAAATTGAATATATCTATATTTTACCTTTGAAAGAGGTTTCCTTTTCTCTTCAATATGGAAGCCAGCAATCTGAATATAATTCAGTGGCAAACGGAACATCTGTCCAGTGGAAAAATGCGAATTTCCCAACAATAGAGATCCATTGTGCTTGACGACTTCAAAGGGAGGTAAAATGCCACCTCTTTTAGCCATCGCTGGACCAAAGGCTCTATTGAACACGGATTCTTCTCTTTCGCTCAATAACCTGAGAAAAGAAAAACAATTTGAAAGTGTATGTGTATAGCTATACTTACTTTGTTTATGTATTTAACTAAAGTTAAACAATCTTTATATGGCTTTTTACACAAACAAATATATTAAACTAATAAACTACTGCTTAAACCAATGGTGCAATTGATTTAGTAATCGTTATTGTTGTATTAACGTTGAGGTTTAGTTGCATATTATTTTAAACCGAGTTTATAAATTTAAAAAGATCAAATTTAATGTTTTAAAATTCTTTAATGTTTCGCTTTCAGACAAATACTTACCTAAATAAAACGGGTATTAGTATTTTTTATTAAAATTACTGTAACACTGAAAGAGTTATTTTAATAACTATCCAGAGTACCTACTTAGAATTATTTATCGGGAAATAGAAAAACTAATGGATATACTTGTGGTTAAGAATTGTTGCTATAATTAATGCAATTATTATTAACTTCAGGAGCACAATGGAGGTTAGTATGGGTTTAGTAAAAAATAACAAACGACTGTCGATGCAAAAATAACGCATGCAAATTGCACGTTAGGTCAAGATGACAAGGTCTTGGTTGTATAAAGTAAACTATATTGATTATGCTGCTTGTTATAACATGAATGGTTCGCCTAGAATCGTGTATTGTAGCGTGACTGAGGATAACCGTTGAACAAATGGCAAAGCAGATTTACTACCTGATATGTGGTTGGTATACAACGCGTGCGAGCGCATGAACCATAGTGATTTAGTAGATTTAGCAAACAATGAGTCACTGATAGCTGGTGGCATTAAACGACGGAATTAGAACACAGATTTATGGGCTATCAATTACTGGAAACAGAAAGAAATACTATTCTACCTAATGTCGAATCAAGGAAATTTTGTTTTAGTTTTCTTGAATTCAATGACATCAGATTGTAGATGTTGTAAAAGAATGTCAAAAATATGTACCTACTCACCTATTTGTCACTTGTTGAAGTCTATTTTAAAATATAAAACAGTTGAATTCAGTTCGCTTAGTTTGACCACGGTCTCGTTGTTATACTCGTATTATAGTAGGTGGATGTGTTCGCTGTTTTTCACATTTTCCTTTTACATACATATTTAACAACTTCCCTGTCCTATGAGTCATATATTATTAATGTTGATTGTTTGACTATTGGGTCTACTTATCTGTCGTCTGGATTTGTGTCCGATTGTTGCCAAGGGGCTCGCCCCCTATTACATAGGACTTAAACATAACTGTTCTGGCGAAATGTGGGTGTACTACTGGTACACCTCTGCCTAGCCCTTCGAGGATTACAGTGACGTTATGTTATGTGTGTATGTTATTTATACTCAATACTCTTTCAGGAACCACAGAACGTCACCTGCAGCGATCCTTACTCCTTTTGTTTCAATTACATTCTGGTCATACACTCATATCAGTTTCGAGTACAACGCACCGACCTTTTTAAAGATCATCACTAACAATGTCAGTGTGACCTTTATTGTTGAAATACTTTCATTCTAGGTCGTTTTTACTCACATCGACCTTTCATTAGTCGTCTTTTATTCATCCATCTTCTTTATTCATTTCTTAAGAAGTATATTTCGTCCTAAGCATTATCTCTATAGTTACTTTTCTTCTTTTATTGCGTTCATCTGCCTTAGTCTTTTCTACCCTACTTACGTTTTTATTTTCACTTTTTCCGTTATTCTTATTTTCATAGTTTGTTCGATAAAACAATCCAGACGGGAATATTAATCCAGGTCTTCAAAGTTATTAAAAGTTTGGGCGTGGCGAAGTTTTGTTTCTAAAGAATAGAATTAAGGCTGTATCAGATTAATAAAGTAGCCGTGGAATGTTCGCTTTATTTTTGTTTTATGAGCTTAGTAGAAGTTTAAACGGTTATAGGTAAGGCAAGCAAGCGCCTTCTGGTATTTAATAAAAACTTTCACACATTTTAAATGGCAAAGTGTATTATTATGAAATATATTTGTCCTTAATTACTTTTTGTAAATTGTTATGATTGCTATATTGTTATAAATGATACTTATTACTCTAAGTCCAAAGGTTTGGTAGTAATTTGAAGCCGAAGTTGTAACTTTAGATGTAAAGTATCTGATAGACATTGCACAGATAGTTTGAAAAGTATCATTGAATTGAAATGATTGCAGTACTGCACTGTCATACACTTGTACAAAGGCACAAATATTGACAATCACAACTAGTTTTTCTCTAAATGTAATAAGTATGACTTATTGTCTCGTTGGTTGCATGTGCTTCTTCTGCGATTCCTGGGTCTTGAATACTGTCATTTGTATGAATTTTCTTAGTAAGTAGCAACCCGTTACCAGGATTTGTGCCTGGTTTGTGATAACATATGTAGGTACACCTCTGACTAATCTTTTAGGTAATTCAGGCGTGATATTATGAACATGTTGTTACAGAAAGAGTCTTTGTGTGAGGGTCATTAATTTTCATTCTAAAAATATCAAGCAAAAGAACCATTAGTTTTACGTGTACATAATTAATAGCCATGCCGTACAAGTCACGTATTTTTTCATGACTTCGACAAATGGATCGGTCGCTGATTCGTAGTAAAATTTATGTCTTTTTATACCATAGAAACACAAATTAAATATTGTCGTAGAGATTTCATTTGTAAGTAGTTCTCTTTCTATCATTTTTTGCAGGCACACATTTCCCTTTGTCGTGATTTTGAATGCAGCAGGGTTCGAATTTTATTTTGTTATTTGCATATAATTATTTTTGCTTTATTGTCAATGGATTGCTAGTTGGATAGAATGCGTATATAATGTATATAGGTACAGCTCTGACTAACCTACGTCTAAAATACGTTACGCCTGCTATTCCCGAAAGGTAGGCAGAGGTGTAGCAGTGGTATACCCACATATCATCTGTTATGTTACCCCATGTAAAAGGGTAGGGCGAGCCCATTGCCATCAATCGGGCACAAATCTAGACTGAGGACTTTTAGATGGCAAAACTAAATATTGCTTTCCCCAACCCGGGGATCGAGCCCAGGACCTCATGCGCAGCAGTAGCGCTTGCGACCACTAGACTAACTAGACAGTTTCAGTATGACGGAATAACTAAAATGAATGTGTCCGTTTAATTGTCGTCAAATCCATAGTATATCATCTTACTATCATGTAAAAACCCAAGTGAAACATTATTCAATTAGCTCAAATTTTATCATTTTACATACCATCTGTGAAACTTCTCATATAGAAGCTGAAATTGTTTCTTCACTCTTTGCCAGATATTTTTTGGTACCATCGCGGACGCGCAAGAGTCTGGGTACTCATTTAGAAGACTCAGTAGATTCTCATTCGGCTCAATTGGAGAAGACCATATTAATGGGCAGCTGAACACTGAAGAGAAACTGAAATGATAATATAATAGGTTCATTATAATTATGGCACGTCTACACATTACTACACAGCAGATCGGAATAGCATACAATACTCTTTAACCTTTCAATATTTTCAATTAGAGACACAATACAAAGACAATGAAAGCGCGGAAGCCGGCGGCGTCCGCTTGGGGTTTGATGAATTGAAATGAATTAATAAAACCGACAGGTGACAACTCGACTAATTTACAATCCGACATTAGACAATCTGACAAACGTGACGCTGGCAGAATAGTCGACATCGGCTCAGATGCCACAAAGAAAAAAAGAAAATAAAAAACAATCTGACAACTCTACAAATCAACAATAAAATTTCCGAAAATCAAAATACATTTATTCAAATTAGGTTGAGGTTCCGCACTTTTTGAACGTCAAAATTACATAAGCCAGTCCCCAAAGAGCCCGTACTCCGCCACTTTCTAGTGTTTACCCTGGGCTAAGTTTTTATTATTTATTTTTGCTTAGTTAAACAGCATCATTGCGAAAATTGTTTAGATTGTAAGATAGAGGTTATATTAAACACAGCCACCTCTGTTAAAGAAATATACAAAACAACAACAGCTTATGAAAAAGTTTATTAAACGTAAGTACCTAGTAGATAAGATAACCTGGCTAACTTTAGAATGTCGGTATAGGATAGTAAATGGGTTATAAAGGTCAGCTGTTGGTAGTCGCTCCCTATAAAATATGTCGGGCACCCGTAACTTACTAGATTGAAGACCGATCCCTACATTGTCAAGAATTGGGTTTTCCAATTATGTATTTTATCCGTATGTGATTGGATTGACGGAACTTGCGAAAACTAAATTATTAAGGAATGAATGTCAAAATAAGATGAGGCTTTTGTACAACTTTGAAGCATTTTATAATCCATCCTGTCACAGGCACGCTGTGCCAGGCTAACCATTTTCTGTGGTTTTTATTTTGGTCTTCGAAATATTGAGAGATAGAAAGATATAATATTAATTGGCAAAAGGTAAAAACGTGCATTCACTAAAACATTTAACAACAGAAACAGTAAAAAATAAATGGCATGTCTCACGGCTGCACCAAAAGGCTCATTTCAGCGGAAAGGCCAGACTGCAGATCTATGCTGTCTGACGCTGGTTTTCAAATGCACCTTTATTTACGAACACTTTCAAGGAAAATTCGTAGTACCTACCTACTAAGTGTTTTTTACATTAATTTGCTCATTATTTGATGTATGCGTTCAGTAGCAAGTAAGATTCCTTTGTCTTTAATACTTCTTACTCATTGCAAAATTCAAGAAATCATGCTACACGATATTAAATAACAAGGTAGGTACATAAATAACAATTTGACAAATCGATTTGATTGCACGAAGTGAGTGGGTGTTTGCGAAAAAGTCAAAAGGTATGTTGTAAAGAGAGGAATTCAGTTCACATAGAATTCACTTTATAAGGAATACAAATGTTTTCTTGGTTCTTGTAATGTGAAGCGAACCGTGTTATTGTGTATAAAAGCCGAGTGTTCCCGACTAGATAGTTAGTTAACTTTCCAAGTCTCTACTCATGAATATTTAGTTATAAAACTTTAGCGAGAGTGTTGTTTTGTTTTAGTAGATTAAATAATTGGAGTAGTCATATGGGTTGTTAAGAGAAAGTCTGAAAGTGGTGCCTGTGACTGGAGAGTTATGTGGATATCGGTTGTGTCAGGTGTAACCTAAAGGCATCTGTCTGATACAATAAGGAATGAAGACGTGTTAAAAAAAATACATAAAGCTTAACTCTTTTATTTGTTTACCCGGAGTATGTACTGTGAAAACCGGAACTGGGGCAGATATGAGGTACAGACGCCAGCTCATCAATCTACCCCAATGTGTCAAATTTCTTTGATAGGTTTTCAACTTTATTCTAAACAAAATTAGGTTCATGTTCAATTGGGATTTGACAGTTTGGTGTAGTTTCGATGTTCTGGCGTCTGTACATAGTCAGTTGGTGATAAATAAAAGACGTGCGTTCGTACTGAGCGTATATTCAACTGAGAACTGTTCGAGACAACCGTGCGCGCTTACTTATGATTACCCACATATATAACACCTTCACCCTTAATTTCTACTATAATACTTATAACTAACACAAAAACAACAGCTGTGAATTATTGCTAAACTTACTTCTATATTAGACTGGAACAAATAACATAAATATGCTAAATTACAATTAATTTACAAAGCATGATTAGGCATAATTTATACAGTACCTACATCTACTTCCCTAATTTATTTGTAACAGTCCTCGATACCATATCGTCTTACTGGCTTACGAACACGCCGAACATTAGGCGGTTCATTAGATTCATTGTTGTTCGAGCTTTGATTATCTATTTCCTGCACATTGGGCACGCTACACGTTTTTAGCGGTGTTGCTGCTAACACAGTATTCGTATTGTCGGTTGGTTTTGGTGATAAGTTCTCGGCTACCAACGGTGCGGACGGGTTCGAGCCCCCGACTGGTGTACCGGACTTTTGGTCGTTGTCGAATGGGAAAATTAGCGAAGGGCGGAATCGTTTTACGGATTTTTCGCGTGCAGGGTGACTGTCACAATTATTACGAGTTAATTCTACTATCTCGGTTACATCTTTAGGCACTTTAAGCTTTAGTTGGTCGATATGTCTGTGTTCTTCGGTTCCGTTGATTGACCTAACTATGTAATCTGTACTACCTGTCCTCTCCATTACTGTCCCCGCCGTCCACTTATCCAAACCTCGATAGTCTCTAAACCAGACTTCGTCCCCTGATTTAAATTGTCTAACCCTTCCCCCAGCTGACTTTTCCGCCTGCTTCTGGCGAGCCTTTACTAATTGCTTCTGGTCTGGTTTTAAGCAATCTAGACGCATGCGCAAATTGCGCCCTATGCACATCTTTGCTGGACTTTCGCCGGTTGTATAGTGTGGTGTGTTTCTATAAGCCATTAGAAATCTACACAAGGATGCATGTATGTCTGTTTTTGACTTAATAGCTTTTTTTATATTTCGTTTACATAATTTTACTGCGTTTTCCGCCGCCCCATTCGAAGCCGGGTGATAAGGGGCTGAAAAAATTTGTTCAATCCCATTGGTGCTTAAGAATTGCTTAAACTCCGTACTGAAAAAGGGTGGACCGTTGTCACTAACCACTTGTTTTGGCAAACCGAATCTCGCCCACATTTCCCGTAATTCTTTAATTACTGCTTTCGCTGTAGTACTACTCATTTTAATTGCCTCTATCCACTTTGAATGTGCGTCCACTATTATAAGATAAGTTTGCCCTACTATCGGTCCCAAAAAATCAATGTGTATTCTAGTCCACGGACGGTCTGGCCACGGCCAGGCGCGCGGTGCGTGCGCCGGGGGAGCGTCGGCTACCGCGGCACATATGGTGCAGGCACGACATGCTCCTTCTAAAGCCTCGTCTATGCCCGGCCACCACACATAGCTCCGTGCCAATGCCTTTGTTTTCACTACCCCCATATGACCCTCATGTAGCTCCGTGATTACTTTATCTCTGCACGAGTTTGGAATAATGACCCTGTGTCCCCACATAACACAACCTAATTCTAAATATAACTCATTTTTTCTATTAACATATGGTTGTAGCTCTCTCATTTCGATATCGTCCGGCCAACCGTCATTAATATATCTAGCTACTCTGTTTAATATGATATCAGAAGCCGTTTCTTTTTTTAATTTATGTGAGTCTAAGAGTAACGCTTCTGCAGCAAAATGTAAATATGTTTGTTCCGGGGTGTCTAATTCCTCTCTACAGACCCCCTCCTTATGCTTATTTATCAACCTAGACAAAACATCCGCTGTATTTTTATCTGTGCGAATATATTCTATATTGAAGTCATAAGCTGATAATTTAATAGCCCATCTCTGAAGTCGACTAGCCGCCGTGTTAGGAATACCAGCATGCGGTCCAAAAATTGTTACCAGCGGTTTATGGTCCGTACGCAAAGTGAACTTTCTACCAAATAAATATTGGTGAAATTTGTCCATTGCAAAAATAATCGCGAGCGCTTCTTTATGTATCTGACTATAGTGTTGTTCGGCGGAGGTAAGCGCGCGCGACGCGTACGCCACCACCCGCTCACTGTCGCCGGGCGCGCGCTGCGCCAGCACCGCGCCAAGCCCCCGCGAGCTTGCGTCGCATGTTACTGTGCTCTCTGACGACATATCGTAATGAGTCAAAACTTCCGCACTACACAAAAGGTTTTTAATTGTATTAAATACTTTTGTATGTGACATTGTCCATTTCCAGTGTCTTCCCTTTTTGAGCAAGTCGTAAAGAGGGCTAATGTGAGTGCTTAATTTTTTTATAAATTTCCCATAAAAATTAACCATTCCCAAAAACGATTTAAGTTCCGATACATTAGTTGGATGCGGCATCTCTAATATTGGTTTTAACTTTTCTGGGTTTGCTCGAACTCCCTCTTTATTTATGATGAACCCTAAATATTTCACTTGGTCCGCTATAAACTCACATTTTTCTTTCTTAATCTTTAAGCCGTTTGTTTCCAAAATACGAAACACTTGTTCTACACTTTTTAAATGTTGATCCAATGATTTACTTTTTATTAGAATGTCATCGTAAAATACTAATACGTCGGGGATATTTTTAAAGAGATTGGACATTAATTTTTGAAAAATTCCTGGACTAGAAGAGAGACCATACACTAATCGATTGTATTTAAACAGTCCTCTATGTGTGTTAATGACAGTATAGTTCCTTGCCGTTTCATTTAGAACTAACTGGTTATAAGCTTGTGATAAGTCTAGTTTGGTAAAATAATGATTGCCACTAAGGCCACTAAATAAATCTTCAACCTTTGGAACCGGGTACCTATCGACCAACAAAGCCTTGTTAAGTGTCACCTTATAATCCGCGCACAGTCGTATTCCGCCGTCCGCCTTCCTCGCTATGACCAATGGCGTGGCCCAGTCGGACCGGTCAACAGGCTCGATGACGCCGGCACGCAACATTGCGTCCAACTCTGCATCCACTCGCGGAAGCAGCGCGTACGGAACCGGGCGCGCGCGGCAGTAAATCGGCTGCGCTCCGGGCCGCACGTACAGTTTGACCTCTTCCCCGGTGTACTTGCCCAATGTGCCGTCAAATAGTTTCTTATGCCTGGAGATAACATCATTTAGCAAGTTATTTTTACATGATACTATATTATGAATTTCTGTGCACTTACTTAGTTTCGGTATATCTATACTCAACTCAGACAACCACTGTCTTCCCAATAAACTAGTACTCTCCTTATTTATAACATACAAATCTAATAATTTTACCTTACTTTTATACTTGACATTTGTTTCCAAGTACCCTATCGGATGAATAGCTGAGCCATCGTAAAATGTTAACTTTAATTTACATGTTTTCAGAGGTAAATTTTTAAACAACTTAGTGTATGTTGAATAGCTTATGCAAGATAACGCTGACCCCGTGTCGACTTCCATTGTGAAGGGTATATTGTTAATGTTAACTGTCATACACACCGGTCTATACTTAGCTAAGGACATCTGATACACTGCTTCCTCATCATCGCCCGACGCTTCCCGGCCCTCGCTGGAGCTGTCACCCGCAGCTGGTTCGCTCAGCCAGTGCGCTGCGCCTGCAGCGTCGCGGTTCGCGTCAGCCGCTGCGCTTCCTCGGTCGCGTGTACCACGTGCCGCCACTGCCGCGCCCCTGCGTCGCGTCCCGCCGTCCTTCCTCGCGCTGTGGTCGCTCGGACCGAGCGCGCGACCTCTGCGTGACCTTCCCCGCGTACCGTTGATGTTTGAATTTGCCGATGTATTACGGCGATCGAACTCCTTCTTCTTGCATACTCTGCGTAAATGGCCAATTTTTCCGCAGTAACTGCATTCGAAATCTTTGTACCTGCAGTTCTGCGAGCTATGGCCACTGCCTCCGCACGCTGAACAATTTCTGATTCCTAAATTGTACATGTTCCCGCTAAGTTCCCGGTCCGAAACTTGTTCCCGCGAGCCCTCGACAGCTCCGGCGTCCCGCTCAGCCGCCTCCAGGGTATTGGCTAACTGCAGAGCTTTACTGTAGTCCAGATCATGTTCTGCGAATAACCTCTGGCGAATAAAATCGCTGCGCAGGCCGCACACAAACTGATCCCTTAGGTTTTCTTCTAAGCTCGTTTTAAACTCACAGTATCTAGCCATCTTTTTCAAGTCAGCCACGTAGTCCGCTATCAATTCGCCTGCTGCTTGCCGTCTTTGACGAAATCTATATCTTTCTGCCAAGATTGAGGGTGTCGGTTGCAGATGTGCACGCAGTAGACCCACCGCGGCCGTATATGTTAAGCTTGATGGCTTCCTAGGACTCGCTAACGTAGACAACAATTCGTAAGCTTGTTCCCCGATGATGGCGATTAACGTTGGCAACTTTAAATCGTCCGTTATCTTATTTGCCTGAAAGTACATCTCTAGCCGCTCCGCATATGCTGACCAGTTACCGGTTTTTACATCAAAGTCTTTGATCTTGCCCACTGACATTTTTATTATTGTCCACGATTACACGACACAATAAATCACATATAACTCTGCACCGAATAAAGTTTTTAATCCTCGTCGCCACTGATAAATAAAAGACGTGCGTTCGTACTGAGCGTATATTCAACTGAGAACTGTTCGAGACAACCGTGCGCGCTTACTTATGATTACCCACATATATAACAGTTGGAATTCTTTGTATAAAGAAAAAAACTCGTGTGTCTATCGTGGTAAAAACGCCACAATAACATAAAATTACACCCACCACTTTTTGCCTCACCCACCAGTAGTCGCATTTACATGCGACCACTGGTGGGTGAGGCAAAAAGTGTTAAGTATTCTTGTTCTTTTTCGTGTGTGGTTAACTAACATAGTTTATAAGAATTTCTGTAACTAACCCGTGGACCTCGAATGTCTTTTAAATAAATTAATAATTATTATCATTTTTATAATTGACACCAACTTACAGCCATCTCTCCACCAAATCAAATAGTGCGCGCTTATCCAGCAACCAAAAGGAAAGATGTTACAGATAAAACGACTTTCCTTGGTTTATCTTCTTTATTAGTGAAGTGACACCAAATTTCTAGAAAACTCAAATCCACTTACCCAGCATAAACTTCGCTGTACATCCATTCTGCAATAACTCCATCGTATTCCTCCTCAATGTCGTTTAGTAGTTCTTGAACATTTGGATGCATGAGTGTTGCATTTGTCACTTTCATCGCGTTGTCGAGAACAAAGCGTATATCTTCAATGTTATGCCTTTCATTTAACAGGTGGGTTATATTTGAAAATTCCTCTGTGCCTAAAAATGTAAGAAAACGAAATTAATTAGACAATTCATATAATTACACTGGCAAAGATATGACTACGGTTGAGGACAACCGTTTTAATTCATTAAACCCCGAGAGGTCACCGGTGTCATTGTCTTTCTACTGACTCTAATTGACACGATTGAAAGGTTAAAAAATAGTTGAAGATTTCACCCGTATATACTAAACTAAAAAAATTAGAGACGTATTTTTTTTCTTTTTCGAATCAATACAAAATTACAAGTATGGAGCGTATCATAGTTAAAGAGTCAAGGCTTGTGTCGTCACTTTTAGGTCAAAAGTGCAGTTTTATTTTTAGACGTGAAATATTGAAAAATAATGCTTGTAATCACTGGACCAGCCACGTACCTGACAAACAAACTTCATTTTATAGTTTAAGTTGTCAGAATAGTGTTGAAAACACAATTCTGTGTGACTCCAAGCCTTGTAAAGGCTTTCAAACTTTAGAAATTTGAATAATAAACAGATATGTCGGGGAAGTTCCTCCATTTCACGGCAAAATGTTCGCATAAATAAGTGACAGTTAGGAAGCTCCCACATGTGTTATGAAATGTAACAACTATTAACTTTACTTAATTACATTTTTGGTTAAAGAAAGTATACATTTTAAACGCACAAGTAAGACTGTATATAAAGTAGTTTCTCAACCTAGCCTAGCTTTTTCCCAACTAGATTGGGGTCGGCTTCCAGTTCAACCTGAATACTAGTGCTTGCAGCTGAATACTAGTGTTCTACATGGAGTACCGCTTGTCTGGGTGGCACGATACCCCTGGGTGAAAATGATTGTCAGACTTTCGGACTTCTTCACCCGTAACGACTGTCATAAATCAACAAATGACAGCTGGTACCTACGGCTTAACGTGCGAGGCACGGAGAAGTCTTGGTATGCAAAGAATGGTCACCCTTCCACGGACCCGCACGGGTTGATCGAAACTGACCCTTAACGAGGTCAACATATTAAATTTAAAACAACGTTTTCGTTGATAAAATGACTAGTATCAATTTTGTTAAATTATATTGCATAAATTTTATATTTTTTTTAAAAGTAGGTAACTAAACTTTGTTAACATTTTTAAAGTGTAGGAGCACCAAAATAATCTCGATTATACTCGTCTTTGTTTCATTCTCAATGAGATTTGTTTACTAGTAGTAGGATCTTCTAGTCGCCACGGCATCACATATTTTTACAGCAAGCGTAAAACAGTGCGTAACCCTTCATGTAACGGACACCTGTCAAATATCTCATTAAGTTCACAGCAAATGATTGATTTTATAACGTAGGGTCCAAGCTCAAAATTGTATTTAGAATTTTAGATAACATGTATTGTTTGGGTCGGGTGGGACTCTTCTCATTTTCGAATGAAACAAAGACTTCGTATAATTACCGGCGAACTTCACTTACCGGTAAGTTCGTTTGACTATTCAATAGTGTTGAATAATGTAATATAACTTAGAAACAATCTATTACGTTTGCTATGATTGTGCGAAAACTTGACCAACAAAATGTTTTAACACGTTCTTTATGCTATGCGTGTGAACGCCTTTATAGAAAAGGCAAAGTCTCTTGGGTAATTTACACTCAGTTTCATATACTGTGAGGCGGTATGCGGACCATGTTTCACTATGCTAAACTAGTTTCCCCTTGACTTTTATTTTCTCTCTTATGGGATTAGAAGCACCGTAGTATGTCGGACTATTTCACAGTCTGTTATACTGATAGAAAAAAAGGTAAAGCATGATATTAAAATCAGAAAAGGTCAGGTGCGTAGAGCTCTGTATGATCCAGTTTACGTTTACGTCAATTCAACGATTTAAGAAACCATTACTGTAGCCTGTAGAATCTAGGTTTACATTTACGATACATTTAGTATTTACCCATATATATAAATTAAGTTTCAACAATCCTTTATTTTAAAACCAGTCTTAAAAATAAATTAACTTTATGTTTGTCAAAATATTACATTAAAAAATCATTCGTTTACGGGTACCATTCGTACTATACACACTAATTTTATGAACGTAACGTCCTTTGGTGTCTGCCTCATCTATGGAAAAACGGCGTGATTATTATGTGTGTATTGAAATCAATATTACCTGGATAAATCTTGGTGTTATCCGTCACTTCAATTTGTCTCAATCCTTTTGTGGCATTTCCTATTGGATACGGTGTAATGTATGTCACCTGGAACCATTGCAATATTATGAGTCACTGTACTGCACTAACAATCGTTCTTTTGATATGTAGACCATTAGAGAGGTATGTACTGCCTCCATGTTTGCTTAAAGGAAATCTTGGAAACAAATCTCTTGTTACTAATTCTATAAGAGACATCAAATCACGGACGAAAACAATTCTCCCCTAGAACGTTTCTTTAAGATAACGATTTTTTTTATAACAGACATGTTAAGTTTATAAAGAAAGTTGAAATATTTATTTGGCACAGGCTCAGACTGAGAGGTTTTTTACGTTTCAATTCTTTTTGTTATAACCAGTGGTGAAAATTCGACCATCTTAGTTTTTACCACTTCTTCACCATAAAATATTGAACTATGCAAAATCGTCTTCTGCAAGATTGCAACGAAAAGCGATCCGAAGGAAGATTTGCTGCACTTAAAATATTTTGTTTGGAAAAAAAAACAGTTACACAATACAATATTGTAACATATTTTGAGTAGGTTAGTAAGTTACCCCATAAAATTTTCCACGTAATATAAAATCATTTTACTATACTAAACTCTAATGCGATGTGCGCTCAATAAGTAGTTTATAAAATTCCCAGCAGACATCCAGCGGTTTCATCCGCGTAGTTCCCGGCCCCGTGGGAATACAGGGATAAAAAGTAGCCTATGTCACCCGGGGATAGTGTAGCTTCACAACGGTGAAAGAAGTTTTCAAATCGGTCCAGGAGTTTCGGAGCATATTCAATGCAAACAAACAAACAATCATACCTTTCCTCTTTATAATATTAGTATAGATAATTATTTATCTGTCACGCATCTGCACCAAATAGGTCCATTACGTTTATTACGAACCTAACCCATTCTAAAGAAGTAAAAGTTGTAAATTCATACCTCATGGCCAGCCTTCAATAATATCCGGACATATCCTTCGGCAAAAACCGAATGACTTAGACTAGGATAAGGAAACAACAATAACAGTTTGTATCCACTACACAAACTGTATGAAGTTAATATTAAAATAAGTATTAGTTTTGACATTATTTTAAATGCAAAATAATAAGTCATAGATAAGTGTGGCGTTATGAAGACTATGTATTGAAATGTAACTAATAACAAACTTGATGGTCACGTTTGGACTATTAAAACTTATTTATCAGTAGAAGGCCTTATTGGTACAGATTGATGTATTTTTAGTGTAGTGGAAAATTGCCAGTAGTACGCATATACTACTTACATATTCGAATTAAATCTATACCTACAGGATGTAAGGGACCTCTCCGTACATTCCCGGACACCATGAGTTCAGCCCTTGATCCTAAGCGATCTAGCGTTTAAATTTTATGTCAGTTTTACCTAATATCCAAGTTTTACCAGATCTTCTTTTTACTTTAATCTTTATGAAATCATGATTTATATTTTACCCAATGTATAATATGGACTGTATTCCGAGATGCAGGTTACCACCTAGTTCAGATGCAGAGGTTTTCATAATCAGTTACGAAGTACCGGTATTCTTGTTATAAAGCCACTTATTGTTATTGACTTTGTAATTGTGTATGTATTTATTTTTGGTGAATATATTTATTATTATTTATTTTATAATAACTAATATTTCGATTTAAAAATTCGGAATAGTGATACCTACGGCTTGCTTTTGTATACTTAACGTAAAGCGAAATAAGAAAAAAAATGTAAGTAATAGGATTCATGAAAAAAGTTAGTAACGTCGCCAAATTAAAAATATTAAAAAATCTTGTCACTTTGTATTAACAAATCTTTAGCAAGCCATAGAACACCTACAAGAAAACAGATTCATTTATCACAGAAAGGACTAGACTTACAGTATTTATACAAAGAGCAAATACTTAAGAAACACCTCTAAAGTAAACAAAAGCCTTTACGGTATTAACCTTTCAACCTTTCTAATCTTAAGTAATGAAAATCTTAATTAAGCTAAAATCTTATAATCTCGCACTCACAGTTCGCTTCTTTGAGGCGAATCCCGCTGTGATGACGTCAGTTGTCAGGCGCTTGTCTAAACAATTGTTTTGCAAACAATGGTTGTTTGATTAGGTACCGTGTTTTATTTGAACTGTAAAGATTAAAATGTTACTGAAGATAGTCGATATTTCGTAGCAAGGTACTGTCAAAATAATAGGGTAAATATATTAAAGCCGGGTACATCCATGTTTGTAGGGCAATACCCTATTAATTAATTAATTACAAGTTGTTTGTTCAAAAGCAGTCTAAATCTTTAAACAAATTAGGTAGGTACTTTTTATTTCGACATCATATTAGTAACGCACAATATTAAAATAACGAAAAACATAATTTTCACATTTTTGATTCTTTTCACCCTTGCGTTTCTATTTACCCGTGAATAATGCTGTACCAAAAATTTATGTTAAATGTATACCTAAGTAGTTTTATTAAAAGGTATTAAAAGATTAAGTTAAGATACGCCACTGAAAGATTCAACATTTACGAAATAATTATTTTCCGCTTAAGAGGTTGAAACAGTTATTATTTTTTACTAAAACACAAAACATAGCCCTAAAAACAAAACATCCATTGTTACATCTCATAACACGGCTAAAAGAAAAGGTATTACATAAAGGTTAATCTACTTACAGTATACCTAATTAAAATCTTAACGAACTAGAAATCTTATAATCTCGCATGTGAGTTTGCGCTAATGCTAAATTTACCGGCTCAATATCGTGTGACGTCATATGATAGGAGTCGTGAATTCAATCAAACGAGAAACAAGCTTCGATTCATTCATTCCAGAACGTTTGTGACTTAGAACCATACATACATACATGAACTCACGCCTTTTCCCCATGGGGTTAGGCAGAAACTACAGACCGCCATGATATGCTACGATTCTTACATACTTCTTTTGCTTCGTTTACATTCATACATGTTGTCACACACACGCCGGTTGCGAGTACTACGCACCTGACCTTTCTGAAGAACCTCACCAATAAGGTCTATGTATGTCTTTCTAGAGCGTCCCCTCCCGGCGTTCCCTCCCGGCGTTCCCACTTACGTATCTACCTTGTAAATTTCCTTTCGTTAGTCGCCTTTCATTCATCCTTTCAACGAGACCAAACCATCTAAGCAAACCCTTTTTAATTTTTGTTGGATACTAAAATTGAAAAGTGTATGCTTATAATAGATGGTAAATAAAAATTAATTATTCTTTTAGTTGTTTGTGGCTAAATAATAACAGCCTCACGGGTCGATCGAAGGTTAAGCTACGCTTGGCGAGGTTCGTCCTTGGATGGGTAACGGAGGAGTCATAACTTATGACTCCTCCGTGCCACGGAAAGCATGTAAAGCCGTTGGCCCCGGCTGTCATTTGTAGAAAGTAAGTCGTTACAGATAGTCAGAAGCCCAAAAATCTGTATGATAATCAGTATAACCAAGGGTTATCGTGTTACCCAGTAACTGGGTTGTGGAGGTCCAAATGCATCAGGTTAGACTGGAAGCCGACACCAACATAGTTGGGAAAAGGATGAGCAGTTAACCCTGGTCTCAATCTTCGAATATTGGAAGTGGTTTTTGATCAAATGTTGGGTCTCTTGTCAGTTTTGAGCATAAATGTGAAAGGAAGGAAGGTTGTGGAAGATTAAAAGCGCAGAAGAATACCTACCAATGTCCAAATAAAACTTTACTTCTAAGTTTTCATTATAACATCGAACAAAGTACTAAGTTGTCTATTCAGTAACTTAGCGACAAACTTGTCACTCAAAAGTTTTATTGACAAGTTTACCGGCTCACAATTGTATGACGTCATATGTCAGGAGTCGCGAGTTCACCGGTTCAATCACACGAGAAACAAGCTTCGATTGATTAATTTTAGAATGCTTGTGCTGTAGAACCACGGCATGAAATATTATTGTTAAAATTAATACAACTGGGCTACGTCGGAGGCCTCTTCTAAGTGTGCCTTAAGCCTCCACAAATTATAGGCGCAACGCTCATCTTATCAGAAGCGCTCGTTGCTTTAATGAAATATCTCAAGAACATGATATTGACTTATTTTGTACTATGGCGAAAGCAGCTAGAAAGCTTTTAGCCAAATCATTTTTCATGAATGAGGCACAGGCTGGTGGTACTCAAACTCATATGTAACAACACAAAATTGTACTTAAAATGAAAAAACAAACCAACAACTTCAACTTTTCGGCTTTAGTTTAGTTTAGTTTACTGTTAAGTTGCAAAATATCTGTGGAGGCTTGTTATTAGCAATCTGAATGTTTAATTTTGTAACCTGATAATGTGTAATTAGTCTGTAAGCCTTCTTAAAATTAATAAAATAAAATAAAAATAAATAAAATTGATCCAATTTTTGATTATTATAAATTGCTTTCAGACAAATGTTGGGTCTATCAATAGAACACTACTACGTAGAACAATACCAAACATATCGTGCAAAGAAAACTTCCTTCTTACAAGTTTTCATTATAACATCGAACAAACTACTTAGTTGCCAGCACAAAGGGTTTACTCCCTTTAAACTTAGCGACAAACTTGTCACTCAAAAGTTTTAGTGACAACTTTGTCACTCAAAAGTTGTTGCGTCAAAGCCGTTGTATACACCTCACAAAGTACATTCTTGCGTGTCATTCCTCTATGACGTCACATGCCATGCGCTCGTGTTTCAGCCGTCCGTTCTACTGCAAACAATGCCTGTTTGATTACGGCTTGTATAACGGTTTCAGCTCTAGGTATTTATGATAATGGTCACATAACTGCAGTGTAAAATGCAGAATGTAATCATAGGTTTTCTTTCAGCCAATCGCATGTTTAGGCGGTTGATTTTAATGGTGAAAATCAAAATCAAACTTCATGTATTGAACTTTGACTGACAATCTGCAATTTTAAAAAGTCAGCAAACTTGACTAAGACCGTGTTTAACGTTCTTAACTTTATAAATAACATGTTGTGACCAAAATCAATCAAAGTTCAAAATTCATTTCAACTGTGGCTAAGAATCTACACTTTTTAGAAGTCTTTGACTGAAACTGAGACTGTGTTTATGATGAAAAGTGCCTAACAGAGTCCGTGCACAGTGGTATTATAAATTACTTTATTGAAACACATGTTTGTCTCCAGACATTTTATTTGGAACAACACGTTCATATTCGAACCATGACAGCCAAGTCACTATGTGACAGAATACAAATCTAATGGCCAGTATCAGCCGTATAAACAGTACTAACCTCCAACACGCACCCTTAATCTGCCACATAGGTATAAATAGGTACCTACGCACCCTCAAGTTTACCAAGCGTGCATGCATAATTGTATACTACCTATGTTATACTAAACAAACCAATATAAACAAAACAGAGATTGAACCATTATAAAAAACTTAAAACCTATTTGTCTGATGAAATGTGCCTAGCAGAATCCGTGCACAGTGGTATTATAAATTACTTTAATGAAACACATGTTTGTCTCCAGACATGTTATTTGGAACAACACGTTCCTATTCGAAGCATGACAGCCAAGTCACTATGTGGCAGAATACAAATCTAATGGCCAGTATCGGCCGTATAAACAGTACTAACCTCCAACAGTTTGACGTTCCTACCTCTGTAAATCACACGTTGTATTTTTAAACCTACGAGGAGGTCGAGGGAATGTCAAAAAGAATTAATATCAAAGTAGCGAGTGAAGTGACTGGATATCTAACCTTCACCCACATGGGATGTCACATTGTCTTTACTTTGTGTTTTATTTAATGAATAGATTATATCATGTTTTCTCTTACACCACTTGCTTATTGTTGTAATCTCCCGTAATCCCGTTTTATCATACCTACTAAGCTTTGTCTTGTCTACTACATAATTTACATAGTGTGGTAGTCAGGGAATTTAAAAATATTGTGACCTAGTTATAAGCCTATATGCTTTTAGTTTTGGTTCTTGAACTGTGATTGTTTTCGGTGCAATAAACAATGTATTAACTTACATTACACTCCAGTAAGACTTCCGAGTCTGTCAACGTTCTACGAATGACACCCAAAACCGAAGGGAAGGGTATCAGTAAGCCAATAATAACATCTCTGTGTGTTTAATTGCATCAGTATTTAGTCAGTCAATAGCCAGCAATTCAGCTCTACGTGACGTCACAAACAATTCAGGCGTTAATTTAAAAGCGTCGCGATCCAATTAGTAAAATTGGATATTTCAAACCATTATTTTTAAAGGTGAACCGGAAAAGTTCGACGGTATCTAGTCATGCCAATATCATAAAAACAGGGAAAACTCATGGATGGAATTTAATATAACAACGCAACGGTATGCCACTTGGGAGAAAGATTGTCACGGAGATTTACACACGCGAAGTAATGTAGGGATATCGATTTTTGTGCTGTGTTGAAACTCAATCGGTACCTACTAATAATATGAATTTCTTTCAGATTTCGGTCCATGAGTTTGTTAGTAACAATATTCTCAGCATAGTGTTAGTAAAAACCGCGAACAAAGCGGTGGTCGTTTAGTTATAAATTATTTTATCTCGGTGTATCCCACAGATATCTCTAAGCGTTGACAGTTCACCCACTTCACTCAAGCTTTTACGGGATGTTTTCTACTGAGTCGACCGACTGACTCGTTCAGACACGCGTTTGTGTATACGATACACTATTTACTTATATTAATGTTACCCCTACTATTGTTACAGGTAATCTGAAGAGGCGACTGGGCCGGGCGCGAGGTTTCGTGCTCAGAATGTTCGACGCTCTGTGCAACTGCACACAAACTGCTGCCGCCGCTGCCCGGACCACTGCCCGAAACAACCCGTTTACCAAGCGTTAACCCGATCACATCTCACTTGCGACAAGAACTTGGACTCGTAGTATGGACCTCAGAGTATAGAATAAACCAGAAGACACCTACAATTATTATTCCATACCTAACGCGCACAATAAAATAAAAACCATTTCTTGTTCTAATTTTATTTGTTAACTGGTGGTATTAAAGACATTTTAACTTTATGTCAGTGTAAATAAGGTTGGTTTTAAGTAATACCATTGCAAAATCGTCAAATAGTTTCAAGTTTCTCAGCAATCTGAACTACCTATATGTATTAGTTTTAAAGCTTTCAAAAACTCAAACTTATATACAATTGATGAGCCGTTTCTGTGGTCTCAAATATACATCTACTCGTGTATATCGCGCGTTCTTGCCTTCTGGTATGTTCAATATACTTAGTTCATATAAGCAGGTAACGACATTTTAGACTCAGATGACGGACCTTCTCACAAACTTTAGTTATTTGATATCAAGTCAAAAGGGTTGGGTATGGATAACAAATATTTGAAGTGTATTGATTTTTCTTCCCCTTTATTTAATATAATTAGATCCTCGCTTTTCTTTGATCGTCGAGTTTTCATGTTTTCATTGTTTAATTTTGACAACTTGTTAAGCGGAGGGCATGCCTCGGGCAATGACAATATTTGGCCCCAAAGAAACAATTTAAGTTTTGTAAATTTCGTAACAGCATTTTATAAGAACGAAAGCCCTTTAATATAATAAAGTATAAAGGAATTATGAAACTCAATGTTTTTATTTGAGTGGTGCGAAGGATTTCTGGCATTAAATTCCTTTGCAAAAAATAATGGGGCTAACATCAATTTATAAAAAATAACACTCGATCTTTTTAGATTACATTATATATTATATTGTAGTGTCAATGAATAAGTGTTATAAATCTAATATCATAGCAATTAGTGTTATTATTATGGTTTATTACTTCGACAAAAATAGTCAACATATCTGTGTGAAACCCAGTATCCGAATGTGATTGACTGTGTAGATGCTTACCAAAGATGTTTAGCCAGTAAATATATAAATGTTTAGGTACCAAACCAACAACAATGTGTGTTTTCTCATACAGCTACGTTAAACACACATTAAATAGGATATTTCAGAATCTGTTTTTGTCATTTGAATAATGAAACGATGTAAAGCTTCGATATTCATTTGCATAGAGATTGAATTGTTAGACAATCTCTAGAGGATCAAAGAACGTGTATCATAGTAGGTGATTTTTCTAAAAATGCGCAACGTAGACAACCATTGATTCCTTCAATGGGCGAAGCCAGGATTTCCAAACATAATTTAAAATTTGGAGAGGACTTGCGAATAGATTTTTGACGGCAATTTTCAACAAATGTACAACCCTCAATATTCTCAGTTTTAAGAGTATTTTTCAACCCCCTAAAACCCTGGCTGCGCCCGTGAGTCTCCCTAAAAACCTTAGTCTTCCTATCTAGTGTCCCTAAAACGGTGTAACATGGTGTTATGTGATCGGTGTGATTACGCTTATAGTTCATAAGGTGTATTTTAGTAATAAAGTTAAAATATCTGGACACAAACTGTAAAACTATTTAATTCTTTATCAGGAATTGCGAAGGCGCGTTGACATCCCCGTAGAAGTTGGATAAAGTTGAAATAATCTTGAAAACTTTGCCCATAATCACCTAAATAAATGAGGTTCGGTATTATTGTAGGTACCTATACTTTCAAACACAAAAAAATATTATGAGTTTTCTCTGTGTATTGCACTATAATATTGTTCTCTGAGTATTCATTATTTGCCAAGCATTTTCCCAACTATGTTGTAATTGGCTTCCAAAATAACCGCTAAGCAGAAACCATCAGTATTTACATGCAGGGTCTGTCTATTCTGACGTCCACAAACCAATGATTGAGTAATTGGAAGGATTTTAGTAAAATACATACGAAGCGATATTTCTTTTACTTACTCAACAAAATAGTTTTTTTTTTCTCAGCAAAATATTTAAGATGCACCACTTAATAAAATTTTTTATCAATACAAACGCGCCTTCAAGTTAATAACGAATTGTACGTGTTTATCTTCTCAAACTTTCATAATATAAGTATATGTTTATGTAGAAATAAATTGTTTGTAGTTATTTTTCCTACAAAATAGGTAGAGATCTACTTCAATCTTTGAAAACAAAATTTGTAAAAAATGTATTTTTACCTGCAACACCTATTATAATATGTAACTTTTATACTATCTACCTATTGTAATAAATATAAATCATTTATATACTAAATATTTTATACTTATCTACTACAATGTAATTTTATACAACACTGGGAATTGTTTTTTTTTTTTGTATATTAAGTCTCGAATTTTCATACAATGAAATATTACTTGGATAAAAGCTAGAATTGATTTTATGATAATAACATTTTTAATATTTTTTTATAATTACGTATCTAATTAATTACATTATTTCATGCACAACACTTGAACGAAATGAGCGCAAAAGTAATATTAATCTTAGTTTTATTGAACTATCTTTAAGTTATCCGCAATAGTCTTAAGAAAATCTTCATTAAGTTCCAACTTGAGAGAGAAAAAAGTATTTCATAAAACATACAATTGGACACAGTGTGTGAAATATGTCTTTTACAAAAAGATTATATAAAATAAATATAATACTTATATATATATTTTCAGTGTAAAAGTTTCTGTAGTTAAATGTTCACAAGTATATTAAGTGTTTAAAAAAGATAAATGTTCAATGTGATATCCTGCCTGTAATACCTTACTTCCGGTGTGATTCTACAGAAAACTTCTTCTAAAAAATAAAGTGATTTTATAAACGAATCATGTTTGCTTTACCCCTTTTAGCTTTGGTTCTGGTGACCATACATCGCGGCTATTTGCGATGCGTTGCGAATTCGTAAGTATGTGTGAGAGCCCTTAGGTTGTGGATCAGCACGACGGTGGCAAACAAGCTTACGGCCCACCTGATGGTAAGCGGTTACCGTAGCCTATGGACACTTGCAACACCAGGGGCGCGTTGCCGACCCTAAAACTTTTTGAACGTCAAAATTTAAATAACATAGCCATCCGCAAAGCCTGCCCTTCCACCTCTATTCCCGTACACATTAGACCAGCCTTTCGGCGTAGCTTGAATTTCGCATCCAAAGAGAGCTTTTGTAAACGATTCGTGAGAACTGTAGCTCGTAGCACATTGGCTACGCCGTAGCTGAGCGAGTACCGTAGCAGGATTCTTCTGGGGCAAACAATGTAGAGACGCCAGCACATCAAGTTACCCCAATGTGTCAAATTTCTTTGATCGTTTTTCAACTTTATGTCAAACAGAATAAGGTTCATATTCAATTGGGAAAATTTGAAACACTGGAGTAACTTGATGTGCTGGCGTCTGTACCTAGGTACATACGAGTATTTCTACTATACTACGGGTTATTTATCTACAAGAGCAATTGAGCAGCCTGTGAATCTCCAATATTGTTTTGCTTTGGCTAGAAAAGACGTATTACTAACCGACAAGAAAAAGAAAGGGGTTCTCAAATAAAAACGTACTGTATATTTATAATGTTTGAGCCCGTATAACTTCTTGTTTTTTTATTTAAGACTCAGTTACAATATGTTTACGAATCGTCTTAATAATTAAAACATAAAAATAGTAACACTATCATGTCTTACTAACGCTGGTTATCTATCTTCCCAAGCCGCACACGATAAGAGTTTTTATGGCAAAAAGTAGTAATTATGCGGCTACTACATTCCGTGACTGCCGTATTTACTGCCTAGCCTTTAAACTACGTTATAGCAACCGCAGCCTTAGGTATATTTACTTTTCTACAGCACTATCTCCAATGCCAGATATAATATGATTTGTATTAGTAACCATTTGTTTTTGTTTCATGGAATATTTTAAATTTTACACACTCATAACTTTGTACTTCACATTATTCATATCTAGTTTAAATAAAAAAAATATTCCACAACTTTTCACACAACGCCATTTAGTCCTAAGTTAAGCTTGAGAGCTTGTGTAAAGGGTACTAAACAGCTGATAAACATACTTATATATTTCTAAATGATCGTGCTCATCACACAAACATTTGTCCTGGGTGGGAATCGAACCCACGACCTCCGGCATAGTAGTCAGGGTCACTTACTACTTAACCAACAGGCCAGCCAGTTTAGTTTTATATAAGATATTCAGCACAGTTACAGTACCTACTCTTAGTCTTTTTTACTAGTTTTAAAACGCAAATTAACGCCGAAACCACGCGCGGACATTAATGTATTCAGTGAAAAAAATGATAACATGTTTATTTCTGTAAATAGGTTCATACAAACCCGTTAACACGTCATTTTTTTAGCTAGGTGAGGTTGGCGTTTCACTATCTGACTACTCTGAGAAGAAACACCGAAAGAAACTCAAAGGTCAATCTCTTTTAAAGTCCAGACATTATCTTGGTCAGATCATATAAGAACCATGCAGTTATGTGTCTGAAATGGTCTTTTTAGGAATGATCCACACAGATATGAGGGGACCAGATCAGTCAGTGCAGTAATCGTGAGCTCAACTCGGAACACAGAAGCACTGCGGTGCCGCCAGATCTAGAGATACTGTTTAAATAGCAACCGCAGCGTTACATTTACTACGCGTTTGTACATTTTAATTTATGAAGCAGCAGCATTTACTAGCAGACGTCATGCAGTTTCACCCGCGTAGTTCCCGTTCCCGTGGGAATACGGGGATAAAAAATAACCCATGTCATCCGGGATTAGTGTAGCTTTCCATCATTGCAATAGTTTTTAAATTTGGATCATTAGTTCCGACGATTACCCCCTACATACAAACTTACAAACAAATTTTACCTCTTTATAATATTAGTATAGATTATCACAATAAATAACAAACATTGACAATAACATTGACTGGCCTATTTGTCTAATAGTTAGTGGTCCTGACTGCGACGCCGGAGGTCGTAGGTTCGATTCCCACCCAGGACAAATGTTTGTATGATGAGCACGATCATTTGTTCTGTATCTGGGTGTAATTTATCTTTAATATTTTTTTTTTTTTTTTTTTTCTTATTAGTAAGAACCAAGTTCTTACTAGTTAATTGCAATCTAGCCTAAGAAGACTAATAAACAATTTAAATCTAACTTATTATGCTACGTTATAAATTATGTTAATGCTAAGAATAGTGTCCATAATTAGGTATGCACTTTTACACACGTTCGTAACACTTCCTTAGAGTCTGGTAAAATTGATAAAACACTTTGTTCATGTGTTATATAAATACCACAACATTGTTACTATTATTGATTCACTTACACTACACTAATTCAAATGGTTTAGTTCTCTTTAGTCTACGCACTATGCCTGTGTTGTCTAACAGCTGGATTGCCTCAACATTCACGTGTCGATGGAGTCTGTGTTCGTGGGCTTCAGCAAATTTTTGTGTGATGGTGGTGACGAATTCCATGTCGAGGTCACGGTGGAGGTCATCGTTTCTTATGTACCAGGGTGCATTTACAGCAGCCCTGAGTACTTTATTTTGGAACTGTTGAATTATTTTGACGTTGGTTGGCTTAGTACAGCCCCAAAGTTGGATACCATACGTCCAAATTGGCATCAGAATATGCTTGTATATTATCAACTTATTATGTATTGATAAACAGGATTTCCTTCCCAGTAACCAATACAAACGTTTATAACGAATATCGAGTTCCTGTTTTTTCTTTTTGATATGGGCTTTCCAACGCAGCTTGGCGTCGAGAGTTATGCCAAGGTATTTGGCTGTATTAGCATAAGGTATTTGCATACCATTTATGTAGAGTGGGTGATAGTCACTGTGTTTGTTTGTGAAGTTAATGTGAACTGATTTTGACTCATTCAGATTGATCTTCCACTTTTGTGTCCAGTCGTAAACTTTGTTCACAGCTAGTTGAACTTTCTCTACTGCTTCTCTGTGGCTTGATCCGGTGGCCATAATAGCAGTATCATCTGCAAAGGTCGCTATGGTGCTGTTTTCCAGCTCTGGGATGTCACAAGTGTATAACAAGTACAAAATTGGGCCAAGCACACTTCCTTGAGGCACCCCAGCTTTTATGGTTTTTAGCTCGGAATATGCGTCCTCTTGGCGTATTCTAAACATTCTTTTAGTTAAATACGACTCTAGGATATCTACAAATTCTGGTAGCATGCGTCTGAGCTTAAATATGAGACCCTCATGCCAAACTTTGTCAAAAGCTTGCGCGACGTCTAAGAACACGGTAGCACAGACTTCTTTATTTTCTAGCGTTTTTTCAATAACATTAGTTATTCTATGTACCTGGTCTAACGTTGAGTGTTTTTCTCTGAAGCCAAACTGGTGATCTGGAACTAGGTTTTTATCTTCTATTACTGGTTTTATCCGTTTTAATAACAGTTTTTCAAATAACTTTGATAGTACGGGTAACAGAGAAATGGGTCTGTATGATGATGCTTCGTGGGGAGGTTTCCCAGGCTTCGCAATCATAATGACTTCAGCAACCTTCCATGGCTCAGGTACATATTTTAAGATAAATGAAGCATTTATTAGTTTGGTCAGCTTTACTATGGCTTTGCGTGGGAGGCGTTTTAGAATTTCCCCTGTGATGAGGTCGTAACCGGGAGACTTTTTTGAGCTAATGTTGTTTTGAATTTCTCTCATTACTTCCTTAGGAGTCACAAGCTTGATTCTTTGGTTTTGTGATAAATTTACACTCTCATGTATTTCTACAGAGCTTTCGTTGGGTTGAAAGGTTTCTTCTAAATGTTGAGCAAATCGGAACGCCTTTTGGTCATTGCTTATTGCCCATTTTCCGTTGCTATCTCTGATGGGCGGTATTTGTATAATCTGCCTTTTTAGATTTCTCGTTGCTTTCCAAAGTGAGTAATCCGTTGATTTGTCATTGGTAAGCTGAAGAAGGTTGGTATTCAGAGATTCATCCTCAAATTGTAGAATTTTTCTCTTTAGTCGTTTAGTTAGGTTATTTAGTGTTGTTTTATGACGCGGGAACCTTGTTTGCTGCCACAACTTCCTTTGTTTTCTTTTCTCTGATAGTAAATCCACAATTTCTTTAGGATGGATAAATCCCTTATATTTGCGTTTTAGCTGAGGTGTATTGCTCCACGCACATTGTTGAATATTAATAATAAATTTGTTTACTTCTGAGTCAAGCTGATCTTGCGATTTTATCGGAGTTTTAAGGTCGATAATATTATCTAGATCAAGAGCAAAACTGTCCCAATCTGTGGACTTATTAACCAAGGTTAAGTGGCTTTCTTTTAATAGGATTTTTTGACTTAGCATTAGTATAATCGGAGAATGGTCAGAGTTCATAGTAAAACTTTCCTCCAAACTGATGTAATTGGTGGATATGTTTTTGCAGATGAAAAAGTCTATAAGATCCGGTATTTTCTGGTGGTCAGTGGGCCAGTATGTAGGTTTGCCTGTACTCATTACTTCACAATGTGTTTCTTTAACTGCACTTAAGAGCTGTCTTCCTTTAGTTGTAGTAAGTCTTGAACCCCAATGCGTATGCTTAGCATTAAAATCGCCGCCTAGGATAAATCGCTGGCCTAATAATTCAAAAAGATGTAAGTATCGCTCTTTTCTTATCATGTGCCTAGGAGGCGAGTATATGGCTGCAATGGACACTTGACAAAACTTAGTTTTAACAGATACTGCCACTGCTTGAATGTCTTCTTCTTCATATTTACACTGCACGTAGTGACTAATGTTTTCTTTAATTATAACCGCACTACCCCCCCTGGCAGAGTTGCTAGGGTGGAGGGAATTATATATCATGTATCCTCTAAATTTGATAAAAGATTGCTTTGTGAAATGCGTTTCGGAGATTAAACACACGTCTATATTTTCTGTATCTAGGACCGCCTGCAACTCATGCTGATGTTTGAGGAGTCCATTGGAGTTCCACGCCATTATTTTGAGTGTGTTATTCATTTTTGATTATTCAAGACAGCTGTTTTAGTGCTGGATTCTAGCTTCTCTAATCTCTTATCAAATGAGGTAATGCACTTCAAGATCTGGTTAATCTTATCCTCTAAGTTCAGAGGTTGAGATCCTTGTTTTGCAGCTTGTGCGTAAGTACCAATGTTGGTTACTTGCATGGCTGGTTGTTTTGCAGTTGACTGGACACTTGCTTTCTGCGCCTGTTTACCAGGGTGTGTTATAGGAGGAAACTGTTGGGTATTAGGCACCGTAGGTTTCTTTTTTAAAACTTTATTTTTCATAATTTGCATCTGTTTGGCTACTTCACACCCTCTATAATTGGCAGGGTGAGGTAGGCCGCAGTGGATACATTTTGGTTTCTCTTGCGGAGATTTGGTACAATTGGCTGTAAGATGCTTGCCAGTGCATTTCACACACCTTGGCTCTTTTTGACAATATTTATGTGTATGCCCATAAGCTTGGCATCTCTTGCATTGGGGAATGAGTGCTGGATTTTTGAGTGGATGTATTTCAATTTTACACCCTAATATGTACTTAATGCCGTAGATTTTGTTGACATCTTCATCGTTATAAAATGATAAAACGAACATGTTGAGTGGTTCTTTGGTCTTCCAGCTCAATTTACTATCTACCTTTTCTATTTTTAGGCCTTGGGTTGTTAAATCTTCCTTAATTCGATCTGGTTGGCAAGAAGAGTGTAGTTTCTTTACCACAACTCTAATTGGTCTAGCCTGCTTGTTTTCGTATGAATGCCAGTGGTAGTCTTTTTCAGACAAGAACCTGGCAATTACTCTATATGAGTCTTCTGATTTGGCGTTAACCTTCACACAATCCCCATTCATCATTTTTGCTGTAAATGATTCCGCTGGTTGGCTTTCAATTAACGAATCGTAGAATGTTTGATAGTTCTTGATTCCGTCTATTATGATTGGCGGTGGTAAGGGCACTTTTTTGACCGAAGTCACTTTCTCATTTTTTTGATGATTGTCTTGTTGGGCGCTTCCGGGTTGTTGTTTTGGAGAGAGGGAGGTGTTAAGCTTCCTTTTCTTCCTGCTCTTGGCCCTAATCCACTCAGTCTCTTTAGCAAGGTCATCCTCGTCTGTACAGTATTCCACGTCGTTTTTTGTAGTCTGAGCAGGTTCAGTAGTCCCTTTTGTTTCTTTGATGCAGTTCAATTCTCCTTGAAGTGTCTGAACTTGTTCCTGCAGGGCATCAATTTGTACATTCAATTTACGTACCATGACTTGCAGGTTTTCTCTATCTGTTTTCTCTTGGAGATAACAGTCATATAACTGCCTTTCTAGGTCAGTTTTAATAGTAATAGACTTTTTTGTAGCCATTGTTAAGTTGTAAGGCGAGTTTAACACCTATACAATAAGTTATTGTAAACACTTCATGATTTCCGCACTTGTAACTAGGTCATGACACTGACCCCGATATATTGACGTAGGTACGCCGCGACGCGACGTTGTTATCTTTAATATGTATCTATTTAGAAATATTATATAAGTATGTTTATCAGCCGTTTAGTACCCATTACACAAGCTCTGCTTAGCTTGGGACTAGATGGGGTTGTGTAAAAGTTGTGGAATATTATTATTATATTAAGTATAACTATCTCAAAATTTACCAGACGGATTGGTGATGACAATAATAACAATCATGAATGAAACAAAGGGTTTTTTTTACTAATAATACCAGCCTTTGTTTTGGACCCCCACCGGCTCTAACCACTTAGTCGTCCGCAGTTGGGGCCGGGGGACCCCGTAATCTCCCGTATTACGCACCACTCACTTACTCTTTTGCACGCCACTCACGCCTTTGCGGTTTGCCCTACAATTAGGTATTTATGGTATGTTTTATATTTACCTCACAAATTACTCCTTAAATTATACGGAGAGAAAGTGACATAGTCGAACATACTGATACCATGACATCTGTAAATAATTCTGGACCCCCAATCATTAATTTTTTTTGTAGGTTTTTGACGTCTCGTAGATAAACGCAGGCTGCAAACACGAAGAAGCATGACTCATTGTCACGTTTTGTCTGAGCCGAGCGTGCACACGAGAGCCCGGAAAACCAATAGAGATATGTTAAAAAAGCAGTTTATTTACTTTTTAAAGAAAAGTCTCACTAGATTTTAAGTTCATGTATAGGGTCTAATATGTTTGTGTATTACTGTTTTTTTTATCCCTAAATAAATAAATAGATTAAATAGGAATGCTAATTTTTTCATTGTTCTTTACAGTAGTATCAGAAAAAAAACGAAAAAAATCAGAAAACATTGACGAACAATTTAATGCGGGGTTCAGAACTCATGTAATCAGTATGTGCGACGATGTCGCTTCCACCCTGTATACTTAAGTTGTTCAACAATCTAAAGAGCAAAGTAGATTTCAGCGTTGTCCAAGTCTATGTTAGGCTAGATAAATGGGTGCGGTTCCAGCTTTTAAAAATGTCTGAATAATTACAAAGACCCTACCTTTTTAACACAGGTAAGTCCACCAATTTATTTAATTAAAAAACCTTGCGAAGTTATAGGTAATACATCAATCAAGCTAATTACAATGACTCATAATACAGGTCATAACGTAGGTAATTTTAAATTCGAATTACGTAGGTAGGTATTACAAAAAAAAACCTTTTCACTAGCACGCCATTCTACTATGAATTTCTACTACGTGTAGTGTTGGATTTTTGGTTTGACTAACTCGTTGGTCAGGTCACAATCATTACAGCTGACCAACAGAGTTCGATTACTTATAATAAGTCGGGTCGGGTCGGGTTTTTTAGTTTTGCCGTCGGGAATTTACTGTCTGGAGCCTGGATTTGAGCCCGATCAATGGCTGTTGGCTAGCGCTCTATTACATGGGACTTAAACGTACTTAACTGGCAAAATGTGGAAGTACTAATAGGTAAACCTATTTTTTTTAATTCGGCTTGGGAACCTTCTCATGCATGTCATCCGCCCTGAGGAGGGTGAAGGGTCTGTCAGACTCTTACTGACTAAACTACCCTGATGTTTCATCTCACACCTGCACTGGGGGGTCGCGCAGGAACCTTACGCAGCACCTTTGCCGTGCCCTTCGGGAAATAACAGTGTGACGGTATGTTGGATTTTCAGCTGTCGGGGCTAAGCAGTGTTCAAAATCCAACAACCAAAACAACAACAACAACCGGTCCTGTTGTTGTTTTTTATGTGTTGTTGTTTTGTTGTTGTTATTGTTTGGTTGTTGTACAGTGCGCAATCATCCAGTGAAAACGGCTATAAAAGTTGTTTGAAACAAGCAAGCGATAATTAATTACTTACCTAAGTTTAGTCAACGTCTTCTCCAACTATATAGATACTAAAGTTAGTAATTTGGAATTACTTTGTAAACGGCTTTGAAACACCTGAGTCGATGAAAGACGAGAATTAATTGGAAGGTAGTCCGAACGGTTAAGACTTTAAACCTTTGGGCTTCATAGACTACTAGTTGAATAGTGACTTACAGTTCACTAGTTGAAATTTTTATGCCTACTTTTTATAGGTAGGTAATCTTCTATCTTCTATCTTCTTCTTCTAATATTATAAAGAGGAAAGGTTTGATTGTTTGTTTGTTTGCATTGAATAGGCTCCAAAACTACTGGACCGATTTGAAAAATTCTTTCACCGTTGGGAAGCTACACTATCCCTGGGTGACATAGGCTACTTTTTATCCCTGAATTCCCTCGGGAACGGGAACTACGCGGGTGAAACCGCGTGACGTCTGCTAGTACAAAATATAGTAGGTACCTACTCATAGAATAGCTGCCCCGGATTAGAATCAATTTATTCGTTTTATTTAGTTTTTATTAGTTTACGTCCCACAACGGTGGGTACAAGTTTGCATCGTAGGTACATACCGTCTTAAAAAAAAAATACGTATCGGTCAATAAGAATAAGTTAAAAGTAAGAATCTGTCAATCCGTTTCGGAGGAGTCTGGTTACAAACACTAACACGAGAATTTCATGCAGGACATACAAGAAGAAAATTAGAGAATATTCCAGTTTCTGTCATTTCGCCAGGCCGCCATATAGGTACGGTGTGCTGAGAGAACAATCGTTTAAGTATTTTCGGATATTCTGTAAGAATCAGCCCGTGAAGGTTGAGCTGTCATTCTATACTAATGCTAGACATTGGCAGTTCACTTCACTAAAGTTTTCACGTCGTGATTTTAATAGAATCGATTGGCTGTAGTGCTTGCGGCCACTAGACGGATGGGACCGGCGGCAGCGGAAACCTCTGAAGAAATAAATCCTCAAACCCCTTTTTCAATGTAAATCAAGTGTCCAATTAATTCCCTCTGTAATTAACGAACGAGGTAATAATATTATTGACATTATATGCCTACAGCAGGCAGGCATTTACAAAGGGAGATGTTTTCCGTAAAATAATTATTTACATCGGGTCGGCTCTGAACTCGAGGGCCATCGATTGAGTCTAGGGATGACAAAGTGTCAAATAGAATCGATATTTCATTTTGTCGATATTTTTCAAGTGTTTGTCTGTGTAGGTATATATTCCCTATACGTACTTGTACGTAGTTACTGCCAGTATAATTCGCCTTCATCTCACTTACAATTTTTCTTTCTTTTACCGTGAAAACAATAAACAGCTGTTCTGTAGGTACCTACGTTTATGTATCCGTTGACTTTTGTACGGAGGCTGAGTGAATTTCTCGGACTTTTAACTGATACGTAAAGCTTGATTATTGACAAGAGCGGGTCTAGACGCTGGTTAGACCACTGTTGAGTTAAGGAGTCGGTTATGCAAACTGTAGGTAGTTAATGTAGAAATCAAGCATGATGTCATAATAATATGGTCATCACTTTCCTTTTTTTATGTGTTGTAAACAACTCGACAAAGTGTGTGGGACAGCTGATTTCTTTTATCGCAATTTTAGGGTTCGTCACATAAATGTTGTTCATAATGATGAGTACAACAACCCCTTTTCAAGTTTAGTTTTTACAGAAAATAAAGTTGCCTCCAAAATCCCGTTTAGAACCGTTGGGCAGCAGCCCAACAAACATGTTGTCCGTCTGGCCAAAGTTTTCTCCCCTTGTTACTGGGGGACGAGGAACTTTACACTCTTAAACCCACCCCTAAAAAGGTCCTTTGCTTTTTACCCTAATATCAATATTTCAAATAAAAAGTATAAACATGTCGATATATTTTGACATGCCTAATTGGGTCAGGCCAGTCAAGTAAAGGTTTATTTTGCCTCGCCTATGCCGTGTACCGACAGACCGTAACCTAATTATGTTCCGTAAACGCTGATATTTTCGAGCGTGTGGTATATATTGGAGAAGCAAAATACACCTAATAGGGAAGGGTTTCAGTATAATTTGATTGTTTCATATAGGTATGACGTCATCATGGAACAGCAGTGCTGTCTTGAAAAAACGTCCCCGTAAAAATTAAGTTGAAGTGAAGGCGAAGTAAGCTATCATACTTACTTAGTACCTAAGTGACTGCGTTCCATTCTTACGAAGTAGGTACGAGTGAAGTCTATGACTGATGGATTGAGGAATAATATTATTGTTTTAAACTAACGTATTATATTATAGGAAGACGTACCAGTTAATGACAAAAGGTTACAAATGGTTACATTAAGAGGATGAATGAAAAGGGACTAACACAAGTTAGGTATTTCTAAGGCATATGGTGGTAAATAGAAACGCCTGGATGCTACAAGGAAATAAACTGACCTTTTTGGTGATTTTCTTCAGCGAGGTCAGGTGCGTAAATTAGCAGATCGCGAGCTTGTCAGCGTGTATGACCATATGGACAGATACCTAGGTAAGTACCTACAATGAATAGATCGAAGAAGCAGGTGATGTTTCGTAATTAAAGCTGGGACCGAAGATAAATCTTGATATGTATGTGGACAGTTATCGTTAATACATACCTATAATTTGGCATAGCTTTTAGTCTGGTACAATCATAGCAGGTAGGGTTGCTAGGTCACCAAACCTAATAGCCGGACAGACCAGCCAGTTTGGCCGGAGAATTGGCTAAAAAGGCCGGACACCCTACATATTGAAGATTTTGTGTCTCAGTACCTATACGACGAAAAAAACGACGTAAAATTGTATGTAGTGTAGGTACAATCATGCTTTTTTTCATTATGTCATAAAAAAGTTTTCACAAAAAGCCGGACGCCGTTTATTTTGGCGGGACACGCAATCAAAATACCTGACTATGTCCAGCTTTATCCGGAAGCCCGGCAACCCTAATAGCAGATAATACCTACGTGTACCTATGCCAAGAAAATTCATATTCTACCAACGTTTTGAATAATTTATGTTACTATCAACTTCAGTGTTTGATGTATTAAGTAGGTATGTACCGAGGTAGGAGATTTTGAGAAGCTTAACCTACTTACCTGCATAATTGACTGAAAAACTTGACCCATTCAAAAATCAAAATTGAAATGTGGTCCCACAATGGGAACGCACACAGGTGATGTGCTGGCTTCTATATCCAAGTACCTATATGAGAGTAATCTAGATACCACTAGGTATGCATACATTGGCCGGTACAGGGTTGTACATACCTACTATAGAGCTCGTTGATTGAGCTGTCAGTTGCAGGGATGTAAACGCAGTGAGAGTTTTTAAATTGCTCTTTTTAATTTATTTATTTATCCACTGACATGAATGGCGTTATTAATTGGTTTGATAAGTCGGTTTCGACAAAATTGTATATAGGTAGTAGGTACCTACTTATCAAGTTTTGTGCTCTACATTATATGAAGACACTATATAGCACATAACGGTAGGTACCTACCGTAAGCCGAAACAGTAAAATTATCCCGATTAAAAATTAATCTTACCTATATAATGTTTTAAATGAAGTTGAAAAACGTCAAAAAAAGTTGCATGTTCTGGCTTCAGTAGGTACCTAAGTAAGAAGGTATTCTAAAGCGCAGGCCACACCGCCAGTCAGCGGGCGGGCGAACATCGTTTCACCTCTCTACATACTTCGGTTCACACCGCGAGCTACCGACTAAGTATGTAAAGAGGTGAAACGATGTTCGCCCGCCTAGCCCGCCCGCCCGCTAGCTGGCGGTGTGGCGTGCGCTTAAGGCTAGATACCAACTTAGAGCTGGTTCACATTAGGTCGGACCGACAGTTTTACCGGCCCGACAAACGTGTCGGATCCATATTGGCGTATGTACGTCAATAGCGCCGTTCACATTACCGACAGTTTTACCGGCCCGACAAACGTGTCGGATCCATATTGGCGTATGTATGTCAATAGCGCCGTTCACATTAGGGCGACCCTCGATATAACCCGATCGACGGTAAAACTGTCGGTCCGACCTAATGTGAACCAGCTCTCAGTGTGAAAATCCGTCACTCAATTAAGTCCTACGTATTGGCGTTACCAATAATATATTAGTTCATTGTAGGTACTTGCCTAAGCATAATCGTAGTTTTAAGTCCAAGGCTGGTGTCTTAAAACGGTCCGTGGTACCTACGCATCGCTCCAGTTCTAATAGTGGATGAGTGTTGAGCCAGCACTGGCACTCGTATGGGCTGGAGTATGTTAGCGACACAAATAAATACAGTAGGTATTTGCAATAATAGGTACAGTATGTAGGCGTAAATACTAGGTATATCTAAAATATTACATATGGAGCTTGTGGCTAAATTATAACAGAAGTATGGGTCGATCGAAGGTTAAGCTACGTTTGACGAGGTCAGTCAAATTCAAAATTTGTAGCGTAAAAAAAAAAATTGTCACTACATGTCTCACGTTCAATTTTTGGATCCCAAAAAACTATACAAATATTAAAAAATGTACGAAGTAAAAAAATTGGCGATGTAAAAAAAAATATGTCTTTCAGTAAAGTTGCGAAATGAATTATTTTGAAAAGAATAAAATTTGTGAATTGAATTTTAATTCACCCTTCTACGGCATGGCATGCATTAAATTTTAATGCATGCCATTCGTGCCTCGGAAAGCACGTTTAGCCGTTGGTCCAGGCTGTCATTCAGATCTTTGACAGTCGTTATCAGTAACGCCATCTATAATAATATTTGAATATGAGCGGCAGCGGAGCGTACCGGGTAAAACGGGGTGGATAGAAACTCAAGGGTGAATAGAAACAAAACTTTGAGGAGGATATTCACGTAAGTTAAAAGTTGTTTGTTACAGAAGAGGACTGTACTGCTTTTAAATAATTAAAATGAATAGTTTCAACACCTTGTTAGTATCAAACAACATTAAACTAGCGTAAAAATCCTCCTGAAAGTTTTGTTTCTATTCACCCTTGTGTTTCTATCCACCCCGTTTTACGGTACTAAAAAAAACTCATAGACTTGTGTAAACTAGGACACCAGGTTTTGGATGAAAATTTTGTTCGTGATGTCTCGTCTACCTATAGTACCAAGTATTGAATGTCTTTGGAAAAAGGGAATCAGCAATTTATTCCAGAATTTTTATGTCACACTAGCTGCTACTTCATCTCCTTGTGCGACACCTACCGCCGTCAACAGAAGCTACAAATCTAATATTCAAAATCTAATTTACAAGCTACCCCTTGATAAAAAGGTCTTATAAAAAACTGATCAGAACGCCATCTGTTTTAAATTTTACAAACTATTGTAAAACAAAATAAAAACATCTTGAAAGAACCTCTCGTGACGAAAGATAGATGGCACTAATTCAACGGTTTCCGAATAATCTGTATATAGTAACGCAAAAGATTACATCACGCTTGCAATCCCCAAAGGGTTAGGTAGAGGTGTCGGTACCTGTACTATATCTACATTTTACCAGTTGGACATAACTGGTTAAATTAATGTGGATGTGTAAATTCCATGAAACAATAAACATTTAGGCCTAGAGTAAATAATTTTATTTGATCTAATACATCGCGAATACCTTTCTTTACATTACTGGATCATCAATCATAATAAAATTATATACGACCTTTTTACGTAGATGCGCCAAAAAATCTATATTTGATTGTGTGATAAAAGAAAACAATACTGTAGTTATATTATATAAAAAGTTATATTTACAAATCACTTGATTCTTACTTTCTATGTTTTTTATAATGCGGCGACCGATCTCTGTCCCTCTTCTTCTTTTTCCCTTTACGTTTCTTATCAATATCTCTTTTCACTACCGAACTCCTTTTGCGTGAATCCTCGGAACTGCTTCTATGTCTCCTACTCTTAGACTTGTGTTTTCTTCTTCTCTTATCGTCGTCAGAAGAGCTTAAAGAGTCATTACTGCTGTATCTTTTCTTTTCTTTTTTCTCTATGCGTCTCGACCTGTCATCACTGCTAGACGAATCTTTCCTTTCCTTCGTCCTATCCCTACTTTTGCCATTTGATGACTTTTCATCCCTATCTTCTCTATGCCGTCTATAATCATCATTACTTCTCTCTCGGTCTGTTTTCATATTGACGTCATTACTTCTTTGACTGGTGGAGCTCTTTTCTTCCAGTTTGGGCGGTTTTTGTGTAACCTTTTCTGTTTTTTTGTACTCTTCGAATGAATCCGCGTCTAAAATTTCAGTGAATACATTTATGATTAGTGTGTTGAATAAAACTTATGGGTTGTCAAAGTTTTATCTCTGGCGGACCCATTCAAAAAGCAGGGTTTGTATGAAAATAGCATCTAAAGCTGTTAGTGACATCTTCGATTGCATCTGTAAAGAAATTTATTGACTAAAGTTTCTACAGTAAATGGCATATAGTGTAACATATTAAAAAACTAGTGTTGTTGAGCTATCTGTCACTAATAACTATGTTGCAGATTAATTTAGGGCCGACGCAGAGCCAACGAAGCGCAGTAAGTTTAACGCAGTTTCTATGTCAAATTAATATCACCTCTATTCTAACTTTAAATAAAGTCGAAAATATTAAACCACCTTTATTTCAACTGTAGCAAGTTTCGACACTTGTTTACCAGGAAAAACCACGCTGCGTTGCGCTTCGCCAGATGCTCATCAGCCTTTAGTGTACTTATAAGATGTAATACTGAATGATATTGTATTTCAATAATACTTACTTATAACTTTAGATTCCTTATCATACTCTGATTTTGTGACTGCATTCATCATGAATTCACTGAGACTGACTGTTTCTTTCTTTACAGCAATGTCAACCATTACACGACCGTTGTCCTCATCCAAGCTTACAACCTGAAATAATAGTTTTTTTTTATGAAAAATTGCATCACAGTCCTTATTGTCAGTGTCAGATACTCAGGAAAGGGTCGTCGCCCAGCATGTCACTCAGAATGTCTTCAAATGCATAAAATAACACTGTTATCATGGAGTGTAAATGAAAGATATTTTGGGTGGTAATTCCAAAGCAGCTAATTACAGTATTTGGACTGAGTCAGGTTATATATCCCTCTCATAATATTATGCAATTCTGTTTTTATTCTACAGACAAAAATTTGAACATGATGGCTATTGATGAATTTCAGATCTTTGTCTCTGATTTGGACTTGATTAGAAGCATTAGTGCGAGACTTCACCAAAGCGGAGATGAGAAGAGGTGTGTCGTACAACCAATCAGCTTGCGTCATTTTGACAGCTCAGCGCTTAGATCAGCACAATAAAATATTACTATTGGTTAATTACGAGACATTTTATTCAGTGATAACAAAGTTATTTACAGCAAATTGCCCTTGAAAGTTGGACAAAATAATGGCTTCCTCTAGGCCTCTTTCAAATATTTTTCTGCTAGAATAAATAAAGGCAGATTTTTCAATAGCCAGATATCTTTTTTGTAAGGAATAAAAATGGTAATTTGACAGTTTTTGTTTAGAAAATATATATATGTGTCAGACCAGCCTGTTTCTTCTTCAGATATAAGTTTATTTATTTTATTTATTTACTTATTACCTTATTTGACTATTGAAAAATTTGCACTAAAATAGATTCTTCGAAAAAAAATTAAGTAAGTAGGTACTGTTAAGTATTATTTTAGTAAATATTACCTTGCCATAATAACCGCTATATTTTCCAGTCGTGATTTTAACAAAGGAGTTCTTTACTATTACTAATTCTTCTTGCTTTTTATCTTTTGATTGTTTTTTCTGATTCTCTTTGATTACTTTATCAGCTCCTAAACCTAAACCTTTTGGTCGGAGTTCAGGTTGCTTGTATTTTGACCTGGAAAAGTAATAGTATTTGGCATTAATTTACAATGTTTTTCCTTTAAATACAAGGAATGACTGGAAGCCTATTGTTAAAAGGCTGGCATATTTTATTATTAATAATTATTATTATTTATTTATTTGCCAGAAACACGGTACAAGGTTGTAAAATTAAGTTTAAAACAGTTCTTCATGTCTCGCCTACACAGCAGCATGCAAAATAAGATTGAAATCAATTGAAATGTGAAAAAGAAAAGTTGACATTGCAAGCAATTGAATTGCTGCCAAAAGAAAAAAAATACTACAGATTATAGATTCATATACAAACACCATTATTATTCTGATGAATACTAACACTATCTGAACTATGCAAAATTACATTGTTATTCTTCATCCCATTTCTATCCTGCCTAAGTTGGAAGAACAACAGCAATGTTGAATAACAGTATTAGGTCTATTCTTACTGTAGAAATGTTTCATCACTATTGTAAATACTCCTTGCAGAATTCAGGAATTGACTACCAGACAATGAAGGTTGACAATCACCAAGCTATTATTCTTTCACTGTGAATTCAAAATACTAGTTGTCGCTTAGTTAGCGAAACTCTAGCATTTTAACTTGTTGCACTCTTCCTTTATAAATTCTTTAACTATGCCAAAATAGACACCCCTCCATGTGTGCATTATTTATAAAAAAGGATTTAAAGTTTTTGGCTTCACATACTTATTAATATATGGATTAATGGCAATTGGCATTGGCATTAATGCTCCTATTGGTAATAGGGTGATATTATATCACCTACAGCGTTCTTATTCATTAAATATGGACTATCCCAAAACCAATATATTTTTTCAATTCAAACCAACAACCATACAAACCAAACTCTTAAACTTGATAATATTAGTACAGATAGATTACAAAGAAGCTTTACCTACCCCTCTTTGCTTGGTGTCCAACCCATCCCTCGAAGCATTGCCATCCCAAATTGTTGGATGGGTACCGAATCATAGTCATCTAACGTTGACTGTAATAAAAGACATTTTGTTTTATTTACACAAATATTTGTTTTAGGGAATTACCAACAAACACATCTTTCTCATTCTCAGACCACATTCTTAGTAAAGACAGTTAGTTCAAGTTATAATTAAATTACTTATTAGTCTGTATACAAGATTGTAATAAGAATTAGGGTCTATCTTTTGGATGTAGGTACTCTAGAACAACGAAAACACAAAAAAAACTCAGACTACTGCAACACATAAACACCTATCCCTATTCCTCCCCCCTTCCCTTCCCTTCTTCCTATTTCTATCGGCTTCCCTTTGGAGGTTTAGAAGAGCAACTCCACCACTATATTGACTACTGGCAGCCAGACTCGAGTATTGCTAAATATAAGGCATTTACACTAAAGGTATACACAATGGTAGGCAGACTGATGACTTCAAAAGAGACAACAAATAGTGACACAAATACCTACTTAGTTTTTTTTTGTAGGCTTCCCTATTAAGAATATTGACCCCTTGTTAATGATTACTGACACACAAAATTTCGTTACAATCGGTTAAGTTATAATAATAAGAATAATCATATCAAATCATATTTATTTTTTGTAGATAGGTTCACACACAAACACTTTTACATGTCATTTTTTAACTAGAAAGTAAGGTCGGTATTTCACTACTGGACTACTCTGAGAAGAAACACCGAAAGAAACTCAGAGTTTAGTCTCTTTTAAAGTCCAGACATTATCTTGGTCAGATCATGTATGAACCATGCAGATCAGTTCCTGAAATGGTTTTTTTGAGGAAAGAACCACACAGATAATGAGGGGACCATCAGTCATTGCAAGCATTTGTCAGAAATCGTGAAATCAACTTGGAACTTAAGGAGCTCCACATTCTGACGAACAATACCAAAGAAAGAACATTTGGGTTGCTCGCAATGGTTTATTTAAAGAAACTTAGACAAAACTTACTAAAATATGTCAACAGGCTAGTTTATCCCAATAAAAGTAAGTGGTATATAAGCTATTTTGGAGAAGTTTTGTTAAAAACACTATGACATGAAAATTTTAAATTTTAGATACTTAGATAGATTAGATGGATTTACCTCTTTTTCCCCAGTCATTACAGGCTTAGCAGGCGTTGGTATAGCTAAATTATCAGGAACTTCTGCTTTGACATCTTTCTTGGCTCCTTGTATTAGCTCCCGGACGGCCATCTGCTCCAGTGTCTCATTTTCATCAATTCTTTCTTCTTTTATTACCGGCTCTTCTTTGATTTCTGGCTCCTGAATAGAGCTTTCAACTTTCTCAGCTATTTGTTTCAGTTTTTCTGCTGTGATCAGAGTGTTTGGTTTCATAGGAATAACTAAAGGCAAATCTTCTGTCACTGTTTCTCCCCTGGAACAGATTTTGGATATTAATCTTAGATGGTTACCAACATATTTTTCTATACAATAGGTAGGTACAATAAATTTGACTTGCAACTACTTTTAAGTATAACAACAATCACTTGATGAAGTACGTCTAGTAGAGTCGTCAAAAACAAATTATGTTAACTCCAGCTTTTCTATATTAATAACTAAATAAGTATAAATTATCATGTAACAGCAAACTTTTTATTTTTAGGTTAGTTTGGTTGTATAATAAACAGTATTTGGTGGACTTACCCCACGACTTTAATTGATTTTTCTTCAACACATTCAATATAGTCTCTTTTCTCTTCAGTTATGATTGGTGTGAATGGTTTTTCAACCTTTTTAGTTTTCATAAAACCAAAAGATATTTTCTTGCCCTCCATCTTGCAATTGTTTAGACTCTTGCCGTCTTTATTCAACTTTGAGGATACTCACATTATGTTTTTTCTAAAAAATAAAAATGTTTAATACGTAAAAAAACATTTAATAAATTCAAGATTTATTGACCAGCACTCTGTTTGACGTACAGCAGGTAGAACGAACGCACGCAACAACTATCTACAGATTAAAAAAAATATATCAATGGTCAGTGGCACAGCACAGAGTATGTACATACCAATGTTAGTAACTGAAAGGACGAAACAATTTTGGTTTGTAAGCAACTAAGCATGGAGTTTTTTTCTCTACTTATTTAGAAATAACTAAAGGTATTTTACATAAATCATAATTATATTAATATTTTTACCATCTTCTCTCGAAGAAATGCAAACGATGAAACGAACATATTATCTATGAAACGAACAAACCACATAACCACAGACTAAGTATAGAACTGACAGTAAACCAGTGTTGCAAAAGTAAGATTTATAAAACATTGAGACTTGCCCGTTGAAAATCATGAAAAATTCCAGTTTCCAGAATAAGCTGAGTGACAGAGTCAAAGTTTTAAAATTCGTAAAAAAAAACAACCACCTAAAACTTAAAGGCGTAAAATAACTATAGATCTGGAAGTCGGCGGTAAATAATGAATAAAACAAAACTACCAAATCTTCAGACTGCCGGAACTAGAGTTATTTCACACCTTTTAGTGTTTTTGTATTTAGGTCGGTTGATTAATGTAAAAAACCTTTTTACCTAAGAAAAATTATTTGCATAGATTTACTATTATTAGTTAGACGATTTATTAATAGTCAGAGACTTATAAAAAAATAATACCTATGCAAATAATTTTAATAAATAATTTGACATCGCTCAGGCTAGCTAGTTAGCTAGTTTTCTCAGTTTAGGTTCGTTCAGGCAAGGTTCGATTTTTTTTTAATTTGCAGTAGGTAGTGGGGAATGGTCATTCAGTGCCGAATCAGTGCAACCAGTTCCAGACTCTTAGCGACTTATACAAAATCTGTAAAAACACCATCTATAAGTAGCTACCTACTGCTAAACTTTTTACAATTATCATATATTACTCAGACTGCCGCTGCCGCCGACTGTATGGGACACTAATATTTAATCGGTTTGAGTAGACTACCGATAAAAACAATTCAACTGCACAACTCGGCACTAACTAGCTGATTTATAACTAACTAGCAGACATCATGCGGTTTCACCCGCGTAGTTAGCCTAGTCAGCCTAGCCAACCTATATCACCTGGGTTATAGTGTAGCTTCCCAAATTATTTTTTCAAATCGGACCAGTAGTTTCGGTGCCCATTCAATGCAAACAAACAAACAATCAAATCTTTCCTCTTCATAATATTAGTATAGAGTAATTAAAAGGTCTATGATGCACTCTCTCTATGTGTATTTAATACGAAGGGTCTTGAAGAAGAAATTCAAAATGTAGAGCTTCTGAATAAAATTCATTTAAGTAGTTCCGTCCTTTAAGTCCATACTAGCTCTCGGCCCGCGGGTCACGACGACGTGCAGTGAACAAACTAAATGAAATATTTTCGCGACAATATCGACATAAATTGGACTGGGCGAATGCTTTGTGCCAGCTGCGATTTATTTGCTACAGAAATGGGACGATAAATTTTTATGCCCATACTTACCCATCTTGAAATTTCATTGGTTTTTTTCGTAGTGTCTCACTGTTTCGTTAAGACTTATACAAATAGCCCTGTCAAGTTAATGTAAAATTTATTTTAGAGAACTTTGATCTTGCATATTTTTTGCACTTATGGGTGAATGTCTATTTTGACCGGACTACTCTTACATACTACCTAAGTACATTTTTTGGTACTGTACGGCCGGACCAAGGGAGTTAATCGACGATTAAAACTAATTCAAATGGTGATTAAATCTGGCCAAGTGTATACAGTAATTCTATGTTATACTTTATTTATAAATACTTACATGTTTTTGACTCGAAATTTTAATTAATAGATTGATTACACAACATTACACAGTCGTTAAAAAAATGGATAAGAATCAAACGAGTGTAAGTAGTTTTACAATTTTTTATTTAGTGTTGTAAGTGTGTTTCATGCTCAGCAGAGAGCCAACGAAGCAGTCTACTGTACTCCGCGTTTATTTATAAGGGAGTACTTAAATGTTTAATTAAGATTCCAATGTCCATTTCAACAACCTGCTAGATTATATTAAAAGCCCCCGTGGGTAATAATAATAACTCAACAGCAATAGTTTTGATCTCAATTGGGACTCCCAAAGTGCCACTGGTCGAATAGAATCTGAAAACCGTTAAAATGTGTTCTTAATTTAAAATTGGATGTGACACTAGGTGGGGAATATCGGTAGAATGGAATAGAGTAGAATAGAATATTATAATCTTTATTGTACCTTCGATCAATTATTGATCAAAGACCTACCTACACCATAAAAACTTACAAAATATGACTTTAAGGGCTACATAGGTTTTAAAGGATGATAGCGAGGGGATATGGTTAAAAGACAGGGCTATGTAAGTAGGTATTTATTTTATTTATTCTATTCTTGTATTCCAATAAAATTGTGGTAGTGGTTCAGTTTTGGATTCGAATAAGTCTCTGTTTTTACATTTCGTCGCCTTAGAGTGAAAACCTCGGAAATGCATTTTTGCTCAAATTTATTTTATTGCGTTTCTAGGAAGAAAACCTCGCAACGCACCTCCAGTCCTGATGTGACTAATTTGTTTATTTGATACTCATAGCACCATCTCTGGCGGTATACAGGGTGTCTCATTCAAATGGGTCAGTATGGGAAAGTCTGAAACTATAAGACATACGAAGATCTGTTCTGAGGAACCATGTCATCGATTTTAATAAAAAGAGAAACTGCATTCATACATTTTAAAAAACATCTGTACTCCGTTCGGGAATCGAACCCGGTTATTTTGAAAAAAAAAAAACCTACCCTATTTCTATTTAGGTATCGATTGTGTAGGTCTTAAGCAGTAAATGTCTGTATGAAACGTGATGTCTAAAATGAATAAATGCATTGTTTCCACATACTTTAATTTACTTTAGTAGGTGCTCGAAGTGACCACCGCCTTTTTCAATACAATATTCAACACGTTTAGGTAACGATCTTACAATTGCATTTTGTATCTTCACGTGGTGAATTTGCGTTAAAATTGTCTCTATGGCTACTTTTAGGTCTACAACGGTGTCATAGCTTGTTTTGTACACTTCATCCTTAACGTAACCCCACAAGAAATAGTCCAGAGGCGGTATTGAAAAAGGCGGTGGTCACTTCGAGCACCTACTAAAGTAAATTAAAGTATGTGGAAACAATGCATTTTATTCATTTTAGACATCACGTTTCATACAGACATTTACTTCTTAAGACCTACACAATCGATATCTAAATAGAAATAGGGTAGGTTTTTTTTTTTCAAAATAACCGGGTTCGATTCCCGAACGGAGTACCTACAGATGTTTTTTAAAATGTATTAATGCAGTTTCTCTTTTTATTAAAATCGATGACATGGTTCCTCAGAACAGATCTTCGTATGTCTTATAGTTTCAGACTTTCCCAAACTGACCCATTTGAATGAGACACCCTGTATGAGAACCTCGTAAATACTCGCATCTGTCAGTTAGACGCGCAGTTTTTTCTTCCTCCTGAAAAGTTACCGACTTCTTTTACACTTACGAGGTTTTCACTCTAAGGCGACGATTTGTGATCTCTTAGTAAAATTTCCCACACATTTCTATAAAGTTAACGATTTTGAACTGCGGCTTTTAATGATATTTTATACTTTGTGTATGTCGCCACAAGAGCGTCTAGCTGTTATCATTTTAACCTAATCTCATTCGTAAGTAATTATTTTACTTTTCATCATAATATTGATAATGTCATCCATCATTTTTAATTAGTGCCTTCGTATTGATTGCTTCAAAGACCGACGACCAACTATTGGCTTGTTTGTGAATCAGAATTCAGAACTATAGGTAGGTACAAGTATTTGCTGGAAGTAATTATTGAACTGGGGAAGAGAGGTATTGTGTTATGAAGTTTCATAGCTGTTTCTAATTGATGTTGCCAGGGTGGGTACAAATCTAAAGTCAATTTTCCAATAGAAGCTCTGTTTTTTTTTCTGATTGCTCCTAGCGATTCACACTGTAGGTAACGTGTAACAGTGTGACTCAAAAACAAAGAATAAAAAGTTGTCCTATCGAGTAGGTAACAGTAGGTAACTGGTTGAGATTTTTTTTCTTAACTATTCACACTATTACGTGTTATAATGTGACTAAATAGGAAAATCGTTTTTTTTTCGAAATACAGGAATTTTCAAACTGTAATTAAGTTTAACTTAATTCCATTCAGTAGTATTTGTGCTATACTTAATTTTCTATGAAATAGTTGGCAAATAACAGTACCTACCGGCATAAAATTTTGCAGTTAACGAGAACAAGAAGTATTCTCTCAAACATCGTGCAGAAACCGGCATGCCTGAGAGATATTTTTCGAGGGCATTGTGATGCCAAGTCAGAGGCCCATGTGCGGCATTAAAACTCTGACACCAGGTTCGACCATACGATAAGAAGAAGAGTACTCTCTCTCTCTCTCTCTCTCTCTCTCTCTCTCACTCTCTCTCTTTCTTTCTCTATCTCATTCTTCCGTCTACACGCAGAAGACTTATTTGCTACTACAAGGCAGACACCCCTACAGTCGGGGTGTCTGCCTCACCCCGCAGTTCCGGTTAATCACCCTGGACACGAAATAAGCGGGAGCCGGCCGTCGAGCGGTGCGTTTGGCGTGCATTTTTAGGCAACTGGCCTCGCAGGTATCGACGCGGGGAGCAGCACTTTCCATATTATTATATAAACTTATGCAATGAAATGTTGCCGCCACTGCTGTCACCCCGCGCCCGCTGACTTCAAGATTGAGGCATTACCTAAGGCGATTAGGCGATGCACAAACGTGGACACTCATGTGTCTTGTGTCGGTTACAAGCCACTAACAAACATTTGATTTCTGTATAAGCAGTATTAAATCAGGCATCTGCGCAACCGTAAACATTTGATGAACTTTTTGGTCATGGTGTCCTAACTCGAGAGTTTGACCGCTCATTCGCACGTTGCATATTTCAAAGCATTACGTTAGCTTACTGATTCACTTCTAGTGGGGCCGTCTGTACTTCAGTTATTTTTGCTTTTGCTTTACATCTCTATGCAAAGAACTCTCTCTCACAATCATAATCACCCGTGCTATTATTCTTCGCGCTAAAGAAATACCCCCAACGGCACCCATTCAAGCTTGTATTCGTATAACTAAACGTGTTGGTTAAAAGCATTGCTGAGGTGCATTAGGTAATGACGAGTAGAGTTCATTCCACTTTAATCTCTTAATTGACTCCTATTTGTTATGTCTGGAAGGATGGTAACAATACCTACATGTTTATATAAACACACACCATTTTTCCGAAGGAGGTAAGCTAAAACCACGGAAGGCTAAACTTCTATGATTTTTAACCCCCGACGTAAAAAGGGCGGCGTGTTATTATTTTGACGTGTCTCTGAGTGTGTGTGTGTGTGTCTGTGACATCGTAGCTCCAGGACGAATCGGTTTTGATTTTGTTTTTTTTTCGTTTGAAAGGTGAATTAGTCGGGACTAGTCGGGAGTGTTCTTAGCTATGTTTGATGAAAATCGGTCCAAGATGGCCGCCGCCACAAAATGGCGGATTATAATAATATTTTTTCATTACTCCCTCAATATGGGTATCAAATGAAAGGGTTTGTCTAGTAGACTAGACTATGATCAATTTCAAAACCAAGATGGCCGCAGGCACAATATGGTAAATTATGTAAGTATGTGTGTACCTACTCACATTTTTATTTTAGAATTATCTACATACTCCTTTTGATTTATTTACTTTTGTTTATACTTCTGGGGGTCTAGATAGAGTCACATTTTCATCATAAAGATAACGAAGTTTGACAATGCCGAAATGTAGGTATGGAATTGACATAATGTGCTTTCAAAATGCTGATTCAGATAGTTTCGCTTCTTACAGCCATCCATCACGGTTTAACGTTAGGGATTTCTGTTAGTAGGTATCTACTTTACCTCATTTTTAAACTCCCTAATAGACGCTGTTACTTCTGGAAATTCGGCTTTAAATTTATAATGACTCGTATAATACACGACACGACTCTGTCGTAAAATGTTTTTTTTTATAGACGCTAGCCTGTTGTCACGGAAATTTGATTTTACGAATGAGCGATTTTAATGCTTACCTACCTTTGTCGCAATAAGCTTTTAAAAAGTGATTCTGGTAACACCTGTTTGGCCCATGGCCTGAATTGTCGTATTTTTTTTAAGAACATTTATTGCTAAATTTCTATGGTACTTACTTTGTTTTTTGTTAGATGAAAAAAGCTGTTTGATGGACGTAGCCAAATGGCAAATATCGGAATCTTTATAGATAATTTCAGTCTTTCCGTCAAAATGTTTGGACGTCCTAATTTTTGTACAACATTTTACTCAGGGAAATTGGATAAATGGTGTGTTGTGTTGGCGAGAATGGATCCACATAAACTACGATGAAACTCCATCTATTTATCTATAGACATGATGCAAGGGTATTCACTATCCATGCATGTAACATCTAACTGAGTGATTAATAAGATATTATGTGTATATAAGCGGGTCATAGCCTCCGAAAAATCGAAAAAATATAGGATGTTTCTAACATTTTTTTTCTATTCACTATCCATGCATGTAACATCTAACTGAGTGATTATTATGTGTATTATGTGTATATAAGCGGGTCATAGCCTCCGATAAATCGAAAAAATATAGGATGTTTCCAACAACTTTTTTCTTCATGTAATTGTGGGTGAGAAATGCGTTTCTAAAACGGCAGCCGCAACTAGTAGTAGTCATATAGGTACATATAATATAGATGACAATGAGTTATCTGCAGTGCTGTTAAAATCACCCCGTGTGAAAATGTAGGCAAATCGAGCTGTTACTTTATACCAAAGACATTCAATACCTATAGACCGGACATCACAAACAAAATTTTCGTCCGAAAAAGTGTGTCCTGCTGGATACAAGTCTATGAGTTGTTTTTAGTACGCTCCGCTGCCGCTCCAATATTCATAATATGTTATTCTAGATGACGTTACTGAGACATGGGATCAAAGTTTTTCTATGACATTTCCTTGACATGCCCGCTCTATCGTATTTTAAATCTCTTTGCTTTATACTAATGCTAGGCATTGACAGTACATAGTGATGATTTCTAGGCAATGTGTTCAACGTTAAACTGCCAAACAGCTAATTTCGTATTGGCTATCATCAGTATCTGTCTACGATGATGTCATACGCACTCGCAAAGATGGTGGGTGACGAAGCGCACTGTACCCCATCTGATAGTCACCGTAACTTGAAGTCCACTTAAAGTGCAATACCAATTTGTTGTAAATTTACAGTTGTCATCGAAGTTTGATGTGCAGACGAACGCCATTGGTCACTGGCAGTGAAGGGGTGATTTTTACTAAATCGATCGGCTGTTAATTCACTCCTAACATTTATTACAACTTGTAAGATCGAGATCTGTTACGACTCGACTCGAACGATGTCTGTCTGATTAGAGAGAAAGTTGTAAAACGTAAGGAGGTACCTACCTGTAATCTCAAAACGCGAAAGTGTAACATTAACAGATCTTACGTATTAAAATGGATCAACTGTTGTGCTACAGTTTTATACATGGCCAACTTAACAGAGTAGGTAGGTAACTTGGTAGACTAGTTTGCCTTTTACAGCGAAACGTAGTGTTGCACATAATAATTTTATATTTCCACAAAGTTTTTACCTTTAGTGTTGAAATAAATTACTTTTACCATCTAAATTACACCGTGTGTTGTACCTAACTGCATAGAAATCTCTAAAAATCTAATATTTTTTAAATAAAACGTTGTACCACACTAAAAAACATCGCCCGGGTGCCTTTGCAAATATTTTAAACTTACATCAATTATCACCCATTCATATATTTGTTTATTGTTGGAATCGAAAATACAACTTGCAGTGATCCAATCGCTCGACCACTGCACCAGTCTTCCGTCAATTATAATAACGAAGATGTACTTATTATATTTCGAACAGCAGCCTTGTCACCACATAGATTATAAATTAATTAAGTTTATTAATATTTAGTTATTTTTTTAAACTACGAGAAGGGAATGTTGGGAAGCTTGCGGCTAAATTATAACAGCCGCATGGGTTGATCGAAGGTTAAGCTACGCTTGACGAGGTCGGTCCATGGATGGGTGGCCATTTATTACATACCAAGACTCCTCCGTACCTCGGAAAGCACGTTAAGCCGTTGGTCCCCGCTGTCATTTGCAGATCTTTGACAGTCGTTACTTGTAGTCAGAAGCCCGAAAGTCTGACAACCAGTTTAACCAAGGAGTATCATGTTTCCCAGTTACTGGGTTGTGGAGATCTGACAGGCAGTCGCTCCATGTATTCAGCTGCGTCCGGTTAAACTGGAAGCCGACCCCAACATAGTTGGGAAAAGGCTAGGCAGATGATGATGAGAGAGGGAATGTTAAAGTTTAAAGGGATGACCGAAGTACTATAGTTATGTATATTTTGATGAAGTTTCTTTATGCGTTATTTTTATGTCTTTCTGCGGTCCAGTGGCACTCGGGCTTCCCAGTTGCCGACCGATTCTATCAGCATCAATAAGTGCCACGACACCAATCCCACTTACACCACAAAACCCACGAATCCAACAGGAAATTACAACTATAACGTAGTTAATACATCACTATTAAATTAATAGTGTCTCGTTTAGTTGCAAGTTAAACGCAATTACCCCGAACTTGGTTAGATAGGGCCAAGAGATGGCCGATGGGGGCCCGGGCCCGTAAATATTTCACCGGTTATGAATATTCAGTCCAATGGTGCTTGGGGAATGAGGGGGAATCGCCATCAAAGGAATAAGCACCTAACTTGCCAAGTTCAGTATCCGTGTTTGTAATTAGTTGTACCGTCGAGTCCGTTGGCTATCGAATTGAAACTGTTTGCAGAAGTGATTGTATTGAACTCGGAGAGGGAAGAGTTTGAGACAATTGTTATTGTTTTAGTTTGGTCAGGGTATTCCGATCTATTGTTTTTGGTTTCTAGTAGGTATCTTCTACATTATTCTTTGTTTTTGGTAAAGAATCTTCGTGAAGTATGTCATGTAGGTAGGTACTTAATAAATTGTCCAAGTTGTAATTGTAACGGGAAAGATTTGTATTTTAGAATGTAACGAATAGGTAAACTTAAAATTCCTGTACCGAATTGAAAAAATCTTTCATAGTTGGGAAGCTCCCCGGGTGACATAAGACTATTTTTTTTCCTCTATTCCTACGGGAACGGGAACGCGGTGGAACCGTGTGACGCCCACGCATAGTCCTATTAATATTATAAATGCGAAAGTTTGTGAGGATGGATGGATGGATGGATGCATGTTTGTTACTCTTTCACGTAAAAACTACTAAATGGATTTTAATAAAATTTAGTATAGAGTTAGCTGACACCCTGGATTAACACATAGGCTACTTTTTTATCCCTGTATTCCCTCGGGAACGGGACCTACGCGGGTGAAACCGCGGGACGTCTGCTAGTATAAAATATTGTATAAAGTTTCGATTGTTTACATTACTTACGCATCTACTCAAAATATCATTAAAGTATTTACTCGCTATGCTGCTTTAAGTTTTTACGCAAAATCAAAGATATTTTTCGACCTTAAAAAATCTCGGAGCACCCAAATCCATTACGTTGATTTTATTGCAACAAATTGGACTTACACAACATAAAGTTCTAATCTTTATCTCGATAAAAAGGGAAAGCGAAGCAAGACTAAACGAAATTAATGTTCGCATCGACGACAGAATTTTGCCCATGTATCTCTATATTATTGTAACTCTGAGATTTAGAACTATTTGAGCTGGGCTCCGATTTAGGACACGGTCATACAGTCAGCGGGCTAGTTGTATGGCTAAATGTATCGACTTGAGCATTCAAGCTACGAATGCTACGATTTGCACGCTACGGCTTACTTCGTATCGTATCGTTTTTTTTGACACATTAAATATAATTTTGAAAGTCATTCATTGCTTCATGGTCTATTCGTTGTAAGATTCTTTAATATTCTATACAGGTACACTCTGCGTAACCCTTTGATGATTACAGGGGTGATGTTATGATTTATGTTTTATTACCTACCTGCTCATTGTAAAATACAATTTTATGGTGTGGCACGTTCGCTCCGAACTCGCTCATACCAGCCCGCTTTCTACATGACCAAAGCTTTTTAGAGTGCGATGAAATCAGTTTGTAAACCTTTTAAATGTTCAGCGTAATCTTATTCGCTTTAAAAGGACGCTGTTGATGTTAAAGTGAATGAAGATTTATTAGATTTAAGGATTTTTACTAGAAATTCTTAATTAAAAGCGATCTATTTGAATGTTAGTTTTTTAATAGTCAGCCCTTTGACACCGACAAAGGCATTCGGTCAAAGTACCTGCGGGAAAAATCTATTGGCGTGGTTAGTTTAAAAACTTTCTCTTATGAAAAGGTAAAATGTTTGAAGTAAATTTCTATAATTGACTTTTGCGGGATGATTTTTTTCATTTAACTGACAAGTTTCTCGTGTATTTTAGTAATAAAAGTGATGTGGTCAAAATGTCTATAAAAAGAAGAGCCCATAACAAATGACGCAACAAAAATTTCAACATCACTTCTAACTGACTAGTAACAGGAATTTTAATATTTACAATAGGTATTAAGCTAAGTAGTAAATCATTACAATCAATTTTGACCAGTGTCAGTTAGAACACTCAAATATACCAAATGAAAAATACCTTAAAATAATAACACACAGAGACATAGGACTAAAAAGTGAGGCAACCAGAACTGAGCCAAAACTGGCACGGAACGTGACTTTTAATGCCTACTGCACAACTCACCGTGCAAATATAGTGTGCCGTGTCAGGCGGCACTAAAGGCACAAAGATTCCGTCGAACACAGCTTGCGAGTAAACACATTCAGCTCACGCACACAAAGATAATGAAGTGGACGCACGATTTCGCCCGTGTTTTGTACTAAACGCGGCTTCTGTGTGTTATTTTTCTAAGAAAATTACATTGCTTTAGTAACTCAAACGTAAGAATAATAAGCTTACATAACTAAATAAATAAGACCTCCAACTAACATGTGCAACGCTGAATTATATCCGTCAAAACGATAAGCCAAAGTTTCCTCCACTCTGAAAAAACAAAATAATGTTTTTTAGTTCAAGTTTGTTTTATATAAAACAATGAGACGTCAGGAGCATCAGCATGAACATAATCTCTTTCTAAATTGCGGTTGTTTTGAATGTGTGACCACCGTGTTAATTGTGGCGTGGGATTAAAACAAAAGCCCGTTGATTGGCACAGCACAGGACAATGGTCAGCGTTGAAAAACAGTGTCCTATTGTGCTAACGTTACTGTCATTTATATTTTTTAGGGTACCGTTCCCGAAATAGTGGTATCATAACCCTTTTACATTGCCTTACAGCCAGTCTTTTGGGCACTTTTTGCGCACTTTTCCGATTTGTTTCATTGTCATCAGCGTTAGATAATAATTAATTGATAAAACACTGTATATCTGTCAATAAAAATAACTTAATATTCCCTTGCAGATACGACCGTCTATGGGGCCGTAAGGTCCTAGAGTTGCCACCACGAACCGAAGGACCTAGAGTTGGCAGGCCTCCTAATAGGTGGCCAGACACAAGAGGCTCAAATACAGTCGTCATGAAGATCCTTGGATAGGGCCTGTCTCTAACAGTGGACGTCATTCGGCTGATAGGATGAGTAATATGAGTATTAACTATAGACTCTTTACGAGGTCAACTGTAAGTAATTACTTTTTCTATTGTTACCGATCTTTAGGTGATTCTGCCACATTGAAGCGAATATCAACAAATGGAATAAGAAAGTCACACTAGAATCATAATCTAACAAAAAAAAAAAAGTTAAAAAAAGTTATAAAGAAGAGAGAGAGTTAAAAGTTAATTAGAGAATACAGCCAATAATATGTGTAAGAAAAGTAATAGGTCTGCCATTTATGACGTACAAAATAACATGTTTGGTTTAGCTTAATGTACCTATAACTGAAACGTAATGCAAATAAAAAATGAGGTAAATAATAAATAATGAAAGATGTGATTGCCCAATCGTAAAAACAAACGTAGGCACACGTTTTTGCTGAACACACCTGCAAAAAGCGCCGAAAAACCACACGCCTTGTACGGAACTCTTGTTATACTAGAGCAAATTGCGCTTAGCTAGTTTCTTTATTTGTAAATTATTTAGCGCGACGAATTCTCAGGAGTGTCTGGGTCTGAAAGCCGTTGACCTTAACCTACAGCTACCCTACCTAACATTTTTGGATGCCGATGACACATGCCCCAAAAGTTAAGGGCAATTTAACTCGCATTTACAACTTTAACTAGATAACTCTGTAACTCGGATCCCTTAAAAAAGTTAAAACGTTTTTATTATTGAACTTGTTTAAAATGACGTTAGAAATAGAATTATAATATAACACCGCGTCTGAAGTATTCCACAAAGAGTTGGGTAGGAGTGTACTGAACTATAGTGTTTCTATGTACTGTTATGGTAAATACAATATTGATGGGCCTATAGACAAAATTGATGGGCCTTTCAATAGGCACTGGGCAGCTAGGCTTGTGCGTACTGTGGCGTACATGTCGCCAATTAATTTAAGCTTTTTATGTACTAACAATAGGTTAAGATTTTACTAACACTATATGGATCAATGGTCTGAATTGAATAAATTATTATTATTATTAAATAACTCAAATTGTCCAGATGTGTGATAATGTCCCTTTCACCCTATTTGTTATTCTTATGTAAGTTTAAGCTACGTAACTGTTAAGTTTTATTGACATCCATTTTGTAGATTTTGCATGAAAGAGTAACAAACATCCACACTCACATACTACCCACACACAATACATTAAAGAAAATATGGTTATTTCATCGCACATGGAACGACAACGAGTATGTTAGGTGGGAGCCACCTTTTAAGCAAAGAATTGCTTGTATTAGATTGTTCCTCTGCTCCTAAAGTTTACATTAATTTTACAGATATGTTAGAAATAAGTAAACAGAAGAAATTTGAAAATTGCAAAAACTAAAAATTTTTTTAACATAAGTAAAGTATGCACACAAGGTTTACAATTTGGGTGTATGTGTGTGTGCGTACAAATTATTTATTTGCTGGCATTTTTGCTGAACCGGACCTAAGTATTTGGCGCAGCCGCAAGGCGCAAAATTCTTTGTTTTGTTTATTTTTATTGTTTAGATTTTTTTTCTTTTATTTCTTTTTTTTTGTGCCTATTTTTATTATTAACGTGTGCCGGTGTCGTGCCAAATAATAGCTTTTTCTTGCTTTTCTTTATTTGTTTCCGAATTATGTGAATGTGTGTAGGATATCCCCGATTTCACCGTAACTTTTGATCTTTAGCCATTCATAAAATGTCTTTTTCAGTCGTGGTATGTCATAGATTCGATACATCCATTCTCACAAACTTTCACATCTATAATATTAGTGTAGTAGTAAAGTATAAATAGTCGTCTGTTCTTCTCTTCCTCGAACGTTAATCAGTACAAAAAAATAACTTTAGACAAGATTGGGCAGTAAGATTGGTAATGTAATCTTTTTAACGATTATTTTATAGACCGGGGATTTCAGGAATTTAACATAACATAACGTCACACCAGTAATCCCCGAGGGGCTAGGCAGAGATGTAAGTACCTGGTAGTGCATCCACATTTCGCCAGTTATGTTTAAGTCCCATGTAATAGGGGGCGAGCCTATTGCCAACAATCGGGCACAAATCCAGACTCCGGGCTGCTACTGAGAAATTCCAGATAGAAAAACTCAATAACACTTTGCCCGACCTGGGGATCGAACCCGAGACCTCAAGCTCAGTAGTGGCGCTTGTGACCACTAGACCAACGAGGCAGTCAGGAATTTAAAATGGAAAATTTATGAAATTAATAGCCGGTACAGTTATCCGCACCTCTCTTGACTCTACAGTATACCATGCCCTTCACACCGCCAGAGGCAGAAACCAGTAGAAGGAATATCGTGCAAATGAAATTGATGAATCAGGTCACGACCTTCAGCATTGAGGAGTACGACGCAAGGAAGAGGGATTTGGAGGCAACTTGGCTCCTAATTTTGATTGTATCCTTCTACGTTCTTATTCAATACATAAACTCACGTTTTTTCCCCATGGTAAGAAGCAGAAAATACAGAGCGTCATCTGCTGACAGGCCTGTTGGTCTAGTAGTTGGTGACCCTGACTGCTATGCTGGAGGTCGTGGGTTCGATTCCCTCCCAGGACAAATGTTTGTGTGATGAGCACGATCATTTGTTCTGTGTCTGGGTGTAATTTATTTATAATATGTATGTATTTAGAAATTTATAAGAATGTTTATCAGCTGTTTAGTACCCGTAACACAAGCACTTAGCTTAGCAAGGGACTAAATGACGTTGTGTGAAAGGTTGTCGAATATTTATTTATTTATTTATACGTGCATAAACTCATGCTTTTTCCCATGGGAAGAAGCAGAAACTACAGTGCGTAATCTGCTACGATTCTTACGAGTACAAACTTCTTTTGCATCGTTCACGTTATTGTTCAATAATTCTTCAACAAAATGAAAGGAAAGTCCCCGGCTACAAAATCGACTATCGGAAATAGGTCACTCGTCACCGGACTGCCAACGGACCGGTCTTGCAATCTGTCACTAAATGTGTGATATCAATCTGTGGAGCCGGCCATAGCTTGTCCCAAACCTATTTAATGCAACCAAAGAGATTTAAAATACCATAGAGATTACATGCGATGAAATGTCATTAAGAAACAGTGATCCCATGCCGTAGTAACGCGTAGTGAAGTTATTATTTAATTAAACGTACGTTAAGGAGCTATTTTAGGTGCCTACATCACGCTTTTATCAGTAAGAGTGGAACTTTAAAACGTTAGGTAAAAATACTGGGTCTTTAGTATCTTAAACCACATACACTGTAGGTTAATTTCAACTGCCCGCCGCGGCCGCCCTTGTAGTGCATTGTACAGACGCCAGCACATCAAGTTACCCCAACGTGTCAATTTTTTTTTTAACTTTATGTCAAGCATATTAAGGTTTGTATTCAATTGGGAAAATTTGACACATTGGGGTAACTTGATGTACTGGCGTCTGTACATCATAAATGCGCGCACAGCAAGTGATAATTATTTTACTGCTGTTATTTTTAAACTGCGATATCTCGATATTCATTGAAATTTAATGATGTAAAGTGCAGTTTTATTTTAATTTAAATACTTATGAGGATTGACGTATTTATTTGGATAAGAATTAATACTATGTTAAATCCGCCACAGACCGTCCCGACGCGACGGTCACGCGCTCGCTCGGGACGAAGACGCTCATTTCAAGTTTATACGTGTTGCATTTTGTTAGTTATTTTGCTAATTATACTGTATTATTACCACTACATCGTGTCGTCATTTCAAGAACCCTCGTTAACACCGGTAGTTCTAGAGATTAGCGCGTTCAACCAAACAAACAAACTCTCCTGCTTTATAATATTAGTATAGATAGTATAGATTGGACCGGCAGCGGAGCGTACTAAACTGAACTCATAGATGTGTCCACTAAGTAACGTATCCGATGAACATTTTTCTCGCGATGTTCCGTCTATAATAAATGTTTTTAAATGCAACGAACCTTATACCAAACAGGGTAAAAAAAGCAATATTTCAAAAATAAAACGAGAATAAAGTACACACATTTGGTGTCTGAGACGTTTCAAGACAGTTGACGTAGTGACGCCGCGACTACTAGAGCGAAGCAATCTCATTAAACTGGGAGCGAATAAACAAGATTATTCGCAGGGTACAAGTCCCATCTCTGCCAAGATTAAGGTCCCGTAGGTCAGTATTTTTAAGTCAATTTCTTTTATGAAGCCTTAGAAAATGTATTACTTTGTCTAAGAGCCCATTTCGGACGCGCTCCGTTCAAAAAATACTACCTGCTGTCTGTGTAAAAAAATCTCGGTTGGGGTGTGAGTTGGGAAAATGAAGACAGAGAAGTAGTTGTAAATCGCAGACCTCTCTTGCCTGTCAGCAAGGATTATTACGGAGATAAAAAAAACCCTACAGAGTGTTTCAAGGTCCTTTTTGCCCCAGACGTAGGTGATTTAATTTAATTTTATCTCTCTCAAATATTGAATGAACTTTTGCAATAATGTGCGTTTCTACCTTATTAAGTTAGAAGGTTGGCTAAGCTGGATTATCGGTATTAAAGCCTGTTTGATGCGCTACGTTTTCCTTTATCAATATAAGTTCAGAGATAATTAAAAATGTTTTAACTAAAAGGTCTATAATGATAATCTTCAGGTTGATTTCTTAATACCTCTAATGGCATGGTGTTTGTGGAAAACTTAAGCAAATATTGTTGCCAGTAGAGTAGGTACTATATACAGTACAAATAGAAATGGTTAACGCTTCAGTAATCTTCGTGTTTACCTTAGAGGTAAAACTTTTACGTTGTGCTGTCGAACTCTAAATATTACAATCTCATGCTTTGTAATTTTGTTTTAAATCTAAAAGAAAGTTTTTTTTTTAATTTAAATTAATTACACTTTGTAAACAAATGTATAAACTAGCGTCTAACCGGATTTTGTTCGAGTGAACGAAACCTAGCATATCCCATGACAATTGGCAAAAATGTAAATTTCTATCAATGAAAAAAAAAATCGAGTTAGTAGTTTACGAGATAACATACAAAGCTACTAACAAATTGTATTTTTTTAAACATTGGTTAAAAGGTAAGAGTTTACATACATACATACAGCATAATGCTGGCAATTTATAAATACTGCTAGCATTACGCAACAAAATTGAATTAAGCGGACAAACCTTCCAGTTTCACATTGTGTTTGTTTCATAAAAATGCTTCATTATAACTTTGTATGGCCGTCTCGTGGGATGCGGTAAGCACTTTACATTGAAGTTTTGTTCTATTACATAACAAATTTTCATATGCATAGCAGTCAGGGCAACTAACTACAGGTTCGATTCCCACCCAGGACAAATGTTTGTGTGATGAACACGGTCATTTGTTTTGTGTCTGGGTGTGATTTATCCATAATATTTATGTACTTAGAAATATTTTACGTGTGTAAACACACTTATATATTTCTTAATACATAAATATCCTGTTTAGCTGTTTAGTACCCATAACACAAGGTCCGCTTAGCTTGGGACTAGAATATGGCGTTGTGTGAAAGTTGTGGAATATTTATTTATTATTTCTTTACAAAAACAACGGGTAAAACGGTGAATAAGTATTTCTCTTCAAAGTTTTTGTATTAGTTTTACCTAAAGCTAGTTTTTTAAAAACCAATTGTGTCTATATCTTCTAGCTTTAATATTCAACCTGCACTCCTTTTACAAAAACTTCGCCCAAACTTGTAGCTATAACGTTTTGCCAACTTGACTGGCGCAGTTGTTAAGTAGTAAGTAGGGGAAGTTTGGGATAATTGAACCTTCTCATCAATTTACGTGTTTCGAACTTTAGTTAAGACTTAATTTTTGACATTTTATTAACTTATACAAAGCCCTAAGCCCTGGTAGACACCATTTTCACAGTTATTATTAGTTACTTTTTAGAAAGAAACAATATGGACTCGTCTGAGTTCTGATCGCATGCTAGTTAAACGGATTTGCACAATATTCAGTGTAACTAGCATTGGACAATGCCGCGTATCTGACAGAAAATTTTGCAGGTAAGGCCTGCAAGACCCTGATTGTCCTTCTTTTTGACGTGAGTTTTATTAGACCTATTAATAGAAAGCATAGAAAGTGGAATGTGTTTAATATGATGAATGTGATTATCTAAATAACAAAGTTTTAACGTGCCTTTGTTAAATTGGATGCAGTGTAGAAACGCGCTCTTTGCAAGAGGTAGATTCGCGGTTTTGCTCTATCTCCAACGACATCACAAACAGATGATTGTAATTAAACTTATTAACTAAAAATATACATTTTTATTTGGTATTCAGACCAATATCCGGTATCGAGCATGAGCCAAAAAGAGAGAGCAACGATTTATTTGATGTGGATTATTTTTCCTACATGAGCAAGTCTCCCGCTTTTCCCCTACTTGGCTTCCTACGCTAAGGATCGCGGTTTAGGCTTTGACCTTAACACATATTTGCATGGCCTGGTCTGGCTTACTTACATTACATTTATACCCGTCTGGGGTCTAGGACTAACGTGTTTCGTAACTCTTACATACCTACCTAGGCATTACAAGAGCAACAGATAGTTTTGATAACCGCAAACTAACGAAAGCATTATTAGGTAAAGAAATGTATATGTAGTCAAGTCCATCGCTGATCTGACATCGCTGTGTCTGTTATAATAATAATTATAACAGACACAGCGATGTCAGATCTCTTTATTTCCTTAGTAAGTATACATTTAAATTATATTTTTAATTATTTAAATACAAGAATTAAATATAACATTTTAAGATATAAGAATTAGTAGCCACCGTTATCGGGGATTAATTAATTATTATTAAGTAGCAACTAGTGGAATATTATATATTTTTTTTAACTACAAATCGGCTTTTACCAAATTGTCAAAATTATATACTAACATCAAATAAACTATTTATGTCTTCGGAGTCCCTTTTCCCTTTTTTACGGGGTATTAAGACGTTGATCCTGTTGATGTCCCCGAATAATATGGGTTTTAGCGAACCCAAGGGAATAAGAGCCTATAAGCGCCGTAAAAAGTCACACTGGTGACGTAGCGAAGTTCGGCCAACTGGCCATCGTAGCGGCCATATTGGTAAACGTCACGACAAAATGGCCGACTTGAGAGTAGGAATAACGCTACGTTTTGTTTTTGTAATTTCTCTTTAGTATATTTTTTGCTGTTTTTAATCTTACATATAGAGTCAGGCACATCAAGTTACCCCAATCAGGGAAATTTTGTCACAGTGTCTCAACTTTATTCAATTATATGGGCCGTGTTTAATTGGGTGACTGTTTAGAATTGCTTGATGTGCTGTGCTGGCGTTTGTATGTACAGACGCCAGCACATCAAGTTACCCCAATGTGTCAAATTTTTCCAATTGAATATGAACCTTATTCTGTTTGACATAAAGTTCAAAAGCGATCAAAGAAATTTGACACATTGGGGTAACTTGATGTGCTGGCGTCTTTACTTCAGTAGAAAAATAGTCAACTGTGTAGGTACTTGTAAAACTTGTTGATATAGCCTTACTTTATGTAGCTACATAATGATGGATGGTAATATAAGTGAAATAATTTGTTTTTTTTTTCATGTTTTTTTTTCATAATTATTATCTAGCCCACCAAGAATAAAGTAGGTACCAAAGGGGAGAGTTTTAGTATGATTGACATATTTTTATGAAACCAAAGTCAAAGAATGTTGATAGTGAGATTTAGATAGAAAAGTGTTAATTCTTCCTTTTTGGAATAGAGTAAACTTAGAGAGCAAGAGTTTATTCAAGGGTTTATTCAAGTTCAGGCATTTTCCTTTATATTCTTAACCTACATAAATATTATATAGTCTTTCTTCATAATCCTGAATAAATTAAAATCATCATTAGGTACGTCTTTGATATCTTTGGTATGAGATAAGAGTGTCGTATTAATGTTTGCAAAGGAATTATACTTCTTAGATATTAAAACGAAATGACTACCTTACACTCACATATGATTTTCCACGATATTATTTTCCCAGCCTATGTTAATACATATAAAAGGTGAAGGTAGACTTTTTTTGTTACATAATAAATTGTTTTATGTAGAAAGTCACGAGTTCTTAATTAAGAAAGAGACACACTCAGAAGCTTTTACGTCTCCAACCTACATTAGCAATATTCCTTTCCTATTTGCCTGCTCGCTTTTTAATAAACGTTTTCCAAGTGAGAATTAGATTTTTATCAAAGGTTGCCTTCCCGTCTCAATAAAAGCTGTTTACACCTTTCAATTCATCAGTGGTGCTAGAGAAAAAATTACGACGTCGGATGAAAGTACTCACGGTGTAAAAAATAAAGTTGATTGAAGCAAAGTTGATGTGGACGTCCCCGGATAAAAGGGTGCAGTTTCATTTAAAATTTTACACCGTGTTGTTTTCTGTGGATCAAAGAGGCTGGTCCGTGGCTCGTGGTTATATTAATTTTATTTTGTTTTATCATTCCTACATGTTTAACCTTTTAAGCACTTGGCTAAATATGTCTGTCTGTCTATGGCACCTGACTTAAACGGGTGAATCGAAATAGATGCGGTTTTTTCATTTGAAGGCAGGGTTTCTTGCAATGGTTCTTAGACATGATTCATCAAAATCGGTTCAGCCGTTTCGATGTTTTCAGCTCTTTTCAACTTCATGGATTAACGATAGGAAAGTATTATTTATAGCTTTTCATATGTGAGCTTTACTTTTTTGCGTGGGGGGTTTATTAAATTTTAAATTTTGTACTTTAAACTGAATAAATCGTGATTTCTGTCGATACCGATGAGGTTTTCAATAAAAGAAGTGACTAATTTACTTTTCAGAGATAAATCTCATAGGGTTATATAAACAGGAATGGTGATTTTTTTAATGGCTTTTACAGTTTTACTTAAAAATATTTTTTTTAATGCAAGTGGCAAGCGGGGATCCTCCTTTGTGAACACTATGGGTATGCCCACAACTCTTATTGAGGAAAGACTGAACAAATGATCGTGCTCATCATACAAACGTTTGTCTTGGGTGGGAATTGAACCTACGACCTCCGATATAGCAGTCTGGAGCACGAACCACTAGATTAACAGGCCAGTCAAGGTAATACTCTAGGTATGGATGATACACCAATCGAGTTAAATGATTACCTCCTACTACTACTTTAAATACTATCTACATATATTGTATGTAACATAGAGACATGCTACGCAGTAGTTCAGTTTAAAAAGTGTGTTTTGTAACTTTCAAAATCAATGCATTTCAGTAAGGTAGTTAGGTTAGGTAGTTAGGTTAGCTATACGATAGGTATGGTAAGTTAGGTTAGGTTATATGTATATTATGTTGTCATTCTTCTTCTAACTAACACAAAAGGTTAAAAGGGCACATTAAAGGCTCGCTAAATAAAAAAAGTATGAGTTAGGTATTATTGATAAAGATCTATTTGTTGTCATCTCATTAAAAGTATGTATATCTCTACTTTATAAATTTCTCGTGTCACAGTGTTTGTTACCAAACTTCTCCAAAACGGCTTGACCGATTCTTATAAAATTTTGTGCGCAATTAGTTTAAAAAAGGTTTAAAGGGTTCAGGGTTAAGGGGGGGGGGATTAAGGGGGGGGATTAAGGAGGGGGGGGTTAAGGGTTTTAAGGTTTAGCGCAAGGTTGCAGATTTCTGTGTGTTAATGTCATCATTAACACACAGAAATCTGCAACCTTGCGCTTTGCAGAGTGCGGTCTAGCTCCATCCTGAAAACCATAGCGGGGAGGTAGATGTTCTTATTTAATTAACATTGATAAATTTTGATTGCAGATTAAACAAAAAAGAGGTAACATGCAAAAAGAGCAAAATGAATTTTGACAGTACCTAAACAGGATATATTACAGACACTTTAAAAAATGTCGGTGGTGAAGTTTTGTTGAGATGTTTCTTTATTTTATTTTTTTTATTCACATCAACTGTGAAATTGACTTTGATGAATTCAAAGATTGTTTACAATACAACTTCCTATGGCAATGTTTGCAAAACGGGGAATAAATTCATTTTTCGCTTTTGATTAGCGTATCAGTTTCCATTGGTTAACTTATAATAAAGTCGAGGGCATTTTTACCTGCAAGTAACCTAGATTCTAGATCTAAGCTATCTCTTTAAATCCCCACTCGTGAGTTCTTCAGCTGTAAAGTATTCTCATCTATCGTGGCTGTAGCAATAGGTATAAGTAGTAGGTAGTAGAGTAATACGTAAAGTACTCAGGTAACTCGTACAGTCGGCAACATCAACACAATCTTGTTAAACGATCCACTATTATAACCAACTTCAAGTAATGAGGAAGTTCTCAATTCGACTATGTTTTTTGTTCAGGACTCTGTCATTTATGGGCCAGGTTAGAAATTTAAATTTTTGATTGAGAGGGTCTTACCGTGTGTTACCATATAAATTTTAACGAAATTGATTTATGATTTTAGTTTTATTAGAATAACTGGAACTAATGAGTCATCCATATGAACCACTATTTTTTAATAAGTACAAAAAAATGGGCTGTATCCTTACCTGTTACTGATCATATTTGCGTAATCAAAAGTAAAAAAAAAACTAAATCATTTTTTAAAATATCTATTTAGTTAAACTTAAATAACAAAAACAGCTGTTGGAGGTGGGGCATGCGAGGCTTTACTAATATAATAAGAAGACCATCTAGAAAAAGCCCTTTAAGTATTTGTAATAATGAAAAAATAGTGGTGTATAAATAAAAAAACTCAAATTGAAAAATAGTTACTTTAATTGATTTTAAAAAGTACATTGAAACATGAAACAAATGCTGCAAAAATATATTTTAGGATAATGTTATCTTGAAAAAGTCAAAAACGTCATTCGGTTTTTTTTCTGTTTCAACATTATATACAATAACTACGAGAGATCTCACTAACACGAGACGTCAACTAAATATATTGCTTAAATAGGACTTTAATTTTGGTTTTTTCGAAGGCTTTTCTTGCAAACCATACCTACATTAATAGTTCTTTTGAGTAAGCTAGAACATGTTCAATGTATACTTGAGCCTAGCTCAGTCATTTGTTTTGTATATAAATAATACTTAGTTATTAATTACAAGTAAGTAATTGGACCTTTTACCTAAATTGCAGAAAGGTAATCAATTAGTATTTACCTGTTAGTTAACACAGAGCATGGACATCGCTGTTAAAAAACAAAATTAAAATTCATTTATTCAATTCATTTAGTCTGAGAATCAGCACTTTTTGAACGTCAACATTACATAAGACGGTCCCCCAAAAAGCCTGTCTTTCCATACAAACCTCAAATCATCCATAGAAACTAACGGCCCGTGACGAATCTTACGACACGTTTCCACTGAAGCGGAGCTGGGCGGAGCGGAGCGGAGACGTGCAAAGACCGAACAATCAGAATGGTTGAATAAAATAAATAAATAAATATTCCACAACTTTCACATAACGCATTAGAGGTATGAAGAACAGGGTGTGAAGTTCCTCATCCACCATTGAAAAGGGAGAAACCTCCAACCAGACGGGTGTTGTGTCTAGTGGGCTAACGTTCAAAGCGCGCGGATAACTCTAATACCGCGATGTAGGATATCGGTCATTAGTTCGAATGTGGTGAGATAGATGTCGCTACAACGCCATCTAGTCCCAAGCTAAGCAGAGCGTGTGTTATGGGTACTAAACAGTTGTTGACAATACTTATAAATGTCTAAATACAGACATATTAAAATTACACCCAGACACAACAAATGATCGTGCTCATCGCACAAACATTTAATTTTATCCTGGGTGGGAATCCAACCCACGACCTCCGGCATAGCAGTCAGGGGCACTAACTACAAGACCAACCGGCCAGTCCTCATCGCGTCAATCGTCTCGTTGGTAATAAGAAGATTCTTGCACGACTTCGCTCAACTTCACTTCAGTGGAAACTCACCTTTAGCATGCCTGTGACAGCTAAAACTTGCTCTCAGCGCAGTTTGTGTGAATATTAATAATAATGACGCGTCTAGTTTAGATTTAGTGCTCTGTGGGCAAAACTTTAACTATTATTAGTATTTAACTATAGGTAATTAATTGATGAAGTGTGTTGATGAATGATAGTGATTTGAAATCGTGATTTATGAGACCACCGACATTAAAACAATATATCTAATTTGCGAATTTGTGTATTTGATAAATGATATATATATTTATTCTTATCTTTAAATTGATTTTTGATAATACTCTACAAGAGCAAAACCAATTTTTAAACAAGTGAAGTTAATGTTCTACTATGTGACTAATCTTAGAAGAAACATTAAAATAATGATTTTGCGTGTATAGCTTATATTTTAGCTAACTAAAATAGGAACTTTAGAAGCTCAACGACTCGATGAACAATATGAAAGAATAAACATTATATAAACATTTCTATAGGCTGCATAAAGTCGTCTTAACTTCCAGATAGAAACTCAAAATAGAACGTAGAAGAAATTAAAGAACCCTCATAGACTTTACATTTACATTAAATTAAACAATTATAATTTAAAACATTAAGTTGTAGACTATAAACAAGGCAAATCTCCTTTTAAAAAGAAACACAAAATGTTTACATACATTTTGCAACGTTACTGTACTGAAATTCAATTTTCAATTTCAAAAACATGCAGCGTGACCCTTCACAACATGACAGTTCAACGGTTTCCCGCCAATCCAACATGGCGGCCATCAAAACAATAGATACGAAATCGAGTCATAACTTAAAACGTACGTTTAACACAGTTGAAAATCTGCTTTTTCGGACGGGCGAACGCGAAAATTAAACTATTATGAAATTTTCAACCAAGCACCTGGTACCCATTTCGCTGGGACGTGGATATATGGCGCGAATATCGCCGTTTGTTATTTGTTTCCGGGTGTGTTTGCATTTGTCAGCGGGAACACGACTTACGTGATATATGAATTATTTTGAATGTCATACACGGTGAATATTTTTTTGTTTTATGTTGTCGCTTTATTAGGACAGTGCGGAAATGTAATATTGTAAGGAACAAAACAAATTGAACAGAACTGTCCCACAGCTGGGTGAAGGCCTCCCTCTGCGTTCGTCTGTCGCGATTTTGCGTTATCTCTCTCTGATTCTCAAGAAAGAGATCCAGGTCGGCATGCCATATAATTAGTAACTACTAATTATATGGCATGCCGAACTCCTAAATATTGTAAGGATCTGCGTGTCTTAAAAGACTTAGTGCTGAAATGCCTCGATGTTAACATTTCGTCAGAGCTAGGTAATAGAAATTCTACGGCTGTACCTTATTTTTAAAAACCCGGATCACCCTGCATTTCATCTGAACCTACTTACGGTGGGTGCGTTTGCAAACATAAATCTTACATGCACAAACACCCAGACTCGGAGCAGCCATTTTGGAATTGTGGTTGAACAGAAACTAAATTCTATTGTTCCAGAAACCTGGCAGACATACCATTCCAATTTTATGAGGAATAAAAGAAGCCATAAAGTAATATAAATATACCGATATAGGATTTATAGGTACAAATAAAAAAAACTCAAGTGAGTGTTTGTAATGTCAACGTGACAGTTTTTTTACTAAATGCTCGTAGGGACGGATACTTAACATAATTAAGTTGAATTTAAATGGCGGTCGTTGCTATGGTTTCCGCTTTTCGATTGAAACCCGAATATCTATCGTTGTTATGTATCGCGATCTGTACCTACTTTAAAGAAAAAAACATGAAAGAAAGAAATCCTGAAAATTCTACGTAGAGCGTTCAATAAAATTAATGAAAATAACAGTGGCACAGACAAATCTATCATTCCACACAAAATTCCCAGTAAACGCCTCGTTTAAATTCACCTCAACCGTTTTCATTCGAATTGAAACACACTCCTACTTCATATCCGAAGTACTATAATAATAATATACTTACCGAAATTGAATAGTACAAAATGGAGGGTCTAGAATGGTCTATTTGTTTGAACGATATCCTTTACACGTTTTCATTTGAAGGGGTAAGCAGAGTTGAAATGAAAATATTAAGTACATTTTGACTGGCCTGTTGGTCTAGTACCTAGTTAGTGACCCTGACTGCTATCGGGAGGTCGTACGTTCGATTCCCACCCAGGACAAAATATGTTTGTGTGATGAGCACGATCATTGGTTCTGTGTCTGGATGTTATTTATCTTTAGGGTGACTGGTAATTAGTGACCGATACTCAAACATGTTATTGCATTAATGATTTCAATCAATTTTCCCAAAGAAACTTTTTTTGATGCACAAAAATTTATAACACAATAAATAACAAAAACGCTGTTTGAAATTTACGCGCGCGCGCCTGTAACCGATCATAGTAGCCACGAATAGGCACGATCTATCAGCTGATGATAGTCTGACCTCGGGAAGGGCAAAATGTACTAGTAGTAGAAGCATCACACGCTCCCTGATAGATCAAAGGCGCGCGCGCGAATTTCAAACAGCTTTTGTGTTATTGTGATTAAAGAAATTAAATGGGTATAAAAAAAGGTTTCTTTGGGAAATTTAATCGTATTCATGAGAACAATCACGTATTTAAGTATCGGTCACTAATTACCAGTCACCCTATATAATATGTATGCATTTAGAAATATATAAGTATGTTTATCAGCTGCTTAGTACCCATAACACAAGCTTTGCTTAGCTTGGGACTAGATGGCGTTGTGTAATATTTATTTATTTATTTATTTTTACAAGGTACAACATAAGCAACGTTTCGTTCATGAGAAATATCATGGCATTTTCGAAGTATTCAGTTTTTAACATACATACCTATATGACGTAAAATCACGCCTTTCTACCACAGACTTAGTTACTACGATTCTTACAAAATCCTTTTGATTCGTTAACGTTCTTACGGTAGTGAAAGAACATCTATATCTAAACTATACTTATTGCTTATTGAAAATACTCAAAATATTATAAAAAAGTAAAAAAAAAAAAAAAGTAAAAATAAAAAAAAAAAGTAAAAATTTCCATCCACATTTGCATCTATATGTATTGTGTTACACATGTTTAAACAAATAAATATATCTATATCTTTAAAACTTGTGAGTTTGTAACGTTGAAGATGGTCTGGATCTACAAACCCGATTTAATTATTATTTTTAATTATAATAATTATTTTATTATAATAATTATTTTTTTACCAAAAGAAAGTCACATTATTCGAGAACTTAGCTATATAATACCAGCCTATTCTATAGGATTCATTTTGGAGAATTTGCACGGGAATTACATGACTTGATTCCGCCATCACCTTTCTACCATCGGACAACCGGCGAGTGTCCACCCTTACATCGTTGGCACTCCCACGATTCGGACAAAGCGTTTCGCTTCGGCGTTTATACCGCGTATATCGAAGGACTGGAACAACTTGCCTGCTGCGGTCTTCCAGTCCGATTATAATTTAGGTGTCTTCAAGGCTAGTTTGATTAGGCTCTTAATAAACTAGTGCGCTTCACCATCACTGATTGCATCACTGCTTACCATCAGGTGGGATTGCAGTCAAGCACTGGTTTATAATATTAAAAAAACGAAAAATAAAACAAAATTCAGAGGGGGTGACACCCCCTCCGGATATTCTCACCGAATTTTAAAGTAACTACGCAATGTACGCAGCGTCGCGAGTGAAGAGCTAGTTAACAATGAAGTTAGTGTAGGTATATAATGTATTTCTTAGGTGTCTCGTTTTCACTTACATTTATTTTGTGCCATATTTTTTTTAATATAATTATAATGGGTCTACTCTTGACCTCAATACTGTCCTGCGGTCAGAGATGAGGTCGACGTATCCCATTTATTAGTCACCTTACCTTTCCCCACATCGTGAGCAAACCATTTACTTACTAAGCTCTTTGTTTTTGTTTTCCCGGCCTTAGTACGAATATTTACTTTCATTAAAAACTTTATGTACACTTAAGAATAACCGCGCATAGGCTGACTCAATACCTAACAAAATTACCTAACATTTAAATTTCGAATAACTGAAACTTTAATTTAGATTAACATCAGGCACTTCTGTTGTCCCATTTAAATCTAATTTCCGTGCAAATATTTGTTTGTAAGACAACTGCCTAATTTCCCTGGCGAAGTTAAAAGCTAACATGGGGGGTTGAGAGGGAGAAAGGTGGGGTAAATTAATGGTGTTCGTGGACATTGAGCCAACAATTCGTCACTATTTACGCAGTATTGCAGTCCTTGGAACTAAAACGTTGGAGTACGTGCTTCAGAGAAAACTAGCATATTTTACTTTTAAAAGGATTACTTAGTTACGAGTCTTCGTGTTTTTGATTACGTTCGGCTCGAGGAGTTTCTGACATAAAAATTCTTCTTTTTACGTGTGGTTAGTGACCAACGTGGTGTCAGAGTTCTTATGCAGCCCATGGGCCTCTAACTTAGCTTCACATTGCATGCTCTTGAAAAATGCTGTTTTTGAAGCTAAGTGTTAACGAGTCTTCATCTGGTCTCTCTAAAAGAGCCAACGCCGTCGCGTATAGTTTATCTAGAGATTCTACTTCATACTCCGGGCCTCTCTAAAAGACTCGCCAGTGATCTGCGTGTTCTCCGGGTCTCCGCAAAGGACTCGCCCCTGGTCTACTCACCTGGCTGCAGGTTTAACCTGTCCTGGGAGCTGTACTCCTCGCCTTTCGCTTACCTACCTACCTTGAAGCTTGACTGGAAGTGACCTTAGCTTGACGCCTTTCCAAGTACCTACTGTGTTTTATAACTTCTGTAAAGCGTGTTATAGGTAGCTCTGTGTTTTTATACCATCAATATATTTTCTACCCCTTTTATTTTATTAAATTTAAATGTTGATATTACTTACCCTTTTACTAATTAAGGATAAGTAATACGACAGTTATTATATTCTAAAATACCTACATGAATCTGAAAAGTTGGAAGAGCTTGCCTTGCTCCTTGCCTAAGTACCTATGACTTGGTAGTGCACCGGTCACACCACTATCGCTGCTGACAAAATAATAATGGCAACACAATTAAACATCGTGAGGAAACTGGGCCTGAGAAATATTTCTCGAGAGCATGTGAGGCCCATGAGTGGCAAAATAACTCTGACATCAGACAACCACACGAAAACAAAAAGACTCGATCGAAAGTTGAGCTTTCCTCACCACGTTTGGTATTGTCATCAAATTAATCTGTCGTGGAAAGCGATATTCTTGAATAATAAGTTGTGAAGTTGATTAACTTAGTACGGAGTCTATGGTGACCAGTGTGACGTTACTCGAAATGGCGCGAATGTGTTTTTTGGCAATATCACGTGGATAGAGTCATGCTGGTGTGTGCGAGCTGGGCTGAGCTCCGGTTGATTTGAGGCACCAACGGAGACACACATCCAGTACGAAACTGTCAGTTTTGTGATTACGATTGTTAAGTGAGGTTATTACTGCAATGAAGATTGTTATTTTACATTATGAACTCGGTACCACGAAACCCCCATCGGCGTTAGCTCATTGCTCAGCCATCGCTGACGTCGACAAATCTATAAGTTAAAGCGTTATATAAATTAGGCGAGCCATGAAGATTCAGCTCTTTCGATAGTGCAACACAAGTAAGCTTCTCAAACTATCTCGGGGAGACATAGGGTACTTTTTATCCCTGTATTCTCACAGGAACGTTGGGAACTACGAGAGTGAAACCGCGTGTTGTTTTATAAGTACCAACATAAAAATCAACAAAAATTGAGATGTTTTGTGTCTCTGTTTGCCATAGACAAGAAGATTTAGCATGCAGTCCTAGGTTCGGTTATCCCGTCGGGCGTCTGGTCAAAATCTGGATTTGTGCCCCAGCGCCTAAGGGTAAACTAACATCCTATATTCAAAGAGGATTACTTACTTGCTCTTGGGGCTTTTGACTCAGGTCGGCACGTGCTACTTGTGGCTAAATCATAACAGGCTTACGTACTTGATCGAAGGTTAAGCTTCTTTTGCCACGTTCGATCCGTGAATGGCTTGTCCATTTGAGCATGAGGTTCTAGGTTTGATTCCTAGGTCATGCAGCCGACTGTATTGTTTGGTTTTTTCTTGGTACAGACGTCAGCTCATCAAGCTAGCCCAAACTGTAAAATTTTCCCTAGGTAACATAAACCTTATAATTTTTATAATAAAATTGAAAAATATATAAAATAAACAATTTTGGGGTAAAGTTATGTGCTGGCGTCTGTTATACAAGTCCGGAGTTTAAATTTGTTTGCTATTACTGGCAACTGACATCATTCAGGCTGCTACTAAAAAGCTCCAGGTGGAAAAACTCAATAACAAATCGTAATATCCTAGGATGGAACCCGCAATCTCATGAACAACAGTAACGCTTGTGACCACTACCTCAACAAGACAGAAGTAAATATGTACCGAGATTAAATATTAATGGTCGGCCGTCGATATTATTTAGTTTTATTTATCAGGGACAACAAACAGTTACATATTAAGGTTAAAATTTATAATGAGTTGATACACAGACAAGTAAACATAAAACCCACACCATTGTCCACGGTTTAATAGAACAAGTAAAGAACGGAAATGTTTAATTAACGTATTTATAATATCTAAATGAATTAAATAGTTTTAAGGTAATATTGTGGTGGAAGAATATTTATAGCTATCTTCGGCAGTTATCACGGGTAGTCAAAACAAAAGGGGTATCGTGTTAACCAGTACAAGGGTTTGGAGGTCAGAGAAGCACTCACTCTTTGTAAAATATTTGTGTTGAGCTGCAAACGGTTACACTAGAAGTCGACCCCAACAGAGTTGGGAAAAGGCTAGGAATTTCGTATCAAAAGAGCTTCCCCAAGCACTATACCTAAGTACCTTTGCGTACTTTAGGCAGTCAACCATGCTAGTTGCCTTACCCACAAGCTAATATCTCTAAGTACCACTCGGTACGGCGATGTCAAGAGATGTTCACGACCTTAAAATGTTTTGATGCAAGGGTTTTTGAAATAAAAATTCAAGGAGACGGATGCTTCCCTCGTTGATACAAGCGAAGTGTGTGAAGCCATACAAGGTGTCTGGCGATGGACTGTTTATCCTTATACTTTCTTTTATACTACTAATTTCTATTGTACTAGTGCCATTATTGAGAAACACATCGAAACGAGATTTGACAGCTGTCAGTCTGGCGGAGCGTCGAGGCAGTAGGCAGCGCCGCCATGTTGAACGTCATGGTGATTTGAAGTTTTGAACATCAACCGCAAGCGCATCACGTATCCGACGAATCGCTTTTGTTCCAAGTCTTTTTTTTTACAAGAATGATTAAAACCTATAGACTATGTGATGTCCTAATTAGTAGCGAATTGATTTTAGTGGGATTCTGTATGGAAAATAATTTGAGCGATAAATGACTTTTGATTGATTTATTTGACATAATTGTTTCCTTCCACCCACATTACCACCTATTGAAGAAATGGCTGATTCTAATGAAATGATTACGGGCATCTGCCCATTTATTGTATATTTAATAAACCACTGTTGTTATGACCCAGCGGTCGAGGCGCCTATGTCTAATGCACGAAGTTGTGAATCAGTACAAATGGCTAACAATGTGATTGATTCAATTTGTGTGTACTTGAGCACGATCTAGAAATCTAATAAAAAACCTTAATAATAAGATGGCACAGGTGCAAATAAAGCTAGTTTTTAGAAAAAATATAATATCACTAGAGTATTTGTTAACTAACAGATTGATTTCAACCTTCCACGAGTTCAAGGCATTAAATGTGGAAACCCTTCGTAAATAGAAAGCTTAAACGAGTTTTTTTGTTCGAAAATTAAAGAATATTCCAACAGAAAAATCTAATTACGTGCCAACAATGTACCCTGCACTTACAATCATGGCTAATTAATGACGGTGAGCTAGTAGTTTTTGCGGTGAGCAAGCAACCCTTATAAACTTCAATAAAAAGAAACATGACCTTTTCGAAATATAATAAAGAGAAATGCGTTTTTAAAATCAGCTTAATTATTTTTAGGCAAATTAATTTTATCAGAACATCGATGAGTATTCAGAATTAACAACCACTATTCATGATGAAATATTGTATTGTTCATTTTATAATTTAACAAATTTGATTAGACTTGCCAATTATAACATGATATTAAAATTTAACATTACGCTTGTTATACCTGAAGGGTTAGGCAAAGGTTTATCTGTAGAACGACCACATATCGCCTGTTAAGGAAGTCCCAAAGGAGGCAAGCCTATTGCCATCATTCGGTAACGAATCTAGAATTCTAGATTCCGGGCTGATATTGAGAAGTTCCAGATGGACAACACTCAAAAACGCTTTGACCAACTCGGGAATGGAACGCAATGCCTCGAAGTCAAAGTCGAAGTCAAATCATTTATTTAAATTAGACCGTTAAAAGGCACTTTTGGTGCTTAACAATCACGCTTGTGACTACTAAACCAACAAAGCAATCAATAAACCATATAGATACTTCAATACTTAATTGAAATGAGTTGTTAACTTGTTACTCATCCGTCACTTGTCCCCAAAGGTTCATTTGAAAATCAGCGTCAGGCAGGATCTCAGCAACTGTCTGGCATTACCGCTGTAATGAACCTTTTAGCGCAACTATGAGACATGCCATTTTTGTGTCTCTTTTTTGTGGTATTGTGTTTTTGCTGTGCGTGTATCCAATAAATGTATTTTCTTTTTTCTTTCTTCGATTTTGAGTTTCAGTTCAGTTTATAAAAACACTAGCAGACGTCACGCAGTTTCACTCGCGTAGTTCCTGTTCCCGTGGGAATACGGGGATAAAAAGTAGCCTATGTCATCCGGGAATAATGTAGCTTTCCACCAGTGGAATAATTTTCAAAATTGGATCATTCGTTCTGAAGGTTACATACAAACTTACAAACCAACAAACAAATTTTACCTCTTTATAATATTAGTATAGATGACATGTCTGCACGAAATACGAATCACAAAAAAAACAAATTAAAATGCCCCTAGATGTAAAATCTAAAACACGAGCATACATGCATATTTCATTTCTACCCAGATCTAGATAAAGACTGCAACGGGACAATAGATACGGCACGGGAAGACGGCGGATTAAAATATGTTTTCAATACCAATGACGTAGGTATAGTTATGACGGCATCATTACTTTCAGGAGACTGGAACGAACGACGTTTGAATGGAAATCAAGATGGCAGACACAAGCATAAGTAGAAGTAAATGAAAATTTGCTCAGGGAATAAATGTGGAGTTTATTTTGCTTTGAAAATGTAAAAACCGCGGTAGCCGGCGGTCTAAAATAAATAGTGCTAGTTTAAAGTCAATATTGACCTAGCTACTGTTGTTTTACAGAGATGGGTTATTTTTTTGCTTTTGACTCTGGTCGTGGCAGAGATAACAGACCTACCAAATACAACCGACTTAATAAAGAAACACTAAAAGGTGTAAAATAACTCTAGTTCTGGAAGTCGCTGCAGAATATTTTTTTTTGTGGAAACGTAGTTTCCATATTAATACCAAACTACATACTTAACTGATGACGATAAATTTATGTGGGATCACATGGAAATGATACCCTCGCAAACAAAAAAAGAAAATCCTCCTTTTTATTTGAAGTCAGTCGAAAAAAATAAGGTTTAACTTATCAGCTTGTGGATTCAGTAAAAGTTACGCCGTGAAAACTTGAGTGAAGTGTACTGTCAATGCCTAGCTTTAGTATGAAATGACAGCTCAATTCGCCCTCACTACGCCTACATTTCTCGTGGTGATTTGACCAGAATCGCACTTGCTGATGTTGTTTTTGTTTGTGGGCGAGCGTGTAAAGTGTAGCTTAAAAGAAGTCTAAAGTAAGTTAATTACTTACGGACAAACTATCATGTAGGTACAACCGGTAAATATTTAAACTTAAAAAAACAATGAGTTATCGCGTAATGTGCAGTTTACTCTACGGAACCTTCCTCACGTGATTCTAAACTCAAACTTGTCCGCCTTTTGTTACACTTTAGGTACACTTAAAGGTTTTTTATTTTCGTTAAAGTTGGCACAATCTTGAAAACACGGCTCAGATTTCCTTTCCATACATTTCCTCATCATTCTTAGTATAAAGGTATTCTGTCCATACCACTTAAGACTTATCGTGTTGCAAAAGCCATTATCGGAAATAGGTCACCTAAATCAACCGGTTGAAGACAAACTAATAAATTGTAACTTTCTCCGTGGGGAACGAGTTTCATTACCGTATCACTAGCAATTAATTATACCATCCTGATAGCGATGGAAAAGACACAATCTGGAGTAAATTCTTGGGAGAGATTTTTTACATAGAAATGAGTTTATTATGACATAGTTCTTCAGCGTCTATATATGTATATCAAAGAAGATTTAAAATACTATAGAGCGGGTATGTCAAGGAAATGGCATAGAAAAAAATTAGACACCATGTCTCAGTAACGCCATCTAGAACAATATATGAATTTTGGAGCGACAGAGGAGGGTACTAAAAAAACTCATAGTCTTATGTCCACTAGGAGACAAGTTTTGGATGAAAATTTTGTTCGTGATGTCCCGATTATAGTGAGCATTGAAAGTCTTTGTTGTATACTTTTTGTTAGTGACAAAAGTTTTTTTTATTAAGTATATACATCTACACCGAATCAGTACTATCTATTTTATTATATAAAATTCTCGTGTCACAGTGTTTGTTACAAAACTGCTTCGAAACGCCTTGACCGATTCTTAAGAAATTTTTACCTTTCAAAGAAATCAATGCATTTCAGTAAGGTACTTAGGTTCGGTAGTTAGGTTAGCTATAGGATAGGACTCGGGAGGAAGCACGACTCCCTGTCGTTTCGGGTGCCACAGGTGTTTACCGGATACGGTTGCTTCGGGAAATACCTGTGTTGCATAAGCAGGGAGCCGGACGGCCTGTTTCACCAGTGCGTCGACTGTCGGGAGGACACGGCTCGGCAAACGCTGGCAGAGTGTGCCGCTTGGGAGGTGCCGCGCCCTCGTATATGGAGTAGGCAGTGACTTGGCGCTGCCAGCCGTGGTCAAGAGGATGGTCGGCAGCGTGGAGTTCTGGGATGCGGTGGTGTCCTTCTGCGAAATATTCATCTCTGGCTGAGGCTGCGGAAAGGGAGAGGGAGATTACTTCCACTCACCCGGCCCGCAGCAGACGCACCGGGCGCAGGCAGAGTGCGGTAATATTTGGTACGGAGTTAGCTTACACCCTGGATAAACACATAGGCTACTTTTTATCCCTCTATTCCCACGGGAACTGGACCTACGCAGGTAAAATTGGGGGCGTCTGTTAGTCTACCATATTGATGTTATATTTCAGATAAGCAGTACCTTACGGGAAGTGTGAAAAAAAAAACGATTTTGGAATGTAGACAATATAACGCCTATCGGTCGAAACTAAGACTTTATCTTTCACTTCAATATCTACATTGCAAGAAGCCAACAACGCGAACCAAATTCGATCCGTTCATCTAATCAAGTTCCTGAGATAGTTAGGCGTCGGTAAGTGAGATTCTCACGCCAAAATCCAATGCCGTATTCAGGATGAACGTCTTGACCGAACCTTGGTACTGTCGCCAAGATAAGTCTATTATAAAAGATATATATATAGATGATGTTAGATTATTATTGTTTATTTTAGTCTAGTTTAAAATGGTAAACTAAATTAAACAAAAACTGAAAACATTGCCTGAGAGTTTTTTTTGTTGGCTTGTGAAGTCAAGTCAAGAGTCCATCAGCTGCATAAAAAATCTGACACTCGGTTAGTCATTAACCCCACAAAAATAAAAATGACAGTTTTTTGATAAAAAATCATACAACTGTTCACAGAAAGATTAGTAGAAGGTAACCATTTATAGTTTCAAAAGTTGTTTCTTGTTATTACAAAAGCATTATATTGTGTACATTCCAAAATCGTTTTTTTTTTTCACTTCCCGTTAGGTACTACTTATCAGAGGGTAGTATTTAAACGCACGCAATCGAAAAAATCCTTTTTCTATGCAAAAAGATTCCGAGTTCCCATCAAAATTACTAATTGCACAGCAAAATATTCAACTCAAAATATCACTAAACACACTATAATTTATTTTCGCAGCGTACAGCGATTTTTCCTAAAGCTAAAGCTTTTTCATCAATCCACAGCTAATAATCTTAATGCACATTATACATGTTAACTCTTTTTCTTTTAAATATAGCTTATATTTTTATATTATTTACAGCAGTTTTTCTAAATTAAACATTTTATTATTTACCACATAATGAGATCACGAGGTAGTAGGTCACAGTTCTAACCTAACCTAACCTATGGATCCCTTCCACATAGTTTTTACTTGAAATATGGAAAATTTGCTGTGCAGTCAGTATTTATGTTATGTATGTAGTACTTTTGTACAAAAATAAATTTAACTGTATTGCATTATGAGGAAAAAAGTAATGTCATATTGATGTATGATTTCGAATTATCTGCAGTTTGAGTTTTGTTAAACATTTAGTTTATTTGTAGTGAAGTAAGTTATTTGATGTAAAAAATAATTTGAATTATGAGTATGTATTGATAGGCGATTATTTATTTGATATGCAATTTATAATATCCCCTTAGCAGAATATGGTAGATTAGAGGTATGAGCAACAGATTGTTAAGTTCTACACCCACCATTGAAAAGGGAGGATTCTCCGACCGACGACGGTTGTTGTGTCTGGTGGGCTACTACTGCCCGACGGTTGCTGTCGAGATGTTGAATATAGCGAGATAGATGTCGCTACAGTAGTTTTGATGATCAAACTTCATCATTGAATGCTACTGATAAGTTAGCATAGTCAGTCATATAAACCGCATTCAAGAGCTACGGGGCTTATTCCCGGTTTAGGTTATCTTATCGAATGCTTTTGTTTATTACAATGTCGTGATGGCCCTGAGGTTAAGGCGCCTATCTCTCATGCAGGAGGTTGTGGTTCAAACTGGGGCAAGTACCAATGTGACTTTTTCAATTCATATATTTATTATTTTAAGTTTATCTTAGACATTATTGACATCGGTGAAGGAAAACATCGTAAGGAAACCTGGACTTATAGTTAATTTAAGTTTGAAATCACCAATCCGCCTTGAGCAAGCGTGGTGATCAATGCTTGAGCCTTCTCTGTATGAGAAGAAGCCTTTGCCCTGCAGTAACAGGCTGGTATTATTATTATTATTGATTGACAGGCTTTTCCTACCATTATTATTTAGTAGTTAAGTTTTGTATGGTAGTTTCTAGTTTAGTTTGAGTGCTATTAACATAGTTTGTAAGTTGATAATGCATTATGTCTGAAATAAATATTCGAATTGAATTGTTTCAAACGAATCACACGTAACGCACAGTAATTACAGAGGAATCAGTAAACACACATAAAACAAAAACTCGCCTACCTTGTTTTTTAAACATGGCTAAACAGTAACAGTGTCAATCGACTTTTGTTGCTGTCTGTATATCAGGTCACACGTCAGTGGTAACAATTTGACATTGAGCTTGACTTATGTGGTACAAAGGTTGTATAGGCTGCTAGGTCAGCCTAAGTGCGATTCTGTTAAACTCGCCCCGTGAAGTGAATTAAGCTGTCATTCCATACTAACGCTAGGCATTGACAGGTCACTCAAGTTTTCTCGGGATGACTTTTACTGAATTGACCGGCTGTACTGATGTTTGTTGTTGTATATTATAATATACAACTTGTTTTTTTTGATATCCCATAACTCTAGGGTATGATTGAGACCATGTCAAAGAATCAACTGGCATATGAATTATGTTTCAAGCATCCTTTTTTTTTACTATCATACAAAATAATTTAACAAAGTCACGTTGATTAATGTAAAATTTACCTTACGTGAAAGAAAAGTGACGTTAGAAAGAAGATTCGTTGTACTGGTGACAATTTTTGAACTAATTAGGTAATACAAATAATATTAATAATACCTAATAATAATATTCCACGACTATTCACACAACGCCATCTAGTCCCAAGCTAAGCAGAGCTTGTGTTAAGGGTGCTAAATAACTGATAATTTAATTATGATTAATGATATCTCCGAAACTATGCATTTTTGGACCATCTATTCTAGGAGTTTTAGTATTATTTTTACCTATAGAATATAATCCTAGAGTTATGGGATATCAAAAAAACACCTTGTATAATAAAATAAAAATATTCCATAACTTTCACACATCGCCATCTAGTCCCAAGCTAAGCAGAGCTTGTGCTTTGGGTACTAGACAACTGATAAACATTGTTATATATTCCTAAATACATACATGTTATAGATAAATTAGACCCAGACACAGGCCTATTGATCTTCATGGTCTTTGTGTGTATGATTTATGATTTTTCCATAACCATTATCGACGCATCATATTGATACTATGAGTTTTGTAACATTGATAGTTCTGTGCAAGATTTTGGTGGATAATTTAAGTTAAAGATAAAGATATATTTATTGCATAACTGTGTACAGACGCCAGCACATCTAGTTACCCCAATGAGTCAAATTTCTTTGATCGTTTTTCAACTTTATGTCAAACAGAATAAGGTTCATATTCAATTGGGAAAATTTGACACATTGGGGTAACTTGATGTGCTGGCGTCTGTACATTGAGTTCATATTAGTAAAACATTACATTTTTGGCTTCAACAGTCTACCCAAGTTTGACATGCAACAATAGTATTTAAGACATTATATATTAGGTACCTACATTTACAAATATTATTATTTGTCAAAAAAATCATTAAGAATATAAAATACATTTTCAATTAACATTTTTTTTAAATTAATATTTAAATATATTTCCAATTAACTGTTTAATAGGCGGTGGTAACTAATTGTTGGTGGTTTTTCACTTTTTTCTGATGTTTTTTTACTTTATTCTGTAAAAAATCTCATCGGGTGAGATAAACGAGTACGTTTAAGTGCATCTGTTATTTTTTAGCAACAAACCCTGCATGAAATAGGTACATTAATATTCATTATAAGAATAAAGTTATCGTACATGGCACTGCGTTGGATTGAATGAACTTGGTCTTTCTGTTCCACGTTTTGGTCCTTGGAGCCGTGCATTAGTATTTGCAAATAAACTTGTTTACACTATTAATATTTTTTCAATAACTAGAGTAGGTAAGAGGCATACATAGTTAATGAGATGGTAAATAGATCCAAATCAATAATAACTACCTCTACTTTTTAACCGACTTCAGGAGGAGGTTCTCAATACGATCGGTATTTTTTTTTTTTTTGTTTTTTTTTTTTTCTTATGTATGTACACCGATTACTCCGAGATTAATGATCCGATTTACGTGATTCTTTTTGAGTTCGATGCGGAATAGCTGCCATTTGGTCCCATAAAAATATAACATAGTTTGACCCGGTAGTTTTCATTTTATGAACAATTTTATGAAAATTTAATTTATTTTTTAACACTTTTTTGTATGTATGTTCACCGATTACGCTGAGATTTATGTACCGATTTACGTGATTCTTTTTTAGTTTGATGCGGACTAGTTTTTTTATGGTCTCATAAAAAAATTACATAGTTTGGTCTGGTAGTTTTCATTTTATGAAAACTTTTGTTCATGAATTTTGCTTTTTGATTTCATCGCAAACAGTTGCTGTTTATTTGTTTGATTGTAATATGTAAATATGTGTTGTAGAAATGGATAATAATTTATCATCTAGCTAGGTATATAAAAATAAAAACCAAAAATTGTTAAATAAAAACTTTTTTACAAAAAATACAACCGACTTCAAAAAACACTAACCGGTATAAAATAACTCAAAATTCGGAAGTCGGTGGCCAATCATAAATGAGACAAAACCACCAAAGCCACAGACTTCCTAATTTTGAGTTATTTTATACCGGTTAGTGTTTTTTGAAGTCGGTTGTATTTTTTGTAAAAAAGTTTTTATTTAGCGAGTCTCCAATGTGCTTTTTAATTCTTTTGTGCTAGACAGATGTGATGACATATATACATATGTATAACCTAACCTAACTTACCATACCTATCCTATAACTAACCTAACTACCTAACCTAACTACCTTACTGAAATGCATTGATTTTGAAAGTTACAAAATACATAATTTTGAATTGAACTACTGCGCTGCGTGACTCTATGTTACATACAACACAAAAGTACGTAGTAGTATTTAAAGTAGTAGTCGTAGGAGGTAAAAAATTAACTCGATTGATTTATCATCCGTACATAAAACACTACTTTGACTGGCCTGTTGATCTAGTGATTAGGGGCCCAGACTGCTATGCCGAAGGTTGTAGGTTCGATTTCCTCCCAAGACTAACGTTTGTGTGATGAGCACGATCATTTGTTCTGTCTGGCCTCTATTAGGGTTGTGGGTGTGCCCACAGTGCCCACAACGGTGGATCCGCGCTTGATTTATGTACGGTTAATATACACAATAGTGAACTCGTTCTGGTTTCATTCACTCTTCTTTTTTCGTCCAAGCGGTTTTCCTTTGGAATGAGCTTCCTCTGAACATCAGGATGGCAACCAGTTTGTTCACGTTTAAAGTAAAGGCACGCGAACACATTCACAAGGTGTTGGCAAACTTATCCCTAAGTTGAGTAAGCAGATTAGTTTCTCCATTAATATATCTTTTATTTTTATTTTTTTTTCTTTTCTCTTGACCTAGGTATCTCTGGATTTTATATAATATGTATGTATATAGGTATTTATCATAAATAATAATTTATTTTTCTTTCAAGTTTTTGTTACCTTCTTGCGCCTACCATGTACTGCCTGCACCACCTTAAGGTAGACTGGTAGAAAATGCCTAAGGCATTAAGTCCGCCTTTGTACAGTTTATTTTACTAGTGCATAAAGTTTTAATAAATAAATAAATAAACTAGAAAATAAACAGCATATTTACATTCGAATAAACTATAGAGTAACGGATTTATACAATAAGCAAAGTATTATTCTTTCAAACGTCGTGATTTGGCTTTCAATTTAGACGGTTGAAATTCAAGCACGCTTAGCAAAATTTTTTTGCTCACGTAGGTACCTACTTAGGTACATAAATAAAATGTTGTCTAGTAAAGTCTGAAAACGAAAAACGTTACACAACAACGCACTTACAGTGGCATTGTAACCCAAATTAAGGCAATGTTGCAGACATTTTTTAAACTTTTGGCTTTTTTTTAAACCTGTGCTATTGCCAAATGTAAAAAATTGCATAAAATAAATATGTTGTGTAGGGTCCTGCTAAGGAATTCGTTTATTCAGGAAAATGATTTGTAAAATTGCTCACAGCAATACAGCTATTTAAAACATATTGTCAAACATTCACACTTTTACCATAGGGTATTGTGGATGGGTCTGTTAAAAACATATTTTATTTATTGGTTCTCGAGCAATACTTTGTTCACACAGTGTAGGTATTTATGCTAAAAGTAACCTGCAAAAATGTAAAAGCAACTGTGCAAAAACCACTTAACGTTGTTTACAATGTCATTCTTATTTGTCTCTGTGATAAAAACATGTGAACAATAAAAAATGAATTTAATAAAAGCAAAAGGGTAAAAATAAGCAGTTCGAACGCTTGCATCGGTCATAGACTTTTAATTAAATGAATCGATCTACTAAAAACTAATATCTGTTATGCCCCTTAATCATAAGATTATCCCATCGACTAAGTAAGCAGTTCAAAGAAAAAGCAACATCACCGGCAGATAAATGGTGAAATGACATTATAGCCCGGATCTGACCTACTATTATAAATGAAAAAGTTTTTGACCTTAATTCAGAAGTTTCGTCACATTATAAAAAAATGTACAAAAGGTCGGCTTTTAACAACATGCGAAACATGTAAACGCACACATAAATACATATCTTCGGGTGTTGCCAATCTGTTCAATAGTAGCATGAATTAATGAATGATATATTTGTTTGTAAGATTATAGGTTACATAAGTTCTCAAGGACTACACGGTTGTTACTATATTCAGCATTTCGACCGTACAAATATTCAGATTTTACAGACCAATAGCAATAGACATGTCCACTTTTTTATTTGTAAAAAAATAAATTAAATTTTAATTTATTTTTTGTTATCTCACAATTTTATAACCGAATACCCTCCAGTGATCTTAATAATATAATAATAATACCAGCCTGTTACTGTCCCAGTGCGGGGCAAATGCCTATTCTCATACAGAGAAGGCTTGAGCATTGATCACCACGCTGGCTCAAGGTGGATTGGCGATTTCAAACTTATATCAGCTATAAGTCGTAACGTAAGCACGATGATTCCTTCACCGATGTCAATGATGTCTAAGATAAACTTAGAAAGTACATATGAATTGAAAAAGTCACATTGGTACTTGCCCGGATTTGAACCACAACCTCGTGCATGAGAGGTACGCGCCTTAACCCCCGGGCCATCACGACCCCCGGGCCATCACGACACCAGTGATCTTACAGTCCCCGTATCTGCCGGAAGATTTAGTAAAACTCACCCCGTTAAAACTGAAGTGAACTGTCAATGTCAAGCATTAGCATAGAATGACAGCTCAATTCGCCTTCATTTAACCTAAATGTTCACTAAGTGATTTTTACAGAATAGCACTGCCGTGTGTACCTCCGTGTTTTCGCTTAGTGTACAGACCCCAGCGCTTAAGGTTACCCTAAACTGTCAAATTTCCCCAATTGAACGTGAACCTTATTTGTTTGTATTAAAGATAAAAACCTATCAAAGTTAGACAAATTGGGGAAGCTTGATGTGCTGGCCTCTGTGAAAGTATACACGATTAAATATAAGTCGTTTTAGACCTCTTCTGGGGTCATTGTACTCATCATTATAAACAATTTTTACCATGGGGCCCAACTTGAAAACGCGAAAAAAATCAGCTGATCTCTGAAACGAGTATGTTTGCATAACTCGTCTAAATGTAGGAAACAGCTTGTTATTTTTCCGTCACGTGGTTTCACCCGCGTAGTAATAACAAACCAACAATCAAACCTTTCCTCTTTATAATATTAGTATAGACAAATAAGGTTCATGATCAATTGTGGAAATTTGACAGGGGTAACCTTAAGCGCTGGGGTCTGTACACTAAGCGAAAACACGGAAGTATGTACTCGGCAGTGCTATTCAGTAAAAATCACTTAGTAATCATTTAGGTTAGGTGAAAGCGAATTGAGCTGTCATTCTATGCTTATGCTTGACATTGACAGTTCATTTAAGTTTTTACGAGGTGCCTTTACAGAATCGTCCGGTAGATTCAGGAAAAAAAATCAGCTGTTCCCTAAATTTACGAGTATGTTCGCATAATTCGTCAAAATGGAGGGAACAGCTGATTTTTTTTTCTGATTCTGTTAACAGTGTATACTTCTACTTCTGTATTATTCTACTGTTTGGCCTTCTGAGAATAGGGGAGATTAGCGATTGAGGATGAATTGACGTATAGAACATGATTTTTTACCTTGTGTGGCTTAAGAAAAGTTTCGTAATGGTGTAAGATTTTGAAGAGAACCTGACTGTCCTCTTGGATTACTTTATAAGGGTATTTCCGGTCACGTATATGTGTAATGTTTGTTTACTACAGATTTTGGTGTTTTTTCTTCATATATTTATCCTTAACGACGATGATATAAAAGAGAGAGGAGTAAATAATAGTAGGACAAATGACCGAAGAGAGCAAAAAAAAACGTGTTGCGCCGACCACAAATAACATGAGAAGGGCTGAAGATGATGATGACATTTTATTTTCAACGGCCCAGCGACAATTGTTTATAATATTTTATGGTCAGTATTTAAACAACTTCTTACAGGTTAGACTCACAATTATTGCGGGCTATTGTATCATCAATGTATTCATGGCATTACAGTAGGCCCTATCAGAATAACAGCGCTGCGGTATTTTTTGTTTTTCTTTAAATATCGTGGCATCGTGCTGAGACAAGGGCCTTTTTGGGCTCGGACAGGTCATTTTGATATATAATGTGTTAGATTTAGTTTTAGTTTTAAACTGTTAAATTCCTGTGAGTGTCTCAAAAAATATATTCTGTTTCTTTCTTTCTTTCTTACAATTGTACCATAAACACAAATACAAGGTATTTTCTTGTTCAAGCATGACGGTGGTGTAACGTGTGTTTATTTTAATTAATTTATATATATTATGTTTGTATTTAGTCATATATAAGTATGATTATCGATTGTCTAGTACTCATATGCTATGTGTATAAGATAACTGATAATCATACTTATTATATTTCAAGCTCTGCTTAGTTTGGGACTACATGACGTAGTGTGAAAATTGTGATTATTTTTTTTATAAATTGTGGAATATTTATTTATTTTTGTGGCTCAAACAGTTTACGTATTCACCTAAAATATGCCTACCAATCTAAAAGTGTGAACTTTTCAATCACCAAGACTGCAACACATTCACAAACAACTTTTTTTATTACCAGTAAAGGCTTTCGAATAAAAATACTGGCCAGAATTCTCCGTAATCCTATTTATCCAATTAGCTGCAATGGCCCCAGTTAGTTCGATTGCTAAAGCTATCATATTTCTCGATAGCGAATAGAGAAATGCACGCTCATTGTTTGTTTAAACACGACTGGCACACGCGTACTGGCACTCTCATTGATACTTTTAAATCAGATAGAAAATAGAGTTGTCAATAATTTATTGTTCTGACGTGCTATTTTAGATTAAAAGAAACCGAATACTGTTTAGGTGTATAGATTCACAACGTTACTAATACTTGTATATAAGTAACTTTGTGAATCTATGTATAGTATAAAACAAAGTCGTTTCCAATATGTACGCGATATACCGAGTGTTGTTTTAATCATGAAAAAATGTTCACAGGCTGTTCTACCCATGAATATGAACAACTTTCACTATAGGACCAACCTGGATTCTTTTTTCGCGATTTTCGAGTTTAGCTAACATCCTGTAGAAATTTGTCTCATGATTAAAATACCTGCCTATGGGCAGTATATCCGCAAAGGCCTGCAATGCTCTGCTGGTCCAATACAATAACGCATTCAGGTTGCTGTTGCGGCTCCTCCCTTTTTGCAGCGTGTCCGCCATGTTTATGGAAGCACGCACAAATGGTTTACGTAAGAAATCAGTGTCGCGTGAGTAGAAACGGCATCCTGAGTGTGATAGCCGATAGGAATGACTGTCCGTTCTTTCAAAATTGTATGCATTTGTGTGTGAACTAACATAGTTTTATTTTTATTAACAAACCTGGACCTTTTCTGAATTTTGAATAAATACTAATAATTAAAATATATTTAATTAAAGACCCGTTGTTAAATCAATTCGCAGATACTTGTTTAATGCAACAGTATGCTTTCAATTACCGAAATCCTGTAAATCCTCCACTACTGAATAGTAAATAGGTACCGTAAAACGGGGTGGATAGAAACTCAAGGGTGAATAGAAACAAAACTTTGAGGAGGATTTTTACGCTAATTTAATATCGTTTGATATTATCAAGGTGTCGAAACTATTTATCTCAATTATTTAAAAGCATTACAGTCCTCGTATGCAACAAACAACTTTCAATTTACGTGAATATCCTCCTCAAAGTTTTGTTTCTATTCACCCTTGAGTTTCTATCCACCCCGTTTTACCCGGTACGCATTCACTGTGGAAGCTAGCCTCGTTTGTACACCATCGATTCTGTACACCGACCATATCACATAACGTGCAACTGCTTACTAATTGCGTAACCATTGCAGTCGGCAGCAATTAGGCCAGGGGTGGCGAACCATTTTGCATCTACGTGCCGATGCAAAGAAAAAAAAACGTTTTCTCTAGACGTGCCACCGATCGGAGGAAAGTGGGGTAAATTGAAATGAAAACTACATAAACTGTTACTAAGAACGGTTTTTAGTGTAACGAAATTGGTTCTATGAATAAGATAATTATTAGTTTCATCGGTGACGGAAAACAACGTGAGGAAACCTGGACTTATAGTTAATACAAGTTTGAAATCGCCAATCCGCCTTGAGAAAGCGTGGTGATTAATGCTCAAACCTTCTCTGTGTGAGAAGACGCCTTTGCCCTGCAGTGGGATAGTAACAGGCTGGTAATATTATTATTTTATTTGGTTTGATAGATCTGCCGGTGGATTCTGTAAAAACCACGCCGTGTAAACCCGTGAGTGATGTGAACTGTCAATGCCTAGCATTGGTATTGAATGACAGCGCAATTTGCCTTCAATTCACCTACATTTTTATCTGGTGATTTTAACAGAATCGTACTAAGTTACTGAACTGTATTGCATGGTTATTAAAGGAGAGAAATAACACACCATTTAATATAAATAATGGATCAATGAAATAAAAATAAATTATCTTTAAACTAGACAAAAGATTGGGTGCTGATTACTACCATCGTCTTGTTGTGTAAGATTATCTAATTATATACTATTTTTACCCTTGATCACAATACACCTTTGAACCTTTCCTTTGTTTTTTATAAGTTTATCAAAATTATAACGCTTTTCGCAGTTAACATTTTCTTTTGGCTCAACTGTAATCGAGAGATACTTTAATTTCCTTTGCCAATTTTTCATTTTAGCCATACCACAGGTTTGCCATCCCTGTATTAGGGAATAAATTCCCCGTTAAGACGCGTATGAGATTATAATTAGTGCGTTTTAATGGTTGCTGTTCATTCTGGAACATGCCTTTTCGCTATGCAGATGTGATAAGGAGAGGTGCTTGTGATTACTGGCTTTCGTCGTTTTAGTTTTACTAAATGACTAAGTAACATGACATTATTGGCGTTTTATGGTTCCGCATACAAATGTTGGAGGTACATATGAAACAAAGTAGAAGGCGAAAAAATTATTTCATTAAACCCAGTTTAAAAAACTACGAGTAAAGTAAATAATATAATAAATGATAATAGTTGCCCCTTCCAAAAATTGTTTTTTTAAAGAGAAATATGGGCAAAAAACTACATTCCTACTTATTCTTTTAAAATAGTTTTATTACATTGTATACCTTAATTGCGAAGACGATATTCTTAGAATCTATACTAAGATACTCGAATTTTCAAAGTATCATAACAACGTGAACCTTACCTTTCATGGAAAAGAGAGGAACCTGCGACCAGAAGGTTCTTGTGTGTAATGAGGTACTGCTCGACTATTGTTGTCGGGTCGCGTCTAACTATATTTTTTTTGTATATATACATAAACCGCAATAGGTTCGTTATAATCACTATTTACGAACAGTGTTTCACTATACGGACGGACCCTGAAATCACAAAAATATAATTCGCTATTTCTTAGGTACATTTATGGACAAGTTACTCGACAAAAAGTATAGCACAGTTTCATCACGCTGATATAATTTATTTAATATCCTATTTGATGGTAAAGTTATCGCTACAAATTGTTTACGAAAAGCATTGAGATTGAGTAGCCATTACTCAAACAGTCAGTTAGATGGTTTTATCATGACCAAATGACCAAACCAAATGAAAATGAAACCAAATGAATGAATGAATGTTAACCAAATGTTAGTTTCCGTACAAGACTGAATCTTATCGCAATACTTGAAACAAGTTCATTGCATTTACTTCATTGGCTCGATACCCACTGCACACACACAAACACACATACACACATAACTGTACATACATGTATACATACAACACAAACATACATTTGAGTAGGCAGTGTCGGCACAGATACGCGTAACTCATACAAATAAGAGTAAATATTCAGATTACGAGCGTGCGAGCGTGCAACATAATAATTTGGTGAGCTATAGAATTGTAGCTTGACATAAGGTGTTTGACAGAATGTGAACATCAAAATATAATTAGTCAGTTAGACATCATCAGTTAGATAATAAAAAATTATACACAAGTATTTTTTTCTTTTTCAAATTGATGGAAAACTGCTTAGATTAAGCGCATTAAAGTTGAAGAGAGGAGGCAAAAGAATAAAGATACCGGGCTGGTATCCGCAACTCCACGTCAAAGCGCGTATTTTGCGTATGGGCTAATAATCTACCACGCGGGCCCAGTGCGAATTGTTAGATGTCACATGTCTTCGAATTTTTGGTTCTAGGACATGCCGGTTTCTTCACGATGTTTTCCTTCGCCGTTTTTTGAGAGCAGTGGTGATGAAATAAATTACACAAAGTAATGCCCTGCCTGGGTTCGAACCCACGACTTACTGTTCGTAAGTCGGGGCCGTCACCACTGGGCCACCGCTGCTCTCTAAATGTCAATATCTAGTATTTAAAACTATACTGGCTAGTGACGTTATGCAACATTTTGACTCGATGTGTCGCCGTTATTTTTTGATTGCGTGAAAAAAGAAAAAATATGTGTCGAATATTTTTTTGTAATCTAGAAGTGGGACTAAAAACTAAAATTTGTCAAGTAGCCCATTCAATATATGACGTCATAAAAAGTTTCTTACTCTATTTTCATTCTATTCTAGAACACAATACATTAACCCCACAACGTTGAATTAATGTTTGGACGGTTTTTCTTAATTTTCAAGATTTACCAGTTGTTATTATTTCTTGAACACATAACATCAAGCCTATAATCCCTGAAGGGTTAGGCAGACTTGCAGTGCACCCACATTTCCTCGGTTATGTTTAAGTCCTATGTACCTAATAGGGGGCGAGCCTATAGCCATCAATCGGGCACAAGTCCAGACTCCGGGCTTCTACAGAAAAATACTAGATGGAAAAACCCAATAACACTTTTGCCTGACACGTGAATCGAACCCAGTACCCATGTTCAACAGTAGCGTTTCCGACCACTAGACTAACGCGGAAGTTAAAGTTGCTTGAAATTGTATAATAGCACGACTTCTTTCTACCCAATGTTATTTTAAATTAAATAAGTGGCGTATTTTCTTTTTAGGGTCACATCTCATAGAGTTACTTGGAAGTTATGGTTATGTCACTGCTATTTACAGATTTAAGTAAATAAAAGGTGTAAAATTGAAAAAAAGTAATGAAATTTTTTAACGCTTGGGGATTTAGAATAATATACAGGACATATAGTATCATTATATGCGGCGATGTCTCTTCCAGCCTATATAAACACTAAGTAAAGATAGTTCCACAGTTAATTACCCATCCAACTGCATGTGTTCTTAACGCGCAACTATAAAGTGATTTACCGTTATCATAAACAACAGCCGAGGAGTGGGATAAACGAACTTGTACAGAATATGGTTACAGAACAGTGATTACAGAAGGCTAGCTTCACACAACAAGCGGGAAGAACAGACATGCAGACATGCATGCTTTCATACAACAAGCGGGAAAAGCGGACAGAGCGCACACACTCACATAGGTACATATACGCGTGTTTGTTTATTAGCGCTATTCCAATATTTTAGAATTTACTTTTCACAAATTTTAATTATAAAGAACTTGAAGAATCTGATTTATTTGTTGTTTTTTTTTTAAAAGGTTACTAGCAATGTGGGCTGCACATTAGGTAGTAGGCTTGTTAACCCGTCCAACTAAGTTATAATGGAACCTAATGGAACAATATAAAGTACGAACCAACAGCCAATTTTACTTACATATTTATGCCTGTACAATACATCAAAAAACTATCTAATACGCGAATTTACATAATTATATTTGAATTTAATCTTAAGTGTGTAAAATTCGTTTGCAATTCATTATTTATTTATTTATATAATATAAATACATATTGATACACACACACACACACACACACACCAGCATTTAATTGAATAAAGAAATGAATATGGATATGAATTGACTTAATTGTTACAGAAGACCGGCTCATGTGTGCGTGAGTTTAGACAGTTGACCTTCTTAGTAATCTTTTTTGTAATGTATACCTAGTGCTGCGAGCTAATGTAAAGGGCGTGTCACCCGCCGGATGTGCCCGAAACGGAACACTTACCCCACAGGGTAAATACGCCCAACACTAAAAGCACTCTTAAGAAATGAAGTGAAATCCTTGAAAATATTATCCGACGCTAGAGAATTTACTACTCACTCATTCCTTGATATTTTCACACTTTTTGAGTGCAATTGTTTGAAAGATTCGACGTTTGATCCTATTACTCTTCGTCTACGTAACTCGAAAAGTATTTTATAGGGTAAAGTTGAAGAGTTTCGAGAACCATCTGTTGTCACGTAAAGCACATACTCATTGAGTTATATATCCAAGAATCTATTTTGTAACTTCCTGACGACGTGTTATGATACTGTTACGACATCAGATATCATTCATATTGAATGTCGTAAGCGTATCGAATACAATTTATGTTTAACAATATATTTTAGTAGATCCGCTTTACATAAAAATAATACCAACTTGTTAGTGTCGCACTTTTTCTTTGCCTTTGTCCTGCCATTAAAAGCCCTATTCTCATTCAGAGAAGGCACAATTTAATCGCCACGATTGCTCAAGACAGGGTTGGTGATTTTAATCAATATTTTTTTTTTTATATATTTTCTCCAAAAGCCATGGACAGGCCGATGATGAGGGCTTTATTCTAGTGGAGAAGAAGAAAAAGAAGAAGGAGAAGACCAAGAGTAAGCCTGCTTGCCGTAATCAGTGCGGTACCGCATTGACTGGTCCGAACATGTTGCTGCGTCCTGCTATTCCATCGACGCAGCTCTACGTGTCACGGCTACATCACTCCACGAAGGTAGAGGAGGTCGTGCAGTATATTAAGATAAAGACCAACTTCATCCTGAGAGTCGAATGTATGGAGTCGCGACACAAAATTCATTTTAAGTCTTTTGAGGTGCGGGTTCCGACCTACCATCTCGACACCTTTGTGGAGTTTTATAGTGTTTATTTTGTTTGTATGGGCCACAGATGCCATAAAGATTTATTTATTTATTTAATCATAAAATGAAAATTAAGTAATACAAACAAAATAATTGTAAAATTACATCAAAAATTGAAATAGAAATCAATACAAAAAAAAACTAAAATGTATGTATGTGCGTTTTAGACGTAATATAATAATTATCTTTACATGTTTTCACGCGACGTCATCCTTCATCGATATAAAAGAGGTATATACTTATATTACTTATATTATAACTTTATATTACCGGGTAAAACGGGGTGGATAGAAACTCAAGGGTGAATAGAAACAAAACTTTGAGTAGGATATTCACGTAAATGAAAAGTTGTTTGTTGCATATGAGGACTGTAATGCTTTTAAATAATTGAGATTAATAGTTTCGACACCTTGTTAGTATCAAACGATATTAAATTAGCGTAAAAATCCTCCTCAAAGTTTTATTTCTATTCACCCTTGAGTTTCTATCCACCCCGTTTTACGGTACTTTTAATTAGCTGTCAGTCTCACATGCTATTCTTTTATTCTGTTTGCATTAACTGTAAGTCATCCATAGTTGATAAATAAATATACTTATGTACTTTAATTAAAGCACATTTCAATTAAAAGAAAAAGTCACATTGGGCTCTATTTGCAATTTCGTCATTATGTCAATATTTACATTCTATAATTATGTTCTTTTTCGTTTTAAGATACCAAGAAGATTTGATTATTTTCTGTTATAAATTAGCTTGCTGGCATTCACATCGGTAATGTAGTTATGGTCCACAGTTTGACGTAAGTCCCATAGCTTTTATACGCAGTCTCCTCTAACTCCCATTCGAGTTTTTCGGTCCATTTAACTCAAGGGCGCCCCAAGCTTCGTTTACATTTGTTTGTGTCAAAAGATTGGGGGAATACCGTCCTGCAGTGCTTTGTGCTTAGAGAGCTATACTACATATTATCCGTATTCACAAACACTTCGCGTCATTTAGAAACCTCTCCTAGATGGTTACTGACCATTGTCGTCAATATACATAAGACAGAAAATACATTTACTGGCAACAAGTAGATCAACGCACAGTAAAAAAATAATACAAAAAGAAATAGACAAAAAACTATTTTATTACAAAAAAAAAACCAACCGACTTCTTAAAAAAAACACTAACACGTGAAAAATAACTCTAGCTTCGGAAGTTTGTGGCTCTGGTGGTATTGTTGCATTCATTATTGGCCACCGACTTCCAAACTAGAGTTAACGAACCTATAATTTTTGAGGAGTTCCCTCAATTCCTCAAGGATCCCTCATCAGATCTGAGTTTTGATACAAATGGGACCAATATGTGTTTTGAAAATCGGTTCATAAATGACGGAGTACTGAGGTAACAAACACTAAAATAAAAAATAAAAAAAAACACTATCGAATTGAGAACCTTCTGCTTTTCTTTAAGTCGGTTAAAAATGGCATGTGTTCATTGTGCGTACAGCTAAGGAGTGGAATTCCCTGTCAGAGTCGGTGTTTCCAGATAGCTATAATCTAGGGGTCTTTAAAGTCAAGAGTGAACAGGTTGCTTATAGGCAGGCGTGCTGCATCGTCGACCACATTATTGCTTACCATCAGCCCCCCTAGCCAAGTTACAAACGATTCGTATCTATTCTCTTTCTACAATCGAGAACGCCTCAAATCCCTTTGTTTTGACCACGTGACTTAGCGAAAGGTGGTAAGTCACGTGGTCAAAACAAAGGGATTTGAGGCGTTCTCGATTGTAGAAAGAGAATAGATACGAATCGCTTGTAACTTGGCTAGGGGGGGCAGGTGAGATAGTGGTCAAAATAATCCTAGGCCTCTCAATAACAATAATAAAAAAATAACTCACGGCTGCACCAAAAGTCTCAATTTAAATACAGTATCGTATTATCAGTCATTGGGTTGTGGGGGTCACATGGGTAGTTACCTACGTTTGATTAGACTGCAAGCAAAAAACCAACTAAGATGGGAAAAGAGTGGGCAAATGAGGCGTGCAAGACTAAAGCAGTGCGCTCGTCTTGTGGTCTGTTGGTCTAGTAGTTAGTGACCCTGACTACATGTCGGAGATCGTGGGTTCTATTCCTACCCAGGACAATTATTAATGTTTGTGTTATGAGCAAAATCATTTCTTCCGTCTCTTTGTGTAATTTATCAATAATATACATCGACAGTTTTTAATCAGAACAAATACTTAAAGGGATTATACTAGACGGTCTGCTCATTATATTTGTAAAGTATAAATAAATAATATTCATAAACCGCAAAGTTATTAGCGTTTATTTATATCCCAAAAAGTCACCCAATGTATGGAAATATTGTACAGGCTATTCATGACATACTAGTATTCGTTAATCGTCATCTCTCGCTCACGTTCGCGTGATCTCGCTTAAGCATGCCCCAACTCCAACAGCGGTTTTCGTTATTTAAGTTTAACTAAATTAAAAAATGAATTTCTGTTTTTTTACTTTTGATTACGCAAATATGATCAGTAACAGGTACGGATACAGCCCATTTTTTGTACTAATTTTAAAATATGGTGTATAAAAACAAATACCTACACATACATACACATACACGCACATATACACATATTTAGGTATTTAGAAATACATAAGTACGTTTATCAGCTATTTAGTACCCATAACACAAGCTCCGCTTAGCTTGGGACTAGATGACGTTGTGTACAAATTGTGGAATATTTATGATTATTATTGTCTTTACCCAATTGTAACAGAAAATGGGTAGAGTTACGTCACTAACGTTTAAGTAAATTATTTATGAAGCCAATCGGTAGGTCACACTTATTATAAACATGACTGTTACCGACTAATGCGATTGGATAGAAACGATTTTAACGATTTCAATCTAATATTCTCCGTACAAGGTGACGATATCACCCCCAGAAGCTATTCAAATACTATTGGACCTTGTATTAACTTATCGACATCAAGTATGGGCAATTCTTTATACAAAACTTTCTTTTTAAATTGGTAAATCGTGACCGCAGGCGTTACCTTCTTTTCAATAGAGAACTGATGTCCAACAAAGGTCTGCATTGAACCGGAATGATTGATCGAGCTCGCTCCGGAAATTGCGACGAAGTCCATTTTTTATTCTTCCGTTTATTGCATGTTTTTATAGCTCGGAAAGTAAACATCATCTTTGTAAGAGCGTATAAATATAAAAAATAAATGAACATTTACTTCGGAATTATTATCGATGAATGTTGATCGTCCTTTTTTAAATTATTAATTATGCTGTCGAAAGGGTCTTAAAATATGTAAAGATTTGTTTAATTCGTAATTCATAATGGTAAAAATATTTGAAGCTAGCTTCTGCCTGCGGCTTGCCTCCGTTTATAGTTACTTACCTTATATTATCCCAAGAGAAAACATTAAAAGTATCCGATGTGTTAATCCAGGAAATGGTCCATCTTTATGCCAATTTTTATAAATATCTGTTCAACCGTTTACGCGCGATTGAGTAACAAACATCGAAACTTCTTTATAAACTCTGACTTAGATAATTTTAATAACAATTTCAATTATTGATGTACAGACGCCAGCACATCAAATTACCCCAATGTGTCAAATTTCTTTGATCGTTTTTCAATTTTATGTCAAACAGAAAAAGGTTCATTCAATTCAATTGAGAAAATTTGACACATTGGGGTAGCTTGATGTGCTGGCGTTTGTACATTAACTCTTACTTTTTCTCGTGTCGATGGCTAGAAACAACAGAATGTCTAATGCTACAATCTTTGCGTACAAGGAAGGCAGAAACTACAGAGCTCCAGCGCCACCATTAACACTCCCCATTGGACACACTCTTTTTACTTCGTTTGCGTTTATAAAACGACCATGTCAGTAGTTAGTCCTTCACAATGGGCTATTTGACAACATTTTAGTTATTAGTCCCTCATCTAGATTACAAGAAAATAATAAATATAAATAAATATGACTGGCCAGTTGGTCTAGTTAGTGACCCTGACTTCTATGCCGGAGGTCGTGGGTTCGATTCCCACCCAGGACAAATGTTTGTGTGATGAACATGATCATTTGTTCTGTGTCTGGGTGTAATTTATCTATAATATGTATGTATTTAGAAATATATAAGTATGTTTATCAGCTGTTTAGTACCCATAACACAAGCTCTCAAGCTTAACTTGGGACAAAATGGTGTTGTGTGAAAAAGTTGTGGAATATTTATTTAGATTACAAGAAAGTATTCGACACATATTTTTTTCTTTTTCAAATTGGTAGAAAACTGCTTCGACTAAGCGCATTAAAGCCGAGGAGAGGGGGCTTGTAACGTCAGTAACTAGTATAAACTGTACAGGCTAGTGACGTTATGCGACAATTTGACTCGATGTATCACCGTAATTTTTTTATTATTTTACGTGAAAAAAGAAAAAAATATGGCTCTGCAGCCAAGAGGCTCATTGGTGATGAAAAACTAGTGGGTGCCATTCCCTGGCCCACCGCCGCAAAGTTGCATGTCTGCCGGTCTTTTACAGACTGTATTTCGATTTTCGTAAGTGTGCTCTAGAGCTCTACCAGCTTATTCCACCATCTCCTTTCTTCCATCGGGAATCCAGACGTACTGCAGGTTATCACCCATTCCTTGTAGATGTTCCACACATTCGCACGAAGCGCTTTGCCTGTTCCTTCGTTATGCGCACAGCCAAGGAGTGGAAATCCCTGCCTGCATCGGTGTATCCGAGTTCATATGACCCCAATCTGTTTAAGTCGCGAGTTAATAGGCTTCTTTTGGGTAAGCTCGTTCCATCGTCTACCTCATTAGACCCGTTATATATATAAAAAAAAACTATCGAAGGGACATGCAAACATTCTTTTAATTCGGAAGTCGAATCCGAGACATGCAGAACAGCAGTCAATTGCTCAGCCACTGCGCCAAACGTGCCATTTACTACGTTGTTTCGTGATCAAAGCAAAAGGATATTAAATTGTCACAGTAAAGTTAATCTGACGTTGTATAAAGGATTAGTCAGTCTATCGACTTCAAACATTGTTTTATCAAGCGTTGAACAGTTTACCTGAAACAAAACCTTTGAAGGGGCTTTTTACCTTTATTTATTTTACATATCAACTTCTACATTTTCGACTTTAAGTGAAATAACTTTGCCAACATTTTGTGCGTAGTCAGCATCGTTAAGGTTCATTCCGATCATTTACAAGTTAAATTGTTTAGAAAATTCCAAGTACCTAAATTAAATTGAATGGATAATCTTTAGGTGCTACCTATTCTACTGAGTGAATAGGATAAGTATTTGTTAAATTTTCAAGAGGGTGTTATGAAAATAAAAACGATAATTATATTAATATCGAATTGTAAGTGTTTTTATCAATTTATTTACAGAAGTAAATATAATTTTATCATTTAGACTTTTGAGAAAATGCCTTAAATAGGATATGATTGATATGTAACTAGAAAAACGGATCACCTTTTCTTACTAATAATGATTATAGCCGTACCGTACCGTAGAATATTCGTGCTACGTGGTGCGCCGTGCTACGGCGTAGCCTTGTGCTACGTCGTAGCTCTGAGCTACGCAGCACCGTGCAACGAATCCTCTAATTCCTCTATCAAAATAACTAAAAAATATGTATAACATATAATATAACATAATCAAAAAGTACATATACGAAGGTGTTTTTGAACACTTTTAAACATATATTATAAAAGTACAGTAACCAATGATATTGATTAATTTAAAAAAAAAATGGTTCATTTCTATATTCGCTACATTTAACATCATCTGCCTACCCTTTCCCAACTATGTTGGGGTTGGCTTTCAGTTTAACTACATGCAGCTGAATATCAGTGTTTTACACGGAGTGACTAAATCAAAATAAATAAAATAAATATTAAATAAATAATAATAAATTTATTTCATTAAAAAGGAGATTGTAGTACACAAAGTTATACATAAATATGATGTTTGTACAATGTCAGTCACAATCTGGTGGGTGAAGTTCTGTTTTCCTAGCTAGGCTATAGAATAATCTGTATTAAGGATTAACAGTCCCTGTCCCTTAAAAAAGTTTCAATACACTAGTACAATTTTTCAGTTGTTATTTATTTATTTCAATACTACAATACTAATACAAATTTAATAATTACGTGGTGTGTGAAAATCAAAATCAAAAGTCACTTATTCAAATTAGGCTGAGGATCAGCACTTTTTGAACGTCCAAATTACATAAGACACTCCCCCAAGAAACCCACCCTTCGCCACTTCCTAGTGTTTTTGCTGGGACGAAGAAGTGGCGGAACAAACTTCCCAGCAAAACATCTGTCTGATAAGAAGAACTTGAATTTACACATTACAATTAGTTATAATTACAAAATAATTAAAATAAGTTATTCACTACATGTTAGCTAGCACTGCCTGTCAGAACTACTCACAACCCAGTAACTGGGTAACATGATACCGCAAGTTTAAACTTGTTGTCAGATTTTCGGCCTTCTGACTATCAATAACGACTGTCAGACAGATATACAAATGACACGGAGGCACGGAGGAGTCTTGGAATGTTATAAATGGGCACCCATCCACGAACCCACCTCGTCAAGCGTAGCTTAACCTTCAATTGACCTGTGAGACTGTTATTATTTACAAGCTCTTCAACTACAAATCGTTGTTCTTTATATTATAATTGTTGTTATAGCAAGTTTCTTTACCCCACAGATATGGATAGACCTAGATAACGCAACAGCAACTACTTCGCGTGCCCAGCTTACGTACAAAAATCGTAAGTGGCCACTTTCACGCTCCGTTTCCTTGTATCTGTAAGTCATTTTGAGATTAACATTAAACGTAATTAATTTAAAAAACAATTATTTTTAATCTAATAAGCCTTGAGCACAGGCGTAGGGTAGCTAGCCTTTCGGTATTCTATAGGATACATTTTGGGGAGTGTGCACGGGAATTACATGACTTGATTCCGCCATCACCTTTCTACCATCGGACAGCCTACAGTGTCCACCCTTACATCGTTGGCACCTCTACGATACGGACAAAGCGTTTCGCTTCGTCGTTTATACCGCGTACATCGAAGGACTGGAACAACTTGCCTGCTGCGGTCTTCCCGTCCGAATATAATTTAGGTGTCTTCAAGGCTAGAGTCAATAGGCTTTTAATAAACTAGTGCAATTCACCATCACTGATTGCATCACTGCTTACCATCAGGTGGGATTGCAGTCAAGTACTGGTTTATAATATTAAAAAAAAAGTGTATCTCCTCAGTAATACCTGGTTATACCGAATTTGAGAAAAACAAAACATTCGTATTACATTGCGTACAGTCAAAAAATGGCACGCTTGATTTTCATACAGATCGTGATACTTGCGTTATCTAGGTCTATCTATATCTGTGCTTATACCCCCTTAATCGTTGCAATATGCAGAGGCTGACCGCCACAAATAGCCTCCCTTTGTTGACTATTGGAGCGTACATACGCCTTTGTAAGTCCGTAATGCAACTATTACAAGACCGCTATAATCTTGTTAAACAAACTATCTATTGATCGTATGTGCTGGTTTTCGTGCATTAAATGTAAAGCATTTTATGTCTGGTTGTGATGTTCGTGTATTACATCTAATGCATAAACCAAAAGCAATTAACCGTGTTTCTTAGGCTGGACGTGTGAACATTGATTTTCCAGGGATGTATGAACAATGAATTGGCCGATAACTCATCGAATTTTTTATCAATTTTAAATCAAATAAACGTAAATGAAAAAAGAGCCTTTGGACATTCCACGAAGTTATCCAAAATGGGCGGGACAGTCAACGTGTTAACATTATCTATTAAATGCTTGGAAAAAATTGAGCTGGTAGCTAGGTCAAGCTCATTAGGTTACTAGTTTTCTGCTTTTTTTGCTAAACTAAAGGACACAGGTATTAGGCACAGCAATTACCATGTTGTTAGTATAGGTAATTCTCAAACGAAATAAAATAAATAATTTCCACAACTTTCACACGACGCCATCTAGTCCCAACCTAAGCAGAGCTTGTGTTATGGGTACTAAACAACTAATAAACATACTTAAATACTTATTTATACATAGATATTACAGATAAATTACACCCGACAGAGAACAAATGATCGAGCTTATTACTCAAACATTTGTCCTGGGTGGGAAACAAACCCACGACCTCCGGCATAGCAGTCAAGGCCACTAACTACTACACCAACAGACCAGTCAATAAATTAAATTACTTGCAAGGAGGATATTGAAATCACTTTTACACGTAAATTTTTCCTTATAAACTAGTATGGGGCAACATTTATTATAATACCAAAATAAGTAAAAAAAACACAAAAGTAATTCAATTCAATTTAGTTTACTTTTATTTCAGCAGCAATTTACATTATGTTTGAGATCAAAAATAAACAAAAACACGTTCATTTCTTTACAAAGGGAAATCAAACAGTAACAATATACAAATAACATACTAACTAGGTACTACAAGAGCATTTTTTTTATCATTGAAATAGGTTCGCGTTTGGCCACTATGTCACCTGATAGCGAGCGATGTTGTGGATGAAGCACGCTGGCCTAGAAGTAACCTATTCACTCTTGACATAAATAAACACTATTTATTAAAATGCACTCGTAGATAGCCTACTTCGTTATCCACAGATTAACAATTTTATTAACAAAAAGGTGCCACTAGAAGAACATTACCCAACATAATCGAACTTGTTCATTAGAATCGGAAAATTACTGTTTTTTTTTACTTATTATCATCCACCATTCTCCTGCTCTTTAACATTGATTTTTTAAGGTCAGTATAGCATGTCTTCTTTTTCTTTCATACATTTTTATTTGCCTTCATATTAATAGTACCTCTTTTCTAGCTATATTATCTTTTACCTCAGTATCTATTGACCTCTTCTTTGGTTGTTTTACGAGTTTATCTCGTAAATATTTTCTTGCTTAAAGGTTTCACAAATATTTGTCCATAAATGTAAACTTAAATAGTTTCAAGACGAATTCTATTAAATAACAATTCCACGTAATGTCTTACGCAAAACTAGTAAAATGTTCTCAGAAATAATTTAATTTGTTTTCATCCAATGGGCCGTTGAACTTTAGTATGAAACCTAAATGTTGACTAAATATTATTGGTAGTTTAATAGTTTTATTTCAAAGTTTCATTGCCAGGATCTGATTAATTGTAAAACGTGTGAAATATTCATCATCACAAAACTATGTAATCAACAGTGTTCTTTTTTTAAATCAGCCTATAAAAGTGAGGGCAAATTTGAGCTCTCATTCCATACTAATTCGAGGCAGGCATAAACAGTTTACTTCACTCTTGTTTTTACACACTAACTTTTACTGATTCGACCGGCTGTATAAGTTACTAACTTGTTAGTAGGTACGTGACAATTTTCACATAAGTTACATATGTCACTGACTATGGCATTTGAAGTTATTGAAGCTTTTTACTTTTGGGTGACTTTTACTGAATCGTCCAACTGTATAAGTGACTAACTTGTTAGTATACTGAAATTTCTACATTAAGTAAACTATGTCACTGACTGAGGCATTTGCCGGTATTGAAGCTTTACTAGTAAATAAGTTTTTGTAATTGTACAGACTCCGGTGCATCAAGTTACCCCAATGTGTCAAATTTTCCCAATTGAATATGAACCTTATTGTGTGTGACATAAAGTTGAAAATCGATCAAAGAAATTTGAAACATTCGGGTAACTTTATGTGCTAGCGTCGGTACCTATCAGCATTTCAGTGTTCTTTCGAACATATTAAAACCTGTTTGATTCTGTTTAAATGTTAGTATACATTTGAATATGCTAGTTGGCAGGTTAATTATAAACATTATAATGTACACAGGTACTATTTTAGCACAACAGAAATCCCAAAACAGAGTCTCTAATCTCCCTGGTGTCACTTGGACTATACGCCTGTCACATTTCGCGGAACGGCTTACAAAGATAAACATAGCAAGATAACCTTAATTACTACATACATAGGTATATAAACACACGCCAGTTTTTGATTGTGTTAGTGTGTATTTGTTTAGAAAATCGTTATATTTTAACTGATTTACAAGAAAGGTAGAAGTTTCGTTGTGTTTATACGATTAAAAAAAAATGCAAACTTTCCACAACTTTTTCACACAACGCAGTCTAGTCCCAAGCTAAGCTAAGAGCTTGTGTAATGGGTACTAAAAAGCTGATAAACATACTTATATATTAATTCTAAATACATACATATTAGAGATAAATTACATCCACACACAGAACAAATTATTGTGCCCATCACACAAACATTTGTCATGGGTGGGAATCGAACCCACGACCTCCGGCATAGCAGTCAGGTTTACTAACTACTAGACCAACAGATCATTGAAAAGATCACATACATACATACATAAAATGCATGTCCTTTTCCCATGAGGGTAAGCAGAAACTACAAAGCGCCATCTGCGACAATTCTTGCATTCTTCTTTATGTTACAAAACAATACAATATGATGCGCTGAAGCTGGTGATAAGAAAACATAAAATGAACACGCTCTATTAGTTATATTTATAAATTATCTCAGGAAAGCAATAGAGGCAACCCTAATTGAAGTCATATAGAACAAATGATCGTGCTCATCACACAAACATTAGTCTTGGAACCCGCAACCTCCGACAAAACAGCCAGGGTCACTAGCCAATAGATCAACAGGCGAGTCAAAGTAGTACTTAATGTATGGATGATTATACCAATCGAGATTAGTTATAACCTCCTACTACTACAACTTTAAATTCTACTACCTACTCTAGTATTGTATGTAACATTGAGACACACAGCGGAGTAGTTCAGTTACAAATTATGTATTTTTTATCTTTCATAATCATTGCATTTCAGTAAGGTAGTTAGGTTAGGTAGTTAGGTTAGCTATAGGGTAAGTATGGTAAGTTAGGTTAGGTTATACGTATATAATATGCTTGGGAAGAGCCACGCCGTGCCCTCGTCTCTGGAGTAGGAAGTGACTTGTCGCTGTCGGCCGTGGTCGAGAGGATGGTCGGCAGCGTCGAGTCCTGGGACGCGGTGGTGTCCTTCTGCGAAACGGTCATCTCGCAGAAGGAGGCTGCGGAAAGGGAGAGGGAGATTACTTCGCGGACAACGCCCTCTTCCAGCCCCCTGCATGGGTCCAGGGGCGACGGATGCGGGGTTGTTTGCCGCCCCCCACGTACATGGACCCGAGGTGGCGGCGCGTCGTGTTCACGCGCGCCCCTCTTAGACGTTGCGAGGGGAATCTATCACCTCACTCCCCTCGCTGACTTGGCGAGGCCCGCGGGGCCGGCACCAGACGGGGGTCGCGGAAGTATCTTCTGTTCCCCTGACCCCCGGCGCAGGAGTGAGAAGGAACACGGGGTGGTTTTTAGTCAGTAAGAGTCTGAAAGAAGCCTCCGCCTCCGGGGGACATCCATGAGGATTTTCCACCCCTAAAAAAAAAATAGTAGATTATTAACCAAGGGCTGTATGACATCGGTTAATACTCGGGTTAATTAGCGCCTTCGCTTCGCTCAGGCGCCAAAAACCTCGTATGCAATTGATGCTTACGCCCGAGATAAATACTCTGCTTTACATATCGATTGTGAGGTAAGTAAACAACAAGACAGCAGGTTTCAATGAACATTTATTAAGAAGAAAAAAATGTGTATTTAATTAAAATAAATTGTCTAGATTCCGATTCGAGTAATTAATCGATACCGAGAAAAAAAAAATTAACTTTTTAAAAATATTCTTCGTGCAGTATGAGTATGACAGTTCTTTTTTCAAATTCCAAAACCTATGCTGTAATGATAGTCATACACCCCGGCATTCAGGGGTGTAAGGGTGTACTTACAGAGCAAGAGATATGTAAAAGGTTTTACGTAGATATGTATGTTGAATCTAATTCTGTCTAACACAAAAGGTTTAAAGAGAATATTAGAGACTCGTTAAATAAAATGTAGTGGTAGTTATTATTTTTGTTTTCGATTTTTTTGTTGTCATCCAAAGTACCCGTAGCCTGAATTTCTGCCCGATTGGTGACATTTTTTTCATTACACAGGACATTTCTTGCAAAACGTGATTGTGCTCCAGTAACATCTCAGCCTAACCCGTCGCGCATTACAGGGGTGATGGTAAATTATGTAATAATAATTATGTGTTAGGAAACCATAGAATAGCGACTAATCTCAGGTAATAACATAGATCTTACTACAAATCGTATTTGCTTAATACGTGACCTAAATTACGTCAGGTATTTAGTCAATATTAATATCAGTATGTAATTATGATCCGTAATCAAAGATATCTTCTTATATAGAGGTAAATAATGAGTATTGATCACCACGCTTGATTACATTACTGGGTCATGAGAGCCCTGTTTTATTTGGAAATGAACCGTATCGAAAATGTTATTCTGAAAATTGTTTTAGGAATACGTCTACAGGGACATCAAAATCGAAAATACTAAATCAAAAGTCACCTTTTCAAATTAGACTACTTTTTGAACGCCATATCTTTCCATTTTCCACCACTTTCTAGTGTTTTTGCTAGGCAGCAGAAGTGGCGGAACAAACTTTTCAGCATCACGTCATCCACTAACATACTGGTAATGAATTCTGTATTTAGAAGTATAAGGAACAGGGTGTAAAGTTCCTCATCCACCATTGGAAAGGGAGTATCCTCCGACCAGACGGGTAATGTGTGTGGTGGGCTAACTACTGCCTAACGGTTGTTGTCGGAAACTTGTATACGTTCAAATCGCGCAGATAATTTTAATACCGCGATGTTGGATATCAGTAATTAATTCGTATGTGGCGAGGTAGATGTCGCTACATGTACAGACGCCAGCACATCAAGTTACCCCAATGTGTCAAATTTCTTTGATCGTTCTTCAACTTTATGCCAAACAGAATAAGGTTCATATTCAATTAGGAAAATTTGACACATTAGGGTAACTTGATGTGCTGGCGTCTGTACATCTCTCTGTGGAGGCCCAGAATCATGTATCATCGGCTCCAATTGCGGTGAGTCAGCTGGCTATCAAAATACTTTGAACCACTCAACGTGCGTATGAACGGTCAAGCTCTGAGTTTGCGCGCTGGGTGCAAGCGATTATAGACTAGAATTGAGGCTGACTGAATAGAATTCTTAGTAGTTGAAATTTTCCTTCGATTTTTTTGAAATGTTTTTTTTTTCCTTAAAAGTTTCACATTATTTACACTCCATGCACCACAAAATCACCACTACGCATACATAAACGCTTTTTTCCCCATAGGAAAGCTTAGTTTACGTTCATATTATAAATAATAATAATAATATTCTGCAACTTTTTCACACAACGCCATTTAGTCCCAAGCTAAGCTTGAGAGCTTGTGTTATGGGTACTAAACAGCTGATAAATATACTTATATACTTCTAAATACATACATAATGTAGATAAATTACTCCCAGACACAGAACAAATGATCGTGCACAACACACAAACATTTGTCCTGGGTGGGAATCAAACCCACGACCTCCGGCATAGTAGTCAGGGTTACTAACTACTAGACCAACAGGCCAGTCAAAATAATATAATATCTGGTCATACATGCAAGGCGGATGAACGTAGGTCCTGAACCGGTCGCATCTGAACTTTATAATAAAGGACATTACCAATAAGGTCTGTGTGTGTATGTCCTTCTAGAGCATCCCCTCCCAGCGTTTCCACATAATCATCCTGGTCTCCAGACACTTTTGGTTAAAGAAATAGTATATTTCAACAAAATAATTTCACCTCAGTCACTTTCTTGTATCAAAACAGTTGTCAAACATCAAGTGAAATATTTATACTAAGTTTGTAAACTTTGAAAAAGAAACATGTATAACCTCTGGGAATGATAAAAATAATTTTAGTGTAAGTTGACACGAGGTTTTCGAATGACACAACGCGTAGTTATGAAGCGCTATTTATTTCGTAAAACATTTTATTGTTACAAGTTAAAATCTTAAATGTTTGATGTTAAAGTATTTTAAATTGTTGGGCTAGAATTTAAAGCGAATTAGCCTAGCGTTTGTGGCTAGTATTAAACTAGCGACCAGCGTGACGTAATAGCCTATTTTAGCAGTTACTGACGACAGACTGTCTCACAATATGAAGTGGTGTAAAAGTACAAATAATATTAACTTGTTTTAGTTATAAGTATATCGTTTAAAAACATTTTAAAATACTCATTATTGTTGAAGAAAATAATTGTATCCATTTTCCATATTGTCAAATAGCCCGTTGTTGGTTAGTATTACCTAATAACTTAATTAAATAGTTTTGTGTGATGTTATAAATATACAGGATGAATTTTTAGTCACCGTCCAAATTTTTTCTAGGCATTAGGTATCATTCACTTAGTCCATTTTTGAAAAAAAATCGATACATAAAATTTTCATATTAAATCATTTTCTCGAAAAAATTATCCGCTCTGCGTGGTCACAAGTTAAACGTTAATAATACTACACTTGCCGCGCAAATATTCAATGAAAAAGGCAGCGCTCACCCCGCTCACCCCCACCCCGCTACACCTGCGCGACACATTTATGACATCTATCATCTATCGTTAGTCGGTCTCGCGCGCGCACCCTTTCGCGACGCAAGCGCTTACTTCCGTGTTCCCGGTGTTCCCACGCAACCCGCCGGCGCCGGCGCGACGGCGCCCCGTGCGTATCGTGAATTTATTTACAATGTCGTCGTATTCCCACCGCGAGTATTACGAAATGGTGCGATCCTACATACTGAGTGGTGAAAGCTTGAACGGTGCCCGGAGACTGTACGAAACCGAAAGTATTCCTCGCCTTCGCAATCAAGGAATAAATCCCTCATTACCAAATCGCCAAACGATTTTGGCCGCAAATCAGAGGCTATTAGACCATGGCCAATTTATAGTACCTACACACGCTCAAGGACGGGGCAGGCCGAGACTCGCAGTGGAGATCGAAGAAGATATCTTCGATTTCTTTGAACGGAGCCCTAGATCCAGTACGCGAGATGCAGCGCGGCGCTTCGGCGTAAGCCAATATGCCGTGTGGAAACTTCTCCATTCTGCCGGGTTGCACGCGTACCATTTTCAAAAGGCACAGGCCTTGAACGACGCAGATGCAGTTCCCCGTCGAGCCTTCTGTGAGTGGCTGATTGCACACCCCGATGCTAACATTTTGTGGACTGACGAGGCCTTGTTTACTCGAGTGGGGCTGTATAATCATCATAATGAACATTGGTGGTCATTTCGAAACCCACACATGATACGAGAAACGTATCACCAAGTGCGGTTCAGTGCAAATGTGTGGGCTGGAATTGTCGGCAACAAAATACTGGGGCCATATTTCATTGAGGGACGGTTGACCGGGGGCACGTACCTAGATATGTTACGCACAGTAATTGCTGACTTCATGGATGACGTGCCGGTAATCTCCTATCGAGATTTTTATTTTCAACAGGACGGTGCACCGCCTCATTACTCCGCCGCCGTTCGTAATTATTTAAACATCGAACACGGTGATCGTTGGATCGGTCGCGGGGGGCCCGTCGTCTGGCCACCCCGGTCACCAGATCTTACTCCATGTGACTTTTTTTTGTGGGGTGAAATAAAACGACGAGTGTATGTGGAGGAAGCCCAAAACCTAGACCAATTAAAACAGCAAATTGTACGTGCATTCGACGAAGTTAAAAGTGACACTGTAGTGCTCAATAAAATTAAAAACAATGTGCAAAAACGTGCAAGACTCTGTTTAGAGAGAAACGGTATGCATTTTGAACATTTATTAAAGTACTGTTAATTTGATTGTTGATGATTTTGATTAAATTTTTATTATTTGTACATAAGTTGATTCAAATTTTTTAAATACGCCTAATAGCAAAACGTTTTGGCTCAGCTTTTATTAAGGTCTCAAGTTCTTATCTAATTAATTGATTTTTACTTTATTTATACGTACTTAATTGATTAATTAAGGGTTAGATTCTAATCATAGTGAACATAGCACAAACCTTTTGCTTATTGACGGTCCTAAGCCCGTGAAAGTATGAAGGGAAAATTTGCAACTTTGTTTGTATTGTGTTATCAATGAATTCCGGCGGCGCGCGGGGCGGCCCGGCTCGCGTAGCTTCACCTAGCGCGTACGCACGGCGCGGCAGTGTCCAGAAACATAAACTTTTTATAGATAACTTTGTGAAGTGATATCTCAATATTTTTGTATTGAGTGATACTAAAAGAAAAAACACGTATTCAATGATTTTTGCCAAAGATTAATATATCAAAATTTGGACGGTGACTAAAAATTCATCCTGTATACATATATGACATGATTTATATGGTATGTACCTATTACAGGTTACGAACAACACTTCGAATTTTTACCCGGAACTTTAAAACCCCCATCTTTCAAGAGGCATTTTCGTTATTTGAAAGAAAGCAAAATAAAAAAAAGTTACTTGTGTAATCTTATTATGTTCATTCGCTAAATTTCATCAGAATTAATTTAATTGTATTCTGTTATGCGATGTATCTTGGATATAATTAAGTTACAGGTTAACCGAGATTCGCTAAGAAAAAGTTTACATACCACTTACTTAAAATAAAGAAGATACAGAAATTTAAATTACTTTCCAGTGCTTTCACTTAGAGATTTTTAATAGAAGTAGGAGCGAGACGCAAATAAAAATACAAATTAAAATTCACCGTACAAAATCCTGGTAGAACAATCCAACAGTAACTTCACATTCTGCTTTGCAAATCATACAATCAAATTGCAAATAAATAATAATGATTTCCCTTCAACTTTTGATTCACTCGCTAACATATTATAATCTAGTTGATATGTATTTCATGTCTCACGCCACGGCTTCACTCACGTGGGTTCGGAATTGAAAGGAAGATTATCCTTAAATCCCTGAATACAATTTGCGGGATCGACGGCAGTAAAAAGGGAAGTTCTATGGAAATTAGGTAGTACTACGATACAGTCAAGTACGGCGCGTAGTTTTGTGAAGCTTAATATTATAACTCGGTAAGCCCTGCCGATTTCGCTTGGTTGAGATTTGGTACTACATAAAGTAGGTACTGTAGAACCTAGTAGGTTGGTTAACAGATTAGATTAGGAATATCAAAATATAATTAGTCAGTTAGATTATAAAAAAAATACACGGGTATTTTTTTTCTTTTTCAAATTGATAAAAACTACTTATTATATTTAGCGCATTAAAGTTGAGGAGAGGGAGCTAGTTACGTCATTATTCAGTATAAACTGCAGGCCTAGCCATATCACAAATTCTTTTTCTATTATCGTAATCGATAGGGCGACAATAGAAAGAAAATGGCGTACCTACCTATATGAAATCAGCAGGCCTAGCCAAGTTACAAATTCTATTTCTATCATCGTAATCGTTATGACGACAATAGAAAGAAAATGGCGGATATGGAATCATCTGTTTGTCAACTGTCAAGTGTGATGTTGTTGATTTTCTTGGATTTTGAAATAAAGTTTTAAAATGCATACTTTAAATATGTTGTGGTGCGCTCATAAGGCTCATAACGAAGAAGTGCTGTTAAGACGCTGGAGAAGAGAACTATATCGGCAGTGCGTAGAAACTATAGAAGAAATGTCGGACACTTTGTTTATCCAGCGATTTCGATTAAATAAAGCAAAGAGATTTAGGTATTGAATGTCTTTGAAATAAAGAGACTTTGGAAGCCTTAGTTCAAAACCTACGAGGGAAAACTTCTTTGAAAGGGTCCAACGAGGTAATTAAGTTCATAATGTGCATACATTTATTACATTATTTATCATTTGATTTATTTTTTGTTTGTCTTCGATCAGGTGTTGTGCGCTCTTAGTTTCTTGGCCACAGGATCTTATCAACGAATTGTTGGTATCACTCACCACCTTACTCAACGCACAACTAGTCGCTGCATCAGACAAGTTGTTCATGCATTGAATCACCAAAATATCATGGCGAAATAGATTGTCTTTCCGAGTACAAGACAAGACCGAGGACTAATAATTAATTTGAATAAAAGACTTGTGATTTTGATTCTGTTCAGGTAGGTATAATAGTATTAAAACATTCCTTAATTTCAGTTTTATTTTACAGATTTGTGACAGTTATCTTTATATTATTATCAATGTGAATTCAAAGTTTTGTGGAGCTACACATGATTCACGTGGTCATCGAGTAGAGTTGAATCATATATGCGTGAACTTCATCAAAATAAAGAACGAGTATGGTTATTAGGTAAATGTTTACGAAATCATAAAAATCAAGTTAATTAGTAGGAATGTCTGTTTGTTTCTTCTACATAAATAAATATTTCAGGTGACTCTGGGTATCCGCAACGCCCTTGGCTAATGACTCCCATCCTCAATGCAGTTCAAGGTTCCAGAGAAGAACAATATAATTACTCAAAATCATGTGCAAGCGCGTAACAGCGAAACTGAAACGGTTTACCAACAGTGGATTGGCCCATGAACCGTTGGTCAACATTATTTTTAAACCATTAACTTTTCACCCAAAGAACTTTTCGTCCACGAACGTTTCGCCAGCATAACTCTACGTCAGTGAACGCTAAACCAACAGAATTTTTTGACCAATAACTTTTCACCCAAAGAACAATTGACCCATGGACTGTTCCCCAACAGAAGGGTACGTGTCGGTGAGTGTTTAGTTAACCTCTAGAAGCAATAATAGCCTAGGGGTATAAGAGATGTACCGTCGCCCGTATTGCACCCGTCACCACCTTTGTCGGTCCCCTAGGGTAAGCCATGCGGGGCAATCGTCGGCGGAGGACTGGACGTAAAGGCTGTGCCGGTTTCCCAGTCCCCTGCCACTTAGACGAAGCGGAATTAATAATAATAATAATAATAGTTTTATTTCGGATAAAAGAATCCATATGGTGTTAGTATTACAAAACAAAAACTTATTACCTAGTGTTAGTAAATATCAACCTCCGAACAAACTGCTGCATTATCGGAGAGCCGACGCTCTCAGCTACAGTTTTCAGGATGCTGTTCCGACTATCCCTCACTCTCCTCAGTAGCGACGCCGTTTTTTTGCGTATAATTGCATAGAAGCCATCGGTGTGGGCTTGTGCAAACATTTCCGACGCGCTACAGTATCGAGGTAGCCTCAACAGCATCCTGAAAGCATTGTTATATTGAACGCGCAGGACGTCCCGCGATCTCTTAGTATAATTGACCCATAGATTGCCCGTGTACAGACTTTGGCAATATGCCTTGAAAAGTGTTACTTTTACCTGGTCCGTACACCGTGCAAATCTACGGGACAACATATTGCTCCGGACCGCTAGAGCAAAAGCTAAATTGTTTTAGTGGGTATACCGGGTCTGACCGGGGAGTCCCACATAGCCTCCCATCCCCCGATGGGCGGGTATGCGTCATTGTCATTTTTTCCCAGCGCAAAGTACCTACACCTCATCAACCTGTCTACAGTGTTATGGTTGCGTTGCATTACACATTATGCATAATTATTATCTCAGTTCACAAGCTTAGTGGCATTTTTCCCTAGAACAGCCCTTACAATATCTTTAGTATATAAAATGTTCCAAATCTTTTTACTGACATGGCTTTACACACCGTTGAAAAATCTGCGAGATGTGCTGGATTCCCCACGACGTTTTCCTTCACCGATTTCAGCATGTCATAATTAATTTATAATATGTACAATAGATTCGAAAAGACATCGGTGCGTGCCGGGGTTCGAACCTACGACTTGTTACTTGATAGTCCATCTCTTATACCCCTAGGCTATTATTGCTTCTAGAGGTTAACTAAACACTCACCGACATGTACCTTTCTGTTGGGGAACAGTCCATGGGTCAATTGTTCTTTGGGTGAAAAGTTATTGGTCAAAAAATTCTGTTGGTTTAGCGTTCACTGACGTAGAGTTATGCTGGCGAAACGTTCGTGGACGAAAAGTTCTTTGGGTGAAAAGTTAATGGTTTAAAAATAATGTTGACCAACGGTTCATGGGCCAATCCACTGTTGGTAAACCGTTTCAGTTTCCGTTACAGCATTGAGCACTGTTATGGATTACTGAAAGCTCGGTGGAGTTGTTTGCTTAGAGACAGGGTACTGCACTATCATCCCTTTGTAATTAGCAAAATAACAACAGCATGTTGTGTGCTACACAAGATTGCGATGAAAGCTCGTTTACCACCACCACAACCAGTTCCAACTTTGCATGAAGATGGACATAACATAAGCATGCAAACATCCACCGCCATTTCTGGAGGTAGCCAAAATGAGCTAATTTAAGGCAGAGCCATGCTGAATTGTTTATTGCATCGGCTACGATAAAAAAACAGTACTTAATTGGGTAATCTTATGTAGGTATTATTACTCTAAGCGAAATCTTTGGATCCTTTTTCAAGAAAATTGCGCGCAAGGAAGAGTGTGTGATAGTTTATGGGGAGGAGAAGTGTAGAAACCTAATATTTTTATAGGTTTATGTTAGAAATACATTCAATTTAAATTAAATTAAACTCATTGCTTACGTACATTTTAGACGTTTAGCAATTCTGCCAACATCAAGTTTATAACGAAACCATAGTGATCAACCCTTCGAAAATAAACAAAAAATTACAGCATTTTAATGAAATACAATTCTGTAAGTTGTCATTGTCATGCAAAAGCAAAGCAAAGTTGTAATTTTCTAATAAATTTAAAAAACTTTAGCTATATGAGGTTCTACCTATACTCATATATTTATACACTAATGTAATACGGTCTACTTTCGACCACATGTAAACTTGTCTGTTCGGTTCTTTTTTGTTTTCTATCATCTTTTTATACCATGGCTTTAAACAAATAAACATTATTCTATTCTATGCACCTATATTGATCAACCATAAAAATTAAACACATAACTATGTTTCAAATGTTGTTTGTTTATTTACTAGAAACCAAATTAATGATTTAAATCATATTTTAATCAACATGTTGTATGTTGATTTAAATATGATTTACATCCCCAGGTAGTATATCGGTTGAAGGTAGGGAAGTTGTAGATCGCAACTGGGGTAAAATTTCTACCAAACTATCTGATACCCCAGCCAAACGATACATAATTTGGTTTCATAATTTTTTAATTTAATTTAATTTCATTCATAATTTTATAGTTATTATACGTAAAACGATAGTAAAGGGAAGATTTACCTTAATTCCAAATTAATTTCGACGCTAAAATAACAAATTCAAATCGTACACTAGTTTCACCAGCGTACGAAGTATACAGCCGCATTTTTACATTGCGCTCGCCATAGACAATGTTTTTTTCTATCTTCGCTATGAAATGAGCGATTGACGCAGTGTGTCAACTTGGCAACCAACGCCAATGTTTCTCTTTCTATTATCGCCTTAGCGAGTAGAATTTGTAATATGACTTAAAATGTGACAGTTGATAAACAGCTGATCCCATATACGCCATTTTCTTTCTATCATAGAAATAGAATAGAAATAGAATTTGTAACTTGGCTAGGCCTGCAGGTGTTTGTCAACTGTCAAGTGTTAACGAGTAGGATTTGTAATAAGGCTAAAAATTAAATACACTTGACAGTTGACAAACAGCTGATTCCATATACGCCATTTTCTTTCTATAATAGAAATAGAATAGAAATAGCATTTGTAATATGGCTAGGCCGCAGCTGTTAGGATAGTGACGTCATGCAAGATTTCGACTCGATGTATTGCCGTTATTTTTTGATAACGTGAACAAAAATATGTCACATATATTTTCTTGTAATCTAGATGAGGGAATAAAGACTAAAATTTAGCCAACTGGCTTATTGGTTCTAGTGGTTACTGGTCCATCATTAACAACTTCACTGTCCCATAAAACACATATGATTCATGTTGATTATAGGTAATAATGCTTTATTAATAGTCTCTACAAAAACCCTTAAGATAGGATTACAGAGTATGCACGATACGAAATACATAGTTTTTTGGTTTTATGTAGACAGTGAAAGCGTTAAAATTCATGGATTTATTCCTAGACTCCCTAGTTGGTCTAATGGTCACAAGCACTACTGCTGAATATAACGTCCCGGATTTGATCCCTATGTGTGAATGTGTAGTTTTCCATTTTTAAATTCTCTCGTATAAAAATTATCCAAATTTCCAAAAACTTATGAACCTGAGATGGTTCGGATGCATATATTACCTAGCCCATGAGTTCTATTCGTTTTGTGGTTAACTCATGAGAACATCAAACACTGCCAATTGAGTTTTACAATTTTAACATTTGTATCGAAATACCAATTTAAACTAAAATTGTAAAGAATAGGTAATTACCTCATCTTTAAATTTAATTCCACCTTTAATTTGGGCTTCTAAGCATGAAAAGCAGTAATAGCTTAATGCTGTAACCAGCGTACTGTCAAGTCGTAGGTCTCGACTTCGAACCTTAGGGAAGGTTCATATCTGACGGAACATGCGTCGCGTATTATCGGTCGCGTAACGCCAGAACAGACAAATGTATCTATAGAAAAACACTTGACGGTTCACACTCAACAGATGATGCGTTAGTGCGTCTAGGTACATTGTCGCAAACGCTCGGCGCATGTTCCGTCAGATATGAACTTTCCCTAAGTCACGCACTTCCCACTTTTCGGATTCATGTGTGTATTATACAGGGTGGAATTTTGTACTTAATGCCACCTGAAGGGAAAGTACTCTTAGTACTGTATATGACAATTTTACTCAAAGGAAACATTCGTTTATTTTTTTAAAGGAACAAAACTGCATTTATAAATTTTAGAAAATTCGGAGAAATTTTAAGACAGGTTTTTTGATAAAATGATAAATGATAAAACGATGTTTATTTTGTAAATAGGTTTTCAAAAACACGTCATTTTTTAACTGGTAGATGAAATCGGAGTTTCACTAACTGACTACTCTGAGAAGAAACACCGAAAGAAACTCAGAGGTCATAGTCTCTTTTAAAGTCCAGACATTATCTTGGTCACATCATGTAAGAAACATGCAGATTAGTGTCTGAGATGGTCTTTTGAAGAAAGAACCACACAGATATGAGGGGACCAGATCAGTCAGTGCAAGCATTTGTCAGTGATCGTGAGCTTAACTCGGAACTTAAGGAGCTCCAGGAGTTTGCATAACTTGTCCCATACAATTTATAAGTCCAGATTTCATGATTTCCTTTCATTTAATTTCTTTATAATTGGCCCTAACGATCGATGCAATAAAAGTACAGGATGTAATTTTTACAGATTTTAGTCGGTTCGATTTCTGGGTGACGCTAGCAAATTTTCTAAAATCTTTGATTGCAGTTTTTTTTTTTTTTTTCATAAATAAAAGGATGTTTCCTTTGAGTATAACTGTCTATATACAGTATTAAGAGTCCTACTTTCCTTTCAGGGTGGCATTACAAAACTCCACCCTGTATATAATTAACCCATGCTTTAAAAACGGTGAAGAAAACATGCTAAAAGGCGGCATGCCTGTTAGATATCTCTCAACGGCATCTGCATCCTTCTTCGCAGGTTGCATGCCAGTCCCAACATCATTCTGCACTCTATAGCCGCCCGGACGGATTATCCGTTTGGCGGGCGTTAGCCGATCGCACAAGATCTCTTTTAGTTATTAAATACTAACATAGGCTAAATAAGATTGTTACTTACACAATGGACCTTAATTGTTTGTCTAGAATTATAATAATAAATAAAAAAATAAAAAAAACAGAAACCAAAGGCGCACGGCCGGCATAAACTTCGAAACTGGGTAAGAAAATAAGCACCTGAAAAGAAGAAACGTGAAAATATCACAATGAGAAAGAATTGTAATCTCTATGCATACTGACTTTAACGAAATTCACAAATTGTCCGATTATCTGTTCTTTTTCACAGCCACCATTGACTATTTGTTGTATAAATAACAATTCTTGTTAGCACTGCACACTAACAATCGAATAAAATACACTTACTTCGTGAAATATTGGCGCAGTAAAAGCCAATACAATACCATCACTTAAAAGCTGCGTTAACCCCAGCCAGTTATAAGCCAACTACTGAAAATACGTGGAAATTGTGATGGTTTTATTTTATTACATATAAAAGCTAAAATTGTTTTGTTCTTAGAACAGAAGTGCACTTGGGAACAAATAAATAGAGTCACTTCACGCATTATTGTTATTATTTTTAAAAAATAATAAAACTCTTCGATTCGATATGCATATCGTCTAAAAGGTTATTTTATAGCCATTACAATGATGCTACCTTCATTTGATTGTAAAGGCTATAAACTTACAGCCAATATAAAGTTCAAATTGGTACGTTTTTTAATACCAGAAATATTGACCATTATACCTACCTACGTGTAAAAACATTGACTGTATTTATTTGCTCCCAAGTGTATTTTCAAAGACTAGCGGACGCCACGTGGTTTTACCCGCGTATTTCCCATTCCCGTTGGAATATAGGAATAATAAAAAGTAGCGTATATCACCAGGAGATAGTGTAGCTTCTCAAAGACGTGTAAAAGAGTTAGAAAAACCTGTTTACAGAAATAAAATATCATTTCATTTTACTTCAACGGTTTTGTCTTATTGGTCCAGTAGGTTTTATGTTTATATATTACATACAAAATTACAAATCTTTCCTATTTATAATTTAGTCCCTAAAGACGAGTTTGTACCACGGAAAATGCGTTTAACTGCTAGTCTCGGCTGTTATTTGTAGATCTTTAATGGTTATTACTAGTAACCAGAAACTCAGAACCCTGAAAGTCTAACAACCAGTTAATAAAAGAGTTTATTAGAATTGTTTTTTTTTTAAGTTTTATAAAACAACGAGTCATGAAGTGATATTATAAAGAAATATTGAGTTACAACTGCAGATAGACTGGATGGTAAACTCAACATAGTTGGAAAAAGGCTAGGCAAATAATGACTGCTCCATGTTAAATCAACAGAAAAATTGCACTACTCTGCTCGTATCTGGAAATGATTAACAAAATGATAACGTTCAACAGAACGCATATACTATATCTACATCAAAGTCATACCAAAACATAAAACTAACTTTGAAACGCCAAAAGTTGTAGGGGTAATCCATTTAGTGACACAGCTGCACGTTTTTCACCAGCCATGCTTAGCTTTGACGCAGTCACTGCATCAAACATAGACTACATAGAAAATTCACAAACAGTTACAGGATTTGAGTCTGAATAATTATTTAAATGGCTATCAAAAAGTCCATCCAAAAAGATATCTGTAAAAGATCGCTTACAAATTTTGAGTAGGTAGGTATGTTTATACATACATACACAAACTCAGGCACGCCTTTTTCCCAAGGGGGTAGGCAGAAACTACAGAGCGCCATATGCTACGGTTCTTACATACTTCTTTTGCTTCGTTTACATTCATACATTTTGTCATACACACACGCCGGTTTCGAGTACTACGCATCTGACCACCATGTTTATGTAAATGATAAATGATGTTTATTCCTGTAAATAGGTCCATCCAAACACTATTACAAGTCTTATTTAGCTAGAAGGTGCGGTCGGTGTTTCATTATAAGACTACTCAGAGAAGAAACACCGATAGAAACTTAGAGGCATTGTCTCTTTAAAGTCTTGGCACTATCTTGTAACAACCATGCAGATACGTGTCTGAAATGGTCTTTTGAAGAAAGAACCACACGGATATGAGGGGACCAGATCAGTCAGTGCAAGCTTTTGTCAGTAATTGTGAGCTCAACTCGGAACTTGAGGAAATCCACGTGCTGACAATACCAAACAACGAACATAAAATGTAAGTTTATATGTGAAATAGATAACGAGTGTTCTTGTTATACTAAAACACACAAACATAACCTCATGCCGTTATTCCCGAAGGGTTAAGCAGAAAGAAGGTAACCTAACTCTGTAACACGGGTGTTTTACAGTTTTGACATTTTGTCAGTTATATTTAAGTCCCATGTAATACGGGGCAAGCCTATTGCCATGAATTGGGCTCAAATCCAGACTCCAGCCTGTTACGAGAATTGAGAAATTCCAAATGGTAAACCTCAATACCTAATGCTTTGCCGTTCAAGTACCTTTTAAATATCCTTGCCTGCTGCGGTCTTCCCGTCCGATTATAATTTAGGTGTCTTCAAGGCAAGAGTGAATAGGCTCTTAATAAACTACTGCGCTTCACCATCACAGATTGCATCACTGCTTACCATCAGGTGGGATTGCAGTCAAGCACTGGTTTATAATATTTAAAAAAAAAAAAACCTAAATGAAATAAATAATTGAACTTTTACGTTGACTTTGCCAGACCTGGGGATCGAACCCGAGATCAGCAGTGCTATTCTGTAAATGGTAAATCACTTCGAAAGTCATTTCGCAAATCATCTCAAAAGTCATACTTACTACGCTTCTCATGTCGCCTATACAAGTTTCGGTATTCACATGTCAACGTCAAAATACTCACCCGTTTTAGTTCGTCTGGCTTTGATCACCACTTGGTGGCGCCAGAGGCGAAATCACTCCAGTTAAGAATATGATATTTTAATTTCACATGATTTCACTGCGGATTCTGAAGTGATTTCGCAAGTAAACTTATCAGAATAGCGCTGCTGATGCGCTGTAGTAGCGCTTGCAACCAACGAGGCATTTCTAAAAGTAATATCAACAATCATAAACATGTCGAAATATTAACTGGAACGTTTAATAGAAATGCATTAATCTCACCTGTCAGCGTGCATACCGTAAATGCGTAACTCAATGCGGAACTGGATATCCGACGATTAACGGGCACTAATAAACTTTGACTACGGGCTGCTACTAATAAATTCCTTAAAGAAAACCCGATGTCTCTTTTCCCGTTCCGAAAACAGAACCTAGTATCTCATGCTTAGAAGTACCTAGCACTTTCGAATACTAAACCATTGAGGCACCTAAAAATATCTAAATAAAAAGATTGTTATGTTTTAATTAAGCAAACTCACAGTGGACGTAAATGTATTCATGAAAAAAATGCGAGCTTTTCAACCCGCATCTGATATTGATGTATTTTAATTAGATTTTGTAATCTCACTTTTGATCAATGATCATTCGACTGAAACATCAAACAGAATGTCAATAAAAATGTAAATTACTTAGCACTCACAAAACTGGTCGGCGTACTCATCATTATATTCCTAGCGTTTACCCATCTATGTTGGGGTCAGCTTCTATTCTAACCGGATAAAATGAGCATCTCAATATAGTCTAAGATCCCACTATTATTATAGAGCCTTCACCGAGCTGGTTAATGAATGAAACTTATTTTATATTAAATTTAATGAGTGAATAAATATATGGGTTGCCTTAAAAATGTCAGTCCAGGAAATGATTATTTAATATATTTTTTTTTAATAATTTAAAATAATTGTTCACCGGTTTGGATAATGGAAAAATTCCATAGGTACGAATTTTCGACTGGTATGGAATTTGTCTGAAATCTTTATTTTCATTTAACTTTCACTAACCAGACCGGCGCAAGTTACTAGTATCCATTGACCTGTTTATACCTGCCTACCCAAGAGTTGTGACAGGAAAAAAATAGACAATCTAACGTTTGCTTAGTCTATGGACTCCTTACTTTCGATTGGAAAAGAATTTGTCCATTAACCAAACCGGAGAAATAATTTAAAAAAATATATATCCTGGACTGAAATTTTTCAGACAACCCATATGTAATATATTTATTGACATATTAAATTAAATATAAACGGAGGGATCTTGATAAAGCTGTTTTAGATAGTGACCCATCCACGCGCCGACCTCGGTAAGCAGAGCTTAATTATCCATCGACCCGTGCGGCTACTCAACAGTATAAAATAATTACTGGCAAATATTTGACTTTTCAAAGGAAATGTTATCGTAATTTATATTATGGAAACTCTAATCAAAATGTTACTGTTTGAACTTCTTTGTTTAAGTTCGTACAAGACATTAATGAGTTTCGACAGAATGAAGGTACAATGTACAACGAAAGTTGATTATGATTTTGATATTTTGTTTGGTGTTATTTTTGTTTCATTGGATGTCATTTACATCTGTGAAGAAAAACAAAGTGAGGAAATCTGAATGTACAAACTGTCAAATTTTCTCAATTGAACATGAATCTTAAAATGTTTAGAATAAAGTTGAAAACCTTTCAAAGAAATTTGACACATTGGGGTAGGTTGATGTGCTGGCGTCTGTACCTATAGTTTTTTTTACTTGTGCATAAAGTTTTAATAAATAAACGCACTTAAACTTTCACGTGATTTTTACAGAATAATACTGTTGGTTGCGTCGACGTCGCTTCCACTCCGTATAGTTATGATATACTTCGTGCTTCTCTATTTTTCCCCGGCTTACTCGGGGCCCCGGTGCGGGTAAAGTTTTATTAAAGAAAACGAAGTCTAGCTTTGACTGAGTTCCGAAGAAATAGAAAAAAAGACTGCTTCATAATAAAAGCAGAAGTCGATAAAGTAAAGCGTTAGAAGTTCTTCCGATGTAATGGAATAGGTAGTAATTTAAAAGTTGGAAGTTGGGGGCTACTTAGCGAATGGAATAAATTCACATTTTATTTACTATACTATACTTTAGCAATGGTAGGTACCATTGCTAAAGGTGAGTTTATTTTCTTTTGCAGTGTTTGGTTTCAGACAATTCAAGTGTATTTTTTTAGTTTGAAATAATAAAAATTCCAAGAAAATGTCCGGAAAAATCCGGACCCCAGAGTACCGAGAAGAATAAAAAATCTAAAAATAAAAATACTAATAGTATTATTATTGGGACTGCAAGGCAAAGGCCTTTTATCAGGGTTATTGTATACCATCAAAAAGGCACGAGCATTGATCACTACACTTGTTCAAGGTGATTTCAAACTTATATTAACTTTAAGTTTATACCCAGTAGTCTGTTTTGTCGTTTGGTCACGGTACTGTAAAATAAGCACAAAATTCTTTACGTGCTGCACTTAAATAGCAATCATGATTAAAACCGTTCCGCTCAAAGTGGAAAGATTTTCCGCCGAGCAGATGATATGGTAATGAAGGCGCATCCACCTTCCAAAGGGGAATATTCGATATTCTAATGCGAAGTAATAAAAGTCCTGTATTAGCATCGGAAACTCTCGACCTGGGAATGCCTGGGATTCGTCGGAGCTCTCACACTTTGCCCTTGTGGCTTCGTTTACATAACTGTACGACTGTTAACTATATTTGGTTCAAAAGTCGAATTGGATTTATAGCAACGTGGTTTGAACAGATCTGTATCTGTTTTTAAATCGTATTTTGAACTTCACTCTATTGGTGTTTGGTCTGTTGTTTATTACATTCCTATATTTAAGACCGGTAAAGATAAATAATAATTGCTAACTTAGTTTGTATTAATAGTTAATATGTCAATAAAGAAACTGTACATCGAATAATATAAAAAATAAATAATAAATAAATATTCCACAACTCTCACACAACGCCATCTAGTCCCAAGCTAAGCAGAGCTTGTGTTATGGGTACTAAACAGCTGATAAACATACTTACATATATTTCTAAATACATACATATTATAGATAAATTACACCCAGACATAGAACAAATGATCGTGCTCATCACACAAACATTTGTCTTGGGTGAGAATCGAAACCACAACCTCCGGCTTAGCAGTCAGGGCCACTAACTACTAGACCAACAGGCCAGTCAAATAAACGTCTTACTATACCATTAACTACATATATTTGTGTAGGTACTGTTCAACTCAAAATTATCAAAAGCACAACAATAAGAATATCAGTACCCATATCTATAATTAAATTATCTAACTCTTTACCATTGGGTAACACATTTCATAGAGTAGAACTACTTGTAAAAAAAAAAGATTCAATAGTTCTACTATTCGGGAATAAATTGAAAAGTAGTACTTACATACATACATACATAAACTCACGCCTTTTTCCCACGGGGGTAGGCAGAAACTACAGAGCGCCATGTTCTACGATTCTTACATACTTCTTTTGCTTCGTTTACATTCAAAAGTACTTGAGTAGATAGTACTTGTAGGAATGAAATCTCCTACAAGTTCTACCGCAGAACTGTGGAATAGAACAAGTGACAATAAAGACTAATTCTACTATTTTGTAACACCTAATATCGTTAAAATGAGACAAAAAAAACTCATGAGTTCTAAGACAGAACTGTTTAGTATAGTTGTAAAAAAGGTTTTACTTAGTAAAAAATTTGCTTATAAATGTTTTTAGTAAAGAACAAATACGGACACAACTCGTATAGAGTTGCGGCCGCACAAATAAAACAAGTATGCACCGTTAGTTACATAAAAACGTTCAGGAATTAATACGAATCCCCAATGCATTTGCCTTGGCGATGCGTATTACCATGTATTGCTCCGTCCGACCGAATGTTGTTCATCCCACGAGATATGTTTGCGGATATTATTCGGTTTTAAAGGTTTCATACTTAAATGGTACAGAAGGAAATCCTATTGGGACCGCTCCGTTGTATTGACACACAGACGGGAAACACCGATTATTTGGGCTATTTTAAAGGTAGTGCCGAGAGATTCGGAGAAAAGAGGAGTTTTGTTAGCAAAATGGTTGTACTTATTTGATATGATTTCTAACGAATATGGGTGAAATAAACAGTTTTAAACGAAAAATTGTGATTCAGAACCCGTTTTGAAACAGTTTTTCAATCAATATACTTACGTAACTGGGTTAAATGATACCCCTTGTTTAGACATTGGGGTTCTGACTACTTGTAACGACTGTCAAAGATCTACACTTGACAGCCGTGACCAACGCCTTACTTTGCTTTCCGAGGCACAGATCGTTTTTGATATTTGTACCTGGTGAATTGTCACTCATCCTCGGACTGGCCTAGACATGAGTAGCTTAACCTTAGGTCAATCTATGCGGCAGTTATTATTTAGCCAGAGTTATTTTAAACCACCATTCTGAAAAGTCTGCAGTAAAGTTCCCATAACCAACCGAAATTCCGGATTCCATTTGTTAAAGATTCCCGTGTAAAATTATGTTCAGCTTTTGTACAAAATAATGAAATACGTTTTCACTACTCAGAAGCTTGAGGTAGCAATTTCCGAGAAAAGGACGCCCGCTTGACAGTAACTTTGATGGAATTCCTTATTTCGTGGAAACTAATTATTAAACCACAACTTCTGCGTTTGAAGCCGCACTTAACCGTCAATTGAAAGTGGTACTAAAGTGAGTTCTTACAGTGTAACTAAGATGGAAATGATGATCATCCGTCTACTGTTATCTTAACTATATTGGGGTACGATTGCGTCCTATTAAATCGGTCTTAAACATTAAACATATCTTAAAAAATGTGGGTGTAGGTACTATAAGAACACCTTGGAAAACTCTGAACAGACTCCGCACCCAAGTCGACCGCTGCAAGGATAATCTCCTGAAGTGGGGTTTCGGAGCTAGCACCGACCTTCAGTGCCAGTGCGGTACCTCTCCATGGCCCACCTTTTGTCTTGTGCCGCGTGCCCTGTCATCTGCACACGTGAGGATCTTATGGTTGCGTCGGTGGATGGTGTTGCGGTAGCCGAATTCTGGGCTGAACATACATTTTAGAAATTTTGTATCTTTGTTTGCCAGCGACACGCTAAGAAGAAGAAGAAGAACACTTTTGCCTAATCCACCGGGAATAAAAGTGTGAACTTAACTACATAAGGATGTTACAATGGTCGGCTAGGCAATCATGGTTGAAGTTTCCCAACTTGGTTAGGCATTAGTAGAGATCTTTGGTACTCGTTACAAGCCCAACAGTCTGACAACTAGTTTTATAATTACATAACACGTACCGCGTCCACGTACTCTTGGTACGTCTATACAATCACTAGGTTGTGGATGTCAGAAAAGCAGTCATCATCATCATTTCAGCCGAAAGATGTCCACTGCTGGATATAGTTCTCCCCCAAATGTCGCCACAACGACGAGTGCTGTGCCTCTCTCATCCATTGGATTCCAGCTACTCTCATGCACCAAGTCGTCGGTCCACCTTGTGGGAGAACTTTCAACGCAGGCCTTCAGAAAAGCAGTCGCTCCATATAAAACACTGGTATTCTGTTGCATCCGATTACACTAGAAGCCGACCCCATTATAGTAAGGAAAAAGTTAGGCAAACGATGAACAGACATTAAAGAATGTATACTCCGATAATTAGATTCCTTGAAAGTTAAACGGCTAAGTTGAAATAAAATGAAACTTGTGGTTAAATTCGTTAGGAATAACTAACAAGTATTTCTGTTAGTTATTCCAACTATGGCTACAAACTTAGCTAAAAATCATAGCTGGAACGGTTAAACTTACGCCTTCCAAGAATTCTGAACTAAGTTTTTAATTCGGTATGGAACGTGTTCGTTCAGTAGTGAATGGGCGTTAGTGTCAAGAGGTGGAGAGCACCTCTTGAAAAGCTGCAGTCGAGTTATTTCAATATTATACAAGAATGTGAATGGAAGGGCAAGTGCGGGCATTGCCGGGACGGTCCCTAGATGAGTGACCAATTGACCATTAATAATATATATGTTACGGGCAACGTGATTAACTGGGCATTATTAATAAGGACCGGCCATTATTAATAATGCCCAAGAGCGATGGGCAAAGTGATTAATTTATCACTTTGACCGGCCATTATTAATAATGCCCGACTGCCCGTGGTCCACGTGACTTATTACAATAATTCGAGAATGCGCTCAAAGAGAATCTCATTTTGGTGGACAAGGCTTCCAGCATTATAACTGTAGTGGTAACTGCAATTCAAAACGTTGTAAATGCAAGAAATCAAACATTCTTTGCAATTCTAAATGTCACAAAAGCTCATCTTGCAAGAATAAATGATTCTAAACTTTATAACTTTCTTGCACAGTCCTTAATTACCAGATATTTCTATTAATTTTTTTCAGTTTACTAATTTTTAAACTATTGTTCTTAAGTAATTATGTTTATCAAAATAAAAGTTGGTAACTACTGATGTTATTACATTTTGAACTGTTTATTTTTTAACAGTTATGTTCAATAGTTTTACATTTTCAACTGTTTATTTTTTAACTACTATGTCCAATAGTTTATTTTTTGTAAACTTTTCATGAAAATTTTGTAAGTTTAATATCATAATAAACAAAAACACTACAGTTCACCTATTTCATTACTTTGCCCAAGATCGGGTGAGCATTATTCATAATGGCCGGGAAAAGTGATTAATAATGCTGTTTTAATCACATTGGCCAATTGAGTCGGGCATTATGAATACAGACCGGCCATTATGAATAGTGCCCGGACTTATCAAATTGCCCGTAACATATATACACTCGGAAAATACGATAAACAGTTGGTCTCGTTTGTAATTAAAGGATTTTTCGTCGTTACGTTTGGTGTGAACCCTGATAATCTATCCGAGTCACCACTCGCCCCCCTGGGTACCCCCTGGGTATTACACCTAATACCCAGCGGGTTGCACAGCTAAGAGCGGGTGCAGTCGTTCTTGTAAAACATTGGAATTGAGCTGAATTCGGGAATAGGCTACTCAGAAATGATGTGATGCAGTACCTAAAGAAAAGAGGTATTGGCCACCCAGATAAAGACAAATGTGACATTTCGCATTCATATCTAGGTACCTTCTTAGTGTATCATTGACATCGGCGTAGAAAAACATAGGAAACCTAGTCTTGTATATTTAAAAAAATAAAAAAATAAAGGACTTATTCTAGACGGCCTTCTCATTATATTTGTAATGTATCAATAAATGATATTCATAACAGCAAAGTATATACGCATTCCCCGCCTCCAACAGCTGCTTTCTTTTTTTAAGTTAAACTAAGTATCTAAAAATTGAAAACCGTTTTTTTTATTTTTGATTACAGGTACGAATACAGCCCTATTCATTGTACGAGTTAAAAAATAGTGGTGTATATTACATACCTACAAAATTTTACGCTCACATAGTGTCCAAAACCTAACAGAGAATCAATCTTGACCAACCAACCCATACATCGCAAAATAGAAATATTAAACCTACAAACAAATGTAAACAGCTCAATTTATTTAAGAAACCTGCAATTCTCACCACAGAAAACGATACTGGAATATTCATTTTACGGAGAAGCGTCATGAAATCCTAGTAAGGAACTAAACATGTTTTTCTCAGTTTTTCTTTTCTCTAGAAATGTCTATTTGAAGCTCGATGCCCGCCGTGTAATATGGAATTTAATATCGTCATCGTATGACGCTGCATCTTTGCCTTCTTTGAAAAAGGTAGGCTATACGTTATAATACAGTCGCCGTGACCCGGAAATTTCAAACCCAAGGTTGAGAGTTGGAATTTGATGATGTAACGAAATGACATTTAATTACAAGCATGGGCGAACACAGGGGACCATGATCGGTCACATCTTCAAAAATATAAAACGAGATTTTAAATACATACATACATACATAAACTCACGCTTTTTCCCATGGGGGTAGGCAGAAACTACAGAGCGCCATATGCTACGATTCTTACATACTTCTTTTGCTTCGTTTACATTCATACATGTAAACGAAGACACGATACACACACGCCGGTTGCGAGTACTACGCACCTGACCTTTCTGAAGAACCTCACCAATAAGATCTATGTATGTCCTTTTATATATAGGGCGACCCTCCCGGCGTTCCCACTTACATCTGCCTTGTAAATACCTTTCGTTAGTCGCCTTTCATCCATCCTTTCAACGTGACCAAACCATCTAAGCGTACTCTTTTCAATTTTTGTTACTGCATCTTTTTTTAAACCACAACCACAGATTTTAAATAATAATAATAATAAGTCGCTACGGCACTATGAGCTAGCGGCTGTTTTAGAGGGCCCATTATTGAGTGTGCAAGTCATCCCCTGCCATTTAATCCGTGTGTATAACATTCTGCGGTTGGTGCCTCATTTTATTAACGACGACAATGGGCCTCTGCGAGTTGGCTTCGGCCCCTCGTACGCCTTCCAAAGGTCTGGAACCCAAGGGTCCCGAGAGCTAAAAGCAATTAAAAACAATAAAAATAATATTTGTTCAAAGTAAAATAAAATACAAGTCTTAAAAAAATACTAAAAATGCTTGTTTGCTTTGCTTTGCTTGTTTGTATGCTTGCTATGCTAATGCTTAAGTAATAAATTAAATGTGGACCACGAACGGATAGGTATGCGGCTGAATAATAATAGACACCACAGGTCGATTGAAGCTTAAACTACGCTTGTCAAGGTCGGTGCAAAAAGCAGTGATAGCAGAGTGTTAAGTATGGCCAGCGGATTACCTTGTTATTGGTCTCGAGTTTTTGGATGCATGTGCGTATTGTAGAATTATCAATTACTTCAAAAGCGGTGAAGGAGAACATCGTAATAAATCTGGCATGTCATAGACATATTCCTCGGCGGCATGTGATACCAAGTCAGAGGCTCATATGCGGCGTTAAAACTGCTTTGTAGCTAACCAGACATAAAGAAAAATTGTAACATTCTATTTTTTAATTCGACTGAATAGTATCGGAGATTACTCTTAACATAAAAACTAAATAATCCGAACCTTTGTTGCAAAATCATTAAAATACAGGGTGTAACGGAAAGGGTATATACATCCGAAGGGCACGGATTCTCTCGGTGATAAGAAACGACATGGCAACGTTTTTATACATATACATACATAATTGTAAAGTTGAGCCCGCCCGAGCCGTCGCGCCTTCGTCGGTTAGGCAAAGCCCGATAGGTCTGTACTAGGCGCGCAGAACCCGAGATAGATATACTTGAACCTTGCCGGACAGGATTATGACATTGTTATGATTTTGCATTTAATAAACTGTCGATATTAAATAATATCGTGAAGTTTCAAAGTTATTAGTTGGGAGCTGAAATTTTGAGGAAAGACTCGTTATTAAATACTCTATTCACCCTGTTTGTATGTATATACCCTTTCCGTTACACCCTGTATATTCCACAACTTTTCACACAACGCCATTTAGTCCCAAATTAAGCTTGAGAGCTTGTGTTATGGGTACTAAACACCTGATAAACAAACTTATATATTTCTAAATACATACATATTAATAGATAAATTACACCCAGACACAGAACGAATGATCTGAACACGATCATTTGTTCTGTGGCTGGGTGTCACACAAACATTTGTCCTGGGTGGGAATTGAACCCACGACCTCCGGCATAGCAGTCAGGGTCACTAATTATTAGACCAACAGGCCAGTTAAAAAAAAATTAAAAATGCTGTAAAAAGTACCTGGTAGTCTTAAGGAAACGTGATACTTAAGGCTACTGTATCACTTGACATTTTTTTATTTGTATTAATAATTCATAACGAAATACAACATGTCGTGTAACCAAATAAATTCTCGTGTTAATCAATATCAGGAGGCTATTATGAAATACAGATAATCAAAATGATGTTATAATGATACCTGCTCATTAATTAATACATGATTATCTACTTCTCTTATAGTTGTTCAAGTTCTATCAGAATCGCTCCGTTGCTTATAATAGGCAGGCAGTGTAGCACGACCAAAGAGATTTAAAATACTATAGAGCGGGCATGGCAAGAAAATGTCATAGAAAAACTCTGATCCCATGTCTCAGTAACGCCATCTAGAATAATATATGAATATTGGAGCGGCAGCGGAGCGTACTAACAAAAACTCATGGACTTGTCTGTCCACTAAAATTTTGTTTGTGATGTCCTGTATATTATATGTCCTGTCCTGTATATAATTATTGAATGTCTTTGAGCACGACTTTATTATTGATGTGTGCGTGTCGACGACCAACAGGCCGATTTCCGAAATAAGAAAATCTATAGTAATATTATAAAAAGGTAAAATTAGTTTGTAAGTTTGTTTGTGGGGGTAATCTTCGGAACTAGTGATCCAATTTTAAAAACTATTGCACTGGTGGAAAGCTACACTATTCCCGGATGACATAGGCTACTTTTTATCCCCGTATTTCCACAGGAACGGGAACTACGTGGGTGAACTGCGTGACGTCTGCTAGTTGATAATAAAGAAACAATACCTTATAGATTCATGTTGACAGTCAAAAGCATAGTAACCTCCTTTAATTTAAAAAGGATTCAAAGTGACACCTTGTTTTCTTCTTTTCAGTAATGTCAACTTCCATAGAAAAATGTTTTGAACTTTTTACCTCTCTGTAGGTAATCATAAGTTGTAACTAATTTAATTATAATTATAATCTATATCTATACTAATATATAAAGAGGAAATGTTTGTTAGTTTGTTTGCATTGAATAGGCTCCGAAACTACGGGACCGATTTGAAAAATTCTTTCACCGTTGTGAAGCTTCACTATCCCCGGGTGACATAGGCTACTTTTTTTTTCTGTATTCCCACGAGACCGGGAACTACGCGGGTGAAACCGCGGGACGTCTGCTACTTTAATTATAATAAATAAGTACAGATTCACAAATATCGTTTTTCTCTCTGTAAACCACAAGTAAAATACTGTTAATTTAAATCTCGCCTGAATAGGGAATATGCATGTAATTTAAATATGGTTCGAATATTTTTTTTCCGAATCTTTAATGGCATAAAATATGAACTAAATCATTATTTTACTTTTTAATAGCGTCATAATTATTTAAAACTAAAAATAAAAGTGCGATTTAAGCGCGGGAAATTCAAATTTGTGAAACGCATCACCATTGGTTATAACGAAAAATTACGTCAAATACTACGACAACAAGTCAACGTCTACAAAACATACAATGTGTAAGTATGACATTAAGTATTAGAATGGACTTTTTATTCGTAAACATAATTATTGTCGTGTGTGTTGTGAACTAATTTAATGTTCAAGTGTAATTTTAGCTTTATTGTGAGGCTTTATTTCACGTTTAAGAAAAATTACTGAAAGTGGTTTTGTAAAAGCACAATCTGATAATGTTTAATGCATTCGGGTACAAGCAATACCGGTAAACTGGTTTTTGAGCTTTTTTCACGGTGAAATGGTTAGAAGAACGAAAACACCCTAAGTAATAGTAATAGGATCATAGTACATGACGTAATCGAAATGGCGCGCGAAGATGGCGGCGTTTAAACAGCTCAAATTTATTCTGTATTTTAAATATTTTTTTAAGCTTCATTACTGCATTTTTAAATATGTTTATATTTTTTTACTGTGTTAAAACATTATAAACAGTGAACTAAAAATATAAAAAAAATACATGCATATACCCTATTGTAGTTACAAAATACTTCTTGTTAATTACGGCCCATTAAGTACTTGAGATCTAGGCTATCAAGATGTTACTAGATTTATTTTATAAACTTTGGTACATTGTTTGCAAAATTCTTGAAATAAAATTAGCAAAATTACAAGGGCTCTCCTTGAAATATGTATTTCAATTGAACAGAAGCTAAAGTTTTTTAACGCAAACAATGTTTTGAAAATGTTTTAGGTACTTATAACGGTGCTTCTGCCAACAAAACAGCGCGTAAATTTGGAGTATTCCCATCTGAGCACCTATTTTTTGGGCACCTATGCATTTAGCACCAAAGGTATTCCCATTTCCCATAGGTTAATGTCGTCTAGAATGAACGAATATGCAAAATACTTTCTAACTTATAACTAATATATTTTTATATGTAGACTAGCAGCCCACCCCGGCTTTGCACGGGTAATTAACAAAAATGTCAAAATCAATGTTCATCGTGTTCTAGCAAACCTCTTTCACAGCATGCTACTTGATAGGTCTCTTTGAGAACTCCGACAACAGTTTTTAAATCCACGATTAAGGTTGGACCGCAAACGTGATGAAGCAACTTCCTACGATGAAAACAGTCTGATTGAGAAAGATGTACCTACACCATAGACTCTTCCCAAAGCGTCAATTTTTTTAGGGTTCCGTACCTCAAAAGTAAAAAACGGACCTTTGTCCGTCTGTCTGTCTGTATGTCTGTCTATCTGTCAATACCCTTTATTTTGAGAATGTGTGAAGGTATCAAGTTGAAATTTAAACCGTATAGGTACTCAAGTTTTATGATTCTATGAAGTCGTGAAAAAATACTAAATGAACGAAAAAAAAACCGGCCAAGAGCGTGTCGGGCCACGCTCGCTCAGTGTAGGGTTCCGTAGTTTCCCGTCCGTCACAATAAGTGTTCCCACTTATGAGTTTAAAGGTGGATATCCATTATGTTCGCGCTCCAACAGCGCTCCGCGCTCCTGCAACTAACTCACTGACTAAAACTGTTGTTTCCATCCAAGTTATTGATACACATTTTGGTACCAAATTTCAGCTTTCTAGTGCTAACGGTCACAGAGATTAAGCGAGGACGAACAGACGGACAGACAGACAGACATGGCGAAACTATAAGGGTTCCTAGTTGACTACGGAACTGATATGAGGTCCTCGGGTTCGATCCCCGGCTTGGGCAAAGTGATATTAAGTTTTTCATCTAGAATTTCTCAGTAGCAGCCTGGAGCCTGGATCCGTGCCCGATTGATGGCAATAGGCTCGCCCCCTATTACATAAGACTTAAACATAAGTGGCAAATTGTGGGTGAACTACCAGATACACCTCTACCTAGCCCTTTGAGGATTACAGGCGTTATGCAATGTTAAATATTTACGGGTGTCGAAATTTCAAATTAAAGCTTCTAGTTAAAATGTGATATCATATGAAAGGAGGAATAAGCGCATTGTAAAATATATTTTATTTATTTTTTCGGACGATTTTTTCTGATTTCTTATGAAAATTTGAGGAGGAAAAGCTCAAAAAAAAACTACGCGATACTTTTCCTGAACTATTTTTTTAATATTAATTTATTTATCTTAGTACGTACCCTCGATGGTTAAGTGCAACTAGCACTTGTCCGGATTTTTAAGCCTGAAAGACCAACTACGTATTGCGAGACTTCGTGATATAGAATTGCGAATTCATCTTCATAACAGAACTCAAAGAAAGCCAGTAAAGTAGTTTAACGTGGTTTTTGAATAAAGAATATTCTATTCTTTTCTATTCTGTTACCCTAAACTTGGACTTACACTTGTTTTGCAGGTTCGTTTGAAGACATTTAAAGAAAAGAAAGAAATTATATTTATTGGCAACATGTAAAACATGCACGCGAAACAAGCATGCATGCAACGCGCGCGCGTGTTAAAGGACATAAAGTAGTGTATTATGATCGGTCTGTTTTACAATGACATGAATTAATGAATAATGTAATGTATAAACTGACATTTCCAATGAAAAAAAATGTTTATTTCGATTACAATGGGCTTAGAGATACAAATAATTGGAGATCACCTTTTAAGCAAGGGTTGCTTGTCTAAGGAGTCTCCGGTCTTCCACTTATCACTTATATTGCAATCGAGATGTAGAAATGTAAACATACAAAACTAAAAATAAAATTATAGATTAAAAAAGCGACATTTAGAAAAGGCCAGATCGCGCGTATATGTGTGATGTGTGTGCCACGAGTGAGTGTGTGAGTGAGGTGTGAGTAAGTGTGTGAGTGTAAGTAGTAAGGTAGTGTGGTGTGGGTGTAAGTAGTGAGGTAGTGTGGTGTGTGTGTTGAAATAAGTCAAAAGTGCTTTTTTTTTACAATTCATGTTACAGTTAGGGCACAAAATACTTCCGATCGGCGTTACTAGTAAGGTATAGGTCTAGGATTATTTTAAGATTTTTTTTTCCAATGTAAAATATAAATTTGTATTGTTTTAGTATGAAGGTACCCATACTCCATTTACAATAGCATTAGAAAAATAGAGGCTCATAGAAGCAGGATGCTGAACATCATCTGCTTAGCCTTCTCCCAACTTTGTAAGGGTCGGCTTTCAAATTAACTGGATGCAGCTGGATACCAGAGTTTTTCATGGAACAACTGCCTGTCAGACCTCCACAACCCGTAACTGGGTAACATGATACCCCTTGCTTAAACGGGATGTTAGACTTTCGGGTTTGACTGCAAGTAACGACTGTCAAAGATTTACAAATAAACAAACATTCTACAACTTTCCTTCAATTACACTTAGACACAGAACAAGCTATCGTGCACAACACACAAACATTTTGTCCATGGTGGGAATCGAACCCACGACCTCCGGCATAACAGCATGGTTACTGATTACTAGACCAACAGACCAGTCGGGGCCAAATGACAACTGGGACTTACGGCTTAACGTGTTTTCCGAGGCACGGAGGAGTCTTGGTATGTAATAAATGGTCACCCATCCACGGAACGACCTCGTCAAGCGTAGCTTAACCTTCGATCGACCCATGCGGCTGTTATAATGAAGCCACAAGCTCCTCCAGCAGGAATGCAGAACATTTTTTTCTAAAGTTGAGTTAAAACAATTTTAATTAAGTACCTAGAATTATTTTATTTCAAATTACCCATGGAAATACAGGGATAAAAAGTAGCCTATGTTACCCAGGAATAGTGTAGCTTCCCGACGATAAAAGAATTTCTAAAATCGGACCAGTAGTTTTGGGTTTATTCATTACAAACATATACACATACAATTTTTTCCTTTTAATAATATTAGAGTAGATTTAGTAAGACAATAAAAATGAAACGAAGATCTTTCCATGTATTGTTCAGCGCTGCTTTTTAGGTTTTTGTTTTAAAGTATGGAGTATGGCAGACCAGACATTCACACGAGGGCCAGCCGTCAGTGATCTCCAGTTGAACTTCACCATGTTCGTAACTCACGCCTTTCGTTCCCATCGCGACGTTTCCAGCGCTTACGTTTCTCACGTTCTTTGGCAACGTTTGTTCCCATCCGACTGGCCTAGTGCGTACACGTACACATCACACAACACCACGCCTGTTTTGCCCAAAAGGTATACGCAAACACACACACACACACATATATTCATCATTCATTCACATAAATATCACACACTCACACAGCACTTACTCACAGACATATAGATATAACACACAACTCAGTCATCCACTCACACACGTATAATACAAACACACACACGCACATACACACATAACACAAACACACACTATATTTTCATTTACTCATACACACTAACACACTTTTTTTTATTGATTGATAAATGATAAATGACATTAATTGTTTCAGTAAACAGGTTTTCACGAACACGTTTACACGTATTTTTTTTACTAATAGATGAGATCCGAGCTTCACTATCTGACTACTCTGAGAAAAAACACCAAAAGAAACTCAGAGGTCACAGTCTCTTTCAAAGTCCAGACATTAACTTGGTAAAATCATGTAAAAAAAGAACTACGCAGATTTGATGGGACCAGATCAGTCCGTGCAAGCATTTGTCAGTAATCGTGAGCTAAACTCGGACTACAAACAACTCAAGGTGTCTTCAAGGCTAGAGTGAATAGGCTCTTAATATACTAGTGCGCTTCACCATCACTGATTGCATCACTGCTTACCATCAGGTGGGATTGCAGTCAAGCACTGGTTTATAATATTAAAAAAAAACTCATTCACACACATACCACTCACACACTCACCCACAAAAAAGACCTTTCGGGAAATGCAAACGTGGTGTTTTGTTCTGTTACCACGTACGTAGGGGTCGCTTTGTTTTCCCACGTATTGCTGCCAACGCGTTCGTCTCGGCGAGTTGTTTAACAGCGTTTTTGTTTCGGACGTGGTAATGACCTCGAAGACAGAGCCCTCTCAGTCACGCAGCATGGCTACAAGCAAGCCCGAGGTTGGCCCTCGTGTGGATGGATAGATTTAAATTCGAAAAAAAAATTGTTTCATCTTTACGAGGCAAACAAGTTAGCACCAGCAGACGTCACGTGGTTTCACCCGCGTAGTTCCAGGTCCCGTGGGAATACAGGGATAAAAAGTAGCCTATGTCACCCGGGGATATTGTAGCTTCACAACGGTGAAAGAATTTTTCAAATCGGTCCAGTAGTTTCGGAGCCTATTCAATGCAAACAAACAAACAATCAAACCTTTACTTTATAATATTAGTATAGATAAGAAAAAATAGGCTCGTAGAAGCAGAAATGCAGAACATTTTATTTTAAAGATAAGTTAAAACAAATTTTAATTACAATTAAATTGTTTTATTTTAGAAGAAGAAAGAAGAATAAAAGTTAAACAAAGAATGTTCCATGAGTAGTTCATTCCTTCTTCTTTTAGGTTTTTATCATTGACACTGTGATTTTCGAATAAAATGAAATAATATAACTAAATGAAGTCCACATCATTTCTTAAAATAAATTGTTGAAATGTTTACAATAAGTGTAACTTTATGTCAAACAGGTTATGGTTCATATTCAATTGGAAAAATAAGACACATTGGGGTAACTTGATGTGTCAACTTCAATGTCTTTAACTTAAATCATTCCAGTAGTTTCGGAGCCTTTCAATACAAACAAACAAGCAAATCTTTCCACTGAAAACAAAAAAAAATAGATGTTTATATAATAAACAAATAAACATTCTACAAGTTTTCATGCAACGCTATTTAGTCCCAAGCTAAGCTTTAGAGCTTGTGTTATGGGTACTAAACAGCTGATAAACATTCTTATATATTTCTAAATACATACATGTTAAAAATAAATTACACTCGGACACAGAACAAATTATCGTGCACAACACACAAACATTTGTCCTGGTGGGAATCGAACCCACGACCTCCGGCATAACAGTCACGGTTACTAGCTACTAGACCAACAGGCCAGTCGGGGCCACATGACAACTGGGACTTACGGCTTAACGTGCTGTCCGAGGCACGGAGGAGTCTTGGTATGTAATAAATGGTCACCCATCCACGGACCGACCTCGTCAAGCGTAGCTTAACCTTCGATCGGCCCATGCGGCTGTTATAATGAAGCCACAAGCTCCTCCAGCAGGAATGCAGAACATTTTTTTCTAAAGATGAGTTAAAACAATTCTAATTAAGTACCTACAATTATTTTATTTCAAACTACCCATGAAAATATAGGGATAAAAAGTAGCCTATGTTACCCAGGAATAGTGTAGCTTCCTAACGATAAAAGAATTTCTAAAATCGGCCCAGTAATTTTGGGTTTATTCATTACAAACATACACAAATGCAATTTTTTCCTTTTTATAATATTAGTGTAGATTTAGAACAATAGAAATGAAACGAAGATCTTTCCATGTATTGTTCAGCGCTGCTTTTTAGGTTTTTGTTTTTTAGTATGGAGTGTGGCAGACTAGACATTCACACGAGGGCCAGCCGTCAGTGATCTCCAGTTGAACTTCACCATGTTCGTAACTCACGCCTTTCGTTCCCATCGCGACGTTTCCAGCGCTTACGTTTCTCACGTTCTTTGGCAACGTTTGTTCCCATCCGACTGGCCTAGTGCGTACACGTACACATCACACAACACCACGCCTGTATTACCCAAAAGGTATACGCAAACACACACACGCACACATTCATCATTCATTCACATAAATATCACACACTCACACAGCACTTACTCACAGACAGATAGATATAACACACATACTCAGTCATTCACTCAAACACGTATAACACAAACACCACACGCACACACACACACACACACACACACACACACACACACATACACACACACACACACACACACACACACACACAAACACACACAAAATTTTCATTTACTAATACACACTAACACACAATTTTTTTATTGATTGATAAATGATAGTTATTTCAGTAAATAGGTTTTTACAAACATTTTTATACGTAATTTTTTTAACTAGTAGATGAAATCGGAGCAGCGTTCACTCTCTGACTACTCTGAGAAAAAACACCAAAAGAAACTCAGAGGTCACAGTCTCTTTTAAAGTCCAGACATTAACTTGGTCAAATCATGTAACAAAAAGTAAAGATTAGTGTCTGAAATGGTCTTTTGAGCAAAAAACCACACTTATTTGCGGGGACGAGCCTAGATCAGTCCGTGCAAGCATTTGTTAGTAACCGTTAGCATAACTTGGACTACAACAACTCATTTACACACATACCACTCACACACTCAGTCACTCACCCACAAAAAAGACCTTTCGGGAATTAAATAAATAAAATATTCCACAACTTCCAAACAACGCCACCTAGTCCCAAGCTAAGCAGAGCTTGTGTTTAGGTACTAAACACAAGCTAACTGACTGATAAACACAATTATATATTTCTAAATATATGTATACCCATTTTAGATAAATTACACCCAGACACAGAACAAATGATCGAGCTCATCACACAATAAAAAATTAGTCCTGGGTGGGAATCGAACCCACGACCTCCGGCATAGTAGTCAGGGCCACTAACTACTAGACCAACAGGCCAGTCAAATGCAAACGTGTTGTTATGTTCTGTTACCACGTACGTAGGGGTCGCTTTGTTTTCCCACGTATTGCTGCCAACGCGTTCGTCTCGGCGAGTTGTTTAACAGCGTTTTTGTTTCGGACGTGGTAATGACCTCAAGAACAGAGCCCTCTCAGTCACGCAGCATGGCTACAAGCAAGCCCGAGGTTGGCCCTCATGTGGATGGATAGATTTAAATTCGAAATATTTTGTTTTCATTTTTACAAGACCTAAAAGTTTATACTAGCATTAGAAAAAATAGGTTCGTAGAAGCAGAAATGCAGAACATTTGATTCTAAAGAAAAGTTCAAACAAATTTTAATTACACTAAAATTGTTTTACTTTAGAAGAAGAAAGAAGAATAAAAGTTAAACAAAGAACGTTCCATGTGTTGTTCATTCCTTCTTCTTTTAGGTTTTTATCATTGACACTGTGATTTTCGAATAAAATGAAATAATATAACTAAATGAAGTTCACATCATTTCTTAAAATAAATTGTTGAAATGGTTACAACTAAGTGTGACAGCTGCAGTGAAAATAGATTGTAATAAATTCGGCATCTATTGTAACATTGTAAGATGCTTGTTGTACTTTCGATACGAAGTGTCCATTAAAAATAATAACTTTTTTTGACTTCTGTCTAATGCTAAAAAGGTATAATGGTGCAAATTTAATCCATTAACGTTGACATTTGCATGCCAATTTTTGGCGAAACATACTTAAATGTTCATAATAAATTGACCATCTGTATTACCGTGTTTCATGTGCATTTTTCTATTCTGTTACCCTAAACCCGGACTTTCTCTTGTATTGCAGGTTCGTTTGAAGACATTTAAAGAAAATTAAGAAATTATATTTATATGTAACATGTAAAAACATGCACACACTGTTTTAACATGAAAACAACAAAAAAAAATGTAAAAAATAAAAGGCACGTCTCACGGCTGCGCCAAAAGGCTCATTTCAGCGGTAATGCCAGACAGATGCAGCTGTCTGACGCTGGTTTTCAAATACACCTTTTGGGACGAGTGACGGTTGAGTAACAATATATCGCGCATTTACGCTCACATCCACGAACAGATGAACCGGGAACAAAACGTTCTATCAAATTGGCTATGGCGCTCTTTAAAGGACATCATCATCATCACATCATCATCATCATCATCATCATCATTTCAGCCATAGGAAGTCCACTGCTGGACATAGGCCTCCTCTATAGATCTCCAATAAGACCGGTTGGAAGCGACTCGCATCCAGCGCATTCCCGCGGCCTTAATGAGGTCGTCTGTCCACCTTGTGGGTGGACGTCCTTCGCGCGCGCGCGTGTCAAAGGACATAAAATAGTGTATTAGAATCGGTCTGTTTTACAATGACATGAATTAATGAATAATGTTATGTATAAACTGACATTTAGTAGTATTTGTGTAGTTTTAGTATGAAGGTATCTTTACTCCATTTACAATAGCATTAGAAAAAAAGAGGCTCATAGAAGCAGAATTGCTGAACAGAACTGCTTAGCCTTCTCCCAACTATGTAAGGGTCGGCTTCCAGTTTAACTGGATGCAGCTGGATACCAGTGTTTTACATGGGACGACTGCCTGCCAGACCTCCACAACCCGTAACTGGATAACATGATACCCCTTGCTTAAACGGGATGTTAGACTTTCGGGCTTCTGACTGCCAGTAACGACAGTCAAAGATTAACAAATAAATAAATATTCTACAACTTTTCTTCAATTACACCCAGACACAGAACAAACTATCGTGCACAACACACTAACATTTTGTCCTGGGTGGGAATCGAACCCACGACCTCCGGCATAACTGTTGGTAAACCTTTTTTTAATAAATAAATAAATAAATAACAGCAGGGTTACTAACTACTAGACCAACAGGCCAGTCGGGGCCAAATGACAACTGGGACTTACGGCTTAGCGTGCTTTCCGAGGCACGGAGGAGGCTTGGTATGTAATAAATAGTCACCCATCCACGGACCGACCTCGTCAAGCGTAGCTTAACCTTCGATCGACCCATGCGGCTGTTATAATGAAGCCACAAGCTCCTCAAGCAGGAATATAGAAAATTTAACTTTAAAAGATAAGTTAAAAAGCAGGAATGCAGAACATTTTTTTCTATAGATGAGTTAAAACAATTTTAATTAAGTACCTACAATTATTTTATTTCAAACTAGCCATGAAAATACAGGGATAAAAAGTAGCCTATGTTACACAGGAATACTGTAGCTTCCGAACGGTAAAAGAATTTCTAAAATCGGCCCAGTAGTTTTTGGGTTTATTCATTACAAACCCACACACATACAATTTTTTCCTTTTTATGATATTATTGTAGAAATAGAACAATAAAAATGAAACGAAGATCGTTCCAAGTGTTTTTCAGCGCTGCTTTTTAGGTTTTTGTTTTTTAGTATGGAGTGTGGCAGACCAGACATTCACACGAGGGCCAGCCGTCAGTGATCTCCAGTTGAACTTCACCATGTTCGTAACTCACGCCTTTCGTTCCCATCGCGACGTTTCCAGCGCTTACGTTTCTCACGTTCTTTGGCAACGTTTGTTCCCATCCGACTGGCCTAGTGCGTACACGTACACATCACACAACACCACGCCTGTATTGCCCAAAAGGTATACGCAAACACACACTCACACATTCATCATTCATTCACATACATATCACACACACATCACACACTCACACAGTCACTTACTCACAGACATATAACACAGTCACTCAGTCATTCACTCAAACACGTATAACACAAACACACACACGCACACACACACACACACACACACACAAACACACACAAACAAACGCACACTAAATTTTCATTTACTAATACACAATAACACACTATTTTTTTAGTGATTGATAAATGATGGTTATTTTAGTAAATAGGTTTTAACTAGTAGATAAAATCGGAGCAGCGTTCACTATCTGACTACTCTGAGAAAGAAACACTAAAAGAAACTCAGAGGCCACAGTGTTTAAAGTCCAGACATTAAATTGGTCAAATCATGTAACAAAAAGTAAAGATTAGTGTCTGAAATGGTCTTTTGAGCAAAGAACCACCCAGATTTGCGGGGACCAGCCTAGATCAGCGACTTGGACTACACCAACTCATTTACACACATACCACACACACACTCAGTCACTCACCTACAAAAAAGACCTTTCAGGAATTAAATAAATAAAATATTCCACAACTTCCAAACAACGCCACCTAGTCCCAAGCTAAGCAGAGCTTGTGTTTAGGTACTAAACAACTGATAAACACACTTATATATTTCAAAATATATGTATACCCATTTTAGATAAATTACACCCAGACACAGAACAAATGATCGAGCTCCTCATCACACAATAATTAGTCCTGGGTGGGAATCGAACCCACGACCTCTGGCATAGTAGTCAGGGCCACTAACTACTAGACCAACAGGCCAGTCAAATGCAAACGTGTTGTTATATTCTGTTACGACGTACGTAGGGGTCGCTTTGTTTTCCCACGTATTGCTGCCAACGCGTTCGACTCGGCGAGTTGTTTAACAGCGTTTTTGTTTCGGACGTGGTAATGACCTCGAAGACAGAGCCCTCTCAGTCACGCAGCATGGCTACAAGCAAGCCCGAGGTTGGCCCTCGTGTGGATGGGTAGATTTAAAAGACAATGCCAAAAATTGTATGAACCTGTGCCCCAGGCTGTACATAAATGAAATCTATGTAATTTAATAGTAAAGATCTTCTACAACAAAAGTATAAAAGGCGCATATTGCTCAGCAGTCGAGGACAAAAGTTATAAAGGTTTAAAGAAACCATTTTTGTACCTACCGGCTAAAGTATTTTTATGTTTATTGTAAACATTAAGGTATAAACATGTTTAGATATCTGTTCCAGGCATTAATATACACAGTGTATTCGTTTTAAAGCACTGGGAGGGAATTCTTTTTTAAAGTAAATCTATTAAGGTTAGCATCATTTGTAGACAGAATATTTTGTGACATAATGACATTTGACGTTTGATCGAAGACTTGAGTGTTGCCAAAATAAAAGTAAAATAATGTTAGATATGAATGCTCAGATTATTTTAAACTATTAATCTAACAATATTACAGTTCGATTTATGGATAAGAAAACATAATAATAATGTATTACGTTTTAAATTACGCTAACTTACAAATATTTAACATTTTAGGCCAGGTATGTATTAAGATAGTTTAACCCTGTTTTGCTCTTTGTTAATATTATATGGCAATGTTGAGGGTACTTTCAAGTGAAATAAAAAGAAAGATACTTTTTATTGTGAGTTTTTTTCCACGTCTGGTATGGAATGTTAGTTATCTTCTAAAATTCGTATCTCATTTTACTATAAGTATTTGTATTACAATGATCTCTGTACACTTTGGGGCAGAAATTGGCATTCTCCTTTGAAATATTTTGCTTCATTTTTACAATACAAACAAGTTTATACCTATTAGCATGAGAAAAAAGAGTCTCGTAGAAGCAGAAATGCAGATCATTTTATCCTAAAGAAAAGTTAAAACAAAAATTACAATAAAATTGTTTACTTAAGAAGAAGAAAGAAGAATAAAGTTAAACAAAGAACGTTCCGTGTGTTGTTCATTCCTTCTTCTTTTAGGTTTTTATCATTGACACTGTGACTAAATGAAGTTCACATCATTTCTTAAAATAAATTGTTGAAATGGTTACAACTAAGTGTGACAGTTGCAGTGAAAATAGATTGTAATAAATTCAGCATCTATTGTAACATTGTAAGATGCTTGTTGTATTTTCGATACGAAGTGTCCATTAAAAATAATAACTTTTATTTGACTTCTGTCTAATGCTAATAATAGTATAATGGAGCTAATTTAATCCAATAACGTTGACATTTGCATGCCAATTTTTGGCGAAACATACTTATATGTTCATAATAAATTGACCATCTGTATTACCGTGTTTCATGTGAAAAGAGAATGTGGGAACTAAAAAAATAAAATAAAGTAATAATTTCATGTTAGGCGTTAAAATAAGAGAATTTGATTATGGGCACATTATTTAAATAAATATTATAATATTAGTAGGCGTTACCGGGTTTCACCCGCGCAGTTCCCATTCCCGTAGAAATACAGGGTAGCCTACGTCACCCGGGGACAGTGTAATTTTTTAATTCGGTCCAATAGTTTTGCAGCCTATTCAATGCAAACAAACAAACAAGCAAATCTTTCCTCTTTATAAAATTAGTAAAATAATATCCGAAAATACTATAAATAAAAATAAGTTCAAAACCTAAAATCTGACTACTGAAAAATCACGCTTTAAGAAACCGGGAAGTTCTTAATTGTATTTTAATTAATAAATACATTATTGTTATTTAAAATGATCCTCTATTCAAATCACTTTATGTTTCCATAAACAAACATAATGTACAATGTAAATGTAATGTTATCTTTCCACCACTCTTGGTTGACTGACAGTGTCTGGGAATGAAAACCTTTGTTATACATTTTAAGTAAACATGTTGAAATAATGTTAATAAATAAAGAGTAGACTAGCTCATTGGTCTAGTGATACTGCTGAGCGTTGTCTTGGGATCAGTTCCCGAGTTGGGCAGCGTTATCGTGTTTTAGGGCTATAAGTAACGGGGTGTAAAGTTTTTCATCTCACTTTAAAAAGGGAAAATCCTTTGATTATACAGGTATTGTACGCCTGTCGGTTGTTGTGCTCATGTTAGGTTTTATTTCAAACTAGCCGACATCACGCGGGCGTACGTTCCCGTGGGAATACAGGGACAAAAAATAGCCTATGTTACCCGGGAATAGTGTAGCTTCCCAACGATAAAAGAATTTCTAAAATCAGCCTAGTAGTTTTTGAGTCTATCCATTACAAACATACACACACACACACACAATTTTTTCCATTTTATCATATCTATCTACTAGTGTATATTTAGAAGATTATAAATGGAACGAAGATCGTGATATGTATTGTTCATTATTGCTTTTTTGATTTTTGTTTTTTTAGTATGGAGTATGGCAACAAGTAATGGGCTATAAATAAGTAAAGGGGTGTAAAGTATTTTTCATCTGCCTTTGAAAAGGGAAAATCCTCCAATTAGACAGGTATTGTACTGCCTGATGGTTCTGGTCAAGATGCTGTTTACGTTCTACTGCGCGGATAAATTTAATATAGTGATACAGGATATGTCAGTATTAGTTTGTATCTGGTGAGTTAGATGTCACCACAATGATTTTTCAATATAGAACTTTTTAGTAGCAGCACAGAATCCATTATTGGTTGACAGGCCCGTCTTCTACTACATGAGACGAACCGATAGAACATCTACCTAAGTTGTGTCTCACTTTGACACCCTCACTTTGGCCCTACACAGTCCGAGAGGTAAACGTGATGGTTATGATGAATCCTCAGTTCATCCGTTCTTCAGTTGTTTGTGTAAAGAAAGCACTTCTTTGGATTTACGGCATAAGTCTCAGCAGTCTCACATTAGAAACACGTAGCTAAAATACATGTTGTGTTAATTTGGTGCCTATTTGGCACCAAAGTACCTATTATATTTTAGCAATGAAATGACTGTCGTTGCGAGTAGTCAAGGTTCAAAAGTGTAACTAAAAGTTTAACCAAGGGGCATCGTGTTGACGCAGTCACTGAATTGTGGAAGTCAGATAACCAGTCGCTCCTTGTAGAACACTGGAATTCAGCTGCATCCAGTTTGACTGGAAGATGACCCCAACAGAGTTGGAAAAATGATAGGCAAGTGATGATTATATTTATTTGAGATTCTCAGCAACCGCAGCAGCTGCACTTACAATAAGCAGGTCTAAGAATGATGGGTAGGCATGCTCTGTTGCCTCTCTCTCTATCTTACATACCTGCATACATAAACTCACGCCTCTGTCCCATGGGGGTAGGTAAAATCTACAGAGCACCGTAAGCTACGATTCTTACACACTTCTTTTACATTCATACTTGTCGTCATACACACACGCCGGTTGTGAATACTACGCACCTGACTTTTAATTCTATGTATGTCGTTTACCCGTTGGTGGCGCCTTACACCAAATACTTGCGCGGAAGTATAAATTTTGCGTTTATCCCAGACGCAGGGAGCTGGTTGGTTTGATTAATGGACTGTATTGTTGCGGGGGTTGAAAAGTACGTAAATAAGTAGGTCTGACCTTGCAAATGCGACACGAATTAGGACGACGAACTTGTGAGCTTGGATAAAGGAATTTGGCAGGAAAAATGCAGCACCACTGACCTGTAAATTCGCCGTCTCCAAGATCTACCCTCCGCGTCGGTCGGCAGAGAGGTCGAGTCCTTGCTGGATTCAGGGCAGCACACGAGGGGGCGCGCACAGATGCCTTTCACCACATAAACACGCACTTTCCGTAGTGTTTTAGACAATAGTTCGTAATTATGCACCGCGGCAATTCGCCACCGTAAGTTAAGAATAAATTAATAAGGGAGCATGTTCTTAGCAACGCTACTCTCGTTCAAGTGGACGAGAATCTTCACACAGTCACCGTCGGCGGTGACAAGGACAACGATAGTTCAGGTGTGCATGTGGGAAAAGGATGGGATGCGGTAGGATTATGACTTAGATTTTGCAAGTCATTTTTACTTCTACCCTACAATGAAAATTATGAACGAATACGAAATCCAACACCCGTAATGTATATCTACGAGTATGTAACCTTTTCATATGATCTTAACTGAATCTGTTCGTTGTACCAATTTATGAAATAAACACAGTCATGTTTTCTTTTAATTTCAGATCACGATGAAGCCTTGTTATTAAACTGTGCATACAAGGTAACGTCTTTCGAGTCTATATATTTGTTGGTATTTTATGCCTCTTTTTTTGCTTTTATCAACTTAACATTAGGAAGCAAGAAAAATCTATATGTGCAAACTAAAATAAATTGCCGCATGTATAAAAGGATTTTGCTAAATTACATTTTCGTGAGTTTCTTTTTTGTTATCAGTATGAAAGGTTTTTTAGGATAGACCGGCTTGGTCAGATCATGTACATTTTTTTTACAATTTACACACAATAATAAGAAACACTAATAAATGAAAATATTCTATCCGTGCACAGTGGAACGGTGTCGCTGATATAAATAAGTTTAAGCTTTTGTTGTCAAAAACATTGCAGAAATTTAAAAAACAAAGTTCATAAATCTCATTTTATTGGACCTGGATTCCCCACCATTACGGGTACTGAGCACTATACACACGTTACGAACACGATTGCGGCAGTATCTGTTAGCAGCACAGCAGAAATTGGTTATGGTCACAATTAATCTTTCAATCATATAGGTACATGCTTAGAAATTTGCAACACTAGCGTACGACTGCACCGTGTACTTACCTACTAAAGCATACTCGTACACGCGAACTATTGCGCCACTGTTCACGGGCCATTATCTTCTCTCACGTACACACACTGAGCGCCACAGCAACTTAATATAGCAGTACCACAGCTACTCTGCTCGTTCCACGGCTGCTCTCAATGTCCTGACATAAGACCACAGCCTTCAGGAGATGTTTCAAGACGCCGCCACTCGCTGTTGGACAGATCTGCTTTCTTCCATGAGCTCCTTAAAAACAAAAGAAAATTTGAAATTTTGTAAAAGGCGTTATACAAAAAAAAGGACTAATAGCAAATGGGCACTTTAGGTAAAAACAAATACTCACATAAGGTTTAAATTATCATCTATCGGCAAGGTATATCTGTCCAATCCAAGCGGCTCAAGTCGGTATTACGATTACGATTTACGTTTTAGAGCGTCGAGTCGGTAGGTAGGTAGGTACCAATCACGCGAGACGCGTCGCGTGAGCACAGAGACTCGTGCGGCGGCGCCGCGCCACCCCCGCTCTGACTTTTTGACGCATAGCACGTCATCACGCTAACAGGTGCACAGATGAAATGTGGTCGTATGATCGGCGTCGACCGTCGTTGGCGCGTGCGCAGGAGACGGCGGGTGACGCGGTTGGGGTGGGGGCGAGACTAATCACGCCATCGCCATGTCCATGACATGTCATTTTACTTAGATTATAGGTGCATTTTGTTTTTGTTTAGCCTGCACACATACTCATATGGTACTTTTCTTTTTAGTGGTTATTAAAATTCATAATCATTATAGGTAGTTGTTTTTTATGTGAAAACTAAAATACTGTTTCTTTTAAAAAAATATTTATGCTGTCTTAGTAAATCTCTATATTTATTTATCGTTACATACCAGTGTCACTTTCTAACACAACATTATATATTTATTTTTTACATTTATGAATAACCGACCTCGTGAATACACATTTAACTGATTTACTCGTTTTCTATTCATTTCTAACCATTTATTTATATACATATTATGTGTGAAACTGTTTTACCCAATGGTTTTTCCGTCACTTAGTACCCCCTCAAGGTTCTTTGGTAGACCAGCGTCAGACAGCACCACCTGTCTGGCATGAATGCTGAAATGGACGTTCCACGAATAATCGTCTTCTACGATGTCCTTCTCACCGTTCTGGTTTCATTCACTCTTCTTTTTTCGTCCAGGCGGTTTTCCTTTGGAATGAGCTTCCTCTGAGTATCAGGATGGTAACCAGTTTGTTCACGTTTAAAGTAAAGGCACGCGAACACATTCACAAGGTGTTGGCAAACTTATCCCTAAGTTGAGTAAGCAGATTAGTTTCTCCATTAATATCATGTCTTTTTTTTTTTTTCTTTTCTCTTGACCTAGGTATCTCTGGATTTTATATAATATGTATGTATATGTCGGATCCGGTCAATAGTATGGAGCGAAAACGAAACGCAGCACGTGTTTCGAGAGATGACAACACTGCACCGTCGCGATGACGGCTAACTTCGTGCTACGATGGAGCCTATAAAACGGAGGAACGCTACGACGACAGCTCTCTTATCATCCTGCCGTCTTGGAGACAACGTCACCTCCACTATACGAACTGTCATTCGTTTCGTTGTAAAGTGTTAAAATGTAACGGTGAAGTTATCCTGAAGAAACGTTTCTGCTTGTAACCCATAACGCCGTGATAATCATGTTCGACGATGTGTTAACTTATCAGACAGATGTGTTGCTGGGGAGTTTGTTCCGCCACTTCTTCTTCCCAGCAAAAACACTAGGAAGTGGCGAAGGGTGGGCTTTTTGGGGGACTGTCTTATGTAATTTCGACATTCAAAAAGTGCTGATCCTCAGCCTAAAGTGAATAAATGACTTTTGATTTTGAGTGAATTTGGTTTTTGATGAAGATTCAACCCCAACCGTAAGCCATCTCCGACATCAGAAGTGGGATAAAGAACTTGCTTCCCACTTGACTGGCGGTGGCGCGGCTTGGCAGCGCGTCTCGGGCGGCAGTGCGGCCTACAAATGCGCGCGAAATAGCTGGTACCCACTTGCAGACAATGAGACAACAATCCGGTGAGTCGTGTCATTTTTGTTTGAATTTGGAACCAAAATGTTTTCTTTCCAAGCAGTACTAATCGCAATTTTGAAGGTCAATGCGAACGTTTGTGTAAAAATCATACCTAGATAGTACTACAAACATAGACCTAGTACCGAACGAATTATTTGCGAAGTTTTAAAAAGTGCCAATAGTTTATTTTACATGCGGGTAGCACGTACAATAAGATAATAAATCATTTCAAATAGGTGTGGTGATCGTTCGCGAAATATTTTAAACAGGGTACTTATCACAATCAACCGTCACAAAATGTTCGTTAGTTATTACTAAACAAAAATGTTCTTTTTTTAAACAGCGTCGATACCGCGGGTATGTTAAGAGAACTTAACGTCATGAATATTCTTTTAGCATCGCGTAGATAGGCTACTGGAAGGTAAATTAGCAGAGGGCTATTTTAGTGCGTTAAATTGACAATAATGCGATCGAAGTATTGTTTAGCGTTTTACCTGGGGTCTGTTTACGTAGGCATATTTTGTTACTTCATGATAACAATAGAAGTCGTGACAATTGAAACTCGGTAGGTAAATAAACGTTACCAACGTGACGCGTTTGGAAAATTGAGCGGTAAACAAGATTTAAGGGAATGCATTTCGTATTAATAGACGCATTAACCAAATAAGTTCCTTTGATTGTTCCGGTTTATCGATACTGGTAGTCTACTAGTAGTACTATGAGGGCGATTAAAGATATCTTAGCTTAATTTGGTGCACGGACGCGTACATTGTACACGGAAACCTAAGCCTGTTATTTGCGAGTTAACCCGTCATATCGAACGTGGATCCATGCGAGACAATAGCTTTTGTGGTTAAGCGTTTAATAAAAGGTTTTGTCATTCTAGTAACATTGATTTACACACGCTACTGGTTCATTTAGGGCCAACAAACAGGTTGAACGTGTTATACCAGTTCCTAAGTCGATTCTTACAGCGATCAAAACAGATGATAGTTGTTTTTAGCAAGACTCATTAATCGAAATTCAGTTAGCAATGAACTGTAGGTAACATAACGAAACATACTAAACTAGGCCCCAAATATAAGGGATCTTTCATAACGTTTTTGCAAGTATGCACATGAAAGAAAGGCGGATGCCTGAGGGCCAAGTACTAAGTAAAATAGAAAAGGTTGAATCGAGTGATAGTGGGGAATCTTAGGTCGGCTGGTCAGACCGTACCAGTAGCCCCTCGTAGCCGTAGTCCAGTAGAAATCGGTATCTGCTTTGAGTAGTCCGTGGATACGCGGTATTGCTAGTGGCACTGGCGGAGGTCGGGGTCTTGTAGAGACCATAGAGTCCGTGGGACTCGGCATTGATGAGAATGCATAGTGACAAACTGGAGGTTTGTTGGGGCTTAGTGAAAAGCCACAGGCCACGGATAAGATTCCTGCTTAGCGATTTGTGACGTTCTTAGGATGTTTTAGTGGCTGCTAGCATGTGTATACTTGATAAAGTCGTTTATTAATTCAAACTGAAGAATGAGAATTAGTGAGTTTCGATTTTTGAGGTATAACTTTAGGCAAACGTAAAACTGAGGTTGAATCGTGCAAATGCAAAACTTAATAGATTTCCGGTCGATTTAGTCTGATCTTGTTGATTTTGAGACCGTTCAAGGTCATAAGGGTGCTTATTTAGTAAGGCTCCGCGCAAGCAATGGTCATTTAATTGTCTAGGTTGCGGTAGTTGACGAGTTGATTTGACTAACTGTAACTGTATTTCTAACGCACATGCTCAGAGTATAACTGACAAGATTTTAGTAAAGTAGTTGTGGAAATGAAATCTTTAAGCTTACGTGATGGATGAGACCGTACCAGAGGTTGTCGTGCAACCGTAGCTCAGTAGAAATCGGTATGTAGTCCGTGAGTACGTGGTGGGCAGTCAACTCTGGCGGAGGTCGGGTTTCAGTGGAAACCATGAGTAAGATGGTAACTGGAGGTTACTAGGAGGAAGGCTATGCGTAGCAAAACATCACGCGTAGTGCTTAAGTATTTTGGTTTATCTGGTCTGATGGTGTATCTTCTGAGATAGCGCGGTGATTGCGTCAGTTGTGCTTTGAGTTTTCTAATATTTTTAACGTGTAGTTGAACCTTTTGTAATGACTAATGTGGTGCGCAGTGCGCTGTGACCAACTTGATGAGGATGATGTAAAGTACCAATAAGATAATTACCTCGTTAATTAATGACAGGAATTCTTTTTATTCAACTTAAAACCGATGTTCCACCGGGGTTACGAAAATGCTAGAAGCTAAAGTAATTATTGAATTAAATGACAACTGTGATTTACCGAAATGTGATACTGAAGGCGTTTGAGAACCTTCACCTGACATTGCTGCGGGTACTCTAGGTACCTAATTAGTTCAATTATTGTTAATTTTGTGTGCGATGGTCACGGGGATGACTCTGTGATTGTATGTTATTGTCACAGGGATGACAATCTTTGTAAGATTATGTGATGGTCACAGGGATGACTGTCTGATTGATTAGTCACAGGGATGACTGAATCATTGAGTTCGCATGGTCACAGGGTTGACATGTGTGTGTGTGCGCATAAGTGTTGCGCTTCAGTCACAGGGTTGACTGACTGTTAATTTGGTGTCACAGGGATGACTACCATAGAACACTTGTAGTCACAGAGTTGGCTTAGTGTGTGTCGCATTACATGGTCACAGGGATGATTTTTTTTACTGTTTACATGTGTTGTACATAGAGAATTTGCAGCAATTGTCAGTCACATAAGTTTTGTTTCTGTAATTTCGATGGTGTTACTGAATTTTGGAGTTACATTCTTGCATTTAGAATAAAAATGTTCAAAGACATGATACTTTTCTTGAGTCAGAGTTATTTAGGTCAGATCTGGCCGAGCGTGAATGATACTGTGTGGTATTTTCTTTTGCTTCAGATTATCACACGAGGACGTGTGAAACGCAGGATGGCCGTGTCGGATCCGGTCAATAGTATGGAGCGAAAACGAAACGCAGCACGTGTTTCGAGAGATGACAACACTGCACCGTCGCGATGACGGCTAACTTCGTGCTACGATGGAGCCTATAAAACGGAGGAACGCTACGACGACAGCTCTCTTATCATCCTGCCGTCTTGGAGACAACGTCACCTCCACTATACGAACTGTCATTCGTTTCGTTGTAAAGTGTTAAAATGTAACGGTGAAGTTATCCTGAAGAAACGTTTCTGCTTGTAACCCATAACGCCGTGATAATCATGTTCGACGATGTGTTAACTTATCAGACAGATGTGTTGCTGGGGAGTTTGTTCCGCCACTTCTTCTTCCCAGCAAAAACACTAGGAAGTGGCGAAGGGTGGGCTTTTTGGGGGACTGTCTTATGTAATTTCGACATTCAAAAAGTGCTGATCCTCAGCCTAAAGTGAATAAATGACTTTTGATTTTGAGTGAATTTGGTTTTTGATGAAGATTCAACCCCAACCGTAAGCCATCTCCGACATATATATGTATTTATCATAAATAATAATTTATTTTTCTTTCAAGTTTTAGTTACCTTCTTGCGCCTACCATGTTCTGTCTCTGCACCACCTTAAGGTAGACTGGTAGAAAATGCCTAAGGCATTAAGTCCGCCTTTGTACAGTTTATTTTACTAGTGCATAAAGTTTTAATAAAAAAAATAAATAAAAAAAAATGGACCTTTTTTTGGCGCAGCCGTGAGGCACACAGCACGTAATGTGTATTCTTCCTTAATTTGTATCTCTTTTATAAATTACTAGCAGACGTCACGCGGTTTCACCCGCGTAGTTCCTGTTCCCGTGGGATTACAGGGATAAAAAGTAGCCTATGTCATCCGGGAATAATGTAGCTTTCCACCAGTGCAATCATTTTTAAAATTGGATCATTTGTTCCGAAAATTACTCCCTACATACAAACTTATAAACAAATTTTACCTCTTTATAGTATTATAGTATAGATTGTGTGTGTGTTTTAATGACTGATGTCGAATAAATATTTTTTCATTCTTTCTTTCTTATAAACTATGCATGGTCCATAATTGAAATTAAGTAACGCCTATGTAACACATAACGTTATGCAATAGAATATGAAATATTAAATACCATCAAATAATCAACCAATGTCAATTAAACGGACGAGATATCACCAGCCTACTGAAACACGAACTAATTTCGGTCAAAATCAATGCCGGTAAACCATATATTACATTAGTTCGGGAATTGGAACCGTTACCAAGCGAACACGAATGAAGGGACGTCCTATATTCGTGTCATTATATATTCGAACAATGTTAATACACGTAAAGCAGTTATATGTTGAGTTAATGACTGCAGCTGCGGGGGTAACTGAACATGACATAAGTTATTACACTGAACATTTTAAGCGCTTGGCTAAATATTAGTTGCTGTGGCCCTAGCGCCCGGGCCAAAATCCCTACAAATCAATGAAATACCTACCGTAAATAAGGAAAAACAATTGTTGTATCGATTTTTAGTTTTTGTTACATAAATAATATCTCAATTCGATAATGGTCTTAGTTGTACACACGGCTACACATCAAGCTATACATTTCCAGTATGAGCTGATCTCGCATTGTATACGATTACCGTGCAATGCGAGGTCATCATAAACTGGAAATGTGTAGCTTGATGTGTAGCCGTGTGTACCACACAGTCAGTATTTTGAAAATAAAACAAGAAAGTCATACATGTTCTCTGTCGCAGAAACACGAAACGCGCGGTAGGGACACGAAAATATGTGTCATATTTTTATGCGACACAAGCGGTTAAAGGGTTAAAGCAGTGGTGTGACCAGCTGCCTGCCAACTCAAGGGTCTCAAATTCGAACTCATGACACGCTCTAAGGAAGCTTGAGAGATATTTCTCGGCGGTATGTGAAGCCACCAACTCCGATACTAAAAGACTATTTCCTGTAGCTAAAAACGTTCAAAATTCAGTTGCAATCTTATAGCATAATAAGTATGTCGCGCAATTGCGACCTCCCATATTATTATTATACTCTTTGATTGCGACTAGCTAATACCAAAAAGTTGTAAAAATGTAGGGAAATAAGACGTATTTTTGACAGATAAATACAGAGATTTTAATGCAGACGTTCTAAAAAATAGTGAGAATTACCCCTCTGGTTAGACACCTACCACGTGAAAAGAAGAAAAAGTATGATCCTGTGCGTATTTTTAAAAGGATAAAATAAAATAAAAAAGCCTTTATTCTACTACTTTTACATCTAAATTAATCTAGGTACACTTATTAAAGTTACTCTTGCTTACATCATAAAACGATTAACCTTAAAATTAACTTATGCATGTATTTATATTTTACTTAATTTAAAATGAATTAAGTAAAAATTTTAAAAGGATATTAAAGACTTAATACCTGACTTTACACCTGATTTTCCCGAAGGATTTGGAGGTGTCGGTACCTATAATACACCCGAATTCTTTAGTTCTATATAAGCCACATCTGTTAGAGGTTAGCCTGTTTTTCTACACTGTTTTTTCTGATTAATTTGATTGCAGCAGTGCGAACCTGGTCAAATCACCGTGTGAAAATACAGGCGTAGTGAGCGCGAATTGAGTTGTCATTCCATCCTAATGTTAGGCATTGACAGTTCACGTCACTCAAGTTTTCACGGCGTGACTTCTTCTGCATCGACCCACAGGACTCGATACTTTAATATCGTTCTGTCAATCGTATGAGTTGCAATGGTTTGGGAATTGTGCAGCATATACACATGTAGGGGTATGGACCACCGTAATAAAATAAAAATAACTTCTTTAATAAAATATTATAAAGCTTCATAAAACACGTCTTTTTATCTTGTCGCTCGCTCGTCAGCCCTTAATCCTTCTTCCTTTTAAAAAACTATTCAAATCCATCCTCTTTCTCCTTCCTACATTTATACTCTCTCATTCATCCATCGCTGCGTTCATATACACTACATTCCAATTATCATGCATTCTAAATTAACATCCTTCACACATATAACATCGATCTAATATAATTCGACTACAGGAGCACGAACCACCATGCCAAATGCTCAGTGTATCACTGATGTGAGACCATTGATTGAGTCTCAGTTTCATTTTCATAATTACTGGATATGAATATATCATATCACATTTCATCATCATCATCATTTCAACCATAAGAAGTCCACTGCTGGACATAAGCCTCCCCTATAGATCTCCAATAAGACCGGTTGGAAGCGGCTCGCAACCAGCGCGTTCCCGCGGCCTTAATGAGGTCGTCTGTCCACCTTGTGGGTGGACGTCCTACGCTGCCGATACGTGGCCTCCACTCGAGAACCTTTCGACGGTCGGTCATCAGTCCTCCGTGCTATGTGCCCTGCCCACTGCCAATTCAACCTGCTAATCCTTTGGGCTATGTCGGTAACCTTGGTTCCTCTACGGATCTCCTTATTTCTGATTCGATCTCGCAGAGAGACTCCGAGCATAGCCCTCTCCATAGCTCGTTAGGCTACTTTGAGCTTACTCATAAAAACCACGTTTCAGTGCCATACGTCATCACTGGCAACACACACTCGTCGAAAACCTTCGACTTGAGACTTGTGCGATGAGCACGATCATTTGTTTTGGATCTGGGTGTAATTTATCTAAAATATGTGTGTATTCAGAAATATAATTATAAATTTATTTATCAGTTGTTTAGTACCCATAAAACAAGCTCTACTTAGCTTGGGACTAGATGGCGTTGTGTGAAAATTGTGGAATATTTATGTATTGTACCATATTATTATTTCAAAAACGTCAAGGGGAACTGCCTAGCCATAGTGTACTTGCTAGCCAATGACTGCACCGGTGCGTAAGTAGTCCATAGACGGTAACTTATTGCCGGCAAACAGCCGGCTGACCTATTTCTCAGTTGACTTGCTGCTCCGACTGGGCTCGGCAAACAGTCGGAACAGTGGTTTGTATACAGTTTCCTCATGATTCGTTCAGTTAGATAAGGGGTTGATTGTGTAATCGATGTTGCCGAAACTGTTTTGGGTTCTGTGAGTTTTGGTTGGCAAAGAATAGTTCAAAAGCATCAAAAATATCAGTTTCGAATAAAGAGAAAGGTCCTATTTTTTATCTGCACATGCCTATGACACACTTATCATGTGGCCTGTGGCCCTAAGTACAGACAAATCTATTCACATCGTTGATAAATACGAGGGGAGGCACACATACTTAGCAATTATATCGAAATTCATTAAGGAAATGAATTTCTGGCCATGCTTTTCCCATGCAACTACTAATTTGATAACTTAAATATTGCTATTACTATTTTACCATATTAACATTTTGTGGTGTTTGAGAACGAACGAAAGAGAAGGTCTTTTTATTTTGTGCAAACACTATCTCATAAGTTGGTGAACATCATGAGCTACAAAAGTAGATTAACACACTCAACATTCAAAGTATTATTTTTTGTTCAGCGACTTATGCAATTACTGATGTTAAGAAATTATTGGAAAGGCGGTGTTTAGCGATTTTGGTAAATCTCTGATGTCCAAGTTATTTGGTTCTGTAGTCGTGACAGTTACTTTTGGAGGATTTCAGTGTTCAGGTATTTTGTAAATTTGAATGTGTTCATGGACTTTTGTTGCAGACTGTACAAAAGTATCAAAAGCCGATTCTACTATCATATGACACTCAATTGTTTATTGCATTCTAATATTATCGTTCGGTGGTCAGTACTATCAAAGTAGGGATTACAAAATTCCATTAAAAAAGTTCCACGAAGCTCTACGTGAAAAACAGCTGTGTTTCTTTATCTGCGATGTCAATCCCAATGCCTTTCATTTGTCTCTTTCGTATGCATCACTCGAACAAAGTTTCCTTAGCAAAAGAGTATTTCCCTTTTTGCGTCATTGCTGTATAGTTACGAAAAAATGCAGACAGTTTTATATATCTGTCTCTATTGCACCGCACACATTCCACTATCAAGTGGTGAACATCTTCAACAAGCCCAAATTCCCCTCATATAAGACCTTTTTGTTAAAAAGCAAAACTTGTTGAGCGGTATGTATTCAGTCCTATCAAAGTAGACGGGAGACAAACAAGGAAAATATACAAAGTCAAAGTATTTTTTTTCTATTTTAATATTTATTTCAATTAGATCATCATTTATTATTTTCGAACTTAAGTTAAATATTAAAATGATCCCAAATGTCCCTTTCAAAAAGTAGTTTCATATAGAGAGGAATGGCCAAGAAACTCCTGAGTTACGATCATTAATTGTTCTGGGTCTTTTAGGTATGTATTTAGAAATATATAAGTATGTTTATCAGTTGTTTAGTACCAACACAAGGTCTGCTTAGCTTGGGACTAGATGGCGGTGTGTAAAAGTAATGGAATATTATTATTATTATTTACGAAGACACCCAGTGTTACCAGAATTGACGCCGATAACGTTACAAAGAAAAAAATATATAATCTATTTTGTTTGTTTAGTTTGTCCTTACCGTGTACTCTGGATAAACAAGAGTAATCTCAGAAGGGTACGGAAAAGGTATGTTATCGAATACCTTACGGTTGGTTTACCGAAAAACACGATCCCAATTCCTATAAGACTCGGAGCGAGCGCATATAACCAATTTTCAGACTAGCTAGTACATGACTGAAAATCAAAGAGTTTTAAGCAAATCGAATGCCTTATAAATGAATATTTTAAAGAATATCAAGATAATAAATTAAATTATTAGTTTAGAAGTTATGAGGAAACAGATGAAAAATTTAACACACATACACACCCCATAAATCATGGTCAAAGTCACGCCTCCTTTTTGCTTCGCCGTAGTTGGGAAAAAAAAATGTTCGCTCAAGACGTTTAGCATCAATAAGAACTAATATTTTGCAATTATACCAGCAGTCTGGATAGAACTGTTAACACTGCAATATCATATTGATACTGTTTGTATTGAATTGATGTTTAATTAGGTAGGATCATGTTGGCCAAGGCCATTGATTACTCATAAATCACTTAGTACCGATATGTTTATCATGAGAACAGTGTTCGCGTTAAGCCTATTTCAAATTATACTTACCGTTTGTTAAACCCCGAAAGGACACCGGTGACCACCTGTCATTGTCTTTCTATTATATCTCTAATTGACTCAATTGAAAGGTTAATATGTGAAGTACAGTCAGTGCTCTGCATTACCTGATCCATATTAGAAAAAAATATAAGGAGAAGATGGGTCAAGCAACGCAGCTCACTGACTGTACATAAGTACTCGCTACCAGCTTGTTTGTGAACGTAAACGAATAAAAAGTTAGATAAGAATTGCAGTAGGCGTACCGTAGTTTCTAGCTACCCCCTTAGGAAAAATGCGAGAGTTTATGTTATATATAATAGTAAGTATTATATTCGAAACTCAGTCTGTCTAATAGTTAATTGAATTTTTTTAGTACATCATAGATATTTACTACCTATTTTAAAAACATTAGATTTGTGGCATTTGCACAAAGCAAGATAGCAGGCAACTAGGTATATATCTGTACAGATATTTGATATTTTAAGGGACTAAATAAATTTGGAAGCACTATTATTAATACTAGCCTGTTATTCTTCCACTGCAAGGCAAAGATCTCATACAGACAAGGCACGAGTCTTAATCCCCACGCTTACTTAGTGCCGGATGGCGATTATTGTATAATATTAGTTTGTATTTTAATAAAAAAAAACAACGTTACTTTGTATAAAACAACGTTGTGGTTTAAAAGAAGATGTAGTAACAAAAATTGAAAAGAGTATGCTTACATGGTTTGGTCACGTTGAAACGATGTATGAAAGGCGACTAACGAAAGGTATTACAAGGCAGATGTAAGTGGGAACGCCGAGAGGAGACGCCCTAGAAGGACATACATAGACCTTATTGGTGAGGATCTTCAGAAAGGTCAGGTGCGTAGTACTCGCAACCGGCGTGTGTGTATGACAACATGTATGAATGTAAACGAAGCAAAAGAAGTATGTAAGAATCGTAGCATATGGCGCTCTGTAGTTTCTGCCTACCCCCATGGGAAAAAGGCGTGAGTTTATGTATGTATGTATGTGTGTATGTATTAATTTGTACTTTAGATTTCCTCACGTTGTCACAAATGTTTACCCCGAAGGTTTAAGTAGAGGTGGGCCTATAGAACACTCAAATTTTACCAGTAAGTTCCATGTATAGGAAGCAAGGCAACTTAAATAATAGTCATTATCCGGGAAAAAATATAATATACAGATAATGACTATTATTTTCTTAATAGGAATCAAGAAAAATTTGATGAAAAAATACATTCATGCTTTGACCTTAGATCATAAGCACTAGACAACCACGCAATCACTTAATCTTAAGATAAACTTAGAAAGCACACATGAATTGAAAAAGTCACTATAGTACTTGCCCGAATTTGAACTACAATAACAAAAACAAAATACAACAAAGCACTTGGTGTTTCTAGCAATCCAGACAATGGTTTATTTTTAAAAGTAGTGTTTAGTATAAGTACTTACTAGCTTCTGTAAGTATTGCTGCACCAAACAAATAGTCGTAAGTAAAGAAAGTCCCTGATTAAGTACTCGTTTTACTTAAGATATTTAAGTTTGGAAGGATCTACACTCCGAGATATATTTTGAGAGATTTTCAGCCAGCTTTGCTAGTTGGAAAAAGTGCATTAGTAAGAAGTTGAGCTTAAAAAAGATTATATACTTTGCGTGGTTTTCATTGTTCGAATGAGGTCTTTGGCTTGTTCTTCAATTAAATTATAAAGAATATTAAACATTATAAAGTTACCTTGAGGAGCTTGTGGCTAAATATTAACAGCTAGTTAAGCTACGCTTTCGAGGTTAGTCCGTGGATGGGTGCCACGGAAAGTAAGTTCATACCATCATCGACACTCGTTACGAGAAGAAAGATGAAACCCGAAAGCTTGACAACCCGTTTAACCAAGGAGCACGTTATAAAAGACAATGACCAAAACGCCCTGACCATTAAAGGAGCATTAAAGAGTATCGGAATATACGATAATAATTAATTGTCTCTTTTATTATGAAAGTAGCAAATACTTCTGCAACACGGACTAGCTGTATGCCAAAATGTACATTTAATAGTATTTCAAGCGACTAGTAACATCCAGCATTCGCCATCTATTTATATATCAGTTTCTTAAAAATCACTCAGGGTTATGAGAAATCATACTTAATATTCGTCGTTGTGATTCAAATATAACCTCAAAACTTTAACCTTTTTTTGAAATATATCTATTTTGCAGCTAGTCTGCTATAAAAATAAGATCCTATAGTAGTTTACTCATGATAAAGAATACAATACATAATTTTCCGATGCTCTTGGCTCTAGGGCCAACAATGTATGGGCAGAGAGCAATCTCCCTTGCACCACACCACACCATTAGAACAATAATAACAATAATCCACTCACACGAATCGCGTGGCCACCTTCCAGTATTTTCCATAATCATCACCACCTGAAAAATATACATAGGTGATGTGAAAGCGAAGCGAGCATCATAAAATATGGACTTATCTACATGTTGACATAATACACACCCACAAACACACTTCACAAACTTACACTTCACTTAACTTTGTTTTCTTCTTCACTTATTTTAAGCGGATCAAAAGATCAAAGATGAATGGCCTTATGAATAACAATGAATCATTTATTTGTGTTTACTTCTAATATTCATGTTCAATAACAAACAAAGGGTTTTTAATATGAGGAGCGCCTTAAAGTCTTGACAGGTAATATCAAATTTCATCTTCAAGTCAAGATAATGCGATATTTCAAGTATTCAATAAGTTGTTGACGAAGATGAATTGTAATATTTTAACGTCAAAACGATTGGAAATTTATATCAAAATGGTTGTTTAAATATTAATCAATGTTAAGTATTCATAAATATTAATATTGAAGATATTATCGTAATTTATTGAGAGTATGCTCATTGGGCTATTTCACCAAAATTTCAGTTTTAAGTCCCCCATCTAGATTATATCTATATTATATAAGAAATATTCGACACGTATTTTTTCTTTTTTCACGTAATCAAAAAATAACGGCGATACACCGAGTTAAAATGTCGCATGACGTCACTTGCTAGTACAGTTTACGTTAGCCAATGACGTTTCCAGCCTTCACTCCTCAACTTTAATGCGTTTAATCTAAGCAGTTTTGCATCAATTTGAAAAAGAAAAAAAATACGTGTCGAATATTTTCTTGTAATCTAGTAGATGAGGGACTAAAAACTCAAATGTTGTCAAATAGCGCATTATAAATTTATGAAGGTGTAAAGTTTGTGAGTTTGTGTCTTTGTAGGCGGTAATCTCTGAATCTACTGAACCGATTTCGAAATTTATTTTACCAATAGAAAGTTACATTCATTCACTGTCAAAACTGAGAGGGATTAAAGTCGACGTTAAAGTACAAAATGCACGCGAACAAACCGCTAGCGCAGTGCTAGTCATTAATATTGCAACACATATACACATATATATATAGAGGAAATGTTTGATTATTTGTTTGCATTGAATAGGCTCCGAAACTACTGGACCGATTTGGAAAATTCTTTCACTGTTGGGAAGCTACACTATCCCCGGGTGACATAGGCTACTTTTTATCCCTGTTTTCCACCAGGAACGGGGACAACGCGGGTGTAACCACGGGAAGTCTGTTAATGTATTAATAAATTTGACCGCCTCGATAGTGTAGTGGTCGCAAGCGCTGCCGCTAAGCATGAGGTCCCGGGTTCAGTCCCCGGGTCGGGCATAGCGTTATTGAGTCTTTCCATCTGGAATTTCTCAGTACCCGCCCGAAGTCTAGATGTGTGTCCGATTGATGGCAATAGGCTAGCTCACTATTACATGGCACTTAAACATAACTGACAATAGGTGGGTGAACCACACGTACAGACGGCTACACATCAAGCTATAAAGTTCCAGTTTACGCTGACCTCGCATTGTACTGAAAACCTAAACAATGCTAGATCAGCTTATACTAGAATTGTACAGCTTGATGTGTAGCCGTGTGTACACCTTTGTCTTATCCTTCGGGGATTACATGCATAATGATACAGGGTGTATCATTCAAATCGGTCAATATGGGAAAGTCTGAAACTATAAGACATACGAAGATCTCTTCTGAGGAACCATGTCATCGATTTTAATAACAAGAAAAACTGCATTCATAAAAAAAAAACATCTGTTCTATTGTAGTACTATTGTAAACGTGGTCACTTCGAGCACCTACTAAAATAAATTAAAGTAAGTGGAAACAATGCATTTTATTCATTTTAGACATCATGTTTCATACAGACATTTACTGCTTAAGACCTACACAATCGATATCTAAATAGAAATAGTGTAGGTTTTTTTTTCAAAATAACCGGGTTCGATTCCCGAACGGAGTACAGATATTTTTTAAAATTTATGAATGCAGTTTTTCTTGTTATTAAAATCGATGACATGGTTCCCCAGAACAGATCTTCGCATGTCTTATAGTTTCAGACTTTCCCTTATTGACCGATTTGAATGAGACACCCTGTATATTATAACGTTTTGTTATGTTATAAATAATTTTATTATTGTACTAGTACATGTTTCAAAGAGTAGGTAGGACCTACATTGAGAAAGCTTTCAAAATTCTTTAATTCAAAATGTGTATTCTACTATAATTGAGTTACCGCTCTCTTATTTTTCACCGCATCGAAACGATATTATTTTCCCAAGACGTGTCTTATATCAGACGACGTCAATTAGTGTCCATTTCCCGCGTTCATTACAGAGAAATCACGACGAAATAAGATTTTTGCCGACAATATCGTTCAAATATCTGGTAATTCCTTATAACCAGTATCAAGATGGAACAAAGCAATAATATAAGGTTATTAATGTTACAGAATTATCTGGTGCTACTGTCGTCAATACGTCCTGGAGCAATAAATGGGCCCCATATTTCTCCTGGCGAGCAATGAATCCAATTATCGGGCTGTGCGGAGGCGACATGTTAAATGGTCTCCATTGCTTCTCGCCATCCTCTGTCTGCGATCCTCATCCACTTCAATAATGCGGGGATCATTCCGTCCACGGATTATCCGCATTTTTTTATAATATTAAAACGTTGGTCCTTAACAATGGTCCTTGGAGCGTTCTTCTTATTCAAATGAGCGGCCATGATACGCTTCGTGGGGACGACTTATTTAATGGTGACGCTTATTAGGCGTTATTTGTGGGTATTATAGTTTATAATTAATGTTTTAAGTGCTGAGTTGTGTTTTTGGTATCGATGAAATAATGTAAAATTAAAAAAGAAAAGTAAGAAGTGGGATTCCATAAAATAATAAGGCACACATTTTCATTGGTACACCTATTTGCTGTTGCCTTCAGAGTCGATAAGGGTCCCAGTTATATAGTTAGCATCTAGGGATACTTACGGTAAGCAAGAAAAATATTGAGTATTTTACCAATTATTATTATTGTGACTGGCCTGTTGGTCTAGTAGTTAGTGACCCTGACTGCTATGCCGGAGGTCGTGGGTTCGATTCCCACCCAGGACAAATGTTTGTGTGATGAGCACGATCATTTGTTCTGTGTCTGGGTGTAATTTATCTATACATATAATAAGACTGTACAAAAACTGTGTCTGTACATTGAATATATTTAAAAAATAATAATTGAGGGGGGTTTAGAAACAGTAATAGAGCACGAATCCAAAAAAAAAAGTTTGTCTGTTTGTCTGTTTGTCTGTTTGTCTGTTTGTCTGTTTGTCTGTTTGTCTGTTTGTCTGTTTGTTTGCACGCGCTAATCTTCGGAACTACTAGACGGATTTGAATGATTTTTTTTTTGTTGTATAGATATTAATACTGGTCAACACATAGGCTATAATTTATCTTGGAAACTGGAACACCTGATGCAGAACCGCAACAGACCAGCTTAACTATAGGAGATACAAAAATGGTACCATAGCAAATATTGTTCCACGTGATGAGCATTTTCTGCTAAGAGAATAAATTTGAAGATCCGGAACACCTGATGAGGAACCGCAACAGACCAGCTAAACTATAGGAGATACAACAATGGTTCCATAGCAAAAATTGTTCCACGTGATGAGCATTTTTTGCTGAGAGAATAAATTTGAAGACCCGGAACACCTGATGAGGAACCGCAACAGACCAGCTAAACTATAGGAGATACAACAATGGTACCATAGCGAAAATTGTTCCATGTCATGAGCATTTTCTGCTGAGAGAATAAATTTGAAGATCCGGAACACCTGATGAGGAACCGCAACAGACCAGCTAAACTATAGGAGATACAACAATGGTACTATGGCGAAAATTGTTCCACGTGATGAGCATTTTCTGCTGAGAGAATAAATTTGAAGATCCGGAACACCTGATGAGGAACCGCAACAGACCAGCTAAACTATAGGAGATACAAAAATGGTACCATAGCAAAAATTGTTCCACGTGATGAGCATTTTCTGCTGAGAGAATAAATTTGAAGATCCGGAACACCTGATGAGGAACCGCAACAGACCAGCTAAACTATAGGAGATACAACAATGGTACCTTAGCGAAAATTGTTCCACGTGATGAGCATTTTCTGCTGAGAGAATAAATTTGAAGATCCGGAACACCTGATGTGGAACTTCAAGAGCCCAGCTACACTATAACATATATAGGAATGACGTCTTAGCAAAAGTTGTTCGGTCTGATAGGCATTTCCTGTTGAATTATAAAATTCAAAGATCAGAAACATTTGATATAGAAATGAAAGCTACCTATCACTAATTTCATTGCATAATTATAAAATAACATAAGTACCTCCACGCGGTGAAGGCGGGAACAGTTCAGGACTGATTTTCGATGACAATGGTATATCATACAAATTATCATACAAAACTCCCATTTTTTTTTATCGTACCTATATATTTGCCTTCGGGCTAATGTTATTTGAGTGTTTAATTTCCTTTTCCATTTATCTTCGTTACGTGGTAGCCTACCCGGTAACGCAGGGGAGCAGCCACTTAGATTTTAATTGATCAGGTAGGTATCATCACAATAAAACTATAACCATGCCTAAAAAGAGGTCTAATCTTTCCCAATGTTCCAAAGGTGCTAAATAATTAAAGATCATAAGATCCCAACATTCTACCGAAGAGCGTTAGGAGAGACTTGATGCTGTTCGAGAACATGAGGCTGCAACTCGCTCCGTGGAAACTTCTTGGGATCGCGAAGCACGCCTGTATTCTCAGCGTATTTACGCATCTACATCCAGGTCTCTAGACACCAGTGAAGAATATGTGCGCGACTGACCGCTGATCGTGAACATCATGCACTGTCTCGCGAGTTTGAGACGTTCACGGAAAAAGCATGACGCTTGAGTTTTTAGCGTATATACGCATCGACTCTAGAGATAAGTGGGGGAAGGAGATGCGCGACTGACCGCTGATCGTGAACGTCACGCAGCATATAGGCTATAATGCATTTTGGAAAATGGATCACCTAAAGTAAAAGAGATATAAAAATGGTGCCATTGCAAAAAGTATTCCCCGTGAAGAGTGTTTTCTGCTGTGAGACTAAATTTGAAGATCTGGAGCACCTGTAGTGGAACTCCAAAGCCAGCGACAATATAACATATACATAATAGAAATGGCGTCTTAGCAAAAGTTGTTAAGTCTGGCATTGGCATTGCATTTCCTGTTGACCAACAAAAATAAAAAATCTGGAACGTCTTAAATCGTTTCGCGCATCCCATTGTTTTCCCGTCCCCGGGCTTTTAGAATTCGACATCAGACGTTTCAAATCTTCGATTTTGACGACCCCGTTGTCGCTGGCATAAGCAACAGGATCCGCGTACGAAGTCGCGGGCAGAAGCTAGTACATAATAAAAATGGCGTCTTAGCAAAAGTTGTTAAGTCTGATGGCATTTCCTTTTGACCAACAAAAATAAAAAATCTGGAACGTCTTGGATCGTCTCGCGCATTCCATTGTTTCCCCGGGCTTTTACAATTCGACGTCAGACGTTTCAGATCTTCGATTTTGACGACCCCGTTGTCGCTGGCATAAGCAACAGGATCCGCGTACGAAGTCGCGGGCAGAAGCTAGTCTATAATATGTATGTATTTAGAAATATATAAGTATGTTTATCAGCTGTTTAGTACCCATAACACAAGCTCTCAAGCTTAACTTGGGACTAAATGGTGTTGTGTGAAAAGTTGTGGAATATTTATTTAATAATTATTTATTTATTTAATTATGTTTAAATATATATGCAATAGGCTCTATTGAATCGGGACACTCACCGTCATTCAAGCATAAATCTAGACTCTTTTCTGCTATTAAAAATCCCAGTTGGAAAAACACAATTGCACTACACCCGTTCTAGGAATCGAATCCAGGTGATCATGTTTGGCAGTAGTACTTGTGATATTATTATGATAGTGGGTCGTAGGTTTAATAAGACCTTGTTACATTGTTCCTTGCAATTATCACTTACTCTCTTCATAACCAAATAAGGCTAAACTGCTCCACAAAGTATGAAGCTGTAACAGTGAATGAACAAACATTCTCAAAACTGGAACTTGGTATGTTTCGTGACAACTTGAGCTACCTTCGTTCACTTTCGGCGCAATATATTGCAGCCATATTCGGTTAAATAGTATTGAAGGCAAAGTTTTATTATCTTTTATTAAAGAGAAGTAGGTTCTTAGTAATTAATTACAATCTGGCCTAAAAGAAGATTTATTTCTAACCTCTTTTCATACGTGATAATTATTTTATACTTAGAATAGTGTTGATTGCATTTTGTTCGTTTGTTAATGTGTATCATTGCCACTTTTTAACCGACTTCAAAAAAGGAGGAGGTTCTATGTTCGTGTGTACGTTTTTTTTTTTATGTATGTTACCTGATTTCTCCGCCATTTGTGAACCGATTCTCAAAATTCTTTTTTTATTTGAAAGACTCCTGAGGTGGTCCCATTTTAATTTAGTGAAGATCTGGCGCTGATCTACGGAGGTATAGAATGGAACTCTTCAAAAATAGACGGCAAATCTGTCGTGATTGCTGGAATCGCTTGGATGTTTATTGTTTATACAACATCAGGACGTATCATCACACCTGTATGCTCTGAGGGGTACGCAGATGTGTACAATATACCTAAATTTCGACCGTTAGGTATGTTAAGTTTCTTTTGATAGGGATAATTAGATAACCCTGTTACCATGACATGTATTGTTAACAATTAACAATATGAAATAAATTCATGGCAAATATTTGTATGGGAACAACCAAAAATGGAAAAATAAAAACTTTTTTGCAAAAAATAAAACTAACTTAAAAAAACACTAACCGGTGTAAAAAAATAACTCTAAATTCGCGAGTCGGTGGCCCATCATACTTAAATAATACAAAACCACCAAAGCCACAGACTTCCTAATTTAGAGTTATTTTTACACCGGTAAGTGTTTTTTTAAGTCGGTTTTATTTTTTGCAAAAAAGTTTTGTTAGTACACTTTTTACACTAACTCGAAAGATTTATTTAAAGGTAAAGTGAGGTGATAACCCATGCTTGGGATTGACGATTCGCTTCACTCTTGCTTTACCTCTTGATAGTTCACGTTACCTTTTTTATCACAGAGAGATCGCGACACACTAATATTTAAGAAAGAAAGAAAGAAAGAAAGAAAACATATTTTTTTTTTTTTACATGCCACAAGTGCACAAAACAAAGTAATAAAATAATAATAAAAAAATAAGAACTAAACACGAAAAAGAGTGTGTATCTCACGGCTGCACCAAATAGGACCAGTTCAGCAAAATGCCAAGCAACTAGTGCCCGACGCTGGTTTTCAACTGGCCCTGAGATCACTATTGGTTATTTACATTTTTCGTCCTGGTCCTCGGTTTGGTTCCTAGGTCAGGCAAAATGTTATTGAGCTTTTCTTAAAAAAATCTCGTTGGCTGCCCCTTGTTTAAGTTTCTGTTCGATTGGTGACCTCCTGTTACATGGGGCTAAAACACAACTCGAAAAATATTGGTTTTACAATAGGTGCATCTCCGTCCAATACTTCAAGGAATACAAACATGATGTTGTGTTGAATATTTTTCGTTTCCCATAAAAAAAAGTTTGACCTCGACTGCTTTTGACAAGTAGGTGAATACTTTTTCTATTAGATGTCGAAAATGATTTCTTAAGCCAGAAGTATGTCATAGCACTTAAGCAGGAAATAGAATCGGTGATTGAAAAGACTGCCTCGACCCACATATCCCTCTTTATTCGAAGACTGAAGATATATTAAAGCCATAATAATCTTTGAAGTTACATCTTCAAATGTTTTCGTGGGAGACGAAAATAACGTAAAAAGTAATGAGGTCAATAAATTGTTATGTAGGTACTCAATAAAGTGGATCTCTGTAGCGTCTCGTTGGCTTAAAGATAATGACGGCAGAAAAAAATGTACGAATATTTTGCGTATTAGACATTAGTGTAAGCATGGAACCATTCGAGCAATTGTAAAGTTGAAAATGCAACTTTTTCTGTACGCTTTTGGTTTAAATTCGTGTCACAAGCAAAATCAGTATCACCCAAAGGTATGAATAAAATCTTAAAAAGAAATTGATAAAAATAAAGAAATATGACATAGAAAACGAGTATTTTTAATTTAAGAATCGTTTGAATTGATATCGTAAACTTTAAGTATTTGTGGTAGGCACACTGGTCAGTGCTACGATAATGTAGCATGGCGTAGCACTAAAATCGTAGCGTTTGCTACGCCGTAATAACCATACATTTTCAGAGTAACATAATTAATAAGGTACTGGATAATTATAATCTCACAGTCATAATCTGTCTTACTTTTTCCTAACCATGTTTAGTTCATCTTGGAGTCTAACCGTAAATACTAGTGCATATCTGACCTCTACAAGCCATGCAGTGACTAGGTAACACGCCTTAGTTAATTTGGTTGTCAGATTTCAAGTTTCTGATTACTTGTAACGACTTTCAAAGATAGACAAACAAAAATAAAAGTAAACCTTTGGGAACTAAATTAAAGTATATTGTGTTTTTTTTTGTATTGACGTTTCAAAATTGTCCTTACACTAAAAATTCGGTAAGTAGTGATTTGTTAATATAAAATTTCACTGAAGCATCAGGTTTTACACATCACGTTAATGAATTGTTAAATATTCTATTTAATCTTGGGTCCTTAACTTGTTTTTAATTTTATTGTATTAGTTAATTAGTGGACTATTTTTATATTTATTCATGAGATTCATTATAATTATGATACTGATATAAAAATCTATAAATTCAATATTCAACGTATTGAAATTTACGTCACAAAAGGTAGATGTCGTGACCAATCTTATCGGAAATATCGGTAGAACTGCACTTTAGTACACTAAGCGCTACGCTAATGGCAGTATTAGGCCCCAATGTGATGTTAAGTGAGTTACCGAAGTCCACGCTGTATACGTGCATTTTCAACTGGGAAATTCAAATGCACTTATCTCGGTTTGCGGATCAAAAGACCACAACTGCTCGATGGTTTGTAATGGTGTTTGTGGCTAAATAATGAGGGAAAACGGGATTATCTGATTGATCTCTGGTAATCAGTATACACCACTATTTTTTAATTAGTACAAAAAAAAAAACTTTTTTGCAAAAAAATTAAACCGACTTCAAAAAAAACACTAAACGGTGTAAAATAACTCTAAATTAGGAAGTCTGTGGCTTTGGTGGTTTTGTCTTATTCATGATGGGCCACCGACTTCCAAATTTAGAGTTATTTTACACCGTTTAGTGTTTTTTTTGAAGTCGGTTTAATTTTTTTGCAAAAAAGTTTTTTATTTTTCCATTTTTAGTGGTTCCCATACAAATATTTGCTATATATATTGTTAATTGTAACAGTACATGTCCTGATAATAGGGTTATCCACTTATCCCTAATAAATGAATATTAACATACCTAACTGTCGAAATCTAGGTATATTGTACACATCTGCGTACCCCTCAGAGCATACCAGGCGTGATGATACGTCATGATGTTGTATAAACAATAAACATCCAAGCGATTCCAGCAATCACGACAGATTTGCCGTCTATTTTTGAAGAGTTCCGTTGCATATCTCCGAAGATCAGCACCAGATCTTCACCAAATTAAAATGGGACCACCTCGGGAGTATACTCTTTCGAATAAAAAAAGAATTTCGGGAATCGGTTCACAAATGGGGGAGAAATCAGGTAACATACATAAAAAAAAAAAAAAAAAAAAAAAAAAAAAAAAAAAAAAAAAAAATACATACACACGAACATAGAACCTCCTCCTTTTTTGAAAGTCGGTTAAAAATGGGCTGTATCCGTACTTGTTACTGATCATATTTGAGTAATCAAAAGTAAAAAAAAACAAAATTCAATTTTTAAATATCCCACTATTTAGTTAAACTTAAATAACAAAAACAGCTGTTGGAGGCGGGGAATGCTTGAGCGAGATCACGCGAGTGTGAGCGAGAGATGACGATTAATGAATACTACTATGATATGAATCGCCATGCAATATTTCCATAAATTGGGTGATTTTTTGGGATATATACGAGTAAATAAACACTAATAACTTTGCTGTTTATGAATATTATTAATTGATACTTTACAAATATTATGAGAAGACCCTTTAAAATAATCCCTTTAACCCTCCGTGCACCAGGTGGGGTTTAACAAACCCCAGTCTTTCAAATTTCGCAATAATTTTAAAACTGTGTACGCGCCCATGCTCGAATTCTCAGTAGCTGGAATTGCGACGTTGCCGTTCCGATTAGTGCCGCTAAATCAGTTCGGCGGCAACCGTCAAGCGAGCTACACGCGCTTAAAGTGCGCGTGGGCGTCACACACCCCACCTCGTACGGCGTGTTGACAAAAAGGCAAGAGTTTAATTCGAAGTTGTTTATGTATTTTTTTATTTTTGTGTGTTTATGTTATGTATGAAACGTATAACGGTTTACATGAAAAAAATGTCGCACATCAAAGAAGCTATTTATGATATATTAAAAGCACTTTTAAACGAAGGAGCCGACTTTGACGTAGAATCTCAATGGTCAATTGACCAACGATGATCTCAATTAAAATGTGTATCTGTTGTTTTCAATTTATGTTTAATTTTAAGAAAATATGTTGTAATTTGTAAAATGAAAATGATTGTGATAATTAAAAGTGACATTAAAAATTAGTCCATAAGAAAAGTATTGTTATGTTTTGTTAAATACAAAAGTTGTGATTTTTTGTTCTTTTATAAAAATAAATATTTTAATACATACTTTTAGTTCCGAGTTTTACTTAAACCTGATTATTATAGTGTACTTTTAACACCTTATATTTAAATCCACCAAAAAAACAAAAAAATATGTTAATTTTATCACGTTTTGATTTGGGGTTTGTTACACCCCACCTGGTATGGGACGAGACTTTTAGTCACCTGGTACACGGAGGGTTAAGTATTGGAACTAGTTAAAAATGAGTGGTGTACTTTTACTATTGTTTTACTGTGAGATGGTAGAAATTAGAACTTGCCTGCTGCGGTCTTCCCGTCCGATTATAATTTAAGTCTCTTCAAGGCTATAGTTAATAGGCTCTAAATAAACCTTCTGTGTTTGCATCACTGTTAACAATTGAAACAAAAACGTCGTCATATCTTCGCGCCTGTGTTCTCCGAATGGTTAGGCAGAGGTGTACCTGTTATGTACCCAAATTTCGTCAGATACGTTTAAGTTCCGTGTAATGGGGGGCGAACCTATACCACCTACTGTGTAATACTACTAACACTAAGAGGTGGCGAAAGGCGGGCTTTTTGGAAGACTGTCTCATCTAATATTGATGTTTTAAAAGTGCTGATCCTCCGACTAATTTGAATGAATTACCTACTAATTTTGACAAACTTAATTGTTTTTTTCCATTTACATAAAATAGAAAAAATCAATTACGTTTTGCCCGACCCGGGAATTGAACCAGGGACCTCGTGTTCAGCAGTTGCGCTTGCAACCACTGACAAGATCAACGAAATAATTGTAATACTTTGTATTTTTTTTTAATTGTGATAATGTCGTAAAAGTTTACTGTCCTGCTAGTATACATACATACATACATAAACTCACGCCTTTTTCCCATGGGGGTAAGCGGAAACTACAGAACGCCATAAGCTACGATTCTTACATACTTCTTTTGCTTCGTTTACATCCATACATGTTGCATACACACACGCCTGCTAGTATATTACAGGGATAATATATTAAAGCCGCTATTTGCCCAAAAAAAAGTGTCACAAATAGGTATTTTAACGTAAAAAATCCGGCGTGTAACAGCTAGCCATAAATATAAGTAAATTAGGTACCGGCTCTAGTCCGTAATACCCTCAATTCTGCCTTCAGCCAGCTATCACCGCTCCATAATTTCATTACAGTCTTGGAGTATTACGGCATGATCGAAATACTTTATTAAAAAACAAAGTATCTAAAATGTTCATAATTTAATGGCATTATCGACATTCTTGAGGTGAATATTCTTCTCTTGTTTTTTTTTGTATTGTGGGCAAATGACACATGCAGGATGAATGTCTAACATTTGAATACATATATGATATTTATTCTGTAAATAGGTTTTTACAAACACTTTTACACGTCGCCTTTTTTTAGTAAATAAGATCGGAATTTCACTATTTGACTACTCTGAGAAGAAACACCGAAAGAAACTCAGAGGATTATCTTGGTCAAATCATGTAAGATCCATGCAGATTAGTGTCTGAGATGGTCTTTTGAGGAAAGAACCACACAGAATGAGGGGACCAGATCAGTCAGTGCAAGCATTTGTCAGTAATCGTGGGCTTAAAATAACATCACGCCTGTTAAATCCTCGATGGATTACGCAGTTATGTTTCAGTCCATTTAATAGGGAGCAAGCCGTATGCTGTCGAAAAAAGTTAAAGTCAAATTATTTATTTCAATTATTAAGTTTATTATTATTATAAGAATGATTTCAGTTGCACAAACAATTGGGTAAAAATCTTAACTCCGGATTAGTAGATAGTAATGTTCCAGATGGTACAAAGCGTTTTGCTCGGGCCGGTGATCGAACCCGAGACCGCATGCTTAGTAGTAGCGCTTGAGGTCACTAGACCAACGAGGCAGTCGCATATAAGGTTAGTTATTGTAACACTACAAACTTTTAACGTGTTTGTGGCTAAATAATAAATAGCCCCATGGGTCAATCAATGGTTAAGCTTCGCTTAACGAGGTTGGTCCGTAGATGAGTATCCTCCTCCGTGACTTGGAAAGCACGTTAAGCCCTTGGTCCCAGCTGTCATTTAGCATTTTTTTTCTCATAGGAACACACACCCGTGTCGTTTGAGCATTCATTCTGGCAGCGCGGAAGATACCTATATTGTCTAGAGAAAAAAATCTGACATTTCGACTTCAAGCAATTTGTATCAACTGTTATATTTAGTTGTATAACATTCGCATTAAAGCCCGTCTACGTGCCCAGAGTCACGAAAGAAACTAGAACGCCTATTTGTAATGAAATAATCGATACCCTTGTTTGATTTAGGTTTCCGACCCGAGAGCGCGTAATGCCGAAAGGCGACACAGCCCGAATATAGAGCACCGGTAAGATTTACACTTATCATATATCATGCTTGAATATGACGGACCAGTGCGGAATTTAATCAAGTAGTTTGTAACAAAACACAGGTGCTTCTATACGTGAACCGCATAGTTGCGTTACTTGCTCGTATGCTTAGTTCGTGTAATCGGTACTTACATGGGAATTGCTGTTCTTGGGTGCTCTGTGTGCAAAGATGGGAATGCAAATTAAGTTGTATGTTTTAATTAATTTGTATTTTTTATGTTCATTTCGTTCATTAAAGTAGTTGTTTGGTTTATTGTCTATATTTTTTCTTTTTCTGTAGATAGTGTAACTGCTACACCATAGCGTAATGCCTATTTTGAAATAAAAAATATAGGTATTTAATAATTCATTTATTACAGACACTAAATCCATATTATGACTCTTTACATTTGCACGCACTTGTAAGCACTTGTACACTGTAATAACGGATACTAAATTATAATCCATTGAATAGACCTAAATGTATATCAATTCATGTAATGCCATGTTTTGAGATCAAAATCAAACTCAAATAATTTATTCAAATTACACCATTAAAAAGGCACTTCATGACGTTAAACTTAACATAAATAACGACAGTATACTTTTGTTTGTTTCGATTGCAGAAAAAATGGGCAAGAAACTCCAACTTATTTTTAGAATGATTTTTGATAAACACTGATTCATATTTAGTAAAACAATACATAAGGCAGACATTCATTGGCGTACATGACAGATGGTTTACATGTAAAATTACTAAAAGTAATTTAATATAGCAATAAAATTCTGCTATAAATGGTCAAATACGAACAATAGAATCAAAATCAAAATGAAAATCAAAAGTCATTTATTCAAATTAGGCTGAGGATCAGCACTTTTTGAACGTCCAAATTACATAAGACAGTCCCCCAAAAAGCCCACCCTTCGCCACTTCCTAGTGTTTTTGCTGGGAAGAAGAAGTGGCGGAACAAACTCCCCAGCAACACATCTGTCTGATAAGTTAGAAGATTCCCATAGTACCTATACTTATATTAGTGGTGTTATGAACCCCATATTTGTTGGTAGAAACTTTTGTTTTTAAATAACCTGTTGTTAGGAAAATTATCTTACATAGTTTCACTTTAATGTTACTCTTTTTGTTAGCTATCAACCTGAAACTGATTAAACATGAACATTGAATATGAATGAGCTATAATTTTTCATGTTTAAGCAGTTATAAGTACATAGGATTTAAAAATAGTGGTAAAAGATAAGTGTATTAGAGGTAGGTACACCTCTGCCTTACCATTCGGGAATTATAGGCGTGAAGTTATGTTATGTGTTGAAAGGACCATGCCATTTTTTATAAAGGGACATGCCCATTTCTGCATATATTTTCTTATCTATGTAATAAGTACCTACTAAAAATATTACACTAATTTAGTGACTTAAATATTGCTATTACGAATTTGTAGTGAGCACAAAGGTATTTAAAGACGATTTATCTATGGCACTAGAATAATTCTCTTAATTTATTTAATTTGTAAGTATAACGTTCAAGTGCCTGTTATGGGTCAAATTGAAATAAACGATTTGGCTTTGACTTTTTTGCACTCAATTGTGTATTGCATTCTAATATTTCCATCCGGGATGGTCAGTACTATTTATATAGTCCCACCAAGTCCTATGCGAAATACAGCCATGGTGTTTTTTGGGGCATTGCCCGTGGTCCACCTGAGTACCACGGGCAATTTTATCTGTGATGTCAATAATAGACTAATGCCTATCGTTTGTTTCTTTGATGTTCATGACTTGGCCAAAGTGTCTTCAACAAATGGGCATTGCCTTTTTATCCAACGATCTATCAACATGGTTACATCAAAGAAAGTTTTGATGAGGGTCAATGTTAATAGCGTCTGAAACGTAATCCCGATTATAGAAACAAGAGAGGCGTTATTACCTCATTATCGCGATAAACTTGTCATCAAGTTTGATGTCACTGCTCACGAGGGAGTTCGCGATGTGGTTGGTGGAAGATTAATGGTGTTTGTGGAATGTTTGGTAGTTAGTGTTTTGGTAAACAGCAATAATCATTGCTCATTATGGCGGTGACCAAGGTTTACGCGGATAAATTTGTTTGATGCCTTTTAATTATTTTATTTTTCTTTTTGTTCTTATTAGGTAAGTACATAATATTTATTACTTGGTTATATAAAAATAAATAAAAAATAATAACGATACCAGCCTGTTACTGTTCCACTGCAAAGATAAGGCAAAGGCCTAGGCAAAGGTCTCTTCTCATACAGATAAGGCTCGAGCATTGATCACCACGCATGCTCAAGGCGGATTGGCGATTTAAAACTTATATTAACTATAAGTGCAGGTTTCCTCACGATGTTTTCCTTTACCGATTGTATTGAAATAAACATTTTTTTTTTTATTTACCGATGTCAATGATGTCTAAGATAAACTTATAAGTATATGTCGTGGAAAGCGATATTCTTGAATGTTGTTCTTGTGTGTTGTGAAGTTGATTAACTTAGTACGGAGTCTATGGTGACCAGCGTGACGTTACTTGTCATTTGTGTCGTGCTGGTGCGTGGGAGCTGGGCAAAGCTCAGATTGATTTGAGGCACCAACGAAGACACACATCCAGTTCGAAACTGTCAGTTACCTATTTGAGTTATGTTTTGTGATTACGATTGTTAAGTGAGGTTATTACTGCAATGAATATTGCTATTCTACGTTATGAACTCGGTACCACGAAACCCTCATCGCTCAGCCATCGCTGACGCCGACATATATATTAATTGAAAAAGTCACTTTGGTAGGTACTTGCCCGGATTTGATCAATAATTAAATGAAAAACGTCCCAATCCAATCTTGAAACTACCATAATTCCTATCCTTGTTGCTTCATGGTTCTTGTTAGTTTTAATTAAGAATAAAGTTATAAATAAAAATAGGAAATAACCGACTAATATAATAATAGTTATATTTCCTTCCAATATAAAAATGTGCAATAAGACAAATTAACCCGGCGGGAGTGTGGTGGGGTATAGCATACCCCATCTCTAATTTACTTGGGTATATTTTTTTAAGTGGTCACTCTATGATTTCGCGGCTTCGTGTAGCTGAAGTGAAGGGGTTACGGGAGGTGATAGTGGCGTGATCTCAGCGTTGCGTCGACCGGCGTTTGGAGTACACTTGCGTAAACGTCCGTGGGGTAAGTCACACCCCGCCACATAGTTTGTGTATACTTTTGGTGAAAAAAAAATTGTTTGTTTATCGCCATGTACCTATACTAATTACGTTTATTTTTAGGTTTTCAATAAAAATGTCACTGGAAGCAGATGAAAGACGACTTAGAAGAGTGCTGGATGAAGCTTTAAACGAATCATCTGATGAATCAAGCTCATGAAGTATAAATAGAATTTTTATTCAAAGAATATCTTCCCAAATGAATGATCCATTGCGCCCTGAAGTCCAAAATGTTCCTGGACGTTATTCCCGATGTGCTGATTGTCCCCGCAAGAAAGATCGGAAGACAAAACATGCATGTACAAGCTGCGGAAAAGCTATATGCTTAGAACATGCAATTTTTTCTTGCAAAAATTGTATTGATCTCGATGCTAGTAACCAAGATGTTCCTATTATTATTATCATCTGTATTTTGTGATTTTATTTCAAAGGAGGTCTCATGTGTTGTTAAGTTGTAAGATTGTTTTACAGTTTTAATTATTATTCTTGATTTTATGAATACTTTTAGTAAGCATGATTATTTGTGTTACCAAAAACTTGTGAAAGTTGTAACTCCCTAGTAAAGTAATAAAAGTATTATGATTTTGTAATTTTTGTTTTTTTTTTGTATTACAATAATCCCCATACATAATTTAAAATAGTAATTTAATACTACTTTGGTGAAAAACTTAGTAAGCATGCGTTTTGTTCTGGGGGGTATGTCACACCCCACAACATACTCTAAGTAATTTTTCGGCACCACACTCCCGCCGGGTTAAGTAGTAGGTAAATCCACATAATAATAATAATATTATAAACGCGAAAGTTTGTGAGTATGGATGGATGGATGGATGTTTGTTACTCTTTCGTGTAAAAACTACTTAATGGATTTTAATAAAATTTGGTATAGAGTTAGCTGACACCCTGGATTAACACATAGGCTACTTTTTAACCCTGTATTTCCACGGGAACTGGTCCTACGCGGGTGAAAACGTGGGACGTCTGCTAGTTATAAATAATATAAAGTAAGGTAACTACGCACTATATGTTGACAAATAGAGAATGTGCCAATAAACAGAAAGACTAACAATACTCACACACACATTAAATTGCGAACGTCTTTAGAAAATTTGTAATAACTCTATTTCTATAAATGAAAATAGGTAAGTATAGGTAAATTGTGCAATATCGAAAGCTAACATCATCAGTTTGACCGAAAGAGTTTTTATGTCTACTCTCATCCACTGCATTCACATTTACGCACCGATTAATCTAATCGTCCAATCGACATCGAGCCGCCTAATAAATCTTGATTACACTGAAAAACATTTTTAATATAAAATCCCCAATCAATCCTTGTAATCCTGCACCCTAATTGTCTTGTTTATGCATTCGTTTACTCGTGAGAGATAGATCATTGACCTTTTCGTTGGGATCAACCGTAGTTTGCATATATGTAGTATAAGAGTTAGAAAGTTCGCCTTTTGCAAGCAATTTTATAAACCCTAGGAATTGTGTAGTGTTGGGTTACTTTGGTTCTTGTGTTCGTTAATACTTGCTATGTTCTATTATGCATTGTTTTTAAGCAGGTAAACTTTCAACCTTGCATGTCCGTACTAGTGCGAAAATGTGAGCCACAGATAAAATAATATTTTGTGATCTCAGCAAAGAGATTTTTATTATGTTTACTCTGTTTCAAGCATTAGTAGAGTAGAATTCAAAAGGTGTTAAAAAATTACAACATCCAAATATTTACCCAGAATTAGAATTGAGACTGAAAAACAATTTAAACTTCTGGCACTACACGCAAAGTTGAAAAAACAACAAAGTTTTTTGGTAAAATAACGGACACAAGAATCGTTATGTTTTTTCTAGTAAGAGTAGCTCGGTGCAGCCACACACACACAATCAGGAATGATTGTTCTTTTTATGTTTTTGGTTTTGAAACAGACTTTTGTATAGTTTTCTTTTATGCATATTAATATACCTCTTTGTTTAAACTGTTTAATAAAAATTGTCGTAGTTCAACATAATTTTATCCAATATATTCATTTTTCTTTAACCCCCGACGCAAAAAGAGGGGTGTTATAAGTTTCACCGCTATGTGTGTGTGTCTGTCTGTCTGTCTGTCTGTCTGTCTGTCTGTCTGTCTGTGGCACCGTAGCGCCCAAACGGGTGAACCGATTTAGATGCGGTTTTTTTTATTTGAAAGCAGGGTTTCTTGCGATGGTTCTTAGACATAGTTCATCAAAATCTTTTCAGCCGTTTCAAGGTTATCAGCTCTTTTGTGATTGCTACCGTTGCTATTTTAGACGTCTATGGGTATTAACTTTACTTACAAACATATCTGTGTCTTAAAATTTCAAACACCCATGTGTGTAATATTAATAAGCAACATTATGGTGTATTTGGTCTGATGCAGCCAGGATATCTAGCAGACTAATACACTCTTGGGAAAATAACAGCAGATATGTCGTGTTTGGATTCATTTTAACCTGCATTTGATTCTGCACACAATGCACTGATGGCAACTGGGTGAGCTGATGCTGCAGCCAGGCTATCCAGCACACCAGTAGGTAGACTCTTCACAAAATAATAGCAGATATGTCGTGTTTGGGTTCATTTCAACCAGAATTTGATTCTTAACACAATGCACTGGTGGCAACAGGATGAGCTGATGCTGCAGCCAGGCTATCCAGCACACCAGTAGGTAGACTCTTGACAAAATAATAGCAGATATGTCGTGTTTGGATTCATGTCAACCAGCATTTGATTCTGCACACAATGCCCTGATGGCAACAGGATGAGCTGATGCTGCAGCCAGGCTATCCAGCACACCAGTAGGTAGACTCTTCACAAAATAATAGCAGATATGTCGTGTTTGGGTTCATTTCAACCAGAATTTGATTCTAAACACAATGCACTGGTGGCAACAGGATAAGCTGATGCTGCAGCCAGACTATCCAGCACACCAGTAGGTAGACTCTTGACAAAATTATAATAGATATGTCGTGTTTGAATTCGTTATAACCAGCATTTGACTCTTCATACAATGCACCGAAAAAATCTCATAACTGTAAACTCTGTAAAACAAATTTTTTGTGTTTAAAAATTATAAAATAAAAATTAAATTAAAAATTTAAAAAACCCCCACCGCAAAAAAGTACGACATTTAAAAAGTTAAAAATAACACTTTAGCCATGAAATTTTACGTAACGTCGGGGTACCATTAAAATAAGTACCTACCTACATACCTACAAGTACTAAGAACATTCTTTACTTAAGCGGTACCCCGACGTTACGTAAAATTTCATGGCTAAAGTGTTATTTTTAACTTTTTAAATGTCGTACTTTTTTGCGGTGGGGGTTTTTTAAATTTTTAATTTAATTTTTGCTGTCGGTCATTTAATGGTGAAGATTGTGACTTATCTTGGTTTTTAAGCGTTTCACATCCATAGGGTGTCAACCCCCTGTAGTTTACCCATCTGTTTGTCAGCGGGCGGTATATCATAGAAAATTGGTAAAAAAAAGAAACGCTTCTCATTTGACTGTGCTTTTTGTCTGTAGGTACATTATACTCAAAAAACGCATACGTAGTGCTGATGCTGTTGCTCCCTTACTGCAGCGCATCAGAGATGTGTGCTGACACGTGAATTATTTTTACACGGTGATGCAGAAGCAGTGCGCTTCAGTCCGTAGGGTATGGAGCAGCGCCAACAGCATCCCGTCTATGATAGCGAGCAGGCTTGATTGTGTGTTTGTGAACCGGTGCTGCAAGGTTGCGGCTAAGATATGACATTCTGTTTCTGTATTTGTCTTTGTATGTTACTAACGTAGTTTGTTAGTGTATTGTTACTAAAACTGTGAATCCTTTTACATGTTTCAAATAAATGATTATTATTTTATTTTTTACATAAACAGTAAACGTGATTTTTTCGCCTTTTTTCTCGATATGACACGGAATCCTTTTTGTGCCAGTCTGACTGCACAACCTAGTTTTTATATCACGATTCAAGTAAAAACAGTAATATTTTCAGCTCTTTTTTTGTCTCCAACAGAATCAGCACATTAGAAAGAACTCCGTTATAAAGCTCAGCGCCTTGTTCTTTACGGAATCCCCAAAAAATGCATTCAGCCATGTCTGAAGCAAGTTCCTAAGTCTCGTGCTAAGTCACGTACGCAGATACTAGGCGGTACGTGGTGTAGGCAGCGTAGAAAGTAGCCCGAGGTGTCTCGGAACATTTGGATTGTGTTAGAAACTCGCTTCGACCTAGTTGTCAAAGGCAGATGTAATAGGCGTGAAGCTTAGAAGCTTACGGTAAAGTTAGTTGGGATCTGGTCAATATTTTTTGTTTGCTATTGTTTTGAACATAACGTACGTAACTTGACGTTTGTTTTAACCAAAGGGTAAGTCAGAGTAATTACTATTACTTCAAACCAGCAAAAACACAAAGAAAAACGGGATTTTTGGGGGACTATTAGTAGGTCTTATATTATTTCAGACGTTTAAAAAATTCTGATTCTCAATCTAATTTAAATAAAATTGATTTTGATTATAAAGTAATAACTTCTATTTACTGGGTATGGTTTAATTCATAACTAGTGAATAGTGTCCTATATAACAGACCGAGCGTATCGCCTTCAACCGGGCAAAAATCCAGTTTCCGGGTTGCAACTAAAAAATCTATATAAAAAAAAACCCAATTACAGTATGCCCGACCCAGGAATTGTAACTAGGACTTCACACCAAGCACTTGTGACAAAAAATAAAATTATGTTCAAAAATACGACTGAAGTCCTAAACAGAGTTACTAACAAAAATACATATTTGAGAGAATTTAAAGAATAAAAAAAACAGCCTTTAGAGGCGGATAGACATTATGTAAGCATTAAGCGGATCTGAGGAATATAAAAGAAGTATTAAACGCATGACTTGAGTTTTTAAAAGAAAAATCTTCTGATCTCACCAATATTAGGCACTGTGAAAGTATTTTTTTTCCTTATTGGAAAAGTATTTTGCTAAGTAGATCCGTAAAGCGAGTCTCAGACAGCGCTCTGATGTTCTTTCAATATTTTCTCTTAGACAAAACCAGACATAACTGAACTTTTATAGTTGATCAAAACTTTTTCTATTTCCACGCTATCGGGTAGCGGAACGGACGAACGGAGATGTTGGTAAATGAACTCCTGAAAAATAGGGTATTATTACTGTTAGGGTTTTTATCAATGTGTTTAATAATGTAGGTAACAATAAATTAATAATAACAAGCGTAATGTAAAATAAATAAATGGAATTATAATAAACACAAAATATTTGAGGATAGTTCGTTTGTTCATGATCTCAAAATTTAAATAATTCTTCTAAATGTACACATTGTTTGTATTAAAATGAAATTATCACGTTAAGCAAGGCTTTCTCTCTCCTACCATTTTGCTGTGCCCTACTACAGGGTCCATAATGATCTCATTTATAAAGATATTGAGTATTCTATTTGCATATTTATATAAAATGGTAATGTGATAGTGAGAGAGTAAGAAATGAGTGATAGTGGTATGTCCGCGGCGGACTAACAAATCATAGATCTCAAGATCGAACCCAAGGCAATGCGTTTATTGTATAAAAATAAAATAAAATATTGTATAAAACGGTGAAGAAAATAAATTGAGGAAACTGGTATTCCTGAGAGATTTCTCGAAGGCATACAAGCCAATTCAAAGGCCTATGGGCGACGTAAAAACTTTGACACTAAAGTAGTCGCTAACTAGGTACAGATGCCAGCACATCAAGTTACCCCAATGTGTCAAATTTTCCCAATTGAATATGAACCTTATTCTCTTGGACATAAAGTTGAAAAACGATAAAAATAAATTGAGACATTGGGGTAACTTGATAAGCTGGCGTCTGTACACGATAAGAATAAGAATGGTAATGTATTTTAGAGGTTTTAACCATAGATGATTGATATAACAATTGTCTACCTAATGTGAAAAAAAGCAATACAATGAACGGCCCCAACTAACTCATAGCATATTAACTTTTCATACAAAGTATCGTGAGAACGGAGACTGGCACATCAAGATACTCTAGGTCTATCAAATTTCTATGATAGCTTTTCAACTTTATTACAAGAGAATTTGATTCATTTTCAATGGGCCATTTGACAAAATTTTAGTTTTTAGTCCATCATCTAGATTACAAGAAAATATTCGACACGTATTTTTTCTTTTTTCACATAAACAAAAAAATAACGACGATACACCGAGTTAAAATGTCGCATGACGTCACTTGCCAGTAGTATAGTTTTTCTTTTTCGTATGGATGGAAAACTGCTTAAATTATGCGCATTTAAAGTTGAGGAGAGGGGGCTTGTAACGTCATTAACTCTCGATGTATCGCCGTAAGTTTTTGGTTACGTGAAAAAAGAAAAAAATATGTGTCGAATTTTTTCTTATAATCTAGTTAAGGGACCAAAAATTAAAATTTTGTCAAATAGCCTATTGGAAAGATTTGACAGGATAGTTTGATGTGTCACCTTCTGTACTTTACTGGAATTCAGGTACATCTATGCGTAGCTTGGAAAAGGTTTAATAGATATAATATAATTTTTTTATTGAGGATGGATATGCAGTAGATAGTAATATTAACTTTGTTTTTAGGGTGAAAAGCTACTGCTAAATATTAAGGCAAACGACTGGAAAAATCTCTGTGACAGAAAACTAAAGAAACTCAATATCGGATTTAATTTTCTTTATTATTTTCATGGTCCTTTGATCCCCTCGCATTTCCCTCCACTATATCCTTATTACCTTTTATAAAATAGGAATCTGTAGACACAATGTACACCACGGATATGAAAGGACTGGATGTCGTAAGCAGATGTTGCAAGCTATTAAAGGAAAATTCATCACCGCTTGAGTGCTATTAGGAAAAGCGGCGGTATTAGAAGTTTGTTCTGACAAATATTACTTTTCTTTTTAAAAACTTTTATAAACGACATTAATCTGTTTTTAAAATGTACAGAGGGCAAGGCGAGCGAGCTATTGCTGTGTGAAGGAGCTGACTTACAATTTTGATATTAAACGCTACGTTTGTCTTAATGCAACTAAATCCGTTGTGTTATATTTATTCAAAGAGGAAGGGGTCTACATTTTGTCATAAGACATAACGCACTAGAAGTTGTTACGAGTAGTAAGGATCCCGCAAATCTGAGAACCATTTTAAAAATGCGGTATCGTAATATCCAGTTACTGGGTTGTAGATGTCAGAAAGTCAGTTGTTCCATGTGGTTAGACTGGAAGGAGGTCAAACCCAGCATAGAATAATAAAGGCTAGACAGTTGACGACTCTTCTGATTCTGATAGCTGCTTATAGTTAGACTCGAAGCCAACACGCTCACTGCGTCGACTGACGGGAGGACACGCTGGCAGAGTTTGCCGCTTGGGAGGAGCCGCATCGTGCCCTCGTCTCTGGAGTAGGCAGTGACTTATCGCTGCCGGCCGTGGTCGAGAAGATGGTTGGCAGCTTCGAGTCCTGGGACGCGGTGGTGTCCTTCTGTGAAACGGTCGTCTCGCAGAAGGAAGCTGCGGAAAGGGAGAGGGAGATCACTCCACTCACCCGGCCCGCATCAGACGCACCGGGCGCAGACGGAAGGTGGACAACGCCCTCGGACTCGGGGACGTCCGCCACCCCTCACGTTCATGGACCCCAGGTGGCAGCGCGTTGTGTTCACGAGCGCCCCTCTTAGACGTCGCGAGGGGAGTTTAAAACCTCACTCCCTACGCTGACTTGCGAGGCCCTTGGGGCCGGCACCAGTCGGGGGTCGCGGAAGTATCTTCTGTTCCCATGACCCCCGGCGCATGTGTGAGACGAAACACGGGGTAGTTTTTAGTCAGTAAGAGTCTGACAGACCCCGCCGCCTTCCCCGGGGCGGGGGAAATCCATGAGGATACCCCACAAAAAATAAATAAAAAAGAAGCCAACCAAACATAGCTGAGTAAAGGCTTGGCAGATAGTGAGTCTTCTAGTTCTGAAAGCTTTATCCAGTTACACTAGAAGCCGACCCCAACATGGTATGTTTAGCTATGCAGATGATTATGTCAACAAAATGCACTGCCATTTCTAGCATTTTGGTATCTCCACGTTGTATTACGTAGACATACCGTTACATTTTGCTAATAGTGTATCCATGTACTTACATGTATTTTAAGTACAATACAAGTACATAGGTAGGTGTGTATACCTCAATGTTTGATCTCACTACATGTTGACGTGTTAAACGTTAATGGGTTTAATAAGATGACGTGATAAACGGCGTGGCAGGTTTGAAATGCTTAAGTTACCTTAGTGTTTATGTACTTACATATGTATGGATATACGCTGGGGTAACTTAAGCATTGAAATCTGCCACGCCCGTTAACGATAGTGGTAAACACTTACTTAGTTTAATATTTAAAATTCTCGTGTTTGTTACTAAACTCCTCCGAAACGGCTTGACCGATTCTTATGAAATTTTGTGTGTATATTCAGTAGGTCTAAACTTGCCGGGTAGATATTATAAAAAAATGCATTAAAATGGGTGATCGTTTAGAAAAATATAACTTTTCTCTGTTTTTAAATTCGAAATGACTTTAATATGTTTTTTTAAATGTACAGAAGTCAAGGCGAGCGTCGAACGGATATAATTATTTTGACCTAGCTATTGCCATGTAATGGAGCTAACTTAATATTTTAATATTGAACACTGAATAAGAGTAATTATTTTAACACTATATGTCATACTGCTTCAAGATATCTTTTGTGTATTTTTTATCTAAAGAGGAAGGAGTCGCGTGCTGTTAAATAAATAGCCTAAAACCTCTCCCAAGAATTAGTTACGGGAACAAAAGCAACACAACAACAATACAATACAACAACAACAATACAACTGGTCAATTTAATTTTTCAATTAGATCTGGTAGTTCCAAGAATTAGCGCATTCAAGTTAACAACCAATTTTGTTTTGTTATGGGGGTGCAAGAAAAGAGTCTCCCCTCGTTTTGTATAGACGTCAGCACATCAGCCTACCCCAAACTGACAAATTTTGACAATTGCACATGAACCATTAAAAAGAAATTGAGGGAATGTCAAAGTTAATGAAAAAGTGAAAGTGAAAGTGAGTGTGTGAGTGAAAGTGAATAGAAAAGTACGAAATTCACGAGCTAAGTGCTGGTTAGTCATAACAGCAACATTACCTAATCCTTAACATAATTGGTTACAAAATAAAACAATCTAAAATTAAATGTTCGTCTTACGTTAATAAGTATTTCAACAAAACAAAATACTAAGTTATCTTTTCTTTCTTAAACTTAATGCTCAGCTGAACGTCTGTTGGTCACTTAATCACGGAGCGAAAGCTGAGTGAAATTGCAAGAGGTGTTGGGTAAGAATGCAGTCTGGCTGGATAGATTTTTATATCAAGAGTGGTTCTAGGAACTTTCCACGCGGTGAGTCAGGCTATTGTAGACGTAATTACTATAACAGGTAGGTACTTGGTAAGTTAAGTGTTGGTGTTAGTTAATAAATGGCTACCATCAAAAAAGTTTCTGGAAGCGGGGATTAGTTTATGTTCAGAGTAATTTCGCTTTAGGGATATTGAACCTATATTATTTTAAAGGTTTTTAAAGATATTTCAGTCACGTTTTTGACAAGTTTTTAAAATTTATATTTATTTATATTCAAATTATTATTTATATGCAATCAACTTTTTTTACTATTGTTTCTATTATCAGTTGTGACTAGAACTAGGTTGTGGAGATCAGACAGAAAGTTGCTCCATATAAAACACTATGGTAATCAGCTGCATCTGTAGCCAAAGGCTAGACAGATGATGAGTTGTGACTAGAATGTAACGTTTTTGTTCACACATAATTCGACTTTCTAAAGTTACAAAGATCAAGAAAGAATTAAAGTTGCAAAAAAAAAACACTTTTGCCTTAAACTTTTTATCAAAACCAGCAGTGCGATTCTGGTCAAATCACCGCGTGGAAATGTAGTCGTAGTGAGGGCGAATTGAGCTGTCATATTACCAATTCTACTCGTTAAAACATGACAGTTAACAAACAGCTGATTCCGTAATAAGCCATTTTCTTTATACTGTCGCCTTATCGATTACGATAATAGAAATAGAATTTTTAATATACGCAGGCCTGCAGCTCCGCCCAAAATACACTACACAAATAAAGGCCAAACTAAAAACGAATGCCTAACGAGAAACGCTTTCAGAAAAATAACTCCATATAGAGGATGCCACTGTGACGTGCGAAACAATCTCCAGATTCCTCCCGAGACTTAGTATCGCCTTTTATACTTCCCATATAACTGCAAATCTTGAGCCTACGACATTCGAGAGGTAGAAAAATGTTTTCGACTCCTGATATTCCCACGTGTGCCTTTTGACGCGCAATGGATTGCGGATATGATATTTGGATCGAAAAAGTATGCGAATAGGAGCGGTGGTCGTGTGTCATACGCTTTGAAAAATTGGCAGAACATAATATAGGCTGTGTTAGTGGGTTTTGGTGTCAAGATTCGAGTTTGATTCTCTCACCAAGTAACCAGAAATTTCCAATTTTTCCAGCTAATTATTGAAGCTAGCAAATACAGTAGCGTTGTTATAATGTTTATAGACGTTTCAGAGTATAAAAATGGTTGCCTCTTGTTTTATCATGTTTAGTTGCTTATTCGGATCAAACTCAATCAAAATCAATCCTCTTATATTCAAATAAGGCTGAGAATCAGCACTTTAAAGCAGTGATAGCCTAATAGTGTGACCGGCGGATTGAAAAATCATAGGTCTCGAGTTCGAACCCAAGGCACGCACCTCTGCCTTTTCGGATTCATGTGCATATTGTATAATTATCACTTGCTTTAAAAACGGTAACGGATGCCAAGTCAGAGGCACATGCCTCTGACTTGGCATCACATGCCCTCTAGAAATATCTCTCAATAAATAATAATAATAATAAATATTTCACAACTTTTTCACACGACGCCATTTAGTCCCAAGCTAAGCTAAGAGCTTGTGTTATGGGTACTAAAGAGCTGATAAACATACCAACTTTTATATTACTAAATACATACATATTATAAATAAATTACACCCAGACACAGAACAAATGATCGTGCTCATCACACAAACATGTGTCCTGGGTGGGAATCAAACCCGCCACTCGTCCGTCAGTTTGGGGGTCCATAATTATGATAGATTCTGTACAAACTTGTATCAAATTAATTCTAATTACGAACTCGTATCGATTAAATTAGATTCTACTATAAATTCTACAATAAACGTTAGTCAATATCTATCTATCGTCTAGGTGACGTGATAATATAAAAATTAGTCAATTCAAAAATCACCAAAATAAATTATGTATAGTAAATAAAAAGACTATAAATTTGTTATGACAGTATTACAAAGTCCTAGTTTAGTTTAGTTTTGTCCTAGGTACACAAAAAAATAATCTTAGCAATATATTGCAGTCCTTTTCTATTCAACATTTGTTTTCAATTGTGTTAATGAAAACGAAACACAAAGGTGAAGGTTAACTAGTTTCGTTTGAACACACTTAACTTTGATACTACCAGTCAGGTTTTAAGAAAAGTAGGCTATTAAACATCCTGCAACGACTAATTACATGCGGGCAAAACCGCTCTGCTAATCTAGTGTATAATAAAACTTGAAACATTAGATTTCAACATGTAAACGAAACTAATAAAACACGAGGCACACAAAACCAACATTTCCTTGAAACACACAAACCGACAAAACCAAAATATGTCCGGCAAACGAAACGAATGGTGGCCGTAAATAAAATTATAGCCGTTACAGATGATAGAAATGAGGGCCAGAAGTTTCGCCAACTTTAAATCTTTCTTTTACAACCACGATAAGATACGCAACTGCTTCGACTTTAGGAACGTGGTCCCTACAAACTTGGTCGAAGTTTACTTTGTGTTTTGAATAAGTTGTTCGGCTTTAAGATCTATGAGAACGTATTTGGCCGAATACAGAACTTTGATCGAAGATTCCGGATACTTGGAACAGCCTCAGGCCTTATTGCCTTGTTCGAGTTTTGCAGGTTAAATGTATTACTGGACAAATGAGAAGAATGTTTTCTTAAGTAAAAGTATCAGATTTTAGATTTGGATTTCTGATTATTAATTTAGGTTTTAATCGAGTGTTTTTTTACGAATTGAATATACACTTTAACTACATATATTTAATCTTAACTTTGGAAGAAGTACCTAACTTGATAGTTATTAGCAAGATTATGTACCTGATCACACACAGTTCACTAACACACACATCATGCTATCCCAAACTGACAATATTTCTCAATTGCCTATCAACTTTATTATTTTGTAATAAAGTTGATTATCTATGAAAGAAACATGACTGATTAAACCTTGACGTGCTGACCTCTGCACTACTAATATTGTTTAAAGAAAGTGGTTTTTAGGGCTGGTCTGTTGTTGAAAGACACACGTTACAAACGATTGTAATTGGAGTAGAAAACTTTCAATTTAAAGTTCAAATCTTTAATAGTAAGTATTTTTATATTCAAATCTCGACTAAAATCACAAGACCGTTTCTGAAATATCACGTAGTTGTACAAAGTAACAACAATCAAAGTTGTTGTGGCGAGAAACAGGACAATTTGGTTATGTAAGATTTGCTCAAGAACTGACTGTAAGCCTTGTAGTCCAAGATGCCAGGGTCGCCAAACCCAACTTATTTTCTATCTAAATGTTTATGTAGAAGTAGTGTTAGTATGTAATATGGTCGCATACCTACAAGCTAACAAGCTAACTTTTCAATGTAACCCCATTGACAGAAAAGCAGGTAAAAAAAAAACTGAAAATCGCTTAATTCTTAGGTGAGGCTCGTAGCAGGAATTAAGTAGATCTTAACCCTTTAATAGCTTGTGTTGCATAAATACGATACTTCCTGTGCCAATACCGCTCGTGTCGGGTGCTGCGACAGAGTAAATGCATGTCTTTTTCGTTTTTAGGGTTCCGTAGTCAACTAGGAAACCTTATGGTTTTGCCATGTCTGTCTGTCCATCCGTCCTCGCTTAATCTCTGTGACCGTTAGCACTAGAAAGCTGAAATTTGGTATCAATATGTGTATCAACCACGCCAACAAAGTGGTAAAATAAAAAATGGAAAAAAATGTTTTATTAGAGTAGCCCCCCTATATGTAAAGTGGGAAGTGATTTATTTTTAATTTCAAACCTAACGTGTGATATATTGTTGGAAAGGTATTTAAAAATGAATAGGGGTTTATTAAAATCATTTTTGATAATGTCAATGATTACGGAAACAATCGCTCCAAAAGTTAAAAACTATGTGTCCCCCCCCCCCCCCCTCTAACTTTTGAACCATAAGTTTAGAAAATATGAAAAAAATCTGAAAAGTAGAACTTTATAAAGACTTTCTAGGAAAATTATTTTGAACTTGGATGGAAACAACAGTTTTTGTACAAAAAAAAAAGTTGTACAAAATAATTTCTGGACTAAGTTTGTAGTATAATCGTATATGCAAGCATTTTGAACACTTATTGAGACGGACGGGGAACGGGTGCCCCGACACGCTTTTGGCCGGTTTTTATATTTTCGTAATATTGACTGCGTGGTAAAACTAACACCATTATTAAATAGAGATATTATTTATGCAATAAAAACATACAATCGATATAAGGATTGCTTCTCCTTATTTATTTTTTAGGATTTGTAGCTATTGTTGCCGCGCCTCTAGTGCGTGGCTAAAATTGCTACAAATCCTTTAAATAGCATAGCCAATCCTAAATATATAATAGACAAGCGGTTTAAAAGGTTAAAGAATAAATAAATAAATAAATAAATATTCCACAACTTTTCACACTACGCCATTTAGTCCCAAGTTAAGCTTGAGAGCTTGTGTTATGGGTACTAAACAGCCGATAAACATACTTATAAAGAAGCATTCAAATTAGGTCTAGGGAATAACTAACCACTTACATCACTGTTTTCTTGTAAAACTATAGTGTACTTAATCATACGTATTGCGTTCGTCAGAAAATAAATTGAGGTTTGACAGCCCTGGGATCCTGCTCTATTGTATTGTAAGCACTATCTATTACAAAACACCGCTACGACATATCCTACATTTGTACATGGAAATAAAAGTATGTATGACAATGAGCTTTTCCCCGTAACATTGTATATATTCAGTTACACAGAAATGCACTCAGTAACCCGCGAGAACAATGGAATTTATCAAGAAAAGTGACACAAAATGTACTCCAATAGGCAGTTTATTTTAATTTAGTGACGACACTGTCTTTTGGACATAAATCTTAGCATAGTCAAGGTTTGGTGTTTCAAAAAGGCAAAGAATATTTTATTTTAGCTGACAATGTTTTATAATCCTTCACTTTACGTTTTCGCGATAGAAATAAAAGAAAGCACGTACAAAGAGTTTTTAGTTAATTGACCTTGTATTTTACCAGTGATGACGCTAGAAAGGTCAAATATTTCACGCCTTTTTTGACAAACTTCTACCTCCCTTCTTAATAATGACGCCGTGAGAGATGGCCGTATTTTTCGTGTTTGGTGATAGGGCTTCATAGCGTAAAGTGATAATTTCTACTGCAGTAATAACCTTTCAATAATAATCGAATCATACTAATTCTTTTTTTTTTTTAATAGAAAAACGTTGATGTGCTCCTATACGCGCCATAACTGACGTCACGTTGTTTACCATTAATATTTATTTCAAAATATAGTATTCCACAATTCAACAACGTATAAAAAAACTCAATGACAGTTATTTCTGCAGATTTTACAGCATCAACTATTACAAACTTTGTGAAAAACATAACAGCATATCTAGTTAGGGGGACTCACTAAAAAGGCAAATAACACTGACCATATCGTTATGCTCTTCAGAAAGTAATAGTTTATGGTGTAAAATCACCTTCAAGTTAAATTAATTTTTTGGAACGAAGTTCCTTATCGCGCGTTACGAAAGGGGGCTAGACGGAAAAAAATCAGACCAAAAGTTGTAACGACACTTTTGCTATAGTTGTGTTTTGTTTTTGCTTTTTGTGTTGTGTAGTTGTTGTGGAACTTCGTTCGATCCGGGTGTCCCTTGACACCTCTCAAGTTTATTTTAATTTTATTAAAATTCTTTTAATCGTGGCTGCCATGCATACATTTCACATTATTTGTAACCCACAGTTAGTGCTAAACATTTTACACCACCAACTATTAATAGGAACAAAATGAGTCTCTAAGTTAGGTCAGGCATGTGTACCACATTCAAGTTATGTATGGTACAATGAGGACGTGTGGCTAAAGGGTACCTACTCCCTTTAGTCACCGCTTCAGCGAGTACCTGCTTATGTGGTTGTTTACAAATAACGGTTGAGCCAGTCAGTCGTCTGTCGACGTGTGCACGCTGAACTTTGTACTTTATGACAAAGCGTGTAAAGCTTGAAATGGTCTGGAACTCTTTGTCGTACGAATAGCCAATTTACATACTTGAGCTTGTGTGGAGACCGTTAAGTCACATGCGTACAGTGAGCTAATCTACTAATTTTTGCGTTAACTGAGGAACAAATAGATAATGTCCTGTTTCCATTCTGAAATAGTAGGGAGATTGGTACGGCTGATAGATTTGACATTTTAATATATTTTTGATACAAACTGGCTGTTTGACGTAGTGGTCTAAGGACTACTCTGTCAAAAATGAGGTCCTGGATTCGATTACAGTCTTTTAATTTCGTGTGGTAAGTGAATTACCTGGATTCTAAGTTTTTATCATTTATCGAGTTTCTTTGACATCTATTAGTTAAGTTCTACAGACTACTCTGTCAAAAATGTGGCCCTGGATTCGATTACAGTCTTTTAATATTTCGTGTGGTAAGTAAATAACCTGGAGTTTAAGTTTTTATCATTTTTATCATTTATCGAGTTTTTTTTACATCTATTAGTTAAGTCATTTGCTTAGTCGTTTCCCAACTATGTTAGGGTCGGCTTCCAGTTTCACCGAATGCAGCGGAATACCACCGTTTTCAATGGAGCAACTGCCTTTCTGATCTCGAAAAACTCAGTGACTGGGTGAGTCTATTTTTCTTAGTCAAATTGGTTGTCAAACTCGAGCTTCTGACTACCCGTAACGACTGTCATATAACAATAAATGACTGTTTCTTACAAACAGTGGGTCCCGGTTTATCTCATTTTTAATTAATGGGGTAAGCAATTACCATTAATATGAACGCGGTCTTAAAACTTAAATTAATATAATTATTCGAAACAAAAATTCAAAATTTTGTAATTGTACGTTTATACATTATGTTTGCGTCTAGCATTCGGGTAAGATGTACAGACGCCAGCACATTAACCTACCTCAATGTGTCAAATTTGATAGGTTTTCAAATTATTCTAAACACAATAAGGTTCATAATCAATTGTGAAAATTCTACTGTTTGGGGTAGGTTTGTGTGCTGGCGTCTGTACCTACTGTATTATTTTAAGCCCAAATGCTTTTTTAGTTTTACTAGATATTCCAATCTGCCTGAATAGTTCTTTCCTTGTTGGTTTGTTTATAAAATAAATACTTTTGTGGGAAAAGTTACTTCTTTAAAAGAACATTTTGGAATTCACGACGAAACTAAATCCTCATTTTAGGGTAATAGTATTAGAATTCACAATTATAAAAGAATAAAGACAAGAAAAGTTATTTTATTACAAAAGGCAATTATCTTTTACACGCGCCCCAAAAGGCTGGTATTAAATGAGATTTAGATTTTTGTCCCAGAGATAAATAAAATAGGGATCTATTTGAGTGTTGTTTTTACAAATTATCACCTTGACTATATTTGGACTTAATTACGGTAGGATGAAGTAACTTGATAGTTATTGAAAGATAATGTTATCAAAGTACATAAGTGTTGGGGTAGTAGTGACCGAAATGACGGAATTATGTTAAAATGGTTATGATTCTGTGAATACAATTCAAAATATGTATTTGTTTTGTTCGGATACTGTGATTAATTATTTTACAGATATTTAAAGGTTAAATAACACTTTAAGAGTTAAATTATTTTTAGTTCAGATTTTCGAAACTCTCATTTTATAATTACTCATTTTTAAAGTTCTCTTAAGTTCACATACGCAACAGCAACATAAACAAATATGCAATACAAAAAAAGTCCATTAAAAGAACATTTTTATTAGCGTAAGTATTCACTGAAACATAAAGTAACCTAAATAAAGTATAATGCTATAAGTTAACATCCGTGGTTTTTTAATAAACGTAGAGAAACATGCTCACTGGAATATAGCACAAATAATTGAAATTGTCGTGTACGGAATAAAAATGCAAATTATATGAAAAAAAATATACAATAACTAAAACATGTCGCGCTCGCTAACTTTAAAAGTATTTTTCTGTATAAACCGAGCGACTTTTGAACGCATAACTTTTATTCAGAGCCGGCACTACAAAGGACTTGAATGTTACTGTAGAATAAAACTAATTATTCTCAAGATTTTTCACACCCACTGTTTAATGAAATGGAGCCAATCAATTCCTTTCCCGACTCGTAACGATCAAGATGATACTCAATCCGATAAATTTCTTGATCAGAAATTCGATCTGATTATAATCGCCTTTATAAGCTTGGCCGATTTAAATTTAAAGCGCCCCTTGAAAATTCCTCGACTCTCACTGGGTCTATCGATTTTCAGAGGAAAAAAACGACCCGATTATCTCACTATGTTCTGGCAAATGGATATTCGGACCCGAGGACCGTTTGACAGCGGGCTTTTATTATCAAGAAACGAATTGCCACTCAGAAGTACGGAACTACTCACAAATGTAACAGATGGTGATCCGAATGTATTCAGAACGAATACATATGCACCGTCAGTGTACCGTTGCGCTAAAGTCTCATCTTGTATTTGTAAAACAAAGCGGCAAGCTAAAGTGGCCAGCTTGCAGTCATGAATAAATGTACGAATTCGTATTTCGTGTACGCAACAATGCTCGTACGAAATATCAACTTTTATGAAAGAGGAAATAATGTGAAAAATGAAATGGCTCGAGACGACCTGGATATTGTTGCTTTACGGTAAGATGTGCAAACTTGGGCGAGCTCCTTTCTGGTGCAGATGGGGGACATTGAAGCAGGTTTGTTTTATTGCATGCTTGTATGTTTTGTACGAGAATACTTACCGTGATATTACAAGCGGTAAATCCTTGTGTATTGCGTGCACATACAATATATTTGTCGTCGTGAGCGATGGCAGAGCCGATGGGGGTTTCGTGGTACCGAGTTCATAACTTAGAATAACAATCTCCATTGCAATAATAACCTCACTTAACAATAGTAACCACAACACATAACTAACTGGTCTATTGGTCTAGTAGTTAGTGCCCCTGACTGCTATGCCTAAGGTCGTGGGTTCGATTCCTACCCAGGACAAATGTATGTGTGATGAGCACGATCTTTTGTTCTGTGTTTGGGTGTAATTTATATATAATATGTATTTATTTTAAAAATATATAAGTATGTTTATCTGCTGTTTAGTACCCATAACACAAGCTCTGCTTAGCTTGGGACTAGATGGCGTTGTGTGAAAGTTGTGGAATATTTATTTATAACTCAAATAGGTAACTGACAGATTCGTACTGGATGTGTGTCTTCGTCGGTGCCTCAAAGCAATCTGAGCTCTGCCCAGCTCCCACGCACCAGCACGACTCTGTCCACGTGACATTACCGAAAACACATTCGCGCCATTTCAAATGACAAGTAACGTCACGCTGGTCACCATAGACTCCGTACTAAGTTAATCAACTTCACAACTTATTATTCAAGAATATCTTTTGTCACGACATATTTATACAAAAAACGTAAGTGCGGCGCGCAGATGAGGTTTTAAAATGGAATTTTATTGGTGAAACAAATTAAAGATTGTATTACCTACCAGTCAGCTTTACCCGGAAAATCTTTTAATTAACGGTCGGTTTGTTTAGTCAATGAATAACGCAAACAACAATGAATTTAAAATTTGCTCAGAGCGTTTATAATCAACATCAATAATTGAATTCCACTTGATTTGAACTTTCAGTTGCTGTTTGAGTTTGTTTTTAAAGCCGGGATTAAAAACATCAATATCTAAAACCCCCAGTTTTATTGAATAAAAGTTGTCAGGGGTCCGACGGACAGGTCAGACCTACGTTACATCACCAGTAATAAAACAGGACGGTTATCACGAGAATAATAAAGATTCCCATGGGAAATTCTAAAAATAAACATTTAATTTGGGCAAACTGGCACCATACGCTTGTTAATCTCAAAAGCCTTGGTTATAATTATCATACATGACTGAGATAAGAATAAATTGTAGAAGAATAAGAATAAATTTGTATCGAGTAGGATTATTTCCTTGAGCTCTTTTCAGACTACGCTTTAATATAATAGCATATAGCTTTTAGTTCATTATAGCATAACAATATCGCGCATAATATATTATTATGGAAACGTTCACACTAGACTGTACTATATATTATTGGCTTACTATAAGCCAATAAATAGAGCGTGTGCTCATTTCATGCTGAGCGATATTGTGGTATGTTTACTTCATCTTTCCTCACCCCTGGCGTTTCCTATTTCGTAGCATTAATATAGTAGATAGTGTCAAATTACGCATTGTCATCATCGCTCAATGTTATTTCAAGACTATCCAGTATTATATCCATGGTGTCGATCGTGTGCACACTCTTCAAAGATCGCGGTCCACGATCGACAAATGCTTGCAATTATTCCACGTAATGTCATCGCAACGCTATATAGTATAGCAATAGATCCTTATTTGCTAAACTATACATCACAATAGAATAGCGTAATCTGAAAAGAGCTATACACGGCATATTATCCCTACAAGGCCAAGCTCATAACTAATCGCTTACATTTTTCATGAACAGAACCCAATAACTGGAACCGAACAAAACAATGATTGCTAACCCTTGAAACGTGGTCCTACAGAAGACAAATTGGGCCAGAAAGCGGTAACAGCATTTTATTACTGTGATGTATCAGGCCCTTATTCGATACCGCTTTGTGGTTTTCAAACGGGCGCTAAGTAATGCGGAATGGCGCTCCGGGACCCACAGAGATCGCTGATTACTTTTGAAAGAGGTTTAAAATTAATAAGGATTTAAGGTCTTTCTAATTCGTTATGCTCCTTTCAAGTTTGAACCGAGAATTTAGTAGATGATGTTCGAACTTTTAAGCCGCATAGTCGAATGTTTGAACTTTGAAACTAACAGGTATTTTTACTGCTTCGGCTGTAATCAACCCTGGAGAGGTATGTTACGGAAACCCCAACGCCCTTATTATTTAACGTTAAATAATGTTATGGAAACTTAATCTTTAAAAATGGTAAATCTGGAGGTCGTCTCCAGGAATTCCCTATTACCGTTATAAAAACAAGTGATAATTTCAATACAATACGCACATCAATCCGAAACGTCAGTGATGCGTGCTCTGGGTTTTAACTCCAGACCTATGACCAGGGTTTCCATCGGTCACAGCACTAGGCCGCTAGTAGATTATAAAATCGGGAGAAAAACCAACAGATCCACTTTTCCGGCCAGAAAAACAAAATTAACTACCGTGAATTTATCTCCAGCAAACCGTTTTTAGATTTGTCCGGTTTTATTTAAATCATGAGTGTCAAGTTTCCGGATCGTCAACGGTTGCCGTGCAACGTTGGCAATCAGCGATGCGGATTTTCCCCACTAATTGGTCCCTCGACAATATTTTGGAATATTTATAATTTCAAATCGGCCGACTGTTAAATTGCCGAAGCTAGTCAAATGAATCCTTCATCGTTTATTTGCTGAACCAGTTGCTCTAATTATTGCTCATTTCATATTCACCTTTTCTCATTAGAATCGCTGCGTTAGGCAACTGAATCGAAATTAATTATACGCACAGCGTGATTATTAATATTGAAATAAGGGTAATAAACAGTGAAGAGCCTTTGAATTTCTTGGTAAGTAGATATTTATTAATTTTGTACTTAAAAAGCATACAACCAAGTTTACATTTCATGCTTAGGTACATGAATGCCTTGCCTCTCGTGCACTATGTCGCACCAATCTTACTATTTTAAAACAAAATTATGATAATTCTAGAACAAGATTTTTTCAAAAGAACATAATTCACTTGAAATGAGATTCATAAAACATCTTAATGGATACAAGTTAGAACGTAGCTTTAACTTAAAGCGATTAGTTTTATAATTGTATTTTTTTAATTAATTTTATTTTATTATAATTGTAGTTTTATGTGAACTGTCAATCTCTAGCATTATTAAGGGATGACAGCGCGCTTTGCCGACACCTCGCCTAGATTTTGACACTGGATAATGTCTACAGAATATAATTATTATAGGCATGCTGTCCCAATAATAAGCATCGGTTTGAAATCAACATCCAACTTGAGCGATTCCATTGATGAATGCTTTTGACTTCTCTAGACGAAAAGAAGCTTTAGGACTGTAGTGGTACTAAGCTCCTGCTTTTTTCTTTTATTTACAAGAGTAAAGGTATTTATTTAGTTTAGTCAACTCTGCACGAAAGGACTGCACTCTTACTAAAATGGGACTGGACACTGGGTATTTCTGCCGCATGCCGAACGAGCTGTGAGCTGTAACTGATGCCCTACAACAGTGACATGGGGTCGCGGCAGACAACGGAGGAGATGGCAGGACGACCAGGATGTCTTTGAAAAGAAAAAATACGAACATACTTACAACAGAATTGAGAACCTCCTCCTTTTTTGTTAGTCGGTTAAAAACAAAAACAAAAATAAGGCATTATCAACCATTGTTCGTCGTACTATAAACTTTAGCAGGACCTTACCTTTGTTCCAATTACAGGCAAAGTATAAGACTAACATCAATTTGCCTATTTACTGTTCGGTCCCTTCCACTCGATTGGAAAAGTCATGCTCAGTTAACCGTTTTGTTTATCGCAGAGTCCATTGGTTGGAAACATGGGATAATCTTTATTGGACCAAGAACTCAACGAAAAAAAACTAGTCAATATTAGGCTCATGACATGGGCTTTATGCTCAGATTGCCAGTGTTGCGCATATAGTTTTATTTTTTACTATTTAGTGTAAGTAATTGGTTAACCACCGCGTTCTTATTAGCAATATGAAAAAAAAATCAGTTTGTCGCTGCATGGCAAAAGCCTGCAGGCCTAGCCATATTACAAATTCTATTTCTACTATCGTAATCGATAAGGCCACTATAGTAATAAAATGGCGTGAATAGAATCAGCTGATGTCAACTGTCAAGTGTATTTAATTTTCAGCCATATTACAAATTCTACTCGTTAACTACGTTAAATTTATTGCAATGTATGTGTCCAGATCTGGGCCTGTGAGCTGTAACAATTCTAGTGGCTAAAGCTTTAACTTTCATGCACGAAGTTGTGGGTTTTTTGCGAATGTAAAAAATGTAAACAGATTTACTTTCACTGATATCGGTGAAAGAATAAATCATTAGGAAACCGGGACTTTTAATAAATATAAAGTTACCACTACGACTTCGGAAAGCGATGTCATCAATGCTCAAGCCTTTCTTTAGTAGAATAGTTCTTTATTAGCATAATATTATGATAGTTTTAATTTAGGCATAAAAGAAAACGTTAAAGGCGAGAATAAATTGATGCAGTGGTGTAGTTTAAATGTTGTATTAATATTAATTTGATAAAACAAACAAATAACTAATACTTATTTGATGAATACGTGTCTGTAGAGTATTTTTAATGTATATTGAATGCCATCGAGTATTTTGATGTTATTTAACAGCTTTTCATTACCATAAATTACATGGAATAAGTAAACTTAGTTTCATAATAAGCTTTTATTTCGCTGTGATTATGAACTAAAAGCTGTTCATAAAACAGTGACGAAGCCATAAATATACCGCCTGATTCACATATTATTTCATATGCACCATCCATTCAGTCTATCTAGGTTATATTATACGAATGCATTCACATGCATAAAGTTTAGTTAAAGCCGAACCGTGCCGTGAATCCGTATAAATCCCGAGTTTCACACTGCTACATAAACTCATCCTCTCGTATATTCTGACTCGTTTTTATGGAAAAGAATGAACATTCTGAAGACTGGATCAATGTCACGAGCAGTATGATGTTTGTAATGGAAAAAAGTAACAAAACCATACAAGTGCTATTTGGACTCTGTACACGAAAGATTTCATAAAACGTCACGTAATAGCGCCGATAAATATTCGGCGTTTGTGTTCTTTCGGTGTTTAATTTTTTTATCGATTATAGGCCATGAGGCAGCCTCACAACAGCGGTAACAGATAGATAGATGGACAGAAGAGCAGCGGAGGCCTAGTTATAAAGTCTCACCCTTAATGCAAGGCACCCAATAAGTCCGTACTAATGAGAGCGGATGTTTTGGTTCCAAGTACTCAGACATCAAAAGTAGATTAAGTAGAAAAGTATCGCCATTTTCTTTGAACTTTTAACAAGAAATCACACACATTCTGAGTCAATAACGTGCACTTTAATTCTATGCTTTGTTTACGAATACGTACAATCTAAAAGCTATTCATTGTCATGTGCCTAGCCTATTCCCAACTATGTTGAGTTCGGCTTTTAGTTTAATAGAAAGCTTTTGAGACGAGTACCTAATTCATATCTACGATTTAATTTATACCTATGGGTTTATATCTATGGTTAAGGGCGCCCATACAAAACCGCGATGCGAATTGCTGCGATGCGATTTCGTCCGGTAAAGCGTTGGTTCAGGTGAGAATACCTCGCAGATATTTGCGATGCGTTGCGAATTCGCAGTTATGTGTGGGAGCCCTTATTGTGCTGACCTCATACATCTTAGTATTAATACTGAAATATAGCTGCAGGAATCCAACTTTTTTAAAACGTTCTTCTGAGCTAAGTGGTTTCCGTGAAAAAGTCCTTTGTTAAAAAAAGTTATTTATTAAAAAAAGTAATTCATTAAAAAAACGTTTTCATGTTATGCTTACGTCAAATTCTATGAAACTTGCTTGGGCAACACATAGTTTTTATCGTAGACTTTAAGTTACCCTAAAACAACAATCATTTTGTTAAATGATGTGTAATACCTAGATAATAACTTATGATATTTCTTGAAGCCTTTGGTTAGTGAATAACGTATAGTAAGTGTAAGAGTTTATGTCAACCGTGGGCTTCTGATTTGCCTTCACATGCCGTCGAGAAATGACTCTCAGACATGCTGGTGTCTTCACGATGCTTAACCTTCTTTAAAGCAAGTGATTATAGTATATTATATATTTTATTTTTAATTTTTTTATGTTCGTCGGCACGTGGAGCTCCTCAAGTTCCGAGTTGAGCTCACGATTACTGACAAATGCTTGCACTGACTGATCTGGCCTCCTCATTCTGTGTGGTTCTTTCCTCTAAAGACCATCTCTGACACTAATCTAAAAGAAGAAAGAAAGAAAATATGTTTATTTGGGACACGTACAGGAATTTAACAGTTTAAAACTTAAACTAAATTTAACATATTAAATGAATAACAGAAAGACCTGCATGGATCTGCATGGATCTTACATGATTTGACCAAGATAATGTCTGGACTTTAAAAGAGACTATGACCTCTGAGTTTCTTTCGGTGTTTCTTCTCAGAGTAGTCAAATAGTGAAACTCCGATCTCATTTACTAAAAAAAATGACGTGTAAAAGTGTTTGTGAGAACCTATTTACAAAAATAAATATCATTTACACAATTCGCACATGAATTCGAAGCGTCTGAGCTCCTTGGGTGCCAACTCAAAACCAGTCTGTTTATTATGAGATGCTATTTGTCCACGGGCAAAATTTAAATTTTCTTATAATAGACCTAATGAAGAATATGGTTTGCCATCATGTTCTTTGCTCAATGAATTTGCTCGTAATTGTCTTATTAGGAACAAGATCAAATAATACAAATCCAGTCTCTTGCCCTGGAGGCAATTGGTTGGAATAAGCAAATAAGTACCTCCTTTCAACACGTGTAGACTTGGTTTTTGGAGCGGAAAAGAATTGGTAGCTTGCTCATTCTCTCAGTAATTTTGTTGATCTATCAACATATGGTAAAAGGTAGCAGGTAAATGAGGGTAAGTAGAAAGGTACCTAGTAAAATCGCACGTACGAGGCCAGCACGTCAAGCTATCGCAATGTGGGAAAATTCTTTGATACTATTTCAACTTTAACACAAACAAGTTATGGTTCATGATCAATTAGGAAAATCAAAGTTCGTTGCGTTCGTTTGATTAAATTGAACATTGTCAGAGTTCAATTAAAAATAAAGTTGGTACCTAAACATCGAACTCATCGAAGTCAACTTAAGTTAGTTTCCATAGACAGTTAAGGAAGTAAAAGATGAAGAGATGGCGGTTTGTCTTCATTTTTAATTAAAATTGTCTACTAAAAAATAAATATAGAAGAAAATTTATTTTCAGCACCAAGGAGCAAGCATAAATTAAAGATAGTTGAGTAGCTGGGGCGTAATAAGAGAAATATTTTTTGTAAAGTTTTAGCTAGTCGTAAAAAATATCATGATAATGTTCTGACTAGTATATTTATCGGAATCTAGCGCGAAAAGACTTGAACAATTAAATCTGACATTAGAATTGAATATTGTTAATATATTATATGTATAAAACCAATATACCGACAAGAACTGCTTCGTTTGTTTTGTGTACAAAAGCGCTACTGCAGGCCAAGAGGTTCTGGGATTTATTTAATTTACAGAGTGAATCATAGTTGCGAAGTTCATTACCGCAATGTATGTACCTGCGGAAGTTTATTTTTATAAGTAAAAAGATGTAGATAGGTTACCTAAACAACATTCGATCTTCGAAAACAGCACACTAACGCACGCACGCGTCCGTCGACGGCGCAACGCGACTCTGAGGTCAAGTGTGGCTAGTTACGTAGCCACATTTAACGTGTCGCTTGCTGACTTTGATTGTGACGTACAGTCGTACACGTATCACGTACGTTGTCGCAAAAGATGCGTACAGCCGGTCGATTCAGTAAAAGTCACGCCGTGAAAACTTGAGTGAAGTGAACTGTCAGTGCCTTGCATTAGTATGGAATGACAGCTCAATTCGCCGTCACTACGCCTACATTTCACGCGGTGATTTGACTAGAATCGCACTGCGGTACAAGTTGCTGTTTAAATATCCTTCCGCGATCGTATGTAACTTGGTTTTTAACTTTTCAATCGTAGAAACACAATAGAAAGACAATGACCGCCGTCAGATCGCAAAAAGCTACGTCCGACTGCCCTACTCTTTAGCAAAATTCTCTTAAAAAAAGAGTTTATCAATAAAAATAAAATGACTTGGTCACTGGACATAAATAAAATCAAAGTAAGAGCTTCTACCTACCTTCTGTTGGCTTCGTCTCATAAAACTGCTGCATTCGGCGGTAGTTTCAATTTCGCTGCTACTCGATGCAGAAACGTCCTGCCACCGCCTTCTCGCCGTGCTGTTAGAACAGTTTGTGCTGCGTATTCAAAACAGTACCTACTGGTTAGAAAACTTACCCAGGGTTTGCACACAGTTCGTATAAGACAGCGACCCAGCAGCATTACACGTTTTCTTTCTTTCTCAACCAACACAAATAAACAACACTAACACATAATAAAAAGCCGTACACACGCACTTTGTTGGTGTAGTCTCATTTCAGTGCTCTTTTCTACTTAAAGGTATGATTGTTTTCTATTTTACCAATCAACAGTAGGTATTTTTTTTATTTGTAATTTTTGTATCATAGAAAAGCTAATACTTTTTGCGAGCCGGCTATACTAGCTAGTGATAAGGTATTTTACTAAGAAAGTGGATTATGTTGTCCGAATTTAAATAAATAAATAAAATTTTATTATACGGTTGTGTCCGCGCGTTTTGTAATTTGTCAATTTGTCATAAACCATAGAATGACAGCTTAAACCACAGATAACGTAAGCGACAAAAGACGCTGGAGCGTGGAAGACGCGTTGGAGAGTTCTTATTCTTTTTATTAAGTATTGTTTGTTTTTTTTTTATTGTATTACTCTATGCTTTGATTGCATTATTTTATTAATTTATTAATATTTTATTCCTCTAAGAATAGCCTACCTATTCTTCTGTAAGTGTGTCCATAGCATTACTGTTTTTCTTTAAGTGGATGTGTTAATGTAACTCGCGAAATTCAAATTTTCTGTTTTTTTTTTGCAACTTGCCGTTCAGTGTCAAGCTATTATATGTTGAACACAATACGATTTTTCAACTTATTTGAGTTATAATTATTAAAATTGCAAGTACAATCCTTTAAGTTTATTTACATTTTAATCCCATTTCATAACTTTTTCTTGAAATACCTAATCATTCAATGGGATTATAATACGAACAGGGTTGCCTTAATGATTTGAATGACGATGATGTGATGTATGTATTGACTATTAAAGATAGGATTGCAATTCTTAATAAAAAAGTTCCACTGAGTTATAAGGAATAAACAGCCGTTGTTTATTTATCTGTGATGTCAATCCTAGTGCTTATCATTTGCTGCTTGCATGTGCATCATTTGACCAAAGATTCCGTTGCCGGGCTCCTATTAATTTTATTAGATCTGAAAATGGAGGCAGCTGTTAGTCCGTTTGTAGCATAATAAAAATTCTATGACACCTCAGCACACTAGGAATGAGGCAAAACAAAGATGTCGAAATTAAAAACTTGTAACTTTGGGTAGCTACAAAAAACGGCAGCTGCATGCGGTGTGTCCGAGACAACAGTTTTTATTACAACGGATTTGAACCACCACCTCATGCATGAGAGGTAGACGCCTTAACCTCTGGGCCATCACGACATTAAGCTTAATCTTTTAAAATAAAATTTGTTTGCATTTAACACCACTGTGAATACACCTTTGCCTTTCAGTTACACTGATGACTCACTGCATTCTTAACGCGAACGAACTATACTTGATTCGTATTTCTTGGTAGAATTCATTAAACTTTGTATTAATTTCATCACTTTGTAAAAAAATTGCTTGAAATAGGTAATTAACATGAAAAACAACTAGCTACTCGACTTACCAATAGATTATTAAAATACGGATTCTACGAAAGTATTACGCCGGACGTTGCTTCGACTTTTTTCAAGCCTTTCAGTGAAAAATTACGAGAGGAAAATGGCGGAGAGGTAGGAAATTGAAAAATTGATTGATACGCAGTAAGGACAGAAAAATGATTTACATAGGGCGTTTGGTTAGGCGATAGTAGTTTATAAGGGAGTGATGGGTCAAGGCGAATCCTTTTCCAAGACGCCCCTCACTATTAAGAAAAAGAACCGTCTGTTAGTTACTTAATACATTTATTGTTTCCACATGTGAACTTATACTCCATCCGAGTAGGTAGTTAACTAAAGGTAAACAGTCTTGACAAGTCTTTTTACATAAACGCTTATTAATTAAATACAATTACTGTTTAAAAAAATAAATTAATTGATCATGTAATCGTTTTTGTTGTATCTAAATTTGTTTTCAGCTGCATTTTATTTTTAAACTGCGTTATTAACTAAAAATACCTACATGCCAAAATTGTTTACCTTTTTTATCTACCCAATCGGATGGAGTATAGGTGGTAGGTTTTACAAAAAAAAACATTTATTTATATATTTATAAATAAATATATTAAATATGATAATTGTGAACCCTGTCCGGCACAGCAAAGTAGTAGAGAGGAAGAGTTTACTGTTTTAATTCAATTATATATTGTAATTTTACTGTAGTTCAAATTAAGTGGGTACGTAGGTTTGTAGTGGTGGTTAGGTAGGTGGTTATTGTTCAGCTACTTTTGACAATTTAGCTGCAAAGTGTTGTTTAGCTAATTTTGAACTTTTGAGATGTTAATTCAGTTCTGGCACTAGTCTTGTTGAGCATTTGTGTAATCTAAGGTGTTTATGAGTTTAGGAAATTTGGATATGGTCATCGACTTTTGAGGCTGACTGTACTAGCACAGGTTGACAATACAAATACAAAATAATATTGTTGTTGTAAATAGTTTAATAAGTAAAGCTGGTAAATACTACAAAAGCACCTTTGTAATATAAAAGCTATGGTATCTTACAGTATTCTCGTGACTAAAAGAGTGGATGAATTTGAGTGTTGACGGTCGGAGAAGAAGAGGAACACCAAAGGAAAGATGGATGGATTGCGTAAGAAATTATATAAAAGATAGGGGATTAAATGATAGTATGACGAATGACCGAGGAAAATGAATGAAAAAAACGTGTTGCGCCGACCCTAAATAACTTGGGACTAGGGCAGAAAGATTATGATAGAGTTTTTATTAGTTAGGCCCACGGTTTTAGTTTTCTTTATTGTATTATTTCAATTAATGTTTTAACCAGTTATGTAAATATTTTTCACAATAAACCCAACCCACCCTGGGTAGTGTAAATATAATAACAACAAAATTATTAAATGGTTTCAAATTCTTCTAAAACCAAACAAAAAACACCTCAAAAATAGCCAGACATTGCCTTACTTATACTTATTTTACTTTTAAATACTAAGAACGACTTTCTCGGGTTTTTTTCCTTTTGCTCAATAGAATTGTAACAATATTTCTAGATGAATACTTTGCCGTTTCTGAGAACAATTTCCAAGACGAAATCGGGTGACTATTTTCGGTTTTTTTTTGCAGTTTATTTATAGTTATTTTGTCACTTTATTAGTTGACAAAATAACTATAAATACTTATATATAATACTAGTCAATACTTACAAGGTCAAAAGATAGATTCTCCTGAAGTTTACTTAATGATCGCTAAATTTCAATTACTGACTTGGCAGTTACAGATATTTCGTGTAATTAATGCCAATTAAGCTTTCGACTAACAGGCAGTAAAACTTAATTTAAAACACGTTTACTCACCTGTATCTAGTTAAATTGGAAGCCGTCCCCAACATACACAGGCCAGCAAACTAAATATCACACTCAAAATGGGAATAACTTTTCAGGAGAATATTCTTTAACATCGACTGCCAAACTTCGTCTTTTAAGCCATTTAGTCAGTGCCCGAGAAGGCCATACCAGTTATTAAAAAATCAATAACATGTGAAACATAGGTACTTAAAAATTGTCAATAGATTTTTTTGACACTAAGCTACTCGGTGAAAGTATTACGAATGTATAGTTTATAAGTTTTAAAGAAAGCTGATAAAATTTTCTATAAAACGCTTATATACATACATACATACATACATAAACTCACGCCTTTTTCCCATGGGGGTAGGCAGAAACTACAGAGCGCCATATGCTACGATTCTTACATACTTCTTTTGCTTCGTTTACATTCACACATGTTGTCATACACACGCGCCGGTTGCGAGTACTACGCACCAAACCTTTCTGAAGAAGAATAAAACGCTTTTTTGAATAAAATCTCTAACTTGTCTGTATGGTTTAGATAAAAATAAAATAAAAGTGTAGTACCTACTTAGTTTTGCAGGCCAGTGTAGTTGGAAAAAGGCTTGGCAGATGATGATGTGAGTATCATAGCCTATCTATACAGACATGTGTGTACAGACGCCAGCACATCAAGTTACCCCAATGTGTCAAATTTTGCCAATTGAATATGAACCTTATTCAGTTTGACTTAAAGTTGAAAAACGATCAAAGAAATTTGACACATTAGGGTAACTTGATGTGCTGGCATCTGTACAATAAGCCATTCCATTTGCAGATAATAGTCTGATAGTTATTCATTTTATTTTTAACCATGTAAAGCTTTAACATATTTATTTATTCGTCGTTTTTGGCTGGATCCCAGCAGCTGTCTGCTGAAATATGTAAATCCTGCATAAAAAAACCTTTGGTTTTTGTGAAATTAAAATTCATTTAATGAACGTAGCTGAAATTATGTCATAAAAAAGTTTTTTTTTTTTAATATTGTGTTGGAAATCGAACCCAGGCAAGTCAGGGCCACTAGACCAACAGGCCAGTTAAACCTTCAAGACCAGTTCCATATAAATCTATCTTCTAAACCCGCTGGCACCGCCGTCGTAACGCGGGCGCCCGGTTGCCGCTGACTTCGTGTCCAGGCCTTATATATCCTGTTTTCTCTTTAGTAGGTACACATACATACATCTATCTTAAACTCCGAATCCACTAGGATACGTAGTTTAAGATACATGTATGTATGCGTGTCCTGAAACTATTCAGGGTAGGTACGTTGCCCTGTCATATTATTATACCAGATTAAGACTAACGACATCAATTGAGGTCGCATCAGGCATTGTTACCAACAAAACGTTAACCTTAGTTCGTCGCCACATAACTATAAGATCTATCTATACAATTACATTGTTTAACTATCAGAATTAAGAGATGTATTAAGTATAGGGTTAAAAACAATTCATCCACATCGCTGACAACAATTGCCTCATTAAATGGTAGTGCTGATTCTCTAACCGAAATAAAGGCCAGTGTCCTGGTCACATGAAAAAGAGAAGTTAAGTAGGAACATTGTTAGGAGAGCATAGTGACTCAGTGGTTACGGCAGTGATTTATGAGTAGTCTTATGTTTTAACCCAGACAGGCGTTTTACTTAGTGTAAAGTTTTTCATCACCGGTATGCCCTAAAACCATTCTGGGGCCGCGTGGTAGATTACCGGAATATAGGTTTGTACCTACTAGACGATCACCTTTTTTATCTCTAGACGGAAAACCTCAGATGTCGTCCACCCTGGGAAGGCAGACAGAGGTCTGTCACACAAACTGTTTCACAACTGCACCAGGGATTGTGGGAACGTACGAATCTTCCTAATCTAATAAGTATCTCCGTTCGGAAAATACTACGAACTTGCAGACGTCACGCGGTTGCAACCGCGTAGGTCCCGTCCCCGTGGGAATACAGGGATAAAATATACTTTTTTGCAAAAATTAAAACCGAATTTAAAAAAAACACAAACAATAAAAAGTAGAAAAAAAAACACAAAAAAGTGAAAAATAAATAAACATAAACATAGCATAAACTTTATTTGATTGATTTGGTGTTTTGTCACCAGCTTCTGAAGGTATTTATTTTTCATTTTTTTGTGTTTCTCCTCCTTTTTTGAAGTCGGTTAAAGAAGCCTATGTCACCTGGGATAGTGTAGCTTCCAAGCGGTAAAAGAATTTTTCTAATCGGTCTAGTGCTTCCGGAGCCTATTCAATGCAAACAAACTTTAAAATAGTACTAGCTGCCCTGGCAAACTTCGTTTCGTCATTACTTTATTTAGTTTTTAATAGTTTACATCCTATTCTCAGACCTACTGAATAAACACACAAAATTTAAAAAGAATCGGTCAAGCCGTTTCGGAGGAGTTTTGTTATATACACTGTTACACGACAATTTAATGTATTATATATACATACGTTTAATAAGATGACAAAAAATAGATCCAAACAAAATAACTACTACTACTTTTTATTTAGCGAGTCTCTAATGTGATCTTATTTAGACATTTTGTGCGCGATAGAATCAAAATGTCCACATACTCCTATATATAGGTACATATATAATTATATAAATCCAAGTATTTTATCATAATTATTTACTCACCTTTAAATCTTTCCTGGACTTCCACAAACATTTCAAAACCAAAATCAGCTAAATCGGCCCAGCCGTTCTTGAGTTTTAGCCGGACTAACGATTTTTATATACATAGATAAAAGATTAAATTTATATAAGACTTTAAAATACGCGCTATTACATTCCCGAACATATTTCTCCTCACAAACAAATTGAAACAGAAGCCCGAATCTCTGTTTACTATCCACAGTATAAAAACATAAATGCAGCGCTCTAGCGCTTGCGCTGAAAAGCTCGTAAATTTCATAGATAGCGCTTGTCGCTGCTTGATTGAGGACCGTGAATCTTCAATAGATTGACGCGATAAAATAGTGCAAATAGCGGCATGATGGGATGACGTCATTGTGGAGACGTCACGGGACGATTATTTTCTAGCTGGAGACTTTGCATTCTGGTAGTTTGACCTATATTCACTGACTGGGTGCCAATTGCCGTGAATATTTGAAAAATGTTATGAACATATTCTTAGGTTTTTTGAAAAACAACTTGCTGACCAGATCTGATGCTGTAGTGAACTTAGACTTAAATCATGAAAATGTTGTCGTGTAGTACCTACCTATATGGAGTAAATTATTCTTATAAATTAGTCAAAACTACTTCAAAGCGCTTACTAATAGCGTTCTTATGAAAATTTAAACAACATGCTGTTCCTTTTTTAAAAGCCTTGTTTGCCAACCAGTTTGTCTAAGACCCCATCAAACTAAATAAATACATGAAATCGTAACTAGTGTCCGACTGAAACAGTTGTTTTTTTTTTCAGGAGATTGCCTTATTTTTTACACTTAAACAGTTCACCTAATTATTAATGGAATAAATCTTCTATAACCTATTTTAAAAACGTAAAAAAATGTGATAAAACAATACAGAAATGCTAGTATAATGTTGAAAATAATAATTCATTGTCATCTTGTTGTATTTGTCAGTCTAGTTTACAATCTTTGCTTCTTCTTCTTCTTATTTTCGTGTGCTTAGTGAAGAACCTGGTTTTTGAGTCTTTATGCCACCCATAGATTCCTAACTTGGCTTCGCATGCCTCTGAGAAATATTTCTCTAGCATTCCCTCAAGATTTTTTCCTTCACCGATTTTAAAGCTAGTCATAGCTATACAATAAGCACATGAGTTCGAACTCAATAGGTAGTCATGCAATCCACTGGTCATACTTTGACGCTTTCACTGCCATACAATCTTTACTAATACCACAGTATAAATATTAATACAGTAGGACGACGCCCTTGATCTCTGGAAAAATGCCGACAACTTCTACACGCGTTAGACTTGAATAATACCTCCCGCACTACGAACATCGGTTTGTTCGCTATGCGGGAGCGGCTATCCCGCGTCTCGCCCCTCACACCCCGCACGATTGCACTGTCTAGAAGACAGCTTCGTCGGACGACTGTATGTTTTTAGACTGTAAATATAAAAATATTTTTTGTACTAAGAATATAAAAATATTTTTTGCTATTTTTTTCTCGTCTTCATAATATGGAAATATAGTATCCATTACAGTCTAAGCTAAACGGGCTAAACGATTTGGGCCTAGATCTACTGGATGAAAGAAAGGTCAGATTTAAGTAAAGCCCTGGGCAATGAAAAACATGATATTATTTATGTAAATGGTAAAATGATGAGTTTTATGATTACATTTTATTTTGTAGGGATTTATTAAACTTTTTTTTAATAGGAAGGGCTAGTAGCTTTGTAATCAACTGTATGGATTAATCCTTATGCTGGAACTTTTGATTTATCACAGACTAGGGTAGCTAGCCTTTCGGTATTCTTTAGGATACATATTGGAGAGTGTTAACGGGAATTACATGACTTGATTCTGCCATCACCTTTCTACCATCGGACAACCCGCCGTACGGCGAGTGTCCATCGTTGTTCGGTTCGTCCCTTACATCGTTGGCACTTCCTCGATTCGGACAAAGCGCTTCGCTTCGTCGTTTATACCGCGTGCATCGAAGGACTTGAATAACTTGCCTGCTGCAGTCTTCCCGTCCGACTATAATTTAGGTGTCTTCAAGGCTAGAGTGAATAGGCTCTTAATAAACTAGTGCGCTTCACCATCACTGATTGCATCACTGCTTACCATCAGGTGGGATTGCAGTCAAGGACTGGTTTATAGAATTAAAGAAAAAAAAAGACCAGAAATTTTTAGCCCAGTCAAATGAGATCAAAAAATGGGTGAACTTGGAAATAATTGTTAGTTGGCGTTCTCCTTCAGAAAACGTTGGTGGGGTTCACTGTTAGTCTTAATTCCAATTTTCGGGTTGTGATTTTTGTTTCTAGTTTAGCTCGTTGATTTCCCGTATCAAATTTAATTCGACTTGTCTATTTAAGCCACTGTGACACCACTTTGGCATCTTGACCTTTCCATCAGTTTTCATAGATAATTGCATATTATTCCTGTTTTAGGTCAATTTGGCAATTTGACAATTTTCACACACCAGCAAAAGCACCTCTTGTCACCATTCGACTTCTAAACGCCATATTTTATGAACCAACAGTTTATTACAGTGGAAAAAGCATATGTGGCCAATGGTAATCATAAAAATCTACTAGGTACTGTTAAAATTATATGGAACACTACCTTAAATCCTCTAAGTATACAGGTTTGTTTGTAAGGATCATTTATAAGCAACTTGCCACAGTTGACCGGTATACAACATAGCTTTAATATTCCTTTCCAACGCATATAAAATCATTTCAACGTGTATTCCGTTATTTTTAATAAAAATAAATAAATGTAAAATTGTTTCTTTTGTTGTTTTTATTTTAAGCACTTTTAATCTTGTACAGTTTTTACTTCGGTTTCCAGGGAAATCAGAAACATTCTGGCGTTCAGTGTGCTCACATATGGGATCAACTCGGTCAGAACCTGCATATTACGTTTATCTCACCTATAAACTTCGACTGTATAGAAACTTAACAATATAAAAACAGGGTGAAAAAATCAATGTGCTCTGAAGGTAGACTTTAAATTCTGAATGTGATATGATAATTTTATGATAAATGTGATAAATTATGGTTAATCAAAGAATGTGTGCTGCAGCAGCAGCTTTTGGCAAATTGCGGTCTAAAGTTTTCAGATCGCATGATCTGAAACTGAGTACCAAGATATCTGTGTACATGGCAATCGTTCTCCTAAATCTTCTTTACTCGTCGGAAACGTGGTGTCTCTATCGTCAACAGAAATTCATTTTGTTTTCTCAAATCAAATCTAATAATGTCAATGTTGATATATCGTTTATTTAATTTCAGTGAAATATTTGACATTTAACTATCCTCTATACTATACTAATAATCCTAGCATGTACAATCACAAATTTAATTTTTTCCTTTGACATTTAATCTTAATCGCCCATTTTATATAATTTTATATAATTTTAATAACTCACCAGTAAGATGTAGGTACCTAATTTCTAAGTAATATGGAGGTAGTCGGTAGACTGAATTTGATGAGCCACTTGCGTCTATCGCCAGGATCCATGCGTTTTTCACTATCATTTTATCTTTCTTTCTGCGACAGTCATTGCTATTTTATCTTTCACTTTAGGTTTTAATAATAGTTACCGCGCCAAACGCGACAAATGTGCCTACTACGTCAAAAATCCGTCGCCACGTCGACCAGCCCGGTGGCTTGCCATTGGTCGACTGATGCGCCATGTTGACAGTAAGACACGTTTACTCGATACACACTACACAGATTTATTTAAATATTACTTTTAACTGTATTCGTTTTTACACTTTTTACTGTATTTATTTTAATGATTTATTTTATTTAATAATATTTATTATGTTTATTTTATTTACCTTCGTCCGTGTGTCACTGCGGGGTGCCAACTGAAAACCAGCGCTGGGTGTCTGACGCCCAGCAAATGCTGAGATGGTTACCCTTTCGGCATGGACACGCTCAGCGCAATTTGTGTACCTGCTATTAATTTATTACTTCTGTTTTCTTGGTTGCTGTGCGCTTGTTGTGTCTGTGCTGAATAAATATTTTTCTATTCTATTCTATTCTTCTTTCTATTCAACATATACGGACCTTGGATAAATTCCATATTAAATGCCTCCGAAATATCATGAACTTCAGATGGTCGGACTGTATTAGAAATACAAAGGTCTTAAGGCAGGCTAAGGTTCTTGGCGTGGAGGCCTACTTGATGAGGCGCCAGCTAAGGTGGTGTGGGCATATCTCCAGAATGCGCGACGAGAGACTGGCGAAGCGCATCTTCTATTCTGAACTCCAGGAAGGAAAACGGAAACGTGGTGGTCAGTTTTTAAGTTTCAAGGATATTCAGAATAGACACTTTAAAATATGCGAAATTGACCCTTTAGTGTGGGAATAGCAGGCACAAAATCAGCCTGACTGGAGACGTCGTGTGCATCAGCAAGTTAACGCATTTGAAGAAAAAAGGAGGTCACAATTGGATCAAAAGCGCGATGACCTTAAAGCTAGGCAACCTAAAGCTATACCCTATAATATCATCAATGGTGTTCTGACATGTCCGCTTTCTGCTCGTACCTTTTCGGCCAAAGTAGGATATGCTAGCCACTTAAGAGCACACGAGAGAGCAGCAGAACAAAGCCCTTGACAATCATGTCATGCTCCCCAGCAGAACCACTTTGTCTACATTATTTACAAATTATAGGATAAAATGTAGATAATGTCTATATCAAAAATTGAATATTGTTAGTTTCTTGGAAAATATCAATTCAAAGTGGTCATGCTACAGAGCATACTCTCCAGCAGGACCACTTTAAAATAACGCTTATTTCACGCTTATTATGCACAGGTCTTAATATAAACAAATGTATATTTATTGTATATCAAGATAACATCTACAATTTTAGGTAAATACTTACTGATCTTTAGTAACATGTACCTAAATGATTTACCGGAAAGCGCCTGCTATGAATTTCTTAGCAAATAACAAGATTAATACATATATTTCTTTACAATATATAAACTAATAAATTGTATATCAAGAAAACTTATTTTTTATAGCTATCAAGAAAACTGATTCATAATCAGTTTTCTTGATAGCTATAAAAATTAAGTAAAATAGACAAACATGTAAATATAATTTGTTTTATTTTTATGATTAAAAACAATACATTTAATCATTTTTTAGCGTTATGATATGTGATTTTATACTTATTTTAAATTTAGTTTTGGTAACTTTGCTTGTATTGTCATCATAACAGTACCAACCTGAACTACTTTTACAGTGTGACTTATAATGTCCTACATCACCAGGTAAGCCTGAAATATACTCCACGACAGAAACGACAGAGTACGTCCTATGTTTCAAAACTATTGTTTCTAATACATCGCTTATTTTTATATAATCATCATATTTAAAAATTATAATATCAGATAACTCGTAAGAGTCAGTAATCGTGCTATTATCTGTGTTACACTTACGGCATAATCGAGTCTTACGAGATAACATTGAGTTTGCCGATTTATCTAAGCTAGTCGCTATACCCTCATCGGCCAATGTAACAATATCCAATGGTAAAATTGGACAATTCCGTTCAGACACATAATCACAACTGGAGCATTGCTTAACATTTTTCGCACTAGAAAATTCAGTTATTAAAAGACTTTCAAAAATTTTAGTAACGTGACACGCACAGTTGACAACTTGAATATTGCCTCGTATTACTTTTTCGAAAGAGTTTAACAAAATTTCTGCCCTCAATCTTAGTACATCTATAGCATCATCGTGATTCAATATCGCCTTTACTAAACCCTTGCCTTTGCAAATGCCAAACTTTTTCCTTCCAATAATTCATGAACACTCCTGTGTTCCTTGTAGGCGACCGCAAATGCGTGGGCCACAGCATCGAAAGCACATGTATTCTGGACAACTACGTGATCCATATGAATCAGGAAAATAATTGTTGTTCAAACAGATATAAAGAAGTACGTATAAACGTAACATACCTAGTTACTACACCAGTGAAACGTCCAGGGAATTTCTAAAGAATACACGAGATGGCAGTGTATTAAATTCCGCGTCTTTTGATTGGTAGCTGTTTATGTGCAGTGTAGAGAATACAAAATTAAAATTCAATTAATAATTATAAATTAATTGTAGTAGTTTATTGAATGTCTTTGATTGTAGATGTTATTATCTTGATATACAATTTATTAGTTTATATAATGTAAAGAAATATATGTATTAATCTTGTTATTTGCTAAGAAATTCATAGCAGGCGCTTTCCGGTAAATCATTTAGGTACATGTTACTAAAGATCAGTAAGTATTTACCTAAAATTGTAGATGTTATCTTGATATACAATAAATATACATTTGTGTATATTATGACCTGTGCTTATTAAGCGTGAAATAAGCGTTATTTTAAAGTGGTCCTGCTGGAGAGTATGCTCTGTAGCATGACCACTTTGAATTGATATTTTCCAAGAAACTAACAATATACAATTTTTGATATTAAGCTACAAAAATATAGACATTATCTACATTTTATCCTATAATTTGTAAATAATGAAGACAAAGTGGTTATGCTGGGGAGCATGACATTGACAATCAGTGGAAAGTCAGCGAATGCAGTCGCTGTGGCCGAAATCGGCTAGAAACCATCATCATCATCATACTTTATATTACACGCGGTAGAAGTTATAATACTTCTTTGGCGTAATATTAGAAAAAAAACTAAAATGTTGACTATAGCCCGCTAACTTAAGGGTGTCGATTATTCGTGACAGTGTGCGCACACATCGTAAAACATTTGTTCTCATCCTTTTTCCCTAACGCGCCGAAAGAAGTTTAACCTCAAAAAATTTCGTATCATATGCATATAATTTAACTAACTCATTTAAAAATCACCAACATAAATCATTGTGTGTATGTACAAAACTATAACCACAAAACCACATTTCTAACCACTTTATATGTTCAATTTAGTGATAGCTTAAATAAATAGCAACACCATTTCAGTTCAAACGTTGTTTTCATTGATATAAACTGTTATAAATTACTCTGACTTTGACTTGGGCGTGTATGATTCACGTACAACTGTTTATGGTATCACCAGCAATTTATTAACTACTCGTTTTACAGTTTGTATGTTATGGAACACAGTATAATTTTGGTACGCGATACTACGCGTTAATAAAATAAGTCGCTTTAACTTGATATACTTGAGAAAGATTAATGCGTACGAGATAAATGATAATGATATTTTTTTCTGTAAATAGGTTTTTACAAACACTTTTAAACGTCATTTTAACCAGTAGACGAGGTTAGTGTTTCACTATTTGACTACTCTGAGAAGAAACACCTAAAAAAACTCAGTCATTTTTGCAGTCCAGATTTAGGATTTGTGTCACGACAGAAACAGCTCCCGTGTAAAGGTAAACGATATTAATTAATCCAATGATTAGCGCAATTTCAATCAAACATGTTGTTCAGTTTTAATAATATTAGTACATCTTATGTGAACTCCGTCTGTCTTCTCGTCCGACATACCTCAGTGTCTCAAGACGAAGGTTTTCGATCAGTCTGTGTTTCCGGGGCTATGCTCGGAGTCTCTCTGCAAGATCGAATCGGAAATGAGGAGATCCGTAGAAGAACCAACGTTACTGACATAGCCCAGCGTATTAGCTGGATGAAGTGGCAGTGGGCAGGGCACATAGCACGGAGGACTGATGACCGATGGGGTCGAAAGGTTCTCGAGTGGAGGCCACGTATCGGCAAGCGCAGCGTAGGACGTCCGCCCACAAGGTGGACAGACGACCTCATTAAGGCCGCGGGAACGCGCTGGATGCGAGCCGCTTCCAACTGGTCTTATTGGAGATCTATAGGGGAGGCCTATGATCAGCTGCAGTGGACTTCCTATGGCTGAAATGATGATAATGATGATGGTGATGATGATGTGAACTACAAATAAGTACTCGATTAACTAACTACATGATTCACAAAACAATATAAAATCCTAACTTAATTAAACCTTACAAAAACAAAAACTGATGACTGACAGTGTTTCCAAAAACTTTGTCCTAATAATTTATTGAGCTTTATCAATTCAACCTTCCATTAAACGTAAATAATATGCTTTGTACATCGTATTCAAAAATAATGTGACCCGTATACCTCAAACAAATGGGGGTCAAAAATTACCTTCGGTCAAGTGACGCCTCGGCTAATGTCCTAGGGACCCACACAAAAACCGTAATTTAATTTGAAATATAGCGCAAATTTATGCCCAGTAATTCAGTTTTTGCTCTCTTTAAGTGTTGTCGTTTTGTCGATTACGTAAATACAATCAGGGGTCTTTAAAAGGAAACATTCCACGAATGTATGACGATTCTTAAATCGTCATACATTCGTGGAATGTTTCAAACAAACATAAGATAAAACATGGTTTCTCTTAAGAAACCATGTTTTATCTTATGTTTGATATAATGAAAAGGTCATTATGGACTTTATCCTTTACTGTAATAAAAGAAAAAGCCGCGGGGAAGAGTGAGCTTGATAATCCTAAAAAGGGTTCCGTGTATTGGTAGTAAAAAACGTTACTCAGTTACAAACATCTTAAATTCTATTCTTTTGTGACCTAAAGTGCAATGTAAAAGTAAATTTGTTTGCCAAAGGTTTTTTGCTGATTACTAGCAAACTGTGCTAGATTGGGATTGGCATTTTCACGAAAAATTTTCGCCATAGTCCGAAATTGACTGAAATGATTAAATTGTCCAAAAAACACTTGCTTTACAAAGTCCAAATGTGCATTCGCTAAACTTGTGTTGTCCCAGTAACTTTACTTAAAATTGAAGCTTACCATTACAACTCAATCTCAAATTCCTTTTATTAATTATATGTAAATAAACGAATCTCATATTATATAAAATTAAAGGGTAGAGTTAAGTAGTAAATAAATAAGTAAATATTCCACAACATTCACACAACATCATCTCATATCAAACTAAGCAGAGCTTGCACTAAGAGGACTAAACAGCTGATAAACATAGGTCCTTTATATATTTCTAAATACAAATATTATCTACATCTACACTAATATTATAAAGACGAAAAATTTGGCTACTTTGTATTCCTTTATTCTCACAGGAACGGGAACTACGCGGGTGAAACTGCGTGACGTCTGCTAGTTATAAATATGTTACTCTCAGACACAGAAAAAAATTGTTCCTGAAATAAACAGCTGTGACAGTACAATAGACAGAAGAATCCGCACATAAGGGTTCATAATTCACCATTTTGATTTGGTACCCTAAAAAGTAAAAACAATCACCGGAGGCAATAAGAAAACAGAATATTGTTAAACTTTTCATAAAAAGGTTTTGACCGAAAATGTTTCTCTCACAAATGATTAAGTTTAAGAACAGCTTCAACAGCATTATTGCTTAAAAGTCCAAATTTGAGTTTGTAAACAGATGCAATTAGTGTTTCGCGGAGTTTGTGAATACTTGAAGTTTTTGCGATTCTCTTGTACTGCGAACGGTTGAAATGAAACTCGTCAATATGGAGTAACAAAGAAATATTAATAATGAAATGTTTCATCATTGCAAACTATGTTGTAAATTAGTTTTAGTTTTATATGTCTATTAGTTTTGATTAGATGTCTGGAGTATAAGTAGTCTAGCTTGAAGTTTTATCTAAGACACAGGAGCTTTATTAATTTAGATACATTGATGAGGACAGATGTGATTAATTAAATACATAGTCATCAACCTCGGCAAGCGTTGCCTAAGCAACAATCGCATGGGTCTTTCAAAGGGCTTAAGGTAGATTTGACTGGATAGGTACCATGTATTGCAAATCGATACCCCTCCATGTCTATTCCTTATCTAGTATCTGGGTTGTAGAGGTCCAATGGGTAGTCGCTCAATGTAAGACACTGTTATTAAGCTGGATTCAGTTAGATTGGAAACTGACCCGAACGTAGTTGGGAAGTGGCTAGGCAGATTCTGGCTGAAAAACATAAATTAGTAATTAAAAAAAAACCCAACACTAAGTTTTGTAAAATAAATTAAATTCACTACATTGTGGTGACGGCCATCTTGAATTTGAAATTTATCATAGTGCGTGTGCGTGTGTCGTAGTGTGTTTATTCTTCTAGCAACCCATTTCATTTGATACTCATATTCAGAGAATTGTGAAAAATATGTAATCAGCCATTTTGTGGCGGCGGCCGTCTTTGACCAATTTTCATCAAACATATATTATGTAAGAACACTCCCGAGTAATTTACTTTTCAAACAAACAAAGAGCAAGTTCAAAATCGGTTCATCCGTTCGGGAGCTACGATACCACAGACACACACAGACACGCGGTCGTAACACCCCGTTGTTTTTGCGTCGGGGGTTAAAAACAAATTTTAAACACAGCGAATATGCTTAATGTATTCTTATGGGACTTGAACTTATCTGGCTAAATGTAAGAGACGTGAGAGTACCATAAGTAACCTCTGCCTTATCCTTCAGGAAATAGTCACGATGATATTTATTACTACTAGTTACTCTCTATAATATATTGTTTACCAATTCTCGTAGACCAATATCATCATTATGCAATATACGGATATGTGTATGAAGCAGTTTTAGTTATGAAGTTATAATAACAAACACAACAGATCATTGAACCAAAGTAAGCTAATTTCAGAATACCAAAATATAGAACATAACACTACTATTACAATACTAATTAAGATTCAAATGAAACTAAACTTTAATCTACGCAGTTAAGGTTCAAAATTCAATACTGTTGGTCGTTCTATATTTACTCTCGGATAATATATAGTTTATTTAAAAGTTAGGATGTTCCGTGCGTCCAAAGTTAGAACACTTAGGTGCCACGTAACTTAGTTATCGAACTCACCGTAATTAGATTGTTGAAATAATATATGAAGTGGTTGCAGGTGCATTGCATTAGAGATGGTTTTATTAGTAAATGTTTTGATTTAACCTCTCAATCGTGTCAATTAGAGACACAATAGAAAGACAATGACAGCGCGGACACAGGTGTACCCGGTGGAGTTTAAAAGTTAAACTCATGTAGGGGAGAGCTAGTATTTAAAGGACATTGTTGTTATAGACGCTCTGGTTAATTAATGAGACAATATTTTGAACAGATTGCGAATTATTTAAATATATGTATTTCTTTTAGAAATATTGAGTAAAACGTAAATTATGATAGTATCTCTCAGTCGCTAACATCATAATTTATTGTGCAAAGTGGAACGGTTACTGACGAGCAACCTGAAGGACCTTTTCTTTAAAAGTCCTTTTACTTGACTATAAGTAATACATATAAAAAAACCTATTCTATGGTGCTGTACTATTCAGTAAAAAATTTCGCCGTGAAAATATGGATGCAGTGAGCAATGAAGTGAACTGACCTAACTTAAATAAGACATTGATTCGGCTTAATTAATCTTAGTGGTAAGGGCTCAAAAAATAATTCCGAATTCGCAACGCATCGCAAATAGCTGCGTTGTATGATCACCTGAAGCAAAGCTTTACCGGATCATACATTGCGACTATTTGCGATGCATTGCGAATTCGCAATATGTGTGGGAGCCCTAAGGACAAGATTTTTATACTTTCGATCGACTTGTTACTTGTTACAAAATTGTTGCGAAAGTTACAAGCTTTAGTTAATTTATTTGTTTACAAATCTAAAACTGTGAAGATATCTGTTTATAAATATTTATAAAGATCTCATAAAATGCTAGGCATGTAAAGATAGCTTTAAGTATTTCAAAATAGAAAAGTAATATTTTTTTATTTCAATATTGGTATACCTAATATGTTCTTATTTATGTAATACTAGCTGGTGCCCGCGACGTCGTCTGCGTGAACCAAAAATACCTAAGATGTCAGAATCGCTATAGCATTATAGGATGTAAACAACTTTTAAAATGACATTAAAATAAAAGGTTTTTTTTTGCAGGCAAAGCAAGTGAAGAGAGTTATATGGGAATCCTGCTGAGTTCAGTCATAAGATGTGACTGAAAGAAAATAGAGAAAATAATGCAGGACATTCCATGACACAAAATAGTAAAAATACGTACAAAGGTATCATACCTTACAACACTTCCCTATAAACTACGTTGGTAGTTATGCTGCCAGGAGCCAAAATGTAAAGAGAGTCAGGACTGGTGACGCGGGAGCAAGCGACGTACAGTTGCCCGTGTGAGAAGCAACTTGTCCTGAGGTCGACACCCGCTGCCCTCAGTGTCTGCCCCTGTGACTTATTGATGGTCATTGCGAAGCAAACACTCACGGGGAACTGTACGCGCTTGAACTGGAACGGGTAGTTATGAGGTATGAGGGGAATGCGTGGTATAAATACTGGCTCGCCGACGCCACAACCCGTAAGAATTTCCGCCTCAATGGTGTGTCTGTGGAGCGAGATAACTTTAAGGCGCGTCCCGTTACACAACTTTGGAGGAGATAGGTTCCGAAGAAGCATAATTGGGACACCGACCTTCAGCTTGATGTTATGCGCTGGAAGTCCACTTGCTGACAGGGAGTTCAGAAATTCCACGGGATAATGCGTGGCGTCATCTTGCTCGACCACAGTGTTTATCGAGGTGTAGACCACTTCATTCCCCTCAATTTCAGAGAGAATGCTTTCGTTAATTGCTGCAGCCTGATCATTTTTGGGCGTCAAAATGGCCCGCTCACACACCCAAGAATTCTGCTGGTGCGGTATACGTCTGATGTCCCCGTACACACAGCGAATGAGTTCTCCTAAGCTGGATACCACTCTACCGAGAGACTCTGGAAGCACCACCTGTCCACCTCTCTCTTCTGGTAGAGTGCCTTCGCCGAGACTTAGAAGGACATCTGAGAATTCTTGAGCACGTGCATTGCCACCGAGCCGGGCTCTCATATTAATGGTCAAGCGCAGCGAAAGAACTCGTGACCACAATGAAGATCGTTTCAACGAAGCATTCACCTCGTCAGCCCTCGATCCCCGCGTCACCACGGGAAGCGTTTGCCGGAAATCGCCACTGAACAGAACTGTGACACCACCCATCAAATGTTCGTTCCTGCGGATGTCCTGCAGGGTTCTGTCCACGGCCTCAACTGCCTTCCTATTGGCCATCGTACACTCATCCCATACAATTAGAGAGCAATCCTTGAGCACGTGTCCCTTATCACTGTTACGTGACACACCACAAACAGGCGTTTCGGTGCTCTCTAAGTTGATGGGAATTTTGAACATGGCATGTGCTGTCTTGCCACCCGGAAGCAGTGTGGCAGCGATTCCCGACGACGCTACAGCAATAGCAATTTTGCCTTGCTTCCTGACCTCTGCAAGTATGCCAGTGGTAACAAATGTTTTTCCTGTTCCACCAGGAGCATCCAAGAAAAACATTTTACCCTGGTTTTGCCCGACGCTTTCAAGGACGGTGTCATAAATTAGTTTTTGCTCTGAAGAGAACAAATTGACATGGTAATTTTGTATGGTGGTCATTTCGCCCGGATCGTAATTTGTCTCAGCGTTATACTCCCGATTTCCACGGTCTTGATGCGGTGATGTTTGGGGAGCTGGTAACCCATATTCTATCAGTGGATTGCCGCCGATAGAAATGACCACATCTTGAAGTGAATTGAGACAGGTGTTCAGCACGCGTTCATCAGTTACTTCGACTTCGTCTCCAGTAGCACGCCTCAAAGCTCGTAGAAAATCTTCAGACAGATGATAGCGATACTTCTGCCATAAAGCTACCGGGTTTGCGACTCCACAAAACACCAAAAGGACGGCAAACAGATGACGCATGCGGCTGGGACTGTCACTGACGCTCGCCTCCGCGAGGGTGTCATCCCAATTTTGGTCACCATCGAGAAGGTGACGTGCTACGCAGGCTGCGCGGTAAGTGGGATACTCCACGCTATCAAATGTCCTCAGAAAAGCAAAAGACGTTGGGCCTCGGACGGTGTGAAGTAACAACCGCAGAAAATAGCATTCGCCATTATTCGGATGCACGGTATAAACCCTACCCAATGCGGTGTCCTTGAAAATTCCCGGAAAACCTTCCACAGCACCTCCTCGTTGACGTCGGTTAAATACACCCCTTTGTTTGTCGTACGTGTAATATGAAGGCACCTCGTCATACGTAAGGGATCTCGCAAACTGGTCGACTTCACAGAGCCTGAAAAATGCCAAGAGAGTGGTTTGGCGCGGATTTTCAAGGCGCTCAGGAACGTTGTCGGGATCAAAATATATGCGCTGGCCGTTCTCTAGGTGGACGTCTAAATGCATGACGGTAGGATGCCTGTCATGTATAGAGAACGCCAGTATCCGCCAAACCGCTTCAGACGTGCTGATGTAGCGACCAGACTGGTACTTGGTCACCTCGTCTTTACCAGTGCTCTGTAAAGCAAACGTCGCCTGATCGCTACCTTTGTTGACGTATTTGCAGACGTATTTGATCGACTCGACGCTTGTGCACGACTCGACGTTGATGTGCGTCTGGAAGGTTCTAGACAGTACTGGTGAGTAAGGAACAATCCATCTGTTATCGACCGGTTGCGCCTGGCCACGCACACTCAGCTCAGTGGAATGCCCGCCCTGTGTTGGTGATCGGCGCCGGTATGAGGGATATCCATCCTCACCAGTAATGGTTTCGTTGGTAAATTGTTTTGGGAATCTTTTCGTACATCGTCCATCTTTCATGCACGGGGAACTCAGATTTAACGTGCCACAAGGGCCATGCACCATGTGACTTTTCACAATCTGATGCAGAACGGGATCGACGTCAGGGTCCGGAAGCTCAGCACTTATGACTTGATCAATCTGGTTGGGCCTGATCTTCTCTTCCAACCACAAAAGCAGGTGCGCGTGTGGCAAGCCGCGTTTTTGCCATTCCACGGAATACATGTGACATCGGACTGCACCAAACACTTTTGCCTTTGTTAGAAGATCCATAAGGCACTTCAACTTCAGGTGGAATACGCGAGAGATCAAGTCGTGCCTGTCGTATGAAGCCTGTCCTGCTAGAAGTTGAGCTGTTATTTCAGGCCACTTTGGGTTGGTAGTGATGGTAATGAAGAGGTCCGGGCGACCAAACTTTCGCACGTAACAAAATGCATCTTGGGTCCTCTCGTGCATGTACCGCGGACCTCCTGTGAAGGTGGAGGGGAGAATGACCATCCTTCCTACATCTTGAGCATTTTCATCATTCTCCATGGCATCTCTGAGATGGACGTAGTTCTCAGCTCTCAGCTTTCTTTGGTTAGACCTTATAAATACCAAACGTTCTGTCTCAATTTTGGCGTACATGTCTACCAGAAATTGACTAAAGAGCATACGGTAATGGTGGAGATAAGAACCGTTGTTTATTCTCAGCTGGATCAAGAAGCTGTAGAACTGCATGGCGGACGTTTTTTTGTTATAATTTGGGGAGCCTGTTTGGGGGTTTAAATGATAGTGGGCGAAATGGTAGCCATCCTCTCCGCGACAGAACATGAGCGGATATTGAAGAGAATCGTACGCGCGGTGTGTCTCGCTGATCCTTTGAAGCCGGTCATCATGCGTGCGCAAAACGATGTCTCTTTTATCACACTCCTGATCGACTAAGAGAACGGCTACCTCATTTGTCGTTGGAGCATTATACCGCCCCGGATGTGCTGCGATCGGCCTTCTATCTGCGCTGATGACAAACTTAAAGCGGTTGCGCTCGTTCTCAGGCACCGACGCCAGGGCGGCTTTAAAGTTGCTAATGTGCGGATTTACGTTATGCAACATACTCTGTAATCCTCTGGCCAGACCAGAGTCCAAATTGGGGATGTGTCTACTTCGAAGGTTTGCTTGTTCTTCAAAATCGCTTACAAAATAAATTTGCAAAAATTTTGGAATGTCTGTAGGTAGCAGCGAACCGATTTGATGGTAAACTTGCCCTTGGACCTTGAATGTCGGCATAAACCCTGCTTCAACGATTTGATTTGCACCAAACGAAGTCATCTGGAAGGCGCTGTTATAAGCTCGGATGTTTTTCAAAAAATGACTGGACTTCGGATGCTCGCCATTTAGTAAGACTCTTAACAGATCTGGCGGGTCTTGCATAGACTCCAAGCGTACCTTACCAGATGCACAACACATCCCTTTGGGCTCCCCTTTCCATTTGCGGGCTTGGCAGTGGGCACACACTTCTTCTAAGGCGCCAATATCTCCGTGGGTGGCATAGTTAATTGCGACATTGTAGATAAATCCACTTCCTTCTTTATTCAGCCACGGTTGCTCTTCGATATCGTAAACCGTGGATTCATCATCAGATGTCGAAAGTTGGTTTATGACACGACATAGGCGATCTTGTTCTACTTGTACCGAACGCTGTTCGCCAGACCAAGTTCCCCGAATCTCTTGGATTCTGTCACGTTCTTGCGATAAATGAGCTTCAATATCACTACGTATTTCGTGGTACCGATGCCGAGCAGCTGCTCGACGTTCTTCACGCTGCTCGTCTGTCTCCAACGAACGTGACAGAGCATGCTGAGAGCGATCTGCCCTCAAGCGAGTCTCGCGCTCTTCTCGACTTTCGAGCGACCGAGCAAAAGATGTACGACTCTGCTGCGAACATAACCTCGCCTCTCGCTGTGTGTACGTCTCTGACGCACGAGACTCAACATGGCGCTCCCGATCGCTTTCAAGTCGAGTTTCTCGGGCTTCAGCACTCTCGCACGATCGAGCTACATCGGTTCGGCTGCGCTGCGTACTCAGTCTTGTCTCTCGTTGCGTGTACGTCTCTGACGCACGAGACTCAGCATGGCGCTCCCGGTCATTTGCTAGCCGAATCTCGTTTGCTCCTGCACTTTCAAGCGACCGCGACAATGCATTTTGAGTGCGCTTAGTATCTAATCGCGACTGGCGCGACGTACTACTTTCTCGACTTCTAGTTTCCGCATTGTGTTCTCGCAGAACAGCCAACCTTAGCTCACGCTCAACAGCAGTTTCAAGAGATCGAGCTAACCTTTTCCTTCGGGAAGCATTTGAGGATTGAGATAGGTTAGACCGTTTTCTAGGCATTTTGATTATTTTTAATTTAAAAGCCTAAACAAAAAAAGACAACAGAAAAACAAATTACACACCCAGAATTATGCAAAATATACCAAAATACGAATAATTTCATGAGAAGATGATAATTAATCAGTAGTTCGATTGAATAGCGAAATAAGTAATAATTATTTATTGAACAATATTTATATTTCCACGTAACCACGTTAAATTCGACCAAGCACACAATAACTAACAGACAACGCAGGTAACCCCCGGTTCCATAGGTTGAGGCGGCGACATCGGCACCCATAACATCACCTTTTGTGAACGAAACCATAGCGCGATCTAATTCGACGCCAACACCATCTAGTTAGGAAAAAGGAAACATTTCATATGGTGAAAAATTATTATGACTTTACACTATTTTAACATAAAATAAATGGCTGTGACTGAGTGAAAATAAATCGAGCTAGTTTCCTACATCACATTTAAGTTTATAATTAGGTATACGACATTAAAATACATTAATTACCAAGCAATAATCACACCGATAAATACCGAACAAAAGTATTAACAGTCAATGTTTATTTTGCACTAACAACATGAAATTGATAATCATCGATGAACATAACTTATTTGTAATACTTAACACCGCATTTTTTTAAATTGTCTTGTCTCAACTCTGCACAAGATTTTGATGGTTTTGTTGGAACTTCAATTTGTCAAAACCAACTATTAGATACGATACAACTTTTATGAAGAAAATGCACATTACCATCTATGAATTTTAAGAATAACTAACTATGTAACCTCGCCAAAATGATCAAATTTAAATGATTAGTTTCCAAAAAGTGTTAACACATAACTTGATTTCATTTTTATGAAATCTCAATACATGGCGCTGTTTCTTAATTGTCTTTATACTACTAACATTCAATAATGACTATGTGTCTCTGCCCAAGTTTTTTAAATAGCGTAGTTTTTATAGTGTAAATCTAGATAATAGCATGGCTTACTAAAAAACAACATTTAAATATGCGTCCTTAGAATACACGCTGTCACAGAATGCGTAAGAAGAATAAAGATTCATAGCTCCTCCCCCGTAGGTGATAGCATGATAATATGTAGCCTATGTGTTGACCCGACCTCTTAGTAACATTCATGCAAAATTTGAAGTAAATCCATGCAGTACTTACTTTTTGAGTTTACCCCGGACATACATACAGACAAACAGACAAACAGACAAAAATTCTAAAAAGTCACTTTTTGTCACCAGTTACGTTTTTCTAACAAAACCCACTTATTTTTTCTTGAAAATTCTCAATGTACAGTTTTTCTTTCGTTACTGTTTTATTATATGTATAGATAAGATGAAAAAAGTGCACAATGCCATCTATAAATTTTAAAAATAACTATCTACTAACCTCACCAACACGATCAAAATTTAAATTAATTTTCAAAAAGTGTTCATGTGTTACTTGATTTGATTTTTATACATTCTCATAGATGGCGCTGATTCCAAATTGTCTTTATACTACTAACATTCATTAAACTATGTTTCTCTGCCAAAGTTACTTAAATGGCGAAGTTTTTATAGTGTAAAGCTAGATAATAGCATAGCTTACACAAAACCAACATTTAAATATGCGTCCTTTGATTACACGCTTCCACAGAATGAGTAAGAAGAATAAAGATTTACTGCTCCTCCCCCGTAGGTGATAGCGTGATAATATATAGCCTATGTGTTGACCCGACCTCTTAGTCATATTCATGCAAAATTTGAAGTAAATCCATGCAGTACTTTTTGAGTTCACCCCGCCCATACGTACAGACAAACAGACAAACAGACAAAAATTCTAAAAAGTCACTTTTTGTCACCAGTTACGTTTTTCTAACAAAACCCACTTATTTTTTCTTGAAAATTCTCAATGTACAGTTTTTCTTTCGTTACTGTTTTATTATATGTATAGATAATAATAGAAGCTGGGTACTTAAAATTATTTTTAAATGAAAATAAATAAAACAGACAAATCTACATATAAAATGCTCTTACATTGAATTTAAAAGATGTTCAATGTTAATACTCATTTTCAAATGTGAAGGGCAAATATTTTTTTTGCAGTGTTGCTTATTGCAAAGCAAGTGCATTAAGAGTATTTGTGTTACTGAAAAAATTGTTAGGTATCACTCTTGATAATTTGTACAAGCAACATTTTAAGCACCATTTTCTAAAATCTAATTTCAAATTCCAGACATAAAAATAACTTAACGTAAAACCAGGTATAATTCAATAACTATCAAAAGTTACCTTTAAAATATTTAAGGTTTAAATTCGATTAACATTTAAAGTTTTTGGTTTTAATAAATGCACACGTCAAAAGTATTTAGAGCTCGTTGATCGTTGGGATTGAATTGAATTTGTGGACTAGACTTTTCATTTGAAGTGGTTTTTGCATTTTCATTAGTTAAATTCTATTAAATCTTTATTTAAGTACCATCATTAATTAATATTGATATAAAAGATAGTTTATAATTCAATGCTTGTTGAAACTGCCTTGTTTCTGTAGCGCATTAGAGATGTTTGCTCAGAATCGGACGACGACTTCCATGCAGTGGTTCGTTAAAAAGTCGCATCGTAGCTAATGCGTAGATCGCGGGTCAGTAGCATCCTAAAAATAGTGGTGGAGAGCCCTTACTCGCCTTGTCTGAGGCATTATGCGGGGAGAATGGTAATTGGGTAGCATATTCATGCTCTGTCGTTATCTGGATATCTTGCTGCTGCCACCAGCTATTTTTTATCTTTGTTTTGTGTATTACTAACACTTAGTGATAAAGTATTTTACTAACAAATTAGACCATGTTTTGGTCTAAACTAAATAATTAAATAAATTTTAGCAAATTTTAAAATAAAATACTAAAAGTTTAATGAGTAATTTTGATCTTGAAGTAATATATTTTTATTTACAAATGAGCAATAATAGCCACTTCTACTTACTAATCCTTTTAGCTATGTTGAGCTATCTCTGTCGAATATATTTGTTTCGAATTATTTCCTATATAACAATAACAATCAGTAATTACCTACTAGAGATGGGACATCACGAACAAAATTTTTATACAATACTTGTGTTCTACTGGACACAAGTCTATGAGTTTAGTTCTCTACGCTGCCGCTCAAATATTGCTATATTATTCTAGATGGCGTTAATGAGATAGGTATGGGAACACCATACCATAGTATTTTAAATCTCTATGCTTCAGAGATACTTCGAGCATAGCCCTTTTTATGCGACGCTGTGCAACTTACCGCGAATCACGTAATTCATGCAGTCTCTCAGCTGGGACAGGTCAACTCAAAGCTGAATTGTTATTTTTTAGATGGTTTTTTCAGACTTTGCAATGCATAATCGGATAATAAATTAACACAATCTTGTGTCTGAACTTTAAAAGAGACCATGACCCCTAAGAAGAAATGCCAGAAGAAATACAGGGGTCTTTCTTCTGGTTCTTCTTCTCAGGGGTCATTTTGGAATTTCCAACGCTATTTAGTATAAGAAAAAAATAACTTGTAAAAATATTTGGGAAGATATACTTACAGAAATAAATATCAAACTTTTGAATCGAATTCAATTTAATTTTAATTTGACACACTGTGGCTTAACCCTGTGTTATATTATGAAATTGCTTGCCAACGCATGTTACACTTAATAAATACTGCCAACAGCAGCATATTAACATAATTTAGTGCATAAAACACAAGCGTTTTCGAGCTCATTTAGTGTGCGATATTATGCTCCCCTTCGCCGTTAAAATAATATTATTAATTTTATATGCGCTCATCTTCCTTATTAATGTCTTCATCGCCTTTGATAATTAATTATTATCCAACACAAGGCAAATGTTATAAAAATACTTACCTGTTAATTTAAGCTGTAATTTTTGGTTGTAAAATTTAAGAACGTTAAACACAAACATCACGCCAATATTCAACCAAAGGTTTAAGCAGAGGTGTATTTGTAGTACACCGACATTTTACTAGCTATGTTCGAGTTCCATTTAATAGGGGTCGAGCCTATTGCCATCCACAGGGTTATTCATCTTAGACGCTAATCTGCTTGATTTTCACATGATCTGACCTACATAATGCCTGCAATTTACATGAGACTGTGACCTCTACGTTACATAGAACTCACCTCACTAGTTAAATAATTATAATTACGTGTAAAAGCGTTTGAAAAAACAAATTTACTGAAATAAATATCAATTATTACCTAGAATAAGGACCCTCAAAAAGAATTAACCCTTCGGAAATCAAACTGATTTCAAAGATTGGCGAGTACAGAATACAGACAGTCCAAAACATAGTTTACGAAATAGATACCGTTCAGTTTCCTAGAAAGGTATTCAGGGATTTGGCGAAACTTATTCAGTGAGTGAATAGCCTGATCCTAGGCTTGGGACAAAAGAGAATAGGCAGATTTTCTGGTTCTAAGCAAACACACGCTTTGTATCTTCCCACAAAATAATCGAACATTGGTGGCAAGACTGTCGGATTCGTAGCAAATCCGTAGCCGTGCTACGAAGTCGTTGCTACGAGAATCTCAAATAACAGAAGTTACATCTCGTGGAATGTTAAAAGTAGGTACTGTAGGGCACTTTATAGCATTAGGAGCTAAAAACTACTTACAATTAGGGCTACACTGATTCACACAAATTATTTAAGTGTATGTACCTACACACTAAATAAACTATTTGTTCTAAATTTCAAATGATTTTCCGAAACCGCTGGTCAAATTAACGCGTTATTTCTGGCTGGATATGAACACTTAATATTCGAATACAGCCCAAACTAAAATTCTGCTAACCTTATGCCGTACAATGACACCCTCTAGCACATGGGACTTACACAACAGGTTAAATGAGGTGTGTGTGTGATACAGACTAGACGTAATATTTTTAAAACACAACACATACCCACAAAAAAACCTTCAAGTCCAAGAATTTTCCCTTTGCGTAGGTACAGTCAGCCTCATAAGTAGATGGATATGTTTATATCCATATTTCCTAAACTCATGAACACCTCATCTTACACAAATTGCTAAACTAGACTAGTGACAGGATTTAATTAACGTCTTATAGGTTCAAAATTTACTAGTCTTGTTTAGCAATTTGTGTAAGCTAAGGTGTTCATGAGTTTAGGAAATATGTATATGTTCATCGACTTATGAGGCTGACTGTACTACAGAAAACAAAGTACCAAAGACATTCTACTTTTAAACCTAATCTTTTACAGATCTTTTCTACATGTGGCGCACGTAGCGCAGCGCAGCACAATTGGCAATATAACTGCATTTTCACTGCAATACACATTGCTGCACGTATTCAAAACTTCTAAGAATGCGGCCAATGTAGCAAAGACGTGTATATTGTTACTTAAGTAAACATATTTGGGAACGGTGAGTTCTTTGACTTCAAGAATTGCTTTGTTGTCCATGTTGACTGTGTTTACGGGTTTTTATATACCTGAGTTGTACAATAATAATGATGAGTTTTCAAACTTCAATACTCAATTCTTTATTGCCTTCCATAGTGTAGGTTTAAGTGGTACTTAAACAGTTTAAGAAACAATTGTGGACCCTGACGGATACAGCAAAAGAAACATAATTTGTGGAGTCAGAACTTATCGTCTACGTATCTTATAATATAACTTATTCTAGGGTCACTTTTACAAAATCTAATTTATTTTAAGCTCACTTTTACTATTTTATATTATTTTATTTATTTATTTTATTTATTTATCTATGTATCTTATAATATAACTTATTCTTAGCTCGCGTTTACAAAATCTAATTTATTTTAAGCTCACTTTTACTATTTTATATTATTTTATTTATTTATTTTATTTATTTTAGGTTAGCCAACAATGGTTTACACAGAACATTTAAAATTAAACTTTCTTAATAGTGCATTTATAAGTGCAACAATGACTTATAGGCTAACACAACGTGCACCAATTATGGTTATCTTAATACAATATTACAAAGCCGTACTTACATACTATTTAAAGCTATTCAATTACTTATTTTTGGTAATATAAAGAATAACAACAAAATCAAGTACTAACGTTAAAATGAATTAAGAAACAGATCTGTAAAATTAACAAACTATAATTAATATTAATAATAATTAACTTATTCTGTTTCTACACGTGAGAACTTGTAACTGGCTTTGCGTTGCTTATTTAATTGATAAGGGCGAGACTCCATCAAAGCGGAGACGAGCAGAGACGTACCTTACAACCAATCAGCTTGCGTCATTTTAACCGCTCACCGCTTAGCTTCAGCACAATATACTATTGGTTAATTACGAGACATCTCCTCTCGTTTCCGCTTTAAAGTAAAGTAAAAAGTAAAAATTGTTTATTGGAACAGATTAGTTACAATTGAACAAAGAAAAGGATGATAGCTAAAAAAGTATAATACTGCGGCGCAGCCATCAACGCCCATCTCCATATAAACAAAACAGAATATTATTTAGTTCCAAACTATTTCGTGAAATGACATTAAATTAGAATTAGAATGTAAAATAAAACTGTATTTAATAAAAAAAAAATACAGAAAGCTTTGGTCGAGACTCACCCTCAAGATCTGTTACAGCTGTTCGTTCTTCTAATTTTAAACAAATTAAGTAAAAATCTCCAGAACACAGTTGACTGGGCAACACAATTCCCCTTGGTAAGGTTGGTTGATAGAAGTTTGGGGTTCTACTAGTAAGTAACGACTATCAAAGATCTATAAATGCCGGGACGACCCTCTTAACGTGCTTTCCGAGGCACAGAAGATAGGATCATCAACCAATCCATGGATAGCACATGTAAGCCGGTACGCCTTTACGGAGGCTGTTATTTTTCAGTTTTGTATTCGTTTTGCTTGAGTTTAGATTTCAATGTTGTTAATATGTTGTTGTTGTTTTTGTTGTTTTTAACCGACTTCAAAAAAAGGAGGAGGTTCTCAATTCGGTTGTATTTTTTTTTTTTTTTTTTTTTTTTTTTTTTTAGGGTTTGTTACCTCAGTACTCCGTCATTTATGGACCGATTTTCAAAATTTTTTTTTTTTTGATAGGGTATAGTAGCAGATTGGTCCCATTTGTATCAAAACTCATATCTGATGAGGGGTCTTCGAGGAATTGAGGAAACTCCTCAAAAAATATAGGCACACACGCACCGATTTTAACATTTTTAGTAACAAATCAAGCATTTTCATTTAGAAAGTATCATTTGGTGAAGAAAAACTGTAGAAGACAGGCAACGGAACTCTTCAACGCATAACAGCAAATTATTCGCGATTGCTATAGTCAGAGGTCTATGCTGAGCTTTTGTATTCCCACAACATAACATTACGCCATTCTATTTTAAAAGGGGCCGGCAGAGATGTATAGATTAATGTTTAGATAGAACTTCTTTAGCAATTGTTATCAAATTTCAATGATTCTTTCAAGTTTTGAAAGACTTTCTTTACACACAAAGAAACTAAAAATTACAAAATAAAAACTTTTTTACAAAAAATACAACCGACTTCTTAAAAAAAACTAACAGGTGAAAAATAACTCCAGTTTCGGAAGTCGGTGGCCAATAATGAACAAAACAAAACCACCAAAGCCACAGACTTCCGAAACTGGAGTTATTTTTCACCTGTTAGTTTTTTTTAAGAAGTCGGTTGTATTTTTTTGTTATGTTGTTGTTTATTGTTTAGTTGTTTGTTATATATGTTGTTATGTGTGTTGTTGTGTTGTTGTTGTTATGTTATTTAGTTTTTTTTTTCTCGGTATAGTGGAGTGTGCTAGCTAACACGTGACAATCGTTCTGAAATGTAATATTTTACAAAGTGTATAAACCTTAGTGGTATTTATTGAGCATTTCATTGTATATTTATTTATTTTTATTTATTTATTTATTTATAACATAGATTCTTTTTATAGTTCTTCAAACGAATCAGACAGATGTGTTGCTGGGGAGTTTGTTCCGCCACTTCTTCTTCCCAGCAAAAACACTAGGAAGTGGAAAGGGTGGGCCATTTTTTGGGGACTGTCTTTATATATTTTTTTTGACTTTCAAAAAGTGCTGATTCTCAGCCTAGATGGAATAAAGACTTTTGATTTTTGATTTTGATTTTGATAGACCTATGTAATCGTAGCTTAACTGTCTATCAACCCGTGTGGTTGTTATTATTGTACCACAAACCCCTAACAATAAAATACTAAAATTACAAACAAATACCTACTCTATTCAAGTTATCATTCGGTTAATTATCAATTGTATCAACGAAAACTGGTCGCCTCGTGTAACCTTGTTGACTTGATTATTTATTCTGAACACGAACTGTTGTCGATATCCCCGTACCGCTCGGAAGAATAATGGCGATCTAAAGTTACATTGGTCAAGTTTTGTAGTGTTTAAACTAATAAGTCCATGTAGTCAGTAAATACAGGAAAGATGAAAACATAGATGTTATTAACAAAGGGCTTTGATCTAAGGGCCGTTGTTGACTCTGTAAGGGCACACCAAAATTATTGTTAAATACATGTTATGTATAAGCAAAAAAATTGTAATAAATAAAAACAATTTTATTTTTTGAATTATTAAATTAAGTACCATTAATTGAATTATTTATGTTATTTTATTGACTGTTTTGCAACTATGTATAATTATTTATTTCATGTGTAATTTTATTTAAATTTTAGTTTTTTACGACTTAGATTTTAAGTAAATGTTATTGTAATGTTATTTAACAATAATTTTGGTGTGCCCTTACAGAGTCAACAACGGCTCTTAGCTCAAAGCCCTTTGTTAATAACTAGTAGTTATAAGCGAATACGGCGCAAAAAACAGTACATAACGGGCTGGAATAAGTACGTTAAGGATGCGCACGGACAGGCTCGGCTTGACTTTCAAAACTGGACGCTATTTGAAAGGCCTAAAAGTGGCTTTTTGTATAATAAAATGATAGAGAGTAGGAGGGCTTTCAAGAGTAAATTAAAATGGTGCCAAAATAATAAGGAACAGATAAAAATGAATATTATTGCGAGTCAACATGATGCAAAAAATTTTAATAGCTTTTGGAAATCCACGAACAGCTTGAATCATAGGTCGAGTCTGCCCGTGAGTATCGAGGGAGTTGGTGACCCCAAAGAGATCGCAAACTTATTCAGCAGAGTTTTTAAGGTTGAGTCTCCTCTTGGTATGTCGTCTGATGTGTCGGGGGCAGTGGGGGGATCCGGGGATATGCCTATCAGGTTTGTCGCCAGGGAAGTAGCTAGTGTGATACGTAGCTCAAAGAGAGGCAAGTCGCCTGGTCATGATGGCCTGAGCATAGAGCATCTTAGACACGCAGGTAAGCACTTGCCGCGGGTGCTGGCTATGTTTTTCAGTTTGTGTGCGTGTCACTCGTATCTGCCAGCCGACTTACTTAAAACTATTGTTGTACCTGTCATTAAGAACAAAACAGGAGATGCGAGTGACAAAAGCAATTACAGGCCTATTTCCTTGGCGACTATTATTGCGAAAGTGTTGGACGGTTTGATAGCTCGACAGCTGGATAAGCACCTAACACTACATGACGCCCAATTTGGGTTTAAGCCGCATTTATCCACAGAAACTGCTATCCTCTGTCTTAAGCAAACTGTTCAATACTATGCAAGTAGGAGTACACCTGTGTATGCGTGTTTTCTGGACCTCTCCAAAGCTTTCGACCTGGTTTCTTACGACAGCCTATGGAGGAAACTATCACAAGTCACCAACTTCTCGAGCGATCTTATTGCCATGCTCAGATATTGGTATAATAATCAGTGTAACTATGTGAAGTGGGCGGGTGTCCTGTCGGATGCTTACAGGTTGGAATGTGGGGTGAGGCAGGGGGGACTCAGCTCACCCAAACTTTTCAACCTGTATGTTAACCAGCTGATCTGTGAGCTCAGCAATACTAATATCGGGTGCTCCATTGATGGGCACTGCATCAATAACATCAGCTATGCGGATGATATGGTATTGCTGAGCCCATCGATCAGTGCAATAAGAAGGCTTCTCCGCATTTGTGAGGACTATGCGGTGGCCCATGGCCTCAGATATAACGCCAATAAAAGCGAACTTTTGGTTTTTAGGGCGGGTAACAAATGTTACGACACAGTCCCATCTGTTACCTTGGGGGGTACTCCGCTTACCAGAGTGACGAGGTTCAAGTATCTGGGGCATTGGGTCACTGATAATTTGTCCGATGATGTGGATTTGGAGAGGGAACGCAGAGCATTGGCGGTTCGATGTAACATGCTGGCTCGTAGGTTTGCACGTTGTACAAAGGACGTAAAAATTACACTTTTCCGGGCATATTGCCAATCTTTGTACACGTGCGCCCTATGGGTCGGCTATACAAAACACTCGTACAATGCTCTGCGAGTCCAATACAATGACGCTTTTAGGGTAATGTTAGGGCTACCGCGCTTTTGCAGTGCATCGGGGATGTTCGCGGAGTCAGGCGTACCTGATTTTTACGCCGTAATGCGGACACGAATAGCATCCCTGATGCGGCGAGTGCGCGATAGCTCGAACACCCTAGTGGCTATTATGGCCGACAGGATGGACAGCCCGCTGATGTGGCGCTGGATGACGGTCCATTGTCCGTCATTCAGTTATGTAAAATAAATTAAATAGTGTTGTCAAAGTCTGTGTTTACAAATTTTAATTTTAATTTTACTCTGTATGTATGCTTGTATAGAATGTGCTTTGTGTATGTGTAGACTTGTTTATTTCTCTGTGTTTATGTTATTGTGTATGTTGTAGTTGTTTTTGTATGTGTTGGTGCTATTTTATGGACCCATGGTCTGAAAATAAATTTATATTATTATTATTATTATTATAATAACATCTATGTTTTTACAGGGATTAATTGAATTTTTCGGGATTACAGGCGTGATATTAAACATAATATCACGCCTGTAATCCCGAAAAGTTAAGCAAAACGTGCACCTGTAATAGGTACACCCACATATTGCCAGTTATGTTAAAGTCCCATATAATAGGGGCGAGCCTATTGCGTGAGTGTATGTATGTAGGTATAAACAAACATAGGTCTGAATACTATACGTCTTATTATTTTGTACGCCATAAATGGCGCAGATCTACCTACCTGTTAATCTAAAACCTTACACATAATGCTACTTGACAAAATTGTTGTTTTTGGTCCCTCATCTAGATTACAAGAAAATGTTCGACACATATTTTTTAAAATTTTTCACGTAATCCAAAAATAACGGCGATACAACGAGTCAAAATATTGCATGACGTCACTAGCCAGTACAGTTTATACTGACGTTACAAGCCCCGTCTCTCAACTTTAATCTAAACAGTTTTTTTTATACCACGACGGTGGCAAACAAGCTTACGGCCCGCCTGATGGTATGCGGTTACCGTAGCCTATGGACACTTGCAACACCAGAGGCGCCACACGCGCGTTGCCAACCCTTTAAAAACCTATTTACTCCCCTTTCGAAGAACTCCATACTGTAGCCCTCTGAGAAAACCTCGGCAGGGAGCTCATTCCACAATCCAAGTGTACGCGGGTGGAAATTCCTCTGAAACCGCACTGTACGGTACCATTTCGGCTCCAGTGTGTGAGCATGAACTTCCTGTCGACGGCGAGCGGTGCGATGATAGAAAGTGGCCGTGGGCATCACATCAAACAATTCCTCGGAACACAACCCATTATACAACCGGTAGAACACACATAGGGAGGCAAAGTCAAGAGAAAGAGTTTTAAATCAATTTGAAAAAGAAATAAAATACTTGTGTATTATTTTTATAATTTAACTGATGGACGTATTATATTTTGATGTTCATAGTCTATCAAACACCCTATTGTTTGCAGTTTACTCGTGTTTTACAATTAAAAAAAATATTCTAGTCTATTCCATTATGAGCTACCTAAGACTAACTCTCTCCTATGAAAACACTGAAAAGTTGCTCCACACAATTTCATAATACTTTGACTCAAATACTTACTTACACATTTCACACACACCATCACCACCATTCACTTACACACACACACACACACTGTGACTGTTTTTATTGTTTTATTTAGTCTTACTACTTTCATTTTTTTTTTGTTTATAATTGTTTGATAAAAAAACATGTTACCTGCCTTTATGATGCCACTAAGTGGGGTCTGGTGACCTGTAACACAGGTTTTTTTTTTTAAAACTTACTTCAGGCACCAGCTCTCATAATGTGAAGTCTTATAGTCCAGCCCCCCTAGCCAAGTTACAAACGATTCGTATCTATTCTCTTTCTACAATCGAGAACGCCTCAAATCCCTTTGTTTTGACCACGTGACTTAGCGAAAGATGATAAGTCACGTGGTCAAAACAAAGGGATTTCAGGCGTTCTGTAACTTGGCTAGGGGGGCTGAACTGTTACAAAACCATTGTGAGAGAAAATAAATAAACTTATTTAAAATTTATTTAAGAACATCTCAGCCCAAGCCTAGTCGTGATGTTATATTGTTTCCTAAACCAACTTGCTGTAACAACATACGTAAACGCAAGCAAGTCATACAATACGTCTTCCCTCAATCATATTACATACCATCATAACGGCTGTCTCGTTATGTGTATGCAAATACCCTTGCATATTGTACGTCTGCCGCATTGCTGTCTTTACTATTTCCCTTAGGACCCACTAAATTATTCGCTCAAGTGTTAGTAGAATATTAATTGTAATAATTAATAAGGTGGTTGGTGTATTGAGTTTAGTAATTATTGATGTTGCTTAGTTGATAATGAGCTAATATTGGCAATTATAACAAGACTAGCTTATTCAGGACAAAGGCCTCTGACTTATATAAATTGTTAATTCAGGCTTTCTCACGAAGTTTTCGTTTACACATGTTCAAAATACTTAAAAAGTAGGTACTTAAATATAAATTGAAAATTTTACTTAGTACCTACTTTCGCGGATTTGAACCTTTTATAATAATATTTAATAACATTTCACTAATTTCACAAAACACTACCTAGTTCCAAACTAAACACAGCTTGACAACTGATAAACGTGCTATACATTTTTACCCAGTATCTATAATATAACGCCAAATTGCACTATAAATCGTAGGGAACCCATGACAATTTCAATAATTATCAAAAAACTTGGTAGAAGCCAGTTCCAAACATTTTTTCTAAAATATAGGTTAAGTCAAGGTTAAGGATACTACGTACTTCATCATTTTGCACTGATATGAGATTACATCTCATCGTTGCAATATCGAGATAGCAATGAATACAGTGTATGTTTCTATCCATTCTTAAATGTACTTACACGGTGCACAAGTCCAAAACAACAGCAGAGTCGTATCCGTCGTCAAAAAGCCGAGTTGACGTTTAGGCGGGTCTAATCTAAGTCAGAAGTAAAATCAAAATCCTTAAAAAATAGCCACAGTCGTCGTTATAATATAATATCCTGAATTTACTCGAGCCGCAAACGCAAAAATCCGCATAACCATGAATCGAAAAAACTAAAATGCATTCAAGTCAAATTGTCAATAAGGCAAAGGACATGTGATGCATACAGCCTACGATACGATTTATAATTCGAGTTTTTTTATTTTGATAAATATTCATACGCTTATACTATTTTAATTACCTATATTTATGGTATTAATAGGTCGAATAATATTAAATGAATGATAACTATGCAAAAATTCCTTAAAATAGTTCGTTAAGGATTATTTGACGATATCTGTTTAGGCTGAATGTCGATTACTCATGTCAAATAAACACTAACCGCCATTATAAATTAAGAATGACTATGACGGATATCAAAATAAATATTTTAATTATCGTTATATTTTCACCCTAGGTAAACAAACTTGACATAAATTTCGTGATATATATTTTATTCTTGATAGAATTAAGGACTATTAGTAGTTTCTGTCTATTTCAGGCATTTTTTGGGCGTTTTCCTTTACCTCTTTATAATATTAGTATAGAAGACAAGAGAGACCTTTACATAAATAATATACTTTATAAGTACTAGTAACCTTTATAATATCATCATCGAACCAAATACACAAAACAACAACGTAACATACCTACATAAATCACAATCACAAAAGAGTTCTCATAAAAGTTCATTCCCGCTCTTAACTGCATGCTTGCAAAACGCTGGTCACACTACGCAGCGTAGTCACCGACAGCAATAAGCTGGAAGCAGTGTCATTGCATTTCTGTAGCTAAAATGCCGTTGTTGCTCTCCAAACTACTGTTGTGTTCGCTTCAATTTCCCAAGGAACGTACTTGGACAACGAAAACAGCAATTTTTGCTGGAACTCCAATAATAATTTCGTTTTAAAATGTTGTTGGTTTGCGTTAAAGTTCTAGTTTCTGTTTGAGAATATCAACAATTTAGTTTGTTAAGTGACTGGGTTAGAACGATCGTTTTAGGTAAGTTAAATTTTATGTTGGTGTGTATGTATATTTCCAATTGGTCTACTGGTCACAACTAGTGGGTTTGATTTCCGGTTAAGGCAAAAATGGGGCAATTGGGTTTTCCCATGTGTACAGTGCTGAGTCTGTATTTGTGCTCATGGAAATAGACTCGCCCTTATTACATAGGACTTAAATATAACTAGCCAATTGTGGGTGTGCTTTTGCTGCCTAACGTCCAACGCCTTTACGAATTATGGAGGTGTCTGGATGTAAGTATAATATGAGGTCACCTATGCACAGTTCAACCTCAAAATGTATAACTTACATCGCTAACTTATGCTGTAGGGTCTACTGGGTCTCCTGTGGAGTGTTCCCCAGCCAAAAATAAGTAGAAAGTGGTAATGGGTGGGAAATTCAGGGGACTGTCTAAACGTTATTGTTATGACGTTCAAAAAGTGCTGATTCTAAATCTAATGAAAAGAAAAAAAAATCGTTACATTATCAGTAAGCAAATTTGTATAATCTCATAATATAATTAGTACTACTTACATGAATGTAAACCAAGCAATAAAGAATTATGCAAGAATCGTAGCATATGGCGCTCTGTAGTTTCTGCCTACCCCCATGGGAAAAAGGCGTGAGTTTATGTATGTATGTACTACTTACATTACTTAACAATAGAAACTACGCTTGGATTAGCTAGAAAATTCAAACAGCGTATGTTTGAATGTTCCGTCTAATCCAAGTGCTTTTAATTTAATTCCACAACAGTATAGTAATACGGTGTTGTTTTTAGCTGTTCTCGAGTTTAAAGATTATTACTTTGTTAATGTAAAATGGTACTAGAAACCTAATGCGCATTCGCTAATAATACAGTCAGAAATGCAGTTAACGAAACGAAAAAGTAAATTGAAATACACACATACATACATATCGTCACGCCTGTAATCCCCGAAGGGCTATGTAGAGGTGTACCTGGTAGAACACTCACATTTCGCCATTATGTTTAAGGCCCATGTAATAGGGGGCGAGCCTATTGCCATCCATCGGGCACAAATCCAGACTCCGGGCTGCTACTGAGAAATCCCAGATTGAAAAACTCAATAACACTTTGCCCGATCCGGGGATCGAACCCGGGACCTCATGATCAGCAGTAGCGCTTGCGACCACTAGACCAACGAGGCAGTCAAAAAAATGTAAAAAAAAATAATAAATGTAAATGTAATGTGTGTGTATGTGTGTGTGTGTGTAAATTGAAATGTATAAGTGTTTATTCACAGAAATATCTTTAATTTACAACATAACTGGCTTTTACCAATCTTAGTATCACTACTTTACTACTTTTTCTAACTAGATGCAACTGAATACCAGTTGAACTGGAACTGACATTTACGACCCAGTTATTAGGAAATTCGACGATTCGACTATCCGACGATTCAGTGTAACTCTTGGGATAATGCATCGATCACTAGTTTTTTATTACTGATCGATAGGTTCATGAAAATTAATAACGGCTGTCATATAACAAAAAAAAAAAAAAAAATGCCTAAGGCATTAAGTCCGCCTTTGTACAGTTTTTTTTACTTGTGCATAAAGTTTTAATAAATAAATAAACAATAACTTTCGCGACCAACGGCTTATACTTTACGTATAGCTGATATTTCATTAAATGATTGATAAAACTTTAAAATAATGGGATACCCACCTACAAGACACGTGTTTTTGGACAAAAAATGTTAGAAAATTCCAACAATAAAACAGTACTAACAAATAAGACATTTTCACAATGTAATTGGATCAATAACAACTTGCTTTTGAAACGGGATATAATATGAAATGTAAAATAACTTTAGGTATTCAATTCACAAACAAGTTGAGAGCAACTTACAGTAGAAATATCTTTTCAAATAAACCCTTTCAAACTATAACTGCTTTCTTAGAAAACAAGCTTCTTGTTGCACTGGAACAGAAAATCAATAGAACGACAATCTTTTGTAGTGGTGTAAAACTTTATTCCATTTATTTTAGTTGATCGTGTTCTAACAAAAACGTTTTCTGCTGTGCTCGTGTTTTAACAGTTCACATTTAGGGCTTTATTATTGGACTTGATGCATTATAATTTGTGTGTGGTTAGTGGTTAATCTGGTATCAGTAAAGACATTTAATACTTTCTATAAACTATCTTTTCTAATTCAACGGACGGGACATTACGAACAAAATTTTCATACAAAACTTGTGTCCTAGTGGTTTTTTAGTACGCTCCGCTGCCGCTTCAATATTCATATAGGTACAGGGTGTAAAAAGACCCTTAACGTAAACGAAAACTACATATTCTACCCATCACTGGGATAGTGTTTGTCTTTTAGAACATACCTGCAGGGCTAGCATGGGCTGGGGATATAACTTTTATCCACCGGTTATTTCCACTGACAAGGGATACAATTATCTTATCCACCTGCCAAAGCACGGCAACAGGGGGGAAGAGAATTATATCACTTTTTGACATTAGACATGGATACTCATCGACGGCTTATAGCATGGCGACTAGTGAAAGATTTCGCGATTCGAGCAATCCCAATTGACAACAAAACAAAATAAATATCCAGTACAGATGTAATAAAATGATGAAAGTACTTTGGTTTACATGACATTCTCGACTATTGTGTAATTTCATAAAAGTTTTCTTATAATGGCAATAATTTCGAGACAAGCGTTTCCCCTGGTTTATCCCCGTGAATAGTTTATCCACCCATGTCGCCATGCTCGGAGGGTGGATAAAATGACAGAGGGGAATAGTATTTTATCCTCTCCCCGTGGAAAGAATATCTCCGGCCATGCTAGCCCTGCTGGGAGTATATTGAAGGTCAAAGTGCAATTTTATTTTTCGTAATTTTTCAAAATCGTATTCCAAGTATCATCAGTAAACTTTCTTCCGAACGAACATTACCAAAATTATCGATTTTTCAAAACAAATTACGCATTTGAAGTTACAAAAATGCAATAGATACTAAACACAAGCGGGCCGGTCGGGTCATCGACCAAGCGCGAGTGGCCGCGGCCGGCCGTACGCTCAGCTGATCGAAAGTGGCGTTGCGTTGTCGCGCTTTCATTGCGCGCAATAAAAAGCATCTCTTTTTTAAAGATGGAAAAATAAGGAGTTTCCCAGCTATATTTTTTGGTTAAAGTTACTTAATTATATTTATTTATTTGGGACAAACAAACAGTAACACATTATATCTGCGCAAATAATCTAAACAAAGATATTATATAAATGTGAAACTCACACCGTTATTCACAGCATATAGACAGAATGTGTAGTTATCGGCTATGTGATCGGTATTTTTACACCCTGTATTATTCCAGATGGCGTTACTGAGACATGGGATCAAAGTTTTTCTATGACATTTCTTTGACTCTATAGTATTTTAAATCTCTTTGGGAGTCAAAGTTTTAATGCCGCTCATGGACCTCTGAATTGACTTTATATGCCGTCGAGAAATATCTCTTAGGCTCTCCCTCACGATGTGTTTCTTCACCGTTTTTGAAGCAAGATATCATCACATGAATTCGAAAAGTCAAAAGTTTGTGTCTAGGGTTAGCAGTACATATTTATTGCTTAGCAGTTCGTCGGTCACACCACTAGGCTAACACTGACTTAATACAATGACATTATTAATAGTTAAAGAAACTGATATATAACATGTCTGTAATTGGGTCTATTTTATGTGGGGTATTGTTTTAAATGCACACACTTTTAAGAAGAGGTTATTATAAAAACTGAGTGCAGGTGCAGTTTCATGCACTGCTTTTCCAAAAATACGAAATGTAGGTAATATAATACTTAAATCGGCCCCTATAGGCTCGCCCCCTATTACTTGGGACTTAAAAAAAAACATAACTGGCGAAATGTGGGTGTACTACCAGGTATACCTCTGCCTAGCCCTCCGGGGATTACAGGCGTGACGTTATGTTATGTTGTTTTGTGTTACTTAAATCACAGAAAAGTGTAGGTAACTGTAACTTTATTTGAAATGCATTATTATTTATTTAGACAGAAAATATGAATGCATTATCGATTTGATTATCTTAATATATATTCATACAGTTTACCTTTATTTCAAAATAAAAACGTCGCAATATATGTAGCTAAGTGTTTTAAAAATATTCGTATACTACTACTACGAGTATACGAGATAAAAAAGCTCTAGCCTCAGTTTCAAATTACTTTCGTAGTGAGAGGATAATTTACAGTAACAAAATTACATATCCCAGTTACACAAACACCACCGTTTCACCAATATCAATAGGTAATTTTGTAGGCCGTACAAATAATTGTAACGACCGGAAATCCCTGAAGCGCAGTAAGCGGTAAACCACTGCTATAATTGAATATTTTGAATAAACTCAAATTATGAAGTGATATCATAATAATGTATGTTGAATGCTGGCCTAGTATAATAATAACAGTATATTTGCCGGCGTCAGGGATGGCTCAGCGGTATGGGCCGACATCAGGGGTTTCGTGGTACCAGGTACTAACGTTGAATAAAAATAACCTCACTTTAATAAAAGACAGTTTCGCACTGGACTAGTGTCTTCGTTGGTGTCTCAACTCCAACTGAGCTCTGCTTCCACTTCCACTTCCCAACACGACTCCATCCACGTGACATCGTTCGCGCCATTAGCAATGACAGCTGACATCACGGCGTTTACCATAGACTCTGTAATAATGTAATCAACTTCACAACTTCTTATTTCTGAAAATTGTTTGCCACGACTTATACAAACATAGAAAAATATAAAAATATATAAATGGGACAAAACTATAAGTAGCCCAGTTAATTCCGTCTAAATCTATAGTCTATCCTAATATTTTAAAGAGGATTCATTTGATTGTATGTTGTAACCAATCAACAAAGGCTAAATTTTATTTAAAAAACTATAAGAGTGTCGAGTTCCAAACGCGGTGATGGTCCGCTTTGGTTGCACTCTGGACTTACTGTGTATTTATGTAGGGTCGATTATGTAATAAAACAACCAAATACCAATTTACATTTGAACTGCACCTTACACAATTTTGATCTACAGAGTACCTACAGTTTTTTGAACTATACTTATATTGAACTATTTCTTTGAACTATGTTTTTGATCTATTGTTTTTTGAACTGCTGTTTTTTGAACTTAATTAGAACTCTGTTGACATGCTTCTTATATTATCAGCGGCGAATCTTATCACCGACTTCTAATTCGACGCCAACACCATCTAGTTATAAATTTGACAACTTTTACATTTTATTAGAACACTAAGAACTAGGAACTATTTTGTGAGCGGGTTTTCAGCCAGCACCATGCTGGCTCTTAACAAGAGGATAGGGATGATGAAGTTCAAAAGGGAAAGTTACGAGATTTACGTTACGTTGTCAAAAGTGAAGTGCTATACCTTTCATCTTCCTTTTCTACTGGTCTAACTATTGCTATTTGTGTGCAGTCTATGCATCTTAAATCCTAGTACACAAGGGATGCTGAATTTTTGATAAAAACCTTGCCCTTGTCTTTAAAACGCAAATATTCATTGGTGCGTGAAAAATATACCTACCAAAAGTTTTAAGGGATTGGAAGCTGATAATCTGACTAGTAAATTAATTAACAAATGCATATTCAAGGTCAAGTTTGAGTTCAATTTGAGTATTTGAACTTGACCTTGAGGATGACCAAGCAAAAACCAAAATCTATTAAAAATCACGAACTACTTATTTCAAACCCTCAGACCTTGACATAGGGCATAGTTCATCCGAGGTGGCGGCGTGTCGTGTTCACGCGCGCCCCTTTTAGACGTCGCGAGGGGAGTCCAACACCTCACTCCCCTCGCAGACTTGGCTAGGCCCTCGGGGCCGGCACCAGTCGGGGGTCGCGGAAGTATCTTCTGTTCCCGTGACCCCCGGCGCAGGTTTGAGATGGAACACGGGGTGGTTTTTAGTCAGTAAGAGTCTGACAGACCCCTCCGCCTCCCCGGGCGGGGGACATCCATGAGAATTTTCCACCCCTCAAAAAAAAAGGACATAGTTCATAATTTCCAATTAAAGGTTTAAATTAATTATTTATTTCAAAATATATTATTGTGATCATAATGAAGTCAACATAGTCCTGCTTGACAAAATTTTATTTTATGGATATAACATCATATGTTATTTAATTTGATAATGCATGCACACACACATACACACACATGTTTTAAACATACTTTTCAAGAAGAGAAGTCAATTCTGTACATTGAATATTATATTAAAAAATAATATTGGAGGATTATTGGTCATCGATACTGATGCCAAAAATGCAATCAGTAATTTTTTTGTCTGTCTGTCTGTCTGTATGTGCACGCATAGTTTAAAAACTACTATAGGGATTTTCACCAAACTTGGTACGATTGTACCTAATCAATACGCCTGGGCAGGTTGATCTTTAGACTCAGTTGTTTTACACATGGTCAGTTGTACGTCGCTCTTTCCCGGGTCAGTAGTTCTAGAAATCTTTATGCATACATACAGGAAGGATTAACTTTGAATATAGTCTATCTGGAAGTATTATGCTAAAATTATTAGGTTTAAATATCAACGTACAGCCCAAACCGCTGGTATTAGAGACATGAAACTTGAAGGGTGTTCTTTGTGAAGAGTAAGTAGGTACCTATACCGACTAAAAACGATTTTAGGAAATTCAACCCTTAAAAGGAAAACCTAGGGAACGGAAGTTCGACATACACACGGGCGAAGCCGCGGGCAAAATCTAGTGTCCAGTAAATTGGAAATATTTGACGGTTTGGGGCAGATTAATGTGCTGGCGTCTCTACATAAAAAATTCAAACTACACATTTTAATAACAATAAAACCATAATTTATAGTTAGCAAGATAGGTATTATCTTAAGACTTGTTTTTGGGATTTTAGTTTTTTTTATGTATTCTTTGACTTAGTTACCTGAGATACCTACAGGTTAAACCGGACAGAATCCAATAATTAAATACCTCTAGTAGGTACCTAATCTAACATTTCAATTTCGATGTAGATCAAATATTTCAATTAAAATAACAATTTGACAATTGGAGTATTTATTGAAATATTTGATTCAATAATCAATACTTTATTGCATTCCCTAATGTGTACTTAAAATAGTTGATATGTTAAAAACATCTAATTAATTATGGACCCAGTGGCGCTCTGTAGTTTCTGCCTACCCCCATGGGAAAAAGGCGTGAGTTTATGTATGTATGTAATATTTGATATTTATATTTATTTATGTGTAAACACATAAATAAAAATAAAATATAAAATATTACTATAATTTCTCCAATGAGAACTTGGGAGGCCAAAGCTGTCTGCGTGCTCGATAGATGGCGTTGGCGTCGAATTAGATCTCGCTATGGTTTCGTTACATCGCAAAACATATAAGCCTCGGTCGAAATAAACGTAGTCAAGAAAAGTTGTACTCTGGGAAGAGAGTACAACAACACCTTATAGATAACCTTACATATTTGTGAAGAGATTGGATTTCTTTACAAATCCGATCTTATTCATTATTAAATTAACTTTTAAATAAATTTATACGGGATGCGGACCGGGTCCCCGCTGTACATACCCGTTCTGCGTACTGGTAAACTCAATCTGGGTTTTTATACCACTTACCAGTATCTAATCTACCGATATATACGCACCTTCCCTACTATTAATACTCCAGTAAGTTACAATAGCTTAATATACATAAAGGAAGTCGGTGGCCAATAAAATGAATGCACAAAACCAGTTTCGAAACTAGAGTTATTTAACACCTGTTACTCCTGTTAGTGTTTTTCAACGAAGTCGGTTGTTTTTTTTAATAGGGTATATGCATGTATTTTTTTTATATTTTTAATTCACTGCTTACAACGTTTTAACATAGTAAAAAAATATAAACGTATTTAAAAATGCAGCAAAGAAGATTAAAAAAATATTTAAAATACAGAATAAATTTGAGCTGTTTAAACACCGCCATTTTCGCGCGCCATTTCAATTACCTACGTCATTCACTATGAGTCTATGATCCTATCACTATTATTTTGGGTGTTTTCGTTCTTCTAACCATTTCACCATGAAGAACGCTCAAAAACCAGTCTACCAGTATTTGCTTGTACCCGAATGCAATATACATTATCAGATTGTGCTTTCACAAAACCATTTTAGGTAATTTTTCTAAATGTTTTGTAACCTCACTATGAAGCTAAAATTACACTTGAACGTTAAATTAGTTCACAACACACACGGCAATCATTATGTTTTTCAATAAAAAGTCCATTCCAATACTTAATGTCATACTTACACATTGTATGTTTTGTAGGCGTTGAGTTGTTGTCGTAGTATTTGATAACCAATTTCCTGCGCTTAATTCGCACTTTTATTTTTAATTTTAAATAATTATGACGCTATTAAACAGTGAAATAATGATTTAGTTCATATTTTCTACCATTAAAGATTCGGAAAAAAAAATATTTGAACCATATTTAAATTAGGTACATGCATATTCCCTATTCTCTAACTTCTAATAGTGAAAAAAATGAATTTTTTTAAGTGTTTTCCTTAATTTTTGCAGCCCAGTGTAGTTTTTGATTCAAAAGCATAAGTTGTCGCCACAAGATGAAAGAAATGTAAACCAATTGTCGAGCCTGCAGGCCTAGCCATATTACAATGTTTATTATATTGATTATGTCAGTTGACAAACAGCTGATTCCATTTACGCCATTTTCTTTCTATTGTTGCCTTATCGTTTACGAATATTACGATAGTCAGTAGGTATGCTGAAATCTGTGAGTGTAGGTATAGGTAGGAACTGCCAAGTTCTCACATTTTTACCAAAACATTTTACTTTGGTAGGAAGTCACTTTTGACTTAGGTACTTCGTTACGCATGGCGTGAGATGGCGTAACACTGCCACTGCGTTGAATTATTGTATAAATCTTTACGGTGTCCTACATTTCATTGTAATAAAAAGCGATTAATCTAAATAAAAATGGCACGCCGGAACGAGTGGCGTTAATTATGTAGGTACCTATGAGTTCTCTTGTTTTAGAAAATAAACAACGCCATTGTTTGAAGGTTGTTTTGAAAATTATTTAATAATACAACAGTAAATGCAACGGTTTGTTTGTGACTCAATTAATTGTAATAAGCATTCGTCATAACTTATACATTTATCATCTACACTCCACTAGGTAGGTACCTACTGGTCGATTCAGTAAAAGTGAAAACTTGAGTGAAGTGAACTGTCAATGCCTAACATTAGTAGGTATGAAATGACACCTCGATTTGCCTTAGCAACACCTATATTTTCACGGGTGATTTTTACAGAATATCACTGCTGTAGGTACCATCTTTTTGTGCAAATGAAGAACTTTTTTATTTTCTTCTATACCTACCAATTAAAGCAAGAAGGGATTGATCGATGGTTAAGAAACGCTGGTCGTGGTTACTCGATGTATGGGTGACCATTTATGCTATCAAGAACAGACGTGCCTCGGAAAGCACATTAAGGCTGCGTCTCCACCAGAAATGTGCGATGGAAATGTGTCATGCGAGGATGTCTAGCTGTGCTGTGAAAATGTGTGGGGGTTTCCACTTAAGCTGTGCGATGAAAATATGCCTACGAGGATGTGTAGCGGAGCTGTGAAAATGCGCATTAATGTGTGGTGCGAGAATGGGTTGCGAAGCTGTGAAATATGTCGACGGAGGTGCGGTAAAGTGGGAGCCAATTTACCAATTATCCATATCTATTTTGCGCACCTCTACTTCCAACAAACTCCGTCTATTGACTGGCTGGTACAGTATGCGCAAAGCTCGCAACACATCCTTCTCAACACACATACCTCGCAACACATCCCTCGCTTGTTTTGTATGCGCAAAAATCTAGCTCCGCTGAGTCGTTTTCACCAGAGCTGTGCTGACCGAGGCGAGGTAAATGAAGCGATTCTATTGGTTCTTCATAAACACATCCCTCGCTACGCATCTTCGCACATCTCTGGTGGAAACGCAGCCTAAGCTGGTTGGTCCGGTCTGTCAATTCTAGATATTTGGCAGTCGTTACTAATTACCAAGAGGCAAGTATCGTGTTTCTCAGTCCTTGGGTTGTGGTGAAGGTCAGCTGGCCAGTCGCTATAAAGAAAACACTGGTATTCAGCTGCATCCAGTAAGATAAAAGATGATGCCTAAATACCTACTAAAGATTTCACCAGTTTCTAAGGTTTACACTGTAATGTAGAATAGCATTAGGTACCTAGGTACATAGGTTCCACCCTTTATAGCAGAACTTTTTACGTCATAATTTTATTTTGCAGAGCAACGGATAGCATAAACCTCTTTTCGCAGAAAATCGTTTGGCATACAGTCATGTACCTACCTACAATGTCCTACATGTACTAAATAAATAAATAAATACACCAAAACCCATAATTTTGTACTTAAGTCAGAATCATCTTTAGTCATACATTTCATATCCATAATAATCAATAAGTACATACATACATACATGTGGGATACAGGGTTCTTCGAAATAAAAATGCAGTCTTGATAATTCATTTGTTTTTTGTACCATCCACCGACACGTCTTTTTCATTCCCAGTTTTCAATACAAATATGGCGTCCTTCCAATCAGTGTGACCAGATTAAATTTTACAAAAATACCGAAGCTCCTTAAAAAAATACTGAAATATACCAACTTGCACAGGGCAAATATACCAATAAAAATACTGATTTTCAAAACATATTTCATTTATTAATCATCATCATCATCGCAATAAATATTAGAATAATATTTTAACATTCTGTTTGATGGTGGCTTTCAGTGGTGCCTTTTTGAAAAATGTTACAAACTGGAAACAAGTAAACACATAAATTATACATTATGACAATACACTAAATAAAGTACCTCCGAACGTCTCGACTTTAGGTAGAGTAATTCTAATTTTACTAAAAACTAAAAACAAGTTAAGCTTACCTTTGCCTTTGTTCAAGTTCGATTTATGCTTTTCAGTATTTGCAAGTTGTTTTAAAGATGCTAAGCTAATTTGGAGTTTAGCACTGAATGCTATACGAAACGCAGCGTACTCGTCATCTTTATAACGTGAAAGCCACGAAGAAAACTCCGGAATTTGTTACCATTTAGCCAAATAACTGTGCTGAAAATAGACATGTTTTCTGGATTTTTAATTGCTTATCAGATAACAGCGTAATAGTATGAAGTAAAACGACAACAAAAAATCGCGCGCTCTATTTATATTACGACGAACACGTAAAATATTAAACACACGTACATTATTTGAAAGTTTGAAACCAAACCTTCAAAGATTAAGCCAAGTGCAGAACAGAAAATCATTTGGTGACTAGATGATTGGATACTATATGTAATTCTAGGGAGCCCATCTATCATGTCCTATCTGTAACTTACTGATCTTTGCTCCAAAATGAAATATACACTAAATCCGGAAATTCCCCTGAACATCAATGTACTCAGTTTTTGTTTTTTAATAATTTTATGACATGCTATGGAATTGCCATAACTTTTTTGCAATATATACCCAAAAATACTGGCTTCCGCCAATATACCTTTAAAAATACTGACTCTTGGAAAACTTACTAAAATATACTCAAAAAGTATAAAAATACTGAATCTGGTCACACTGCTTCCAATCCTCTCTCTTTACTTGTCTTTTGCTCTCTCCCTCACGCATCGCACTCTCTCCCTTACTCTCACTAACGTTCCTTTTCTCTTAGTTCTACTTACGCTTCATTTCCCACACTCGGCCATCCGACATTCATGTCTGTCCTCAGACATGCTAGACAGACTTTCATTCCTCATTACATCCTTACATAAACATCATCTTTCATTGACACTCATCATCATTCATCATAACTTTAATACACAAAACTTAAATTAAATTCATCATAACAACTTAAATACACAAAACTTAAATTAAATTCATTTTAACAAAATAAATACTCAAAACGTTAACTTCTTAACATAAAACATGTTATAAACTTAAGCACTATTCTAAAAAATCACCAAATTAAAATGGGACCACCTCAGGAGTATACTCTTTCAAATAAAAAAAGAATTTTGAGGACCGGTCCACAAATGGGGGAGAAATCAGGTAACATACATTTAAAAATAAAAAAATACATACACACGAACATATAACCTCCTCCTTTTTTGAAGTCGGTTAAAAATGAATAAAAACATCTTTCATTCGGTCTTACCTCCATACATCACCACAAACAAACTCAACATGCTTACTCATGTTACTTAGTACTACTTTTATTTCTATTTTTTTTTAGTAAGTGCTTGTGTTTTCTTCCTGAATTTTTAATATTTGTTCTTTAGCTTTTTTTTTCTTAATTCTTCTCTTTCTTCACTCAATTGTTTTAAACTTTCATGCTGTAATAAATGAATTTATTAGAGGGATATCTTCTTTGGATTTCATCTTGACACCTGTTAATAGCTCTAATGTACTAGTGTCACCCCTGTATGGAATATAGTTTTCTAACCGGTAGTCTAAACCATGTACCTGTTTAGTTGTTCTTGGTTCTGGGTACCTCACCACGGCATCTGTCTTTTCAGAATTCGGGCTAGTTTCACCATTTTGTTCGCAATGAACAAGATAAGTATTCAATTTCACTGCATAACAACTTCGCCTTCTTCCAATTCATTTGTTGTCCATATTCTGATGGAACTGATAAAACTTCTTTCAATCTTTGCATACTTTGTACCTCGTCCTTGGCTGGAATGATTTATTCCATTAGTGACAATCGTCTTGGTTTTTGTGCCACTGGCATGTCGTCCTTCAAAATAATTTCTGGTTGTATAGTTGCTTCTTTCACTTGGGTTAGTTTGTAGTCATCTACACACTGTAAAACCTCCTCTTAAATGGTAGGGCTGGCTGTGGAACCTACAACAACATTCAAACCTACTGTAAAACGATTTATTCGTGACATCCACTCTTCACCAGAAGGTAACAACAAAACATTTCCTTCATTCATAATCATTGTCACACTAGCGTTCTCGCGAGTGAGTTTCTACTCATGACCTAATATTATACAATAGGGCATACAGATACAGTCTTTAGGCACAACATGGAAAGTAACTCCGTCGTAACGTCGTCCGTCAATTGTAGCACTAGTTGTAAACTTCCCAAATGAACGCACTTGTTTGAGTCCGAGACCCGATAACACAACGCTATCTTCAGTCGTCTTTGGCTGGCCGATCACGTCGTAAAAGTCTTCTGACACTAGGTTGACCTCGCTTCCCGAGTCAATGAGTGCCTTCCCTTCGGTATTTCCAATAAAAATAATTAACATAGTTATAGTAATAGTTATAGTAACATCGACTTGCCCGGCTTCTTGTCAGGTTTGTTTACTATGTGCATCTTAACCTCCTTAATTTCATGATGACAGTGACAGCTGTCAGTAGTGCCAACGTCATCGATATTGAACATGGCGGACTTCGAAGTACTGGGATTCGTCGGATTTCTGCCCGAACGACGTCCGTCATGTTGGCAGTGCTGTCGGTCAACTCCGCCGCTGATTAGCCGACTCGATCGACTGTCGAAGTACTCCGAGGGCTTCCGATCGTCTTCGCGTCTCGTTGATAATTGATTGATACAGCGCACTTCGTAGAAATATGGCCGAACTCATTGCACTTGAAGCATTTGAGCATTTGTTCTCCACAACTATAGCAGCGTAACTCATTCCTTGAATTCGTCTTTTGATTCCGATCATTGGTACCTTCTTGATTACGTTGCGTGTCACGTCGCGCCTGCATTTTTCTTTAACAGCTTCATAAATTTTCAGCTTCTCCTTCAGTTCACTGTAGCTTGTAACACCTTATAATAATATTTTATTCATTTCTAGGTCTTGAATACCATCTACGATGTACTTGATCGCCACGTAATCAGGAATCTTACCCCTTTTTCCGAGTTCTTTCTTATTTAGCACATAGGTACCTAATCCATGCAGCTTTCATCAGGTTTTTTCTTACGTGCACTCATCATTTCATGAATCGTCTTCTGATCAATGGCGTCTGGAAACTCTTTGCTGATGGCTTGTTTCAACTCAGCCCACGATTTGAAAGGTCTTTCGCTTCTTATTCATAGCGCTGCCGGTCCCGTCAACGATCTGCGCGCAATCACAAGCTGTTGGAGCGGCGTCCATTCGAATATTTCCGTATTATATTCGGTATCTTGAACCCAACGGCTCTCTGGGTAGGTATGGTCTTGACTCGAAAAATTGTTAATGAAGTCTTCAGCATATTGTACACCCTTCGGTGAGACGTCGTCTTCGTCGTAGCTCTTAAAGTATACGATTTTTTCGTAGCCGGCGTTTTGTTCCCGCACGTCAAACCACGTGCAGCGTGAAAATCTTGAACTCGTCGTCAATCGTCATCGTCGCGTCTTCTGTCCTGTATCCCGGACGAGCCCCCAAAATTGTGGGATACAGGGTTAATTCATTTGGTTTTTTGTACCGTCCACCGACACGTCTTCTTCATTCCCAGTCCTCAATACAAAGGGCGTCCTTCCAATCCTCTCTCTTTACTTGTCTCTTGCTCTCTCCCTCACGCATCCCACTCTCTCCCTTACTCTCACTAACTTTCTTTTTCTCTTAGTTCTACTTACGCTTCATTTCCCACATACATACATAAACTCACGCCTTTTTCCCATGGGGGTAGGCAGAAACTACAGAGCGCCATATGCTACGATTCTTACATACTTCTTTTGCTTCGTTTACATTCATACAATAAGTATAACCATCATATCGTAGAAAGTTCACAACCAGAATCATCTTTTGGCATTTATTTTATATCCATAATAATCAAAAGTAGAACCATCATATCGCAGAAAATTCACAGTCAGAATCATCTTTTGGCATGCATTTCATATCCATAATAAATTTATAGAACACTATTTTAATTCGCCACATTACGATGGACATGTTTATTGCTATATTTTTCTGATCAGGCGTTAACTTTTACTTTTGCTGTAGTGGGAGGTAGTTAACTGTTTTACTTGAATTAACTACCTCCCACTACAGCACTACACTACAGCAATCTAGCTTCGGCTTGCTGCCTCAGCCGGGGTGGTGTACGTTAAAACCACCTGCTCGACATTTGCGTATTGCGTATTTGCGACAATGTACGCTCGACGCACTAAAGTACCATCGGTTGAGTGTGAACGGTCAAGTGTTTTTCTATACATTTGTATGTTGGCGTTACGCGACCGATAATACGCGACGCATGTTCCGTCAGATATGAACCTTCCCTAAAAGTCGGCACTTACCTACGTCTCATAAGATTTGCTCTCAACAATAATCCTTTGTATCTAAATGTAATGTACTAAAAGTCTATCGTCCAATCTAATAATTGATTTTCTTCTTCAAGGTTGGTCGAATACGGACACAGGTAGATAATGTAGTTACATTACCTTGGTCTAGAAAGCCAATATCTTATTTTACACTCCAGTTCACACAGGTTAAATAAAACTTCTATTGAAGCTGATCGGAATTTAGAAACAAGTCAAAGGTAGGTACTTATTTGTTTTTTTCTACAAATGTGCTGGGGTTTTAATAAACAAAAATAATATAATTAAACATGAAATAGACAAGAATAATGTTTGTGATTCTAAATAAATTTGTGCGAGTTATACTTTTGAGTTTTAAAGGTAAATGCTCATTTACTGAGGAATCTTTGGCAAAGTGATGTGCATTAAAGAAATAAATGATAGGCGTTAAGATTGACATGTCAACGTTGTGTTGTGGTTTAAAAGAAGATGTAAAGTCTGTTTTTTAATCCCAGAGACTAAATTGACACATGCAAATGTCAAACTCACAAATAATGTTGCCAGCTCTTTTGTTTAGTGTTGTACCTACGATACCGGTTTGTTGAATCGTAACTTTTTATATTTATTTTACGATTTAAAAACTGTACATTGAGACTTTTCGAGAAAAATTACTGGCTTTTGTTAGAAAAACGTAACTGGTAACAAAAAGTGACTTTTTAGAATTTATATCTGTTTGTCTGTATGTATGTCCGGGGTAATCTCAAAAAGCACTGCATGGATTTACTTCAAATTTTGCATAAATATTACTGAGAGGTCGGGTCAACACATAGGCTACATATTATCACGCTATCACCTACGGGGGAGGAGCTGTGAATCTTTATTCTTACCACGCATTCTGTGACAGCGTGTAATCTAAGGACGCATATTTAAATGTTGTTTTTGAGTAAGCCATTGCTATTATCTAGCTTTACACTATAAAAACTGGGTGTGTAACGATTGTCATAATAACAAAATATCTAACGTTCACTTGACATAATTTCAGTTAACATAATTTTGTTTAACATAACGATCAGTTGACATAATGAATTGTTGATATAATTTCATTTTACCTAATTTCATATGACATAATGAACATTTCCTATAATGCACATTTCACTTATTATTCATTTAGCATATTATTCATTTACTATAATATTCATAATCTCTAAGTAACTTTAACGCGCGAAGGCGAGCGAGCAAAGCGAGTGTGCCGCGGTAGCGGCCCCCAAGCGCCAGATCCCTGCTATATTTGGTGAATCATGTGGGTTAGGTTAGGTTAGAACCATGACCATTAGCGCGCGAAGGCGAGCGAGCGAAGCGTGCGTGCCGCGGTAGCGGCCGCCAAGCGCCAGATGGTTTCTATTGTTGGTGAATCATATTGGTTAGGTTAGGTTAGAACCATGGCAGCGGCCGCCAAGCGCCAGATGGCTTCTATTGTTGTTGAATCATGTTGGTTAGGTTAGGTTAGAACCATGACCATTAGCGCGCGAAGGCGAGCGAGCGAAGCGAGCGTGCCGCGGCAGCGGCCGCCAAGCGCCAGATCTCTTCTATTGTTGGTGAATCATTTAGGTTAGGTGAGGTTATTACAGTATGATGTTTTCTGATATTTACTTATTCATTACATAGTTTGGGCAGAAAATGAGTAAATATGAAAATTAGGTCAAATGAACGTTATATTAAAAGAATATTATACATATTGAAAATTATACAAAATGAACGTTATACCAAATGTTATTATGTTAAATGAATATTATATGATGTGAAACATTAGGTCATATGAATTTATGTCATTTGATATTATGTCATATGAAAATTATGTCATGTGAACGTTAGTTCAAGTGAAATTAGAGCATTTGTTATTATGCCAAACATTACACACCCATAAAAACTACGCTATTTAAATAACTTGGGCAGAGCAACATAGTTTAATGAATGTTAGGAGTTTAAAGGCTATTATCAAACAGCGCCATCTATTGAGATTTCATAAAAAATCAAATCAAGTTACATGTTAACACTTTTTGGAATTAATAATTTAAATTTGATCATGTTGGCGAGGTTAGTAGTTAGTTGTTTTTATAATTCATAGATGGTGATGTGCATTTTCTTCATACTTGAGCAGAGTTATGGAAGACAATTTAAAAAAAATACGGTGTGAAGTAGGTATAACAAAAAAGTTGTGTTCATTGATGATCATCAATTTCATGTTGTTAGTACAAAATAAACGTTGACTGTTAATACTTTTGTTCGGTATTTATCTGTGTGATTATTGCTCTCGAAACTCAAGGGTTTTTAAGATGCGCAGGTTTGATCTCTCGAAACCGAGGCAAAGCGTGAACAAGGGCTAGGTGCTAACCGTGAGAGTAATGCACTAAGTTTTTCCGCAGAAACTATCACGCAGCGCCAATTACGACTAGAATTAAACGAGTCCGCACTACTGCTTCTCAATATCAGGAATCGTGGAACAACGAGAAATGCATTTAGCTATCGACCGGGATCGTCATTCTTTGTCTCGCACATTCGAACGGTTACACAGAGGTTGAGTCTTCAGAATATCCGCTCTGACACTGCTCGATTACCTGAGAGCAGTCAGGAGCGTGGGATACGACTTGCGCGTGACCGAGAGCGTGATTCTTTATCTCGCGCTTCCAAAACGGATACAGAGAGAGAGCAGATATTAAGTCTTTAGCTTTTCCGCACTGAGACTGCTCGGTCCCTCGAGAATAGTCAGAAGCGCGATACACGCCAAGCAAGCAATCGCGAGCGCATTGATTTTGAAAGATCCAAAATATATAATTTTAAACTGAACTACTGCGCTGCGTGTCTCTATTTTGTATGCAATACTAGAGTAGGTAGTAGTATTTGAAGTAGTAGTAATAATTTAACTCGATTGGTATAATATCCATACATAAAGTACAAGGTACTTTAATTGGATTGGTTGATCGAGTCATTTATTGGAGGTAAAAAATAATCCTTCTGGGAGCTGGGTGCGATAACCGATATCTATGAGGGCAAAGCCGCGAGCATCAGCTAGTTTTAAATAAAAAACGATACTACTTGATTTTACTAACGGCAATTTACGGTAGTGGCACATCACTATTTAAGAATTGCAAAAAACTGGTCACACATGAAATGTCATTTTAGTCTCCGTGATTAAAAAACAGACTTTAGTAAGAATGATGGAGATGGTTTGGTCACGTTGAAAGGATGGAATGAAAGGCGACTAACAAAAGATCAGATGTGAGTGGGAACGCCGGGAGGGGACGCCCTAGAAGGACACACATAGACCTTATTGGTGAGGTTCTTTAGAAAGGTCGGGTGCGTAGTGCTCGCAACCGGCGTTTGTGTATGACAACATTGACAACATATTAGGTATATGAATGTAAACGAAGCAAAAGAAGTATGTAAGAATCGTAGCATATGGCGCTCTGTAGTTTCTGCCTACCCCCATGGGAAAAAGCGTGTGTTTATGTATGAATGTGGATGTATTTATTGACATTACAGATAAAAAAAACAACCGCTGTTTTCAAATAGAACACGGTGGGACTTTTAAACCCTTCGTGTGTTTAAACGTGGATCCACGTGAGGGACAATCCTTTTTTAGTTGTGTCTGTAATTAGGGCATTCAACCGATTGAAAATAGCAATCCCTTCTTTAATAGTACTGAACACCGATCGGTATAAATATAAAATGCAATAAATAATTGGTGTAATAGATGTATTTTCACTCCTTTGAACGCGTTACAAAAAGTATAAGCAATATTTAAGTATTAAATTTGTATATTTTAGTATTAATATAAACAATAGATGAGAAAAAAGTGGCCAGTTATGACTAACGCATGCGTAGTTTTAAGTGCACTGATATGATACTAACACAATATTGACACATAATATACAGGGTTATTTTTCAATGACCGGCCATATTTTCACTGGGTGTTCTACCCATGAATATGAACAACTTTCACTATGGGACCGACCTCGAAATCACGAAAAAAAAAATCAGCTGTTTCATACAAAAGTTCAATACCTACTCGACTAAAATGTATGAAACAGCTGATTTTTAAAGAACACCCTGTGAAAATTTGGCTGGTCATTGAAAATATCCCTGTATAGTCAGAAATAAATATTTTAAGTTTTGTTTATTTTAAAATATTCTTGATGGAAAATCATCACGAAGATGTTACTAACTTTAATGCATATTCAGTAGACTGCTTTGTTTCTTGAAGTCCCGGGTCCAATACCCGGGTTGGGCAGAATATTATTGAATTTTGGGTTGTATAAACTTTCAAAAAAAGGAGGAGGTTCTCAAATCGATTGTATTTTAGTTTGGGGTGTTGTTATTTTTTAATATCTTAGTAGTAGCAGCCCGGAGTCTGGATTCCTGCCCTATTAATGGCAATAGGCTTGCCGCCTATTATATGAGACTTCAACACAACTGGCGACATGTAGATGTATCTACTACAGGTACACACCTACTTAACCCCTTTGGGATAACCAGCGTGATATTATGTACGTGGTAGAGGAATTTTATTGGTCAGTATAGAAAATATTGTTGCACATATTTCGAGCAAAAATGTGCTTAAGTCGGGAAAAACAAATCGGTGTTGCTGCAGCAAGCGCTGTAATATAATTTAAGCAGACCGTAAACACAAGGTTTCGCTGCACTTGCTACCTAGTGTTACCACACCTCATAAATCACGGCGCACATTAGAACAAGCAGCCCGCTACTAAACTTTGCATCAATTTACTAAACGACCGAAGTCGCGAACAAAAGCTAGTCGCAACAAATATCTGCTTTGTTCCTATAACAGACAATTTTCAAAGGGACAATACAAAAATAAAATTCGCGAGCAAACAAAACCTGTGGCAACACAATACAGTGTTGAGTAATGGTCCCGTTGTGAGTGTTTTCTGCGATGCGCGGAACCCATGTCGGGGTAGACACGGACGTCGGAGGCACTGAATTGATTGCCTGGATGTCACACCTGGAGCTGCGATACAATTTTATCACCCACCTTGTTCAATATTTGTATACCAGCAGGAGTCAAAAGGAATGGCTTTATTATCCGTATTTCTGAGGGTTTCATTTTATTGTTGCGTGTAATATTGTATCTCTATCCGTTATAACATAACATAGTATAGATCTTGCCAGTATTTGACGTAGATGTACCTTACAATCTTGTTCTGCGACTTCTTCTTCCCAAAAAACTACTACAAATTGGTGAAGGGTGGGCATTTTGGGATTAGGTTTTTGTGCAGATCCAGCCATATTTGAATAAATGACTTTGGATTTATTTGTTTAGGTTAACAGTTACAGCAGTTGCTTAAACTAGATATAATGTATTTCTGACTTAATGAAAAAAAAACAGCTTTCCACTAATTTGATTTTGATTACTATCCTATTTTACCGGTATTGAAGTTTTTTTAAATAAAAATTAGGCATATAATCTAGTGCCTGACCGCGATCCTACCTAGTGGTAAACAGTGTTGCAATTGTGCGCACTAGTTTATCAGAAAGAAAAAGAAAGAACGGATGTATTTCCTTTCTTTCTTTTTCTTTCTGATAAACTTATTGGCAACAGCTGGATACACGTACTGCAAAAACACATTATCACAAAAAAGAGACACAAAAATGGCATATCTCACGGCTGCGCCAAACGGCTCATTTCAGCTGTAATGCCAGACAGATGCTAAGATCCTACCTGACGCTGATTTTTAAAAGAACCTCTGGCTCTTGCTGATTATCAAGAGCCTATTCACTCTAGCCTTGAAGATACTTAGATTACAATCGGACGGGGTTACCGTAGAAGGAACATTGCGCCAGTCCGTTGATGTGCGTTCCTTGTATTAGGGGGCCAGCCTTTCCATCGGGCACAAATCTAAAATCCAGGCTGCTATTGAGATACCATGTCAAACCCTGGAATCTAATTCAGAATCTAACGTTTAGAAATAATACCGCTTATTATCACTAGAAAAACGAAACCTTTCTCGCTTCAAAAAAACATTGTTGATGAGAACACTAGTTTACAACACAAAAGTGATGTTGAAAATCCTTGTAAACTACTTTTTTATCGAACAATAGCACCTGCTTTCAGACCGAACAATACAGCTTTATGCCGTGTGATCCAAGGCTGAACGCAGTCCCGTTTTCGCCATTCACGATGGTCTTGTGTTAGATCGATAAGTAGAGTTTTGGATAGCTTGATGAGCTGCAGCTGCAGCACATCAAACTATGTGTTCAGTATAAAAACTGTGTGTTCAATGACCTGTATCCGAATGCGTCATGAGAGTAGGGTGTACTACTCACTCAAACCTTAGGGTTTGAGTTTTTAATGGTTGTCAAGACAATCTTTGTTAGCCCTCATATGCATTTATGGATGGTTGTCTTTTAGAATCAATTTACTAGTCTTATTTAGTTTTTATTGGTATCCTATTTTCAGACCTACTGAATATACACACAAAATTTCATAAGAATCGGTCAAGCCGTTTCGTAGGAGTTTTGTTACAAACACTGTGACACGACAATTTTATATAGTAGAAATACATACGTAAGATGACAACAAATAGATCCAAACCTTACTACTTTTTATTTAGTGAGTCTCTTATGTGATCTCATTTAAACATTTTGTGTTCAATAGAATTAAAATGACAAGATGTATATATAACCTAACCTAACTTACCATACCTATTCTATAGCTAACCTAACTATCTACCCTAACTACCTTACTGAAATGCATTGATTTAAAAATTCTAAATTCATAATTTTAAACTACAACTACAGCGCTGCGTGCCTCTATGTTACATACCTGCAATTTATTTAGTTTTCCCGGTTTACTTTAAAGTCCAAACAGTATAGTAATTATCTTTTTGCAAAGAATTATTGAAAATCGTCTCTGTCGTCATTATTAAATACGTAAATTGATTTATGAAATATTAGACTTTTTTATGCTACATAAAACCTCTTTCTAAGTTAAGTAACAAAATAAATTTTAGAACGTACGCATAAATTGACAACCAAAAATAATTACTTAGTTACCTATGTTGTGTTGATCCGTTGTCATGATGCCACTATTTCACTTTTCGTATTTTTTAAATCTAAATACGCAAAAATCTTCGATTTTAGATTAGTTTAGAGTTAAGTTAAGAGGAGTATACCGTACCGACGAAGGAACGAAAATCAAATGTTTGACATGTATTATAGGAACAGTTTCTAAGGGAAAGCGAAATTGTTGTTTTTACTATTTGTCAAGCATTTTTTTTCATATTTACTCACCTTTTAAACCTTTCCTGGACTTTCACAAACATTTCAAATAAAAAATCAGATAAATCGCGCCAGCCGTTTTTGAGTTTTAGCCAGACTAACGAACAGCAATTGATTTTATATAATAATAAATACATATATTACGAGTATAAGGCGGATGTAAGTTATATCGCGGGGAAGAGACACCCTAGATTCTTGGGCGTTCCCTCAAGACCTAATTGGTGATGTGCTTCAGAGAGCTGGTACATATGGTTTTAGTTAAATTATGGAAGGTGTATTTTTAATCATGGGACTATTACTCCTCATCTCATCAGTCACCTCTTTTCTAGCCTGTCATCGTACGCACTGTTCTTCCAGGTAAGTATACGAAGTCACGCGACTCAGATCTTTAAATCCATAAAGCATACGCCAGTGCCATGTTTTTTTTTATTACTATTTATCCGTTCAATTAAATCTCGTACGCCCTTGACGATGTATTGGAGAAAAATACCCCTACAGTAACAGTTCTCGTATGTGGATAACTTGCTCGTTAATGATGCTCGTACATAAAAGCAAATCTTATCTGCAAGCAAGCAGATAACATAGCAAATAAAATAAAAGCAATAAGTGCCTACTTTTGTAGCTCGAATAAGTTTCTAAGTACTTCTGAAGGTACTTGAGTCGTTCAGATACTTGTACCAAGATCTTAGGAACGTTAAGATGATAGAACTCTAGGGCTTTTGCCTGGAAACATTTTTAGTGAAGAATACCAGATATTTTACAGACATACATTCTTGGAAAATAAAAACGAAGTAGGTAATTTAGGACGACTGGTTTTGGTTCTTTACCCGACTTCGGCGAAGCAGAAGGAGGGTAACGATTTTGACAGCGTTGTATAATAATATTTATGTGTGTTCATCTGTTCTCTCACAAATTCTAAACTCCTTGTCATAATTTGACAATTAAGGTATTATTGGAAGTCAAGCTTTTCCGGTGGTTGTAGGCTATGTGACGTCAAATATAATTTATTTTCTTGTCTCATACTTTTGAGAATGTAATTTTTTAGGGTTTTAGTTTTTTTAATTGTTGTTTTAACATTTTTCTCTCTTTATGTGTTTAGTGACTAAGCTGGTGTAAAAAAAAAACAATTCAATCATTCATACATTCATTCATTCATTATGTTTTATCACTTATATTGACGGTGTGAGTTTTTCTTTCATTCATTCTTTCTTTTCTTTTCGTAGCTAAGCGATTGGGTTCCGGAAACGGATTTCCGCAAGGATTGTTACAGAAGTCTGCTTGTTACTATAACCTAGTGAAACTACCTACTCTTTGACCTTTTTTGTTTAACGACGATTACGTTATTTTTGTTACGTTGGGTGTCTTGTGGGAAAAGAAGATGCTATAGGGATATAATAATTACGTGTGTAGTCTTACATATGAACAGAACCCAATCTAAAAAAAAAATGATTAGTTGTTCAAGAATAATCAAATAATATGCCTGCATACTACGAATAGTTACCTATGACAATTAAATTCGTTATAATACTCGATGTTCTATTAATATACATCTTAACTATGTTCATCATTAGCCTAGCCTTTGCCCAATTATGTTGGGATCGGCTTTCAGTTTTACCGGATGCAGCTGAATACTGACTGACTAATGACTGGCATGTTGGTCTTGTAGTTAGTGACCCTGACTGCTATGCCGCGGGTCGTGGGTTCGATTCCCACCCAGGGCAAATGTTTGTGTGATGAGCACGATCATTATTTGTTCTGTGTCTGGGTGTAATTTATCTATACATATAATAAGACTGTAAAAAAACTGTGTCTGTACATTGAATATATTTAAAAAATAATAATTGAGGGGGGTTTAGAAACAGTAATAGAGCACGAATCCAAAAAAAAAAGTCTGTCTGTTTGTCTGTTTGTCTGTTTGTCTGTTTGTTTGCACGCGCTAATCTTCGGAACTACTAGACAGATTTGAATGATTTTTTTTTTGTTGTATAGATATTAAGTCTGGGCAACACATAGGCTATAATTTATCTTGGGAACTGGAACACCTGATGCAGAACCGCAACAGACCAGCTAAACTATAGGAGATACAAAAATGGTACCATAGCAAAAATTGTTCCACGTGATGAGCATTTTTTGCTGAGAGAATAAATTTGAAGATCCGGAACACCTGATGCAGAACCGCAACAGACCAGCTAAACTATAGGAGATACAAAAATGGTACCATAGCAAAAATTGTTCCACGTGATGAGCATTTTCTGCTGAGACAATAAATTTGAAGATCCGGAACACCTGATGTGGAACTTCAAGTGCCCAGTTACACTATAACATATATAGGAATGACGTCTTAGCAAGAGTTGTTCAGCCTTATGAGCACTCGCTGTTGTCGTATAAATATCGAAGATCTGGAACACCTGTTGTGGAACTCCAAGAGCCCAGCTACACCATAACTCACATAGGAATGACATCTTAGCAAAAGTTGTTCGGTCTGATAGGCATTTCCTGTTGACTTATAAAAATCGAAGATCAGATACATTTGATATAGAAATTAAAGCTATCACTAATTTCATTGCATATTTATAAAATAACATAAGTACCTCCACGCGGTGAAGGCGGGAACAGTTCAGGGCTGATTTTCGATGACGATGGTATATCATTGAAAATTAGACTCTACTGGCCAAAACTTCCATTTTTTTTTATCGTATAAATATGCCTTCGGGCTTATGTTATTTGAGTGTTTAATTTCCTTTTCTATTTATCTTTGTTACATGGTTACCTACCCGGTAACGCTGGGGAGCAGCCACTTAGATTTTAATTGATCAGGTATCATCACAATAAAACTATAACCATACCTAGAAAGAGGTCAAATCTTTCTCAATGTTCCAAAAGTGCTAAATGATTAAAGATCATAAGATCCCAACAATCTACCGAAGAGCGTTAGGAGGGACTTGATGCTGTTCGACAACATGAGGTTGTAACTCGCTCCGTGGAAACTTCTTGGGATCGCGAAGCACGCCTGCATTCTCAGCGTATTTACGCATCTACCAGGTATCCAGGTCTCTAGACACCAGTGAAGAATATATGACTGACCGCTGATCATGAACATCATGCACTGTCTCGCGAGTTGGAGACGTTCACGGAAAAAGCATGACGCTTGAGTTTTCAGCGTAAATACGCATCTACTCTAGAGATAAGTGGGGGAAGGAGATGCGCGACTGACCGCTGAGCGTGAACGTCACGCAACATATAGGCTATAATTTATTTTGGAAAATGGAACACCTAAAGTAAAAGAGATATAAAAATGGTGCCATTGCTAAAACTATTTCACGTGAAGAGTGTTTTCTGCTGTGAAACTAAATTTGAAGATCTGGAGCACCTGTAGTGGAACTCTAAAGCCCAGCGACAATATAGCATATACATAATAAAAATGGCGTCTTAGCAAAAGTTGTTAAGTCTGATGGCATTTCCTGTTGACCAACAAAAATAAAAAATCTGGAACGTCTTGGATCGTCTCGCGCATTCCATTGTTTTGCCGTCCCCGGGCTTTTACAATTCGACGTCATACGTTTCAGATCTTCGATTTTGACGACCCCGTTGTCGCTGGCATAAGCAACAGGATCCGCGTACGAAGTCGCGGGCAGAAGCTAGTCTATAATATGTGTGTATTTAGAAATATATAAGTATGTTTATCAGCTGTTCAGTACCCATAACACAAGCTCTCAAGCTTAACATACATAAATTCACGCCTTTTTCCTATGGGGGTAGGCAGAACTACAGAGCGCCATATGCTACGATTCTTACATACTTCTTTTGCTTCGTTTACATTCATACATGTTGTCATACACACACGCCGGTTGCGAGTACTACCTCACCTTTCTGAAGAACCTCACCAATAAGGTCTATGTATGTCCTTCTAGGGCGTCCCCTCCCGGCGTTCCCACTTACATCTGCCTACAAATACCTCTCGTTAGTCGCCTTTCATCCATCCTTTCAACGTGACCAAACCATCTAAGCATAGGTACTCTTTCAATTTTTGTTAGGTACTACATCTTCTTTTAAACCACAACGTTGCTTTATCACATCATTCCTCACTTGGGACTAAATGGCGTTGTGTGAAAGTTGTGGAATATTTCGACGGTTGTAAGGCTAATTGGTCTAAGCGACATTTTTTGTGATATTGAGTTATACCTATATACATATTTGGAATCAGCAGATTTTTCTCCATCGTTTGAGCCAGGTTTCAATTTTTTTTAACCACTTTTTTGGCGCTTAGCACCCCCAGCAAAAAAGGCCTCATTTTTAAACTCATTGATCTATACGACGCAAAATAAGGCAAATTTGAGGACACGATGACTTAAGCTCTTTTGAATTTTCGAACTTTTATAACGTGTGTCGATTAAGGCATTTGGCTTTTTCGCCAAAGTTATGGTGTTGTCGTTTGGCCTATTTTACGTTGAACCAAAATAATAAGCTATGTCGTTTGGCCTATTTTGCAGTCAACTACATTGAATAAACCTCGTCGTTTGAACCCTTTTCAAATCAAATAAGATCCTTTTAATTATTTATTTCTTTGCCAACAAGAGTAGGGTTATAGATGTTAATACAGACAAAATCCTACTTGCAGTGCCGTCACATGCAAATATTTACACTTAATATTATATTGCATTGCATCCTAGTACCATGCTGATTAACAATAATTATTACAAAAATATTAAATCTTGTAACCATTTTATTTCTCAATGTCAAGGAGTAACCAGCAGTCAATAATTTAAATGTCAGAGTAAATAGTGAGATACAAATAAAATAAATAAAAATCCTATATAATGATTAATTATGAGTTTCAAAATCGATCAAATCAAAAGTCATTGATAAAGTCAGGCTGAGGATTAGCACTTTTTTAACAACATCACCATGATACAGTCATTCAAAAAGCCCGCCTTTTGCCACTTCCTAGTGTTTTTGTTTTTGTAGCGGGTAAGAAGTGGCAGAACAAACTACCCAGCAACACGTCTGCCTGATAAGTTAGAAGAACTTGAATTTATACAGTTCCTTCAATAAGATAACACTATAAATCAATCATTTTATATTAATAGTTTTTGCTTCTAGTTAGATAGCACACGCCAAATACAAAATACTAGTAATAATCTATGTGAAGGAATCCGAAGGAAACGCACAGATGTTATTGGCCATAAGGATTCCCTTTTAGATATTCTTTCACACTGCACTGTAGTACATCTTAAATATGTGCAAGTGGTCAATGTCTGTAATACAACAAGGCAATTTATTATAAAATCTTGGAAGTCATGGAATATACACTGGTGCCCATCAAACCGCTTCTGGGTGTAGCCTAAATTTTATTTGTATATTTTACACATCTGGTTTTTTATTGTTTTGTGGTCCACATAGTCAAACGGGTTAATCCATGTATAATGCACAAACTAGTACCTTTTCCCAACACTTTTGGTTACTTTTTCAAGAAAGTTGTAAATCGCTATGATAAAAAAAGTAGTAGTTGTTAATCTTTTTATTATAAATCCTGTTACTCCTTTGATATCCACAGAGTTATAAATCCCTCAAAAATAAAAATAGCAATAAATATTGAATTGTTTAGTGAACATGATGGTTATAAATTATGGATTACTTTTATTCTGTTATTAATGTATGTCATTGGTTTGACTTAGTTAATAACACACTGAATAAAATTGTGAGCTATGCCAATTTGGTTTTATTGTTTTCTTTTCTACAATAAATGCGCGATATAGGTCTTTAGAGTGTTCATGTTGCTCTTGTTAATAAACAATTTGCATTAAACGATATCAGTTAATATTTAAATATGTCTGTTGAACCATTCAGCTTCTTCTTTTTTCTTTATAATACCTTGTTCCAAGACACATTAGATCAATATTTTGAATAATTTCACTACACAAAAATGTAAAAAATATTACAAGACACTGTCTAAAACTGTATTAAGTAGCATACCCACCTTAAAAATATCTTATGGACGTTGCTGAATAGTGATGGCCTAAGCATCAATATTTACTACTTAACTACCAAAAATGGGCACCTGCATCAAACTACTTCACTGTGGTGAAACACCATCATGTTGCTTAGGTTCATTGTGCGTATTTAACTGTCAATTGATTTGGTGCTAAGTTCATTTGGTCTCATATTATTTGATTCTAAGTTGATGCTTGAGCCAGTTTACCTTCAGCTCTTTATTAACGGCAGGCATTTGAATCATTTTGCTTTTCTCAAAAAATAACCAAATTTGATGCATTTTGGGCTAACCGACACAAAATTTCTAAAATAATACACGTTTATCATCAGTAATTATTGAAAAAACTTCCGTATTTAATTAGGGATATACTGTATTAAATAAATAAAAGTCTAACAAGTAGTTGATTTTTAATGATTTTTTAAGTTCATTGTGCGTATTTAACTGTCAATTGATTTGGTGCTAAGTTCATTTGGTCTCATATTATTTGATTCTAAGTTGATGCTTGAGCCAGTTTACCTTCAGCTCTTTATTAACGGCAGGCATTTGAATCATTTTGCTTTTCTCAAAAAATAACCAAATTTGATGCATTTTGGGCTAACCGACACAAAATTTCTAAAATAATACACGTTTATCATCAGTAATTATTGAAAAAACTTCCTTATTTAATTAGGGATATACTGTATTAAATAAATAAAAGTCTAACAAGTAGTTGATTTTTAATGATTTTTTTTTCCAAAATAAAAACTTTAAACCGTCCTCCTGCAAGTTTTACAAAATGTCGCTTAGACCAATTGGCCTTGCAACCGTCGATTTATTTATTTATTTATACCAGTGTTTTCAATGAAGCGACTACCTGTCTGACATCCAAAACAAACTGGTTGTCAGACTTTCGGGCTTTCAACTACCTGTAACGACTGTCAAAGAAATGACAGCCGGGACCAACGGCTTAACATGCTTTCCGAGGCACGGAGGAGTCTTAATAAGTAATAATCCTTTTGCAACTAGTGTGACAACTGCTAGAAGGTGCTTGAGCCTTAACTTTTTCAAATTGCCGTTGAACTAAAATTGTTTAGGTTATTGCCTTTATTTTTTAGTTTTTGCTTCACCACAATAAAATTGTTTTAAACAAACTGTAGGATTTCCTTTATACTTTAAATGCAATGCGTGATATTTTTGCTTGCTCTCATCACAATTACCAGTCAACTTCTACATGCGAAGACTTGTAATTGGCTTCGTGTCGACTATACTTTCGTTTCTTATTTAAGTATTAAGATTTTAAGCTGTAAGTGTTCCATGTCTTAATAAATAAATAAATAAATAAATAGATAAATAAATAAAGAAATAAATTAATAAATATATACATCAATAAATAAATAAAAAAGTAAATAAATGAATGAATGAATGATTGAATTAATGAATGAATGAATGAATGAATAAATAAATAAATTGTCACCCATCCACGACCAACCTCGTCAAGCGTATGGCCATGTGGCTGTTATAATTTAGCCTTAAGCTCCTCGATTAACTAAACCTAATGATCGACGAATATTAAACGGTAAATTACTTTGATAGTTTTCAACTTTATGACAAAAGAAAAAGGTGTTCAATAAAATTGCAAATAATTTAACAGTTTGGGATATCTTCATAAAGTCTACAGAATCTGGTTTATACGTTAAAAAATATCAAATACAAAGCTCAATTCTAGTGCGTAATGATGACGTAACAAGCTAAAGCACTTACAGAAAAAAACTGTACGTTGTACGTATCTAATTAATTATAAAAAAAAACCTGCTACGTCCCACACGCGCCGCGAGGTACACAAAAATGTAATTAAATTAAACAAAATGGTTTAGCTACCCAGACGGTGAGACAACTGTGTTATTCTCAATGAGTAAAATAACAGAAAAACCATCCCTGGTCACCATCATATCTCCTGAACGACATTAATTGCTCCTTAGGCACCTACATAAGCAGAAACACGGCTACTATCCTTATATCTATCCGCCAATTTTTTTACTAAGTTGCCCTGGATATGACTCGCTTGAGGTAAGACGAGCTCGAGATCAACTCGCTATAGCCTGTAAGACGCTCCGTGGCGCTATTTATTCTCCTGATCTGCTGGATGTGCTCGCGCGCTTCTTTATGCCAGACAATTACTGCCAGGGAAGAAAGCACAGGGTGTTCGCCGTGTCTCCATGTCGTACTGTAGCTCGTGCTAAGTCGCCTATACCTCGCACCCTGGCCGCGCTTAATGATCTATTGGGCTCTAATCCAACAAGCGGTCTGTTTGCGGTTGATTGGTCGGAGATTTTATCGGCATGTCAGGAGTACTGTGAGATGAATTCATGAATGTGTTTTCAATTTTGTTTTTTAAATGTTTTGTTATTTTTCTTTAATTTGTTTCATTTTGTAAATTTTATCTGTAATTTAGTTAGGTACTTTAATTGATTGAACCGTAGTAATGAAATAAATAAATAAATTACTAGATACAGGGAGGAAGGGATATTGTCGCACAACTGGACACTTTAAGATCACTATCATTTCTGGTGTATAGTAAATATATAGTGTACCTACTAGCTGTACCCTGCCACGCTTCGCTGTGGCACATTGCGATTGAAAAAAAAAATAGGTAAAAACAATCTGTGATGCGGATTATATATCATGCTAAAATTTGCATGCAATGGGTAATGGTGATTTTGACATTATTGTTAACAATTTTGACGTTATTATTATTATTTTGACATCATTAGTAATTACTTCCTACAATTTCCAAATATATGTTCTAACACTAGTGTTTAAGTTGTTACTAACAAATTGGATTGCATGATCTGTAAAATAAATTATTATTATTTAATCATTTTCATTTTTAATGAAACGTTATGATGAAACAAATTGCACAACCGATTGCTTAGTATAAAAAACAATTTCAATTACGTAGGTAATAATCTTCCAGTAATACCGTTACGGATACAAAGTTAAAGTCCTTACTTTGTTAACTTAGTTAATAAGAATTGTTGGAGAGATATTCTCGTTTCTAATTCGGTTTAAAGTCGAACAGACAGCTAAACTTATGTCGCCTTTTAAAGATAAATTGTGCTGGTTCGCTGTAAAACCTAATATATTGCAGCGAACTGACAATTTCTTGTGGACAATTTTGTCCTTTTAGTGTCTTGTTGGTATAGCGGACGCAAGGGCTGAACATGGGATCCTAAATTCTTATGCTATCTCCGGGTCGAGCAGTGTTTTTTTTTGTCCATATTTTTTTTTCAGTAATAACCTGAAGCCTGAAGAAGGAAAACATCGTGGGGAATCCTGGACTTATAGTAGTTAATATAAGTTTGAAATCGCCAATCCGCCTTGAGCAAGCGTGGTGATCAATACTCGAGCCTACTCTGTATGAGAAGAGGCCTTTGCCCTGCAGTGGGACAGTAACAGGCTGGTATTATTATTATTTTTTAATCTGAAGCCTGGATTTGTTCACGATGATTGGCGAAGTATGATTAAACATATTATAGGTGACTTACCTACGTCCTCGTTAAATAAATGCTGATAGTGCACAAACTACCTGCTTAATATTTCCTCCTTCACTATCAAGTCCATCCAAAGGTTTCCTGTAAGAGATCGCTCTTAGCGATAAGGCCGCCCTTTAAGAGACCCTATGTAGCCTTAAAAGATATTATTTGTAGGTTTTTATGGTGTACAATAAAGAGTATTATTAAGCTTGACTGTATCGTAGTGGTCGAATGAGAGTGAGGTATTAAGTTCGGTTCCCGGGACGGACAAAGTGTTTTTTGGGTTTTTTATGTGGAATTTCTTGGTAGCAGCTCGGAGCTTGAAAGCTGTACCCAATTGATAGATATTGGGCCACGGTATACTGCATGGGGCTTAAACATAACTGGCGAAATATGGATCCACTACAGGTATACCTCTGCCAAGCCCTTCGGGAATTTAAGGCGTGATGTTTAGTCATATCATTTCCGTTCTTGTCAGAAAGCATTTTCAGCAGTTCAACATGCCTTGTTAACAGGTAAGTTATAAAACTCAAGGTTGTATTGAAAGATCACAAAAGTTAAGGAAATAAATTAAATCAGCAAAGCGGGTAGCGAAGTTTCAGAAGTTTCAGGAAGGGTACTGCTGTCAAGTTTCCGCAAGGTGGTTATTTGCAATAAGTTCCATGGAGTGTTATGCTAACTCTCAGGAAAAACTTTTTTCCTACCACTTAAGAAAGTAGGGTTCTTTTTATTTTATCTATTACATGTATAAACTGAGTAGCTTGTGGCTAAAATAACAGCCTTAGGGGTCGAGCGAAGGTTAAACTACGTGGTGGGTGACCATCTATTACATTTATCAAAACTCCTCCGTGTCTCGGGAAGCACGTTAGGTGATTCTCACACTGCCCCGCATGATGCAGCGTAGCGCGTGGATGCGTGTTCTTCCGTTGCTTGTAAGTATCTCCGTTTGTATGGAAAACACGCACAGTCCAACACACAGAAAATGCATCCACGCGCGTTCAATTCAGTTCAGAGACACGCAACATGCAGCGTGATGCGGGGCAGTGTGATAATCGCCTTAAGCTGTTGGTCCCGACTGTCATTTCGAAATGTTTGACAGTCGCTATAGGTAGTCAGAAACCTGAAAGTCTGACAACCAGTTTCACCAAGGGGTATCATGTAAAAAAAGGAAGAAAAGAAAAGAATATAATTTATTTAGACGCACAGAACATAAAACAAAAGAACAACAATACAGATAATAAAAATAAAAATAAGAAAATATTTAGAGACAAAAATAAAAAAAATATAATAAAAAGACCTGTGCGAGACCAAAAAGGCGCCTATCTTAGCCTAAGGAGAATAGGCAGGCAATTGCTCCATGTGAAATGTTGGTATTCAGCTGAATCTGGTCCAACTGAAAGTCGACCTCAACCACAGATATAGACCTAGATAACGCAAGAGCAACTACTTCGCGTGCCTAGCTTACGTACAAAAATCGTAAGTGGCTACTTTCGCGCTCGATTTCCTTCCATCGGTAAGTCATTTTGAGATTAATAGTATGCGTAATTAATTAAAAAAAAAACAATTATTTTTAATCTTATACCCTCAGCAATACCTGGTAATACCAAATTTGAGAAGAACAAAACATTCGTATTAGACTGCGTACAGTCAAAAAATGGCACGCTTGGTTTTCATACAGATCGTGATACTTGCTTTATCTAGGTCTATCTATATCTGTGACCTCAACATAGTTGGGAAAAGGCTAGGCAGATGATGATAAACATAGAGTGCGCCTCGATTCACTGCCGCAAAAGGGGCGTTTGAAAACCAGCATCAGACAGCTGCATCTATCTGGCATTAAATAAAATAAATATTTTTAAATATTTCAGGCATTACCGCTGTAACGAGTCTTTTGGCGCAGCCGTGAGACATGACATTTATTGTATAGGTACTATTTTTTTTTTTTTTTAATGTTTTAATAGTGTGTGCATGTTTTTTACCTGTTGCCAATTAATATTATTTCTTTCTTTCTTTCTTTCTTTTCTTTCGTTACCCTAGTAGTCGCAAGTGCTACTTCTAATCATGCGGTCTTGGGTTCGATTTCTGTGTCTGGCCAAATGTTAGTGTATTTCTATTTAGCAGTGTCAGTTCAGATTTTATAATTACGGTGTAGAGTGTGAAGTGTAATAGGTTCTTTCCTTCTTATATGGAATTTGCACGTAACTGCTGAAATATATGTCGGCGTCAGCGATGGCTGAGCGGTATGGGCCGACATTAGGGGTTTCGTGGTACCAGGTACATAACGTTGAATAATAATCTTCATTGCAGTAATAACCTCACTTTAATAAAAGTAATCACATAACATAACTCAGATAGGTAAACAGACAGTTTCGCACTGGACTAGTGTCTTCATTGGTGTCTCAACTCCGACTGAGCTATGCCTAGCTTCCACTTCCCAATACGACTCCATCCACGTGACATTGCTCGCGCCATTTGCAAATGACAGCTGACGTCACGGCGTTTTCCACAGACTCTGTAGGTACTAATGTAATCAACTTCACAACTTCTTATTTCTGAATGTCGTTTGCCACGACATATAGATGTTTTATTGGAAAATACTTCTCATAAACTTCCGAGGTACGTTAAGTAAACACGCCTCTTTACAAACACGCACACTCGCGCCGGTTGTGAGTACCACACATCTGACCTTTCTGAAGATCAACACCAGTAAGGTTAGTTTTTATTATTATTTCCTTTATTTTACTTATCATACTTATCAATTAGATTTTTAAATATTAAAATACAAAAATAAAAACATTTAAAAATATAAAAAATAGTAGCCCACCGGTATCGGGAACTTAAGTTGTTTATCTGTCTCTGCCTTCACAAGGTTCTCGTCATGCGGGACCATCATCGTGTGACGTTCTAATCGATCTATTTGCGATCTATCAGGTTTATTCGCGATAATAGTTCTGTCAGTGATGATAGATCGATCCCAGTTTAACGTCATATTGCCATTTTCGAGAACTGGGTCGGGCATATACCTATAGTACGGTACTTTGGATTCCACAAGGCTGTATTTAAGAGCAAGTTGCTGGTGGATAATCCTGGCTACTAGGTTGTGTCTGTGCAAATAGTAGTCTTCGTTAGCAAGACGAGAACAACCAGAAATAATGTGGCGGATTGATTTCCCGGGACGGTGGCATGCCCGACAGATGTCAACCGTACCGTCTTTCACAATATACTTCCGGTAGTTATTCGTCATGATAACTTCGTCTATTATCGCACAGAAAAAACCTTCGGTTTCCCCGAAGAGGTCACCAAAGCGCAGCCAGGATATGGACGCTAATAGGTCTACATCAGGTCCATGAAAGGCCGGATAAAAGCGTTATTATTATTTTTATTATGTTGTACCAAACAATAAGAAAACGCTAACGAAGTTACTTAAAATAACTTTTAAAAGTAATTAAATAAAGGTGTTTATAAAAACATAATTATTGGGAAGTAAGAAAGATTTTCGTGTCAATTTCCTTTGGAAATGCACTATTTCTACTGACTAAAGTAGTTGGAAACAAATTGCTTACCTAAATTACGTATGCTGCTCCATGCCTTTAGTCTAAAAATAATCCCGTAGTCGATTGTTCAAGGTCAGTTTTTACAACATAAAAGTCAATGATTATTCTAAGAATAACCTACAACAAGACACCAACAATAGCCCTTGAACCTAAATCTGAGCATCAACACTTAGATCTGTTTGTTTTCCTCATTAAATTTTTCACCAAAACGCCTACAAAGGAAACGAGGCGTTCAAAAAAGCGGCCTATTGTGTTCTCTTTCCACAACATTTGCAGTTTCTTCATAATGTACCTATCACGCCTTGAGAAATGAAAGCGTTTTTCCGAGATAAGCTACGTTTTCTACCATTTTTCCTGTTAATTTTTTCTTGACTATTCATCATCCGTTGATGTTAAGGGACGATAGGCTAGACGATTATACTTTAGTTTTTAATCTCTCTTCTAGATTACTAGAAAATATTAGGAACACACATATTACTTATTGTTTTTTTCATTATACAAACTCAAATAAAAACGGCGATACAGAGAGTCAAGTTTTTCGCAAGACGAGTAACGAGTTCGTACAGTTTTTACTAAATTATGACGTCATAAGCTCCCTAACTTATTGAAGTTAGGGAGCGCTTAATAATTTTCCATCAACGTGAAAAAGCAAAACATATTTGTCTACTACCTAGGGGTCGAGTCTGCTATTGCAATCGTGTCTCAATGACCGGTCAATGATCAATTTTTGACGTGTAACATCAAACTTATGACACATTTCCCATACAAACACTGGCAAAGTTGTCAAATATTCGATTAATGACCGGTCATTGAGACACGATTGCAATAGCAGACTCGAGCCCCTGATGGACTTACCTAATATAAATTTGATGTTCATACACCGTCGTCTTGCCTATTGAAATACTTAAATGTGTTTTCAATTACATAATCTGACACCAAATAATAAGGAAAGCCGTTGCTTTTTTTCTGAACATTCAATTGTTTATTTTTCAAAGAAATGTAGGTCAATGGCATCATTATCAGAATCTATGTACAAATAAAGTAATTGGAGCAGCGAGTGTGCTTACTTTGTCTTTTATCCCGTGGAAAATATGTTCTGATTATTGAAACAGACAGCTTGATGGAAACAATTAGCGTTTTGAAAAAAGAAGCAATTAAATTGAAAATAATAGGTAAACTTTCTTTAAAGTCGAACTTGTTTTTTTTTTAAATTCAATTTCTTTTCAACCGACGAGTGAATGAACGCTGCAGCTGTGCATAACTATTTCCAAATCGATAGCATGAATAGTTTTTAAAGTACAGACGCCAGCACGTCAAGTTACCCCAATGTGTCAAATTTCTTTGATCGTTTTTCAACTTTATGTCAAACATAATAAGGTTCATATTCAATTGGGAAACTTTGACACATTGGGGTAACTTGATGTGCTGGCGTCTGTACATATAACTGTAGAAAGAAAGAGACAAAGTATTACTACGACTAGTATAAGTTGTTCTTATTCATGGATAGAAAACCCTTAGACTATTTGTCAGGCGAAAAATATCTGTCTGTTTAGGTATTTGGCTAAATATTTCTTGCCTGAAGAAACCGCAACTCGCAGCACGGCAGCCAATTGCTTAGCTGCTGCGCTAACCAGTAGTTGTATTGTAGTTATTACTACCACAATATTACTCATCGGATATTGAAGAAGGAAACACATTACAAATTGTCCTCAAAAATTAATTGAAAATCCCGCGTTATTAATTAAAACCATTTGTCAACAATATTGGTTGCTGTGTTTTCGGAATTAACATGTGCATATTGTGCATAATAAATTGATTTAACTTTTGGATACATACCGTTGATATTAACAAACAATTTATAAATTCATGTTTTACGTTTTACACCGCTTCTCTTTTTCAACAGAATGTTTGTAGTTCCTATTAGTTAACTGCTTTGTTTTAAACTGTTAAATTGCTGTGCGTGTCCCAAATAAACATAGCTTCTTTCTTTCTTTCTTTTTTTTCTTCGTTGGTCGCAAGTGCTACTGCTGAGCATGAGGTCCCGGGTTTGATGTCCAGGTCAAGCAAAACGTTATTGAGTTTTTCCCATCTGGAATTACTCAGGAGCAGCCCGAAGTCTGGAAGTGTGCCCGATTGATGGCAATAGATTCCCTTTTACATGGTACTTTAACATAACATGAAATAAATATATACTTAAATGATATTTATTTCTGTAAATAAGGTTAATAGAAATTCTTTTACATGTAATTTTTTAACGAGAAAGTGAGGTCGATGTTGCACTATCTGACTACTCTGAGAAGAAACTGTTACATATGCAACTCTGCATAACCCTTTGGGTACCTATAACAGGCGTGATGTTATATTATGTAGTTCCTAGTATTTATTTATATAAATAAATAATAAATATTCCACAACTTTTTCACACAACGCCATTTTTAGTCCCATGTTAAGCTTGAAAGCTTGTGTTATGGGTACTAAACTGCTGATAAACATACTTACATATTTCTAAATACATACCTACATATTATACATAAATTACACCCAGACGCAGAATAAATGATCGTGCTTATCACACAAATATTTGTCCTGGGTGGGAATCGAACCCACGACCTCCGGCATAGCAGTCAGGTTCACTTACTACTAGACCAACAGGCCAGTCAATACATGGATGATTTACAGTTTACGCAAACGGAACAAGCAAAAAAAAAATAACTATAAGTCGTAAAAGTCATTAGTCCATTTACTAACATAGAAGAATGTATATGAGACAAAGTAAAAGAAATAAAAATTAGACAAACATATATTTATACATAACATATAAACCTGTTGTAAGCAAAATCTGAACAAAATTTCCCGGTATTGAATTAAGCTTGGTATTCTTCTTCTTCTCCTTCTACAGGTTCATCAGAAGTGACGGTTGCATTAAATAATATAATAATAATACCAGCCTGTTACTGTCCCACTGCAGGGCAAAGGCCTCTTCTTATACAGAGAAGGCTCGAGCATTGATCACCACGCTTGCTCAAGGCGGATTGGCGATTTCAAACTTATATTAACTACAAGTCCAGGTTTCCTTACGATGTTTTCCTTCACCGATGTCAATGATGTCTAAGATAAACTTAGAAAATACCTACATATGAATTGAAAAAAGTCACATTGGTATTTGCCCGGATTTGAACCACAACTTCGTGCATGAGAGGTAGGCGCCTTAACCTCTGGGCCATCACGACAAACGTTGACGGTTACCAGTGGGTAACTGTCACTCTATTCTGTTCCCAGAATCTTTACTCTGGTATAAATGATCAACAAGAGAGCATTTCACACGGTACACGATTACAGGCTTTTAACAGTGTGTTTATAGCCTTACTGTGGTGGCTTAAGTACGGCATAATCGTAACAATTAAGTACACCTTTTACCTTGTAATAATGACACGTTTATCATTTCGATGGTTCGTGTAATTTGTGATGCAAATGTAGGACATTTTATTCTATGAGGTATACACCCTATGGTGTATACCTCATAGAATAGGGAAGATTCCTTAAACAGGGTCAAAATCAAAATCAAAAGTCTTTATTCAAACTAGGCTGAGAATCAGCACTTTCAAAAAGTCATTAGCCTAGTTTGAATAAAGACTACGTCAAAAAAAATACATTAAGACAGTCCCCCAAAAACGGCCCAACTCTCGCCACTTCCTAGTGTTTTTGCTGGGAAGAAGAAGTGGCGGAACAAACTCCCCACCAACACATGTGATTCGTTTGAAGAACTAGGTATACAAAGAATTATATAATGAAATGCTCAATAAATAGCACTAAGGTTTATACACTTTGTACAGACGCCAGCACATCAAGTTACCCCAATGTGTCAAATTTCTTTGATCGTTTTTCAGCTTTATGTCAAATTGAATAAGGTTCATATTCAAGTGGGAAAATTTGACACATTGGGGTAACTTGATGTGCTGGCGTCTGTACAACAATACATTTCAGAATGATTGTCACGTGTTAGTTAGCACACTCCAATATACCAAGATTGACAAAAAAAAGGAAATATAAATATTTATATTAACATTGAAATCTAAACTCAAACAAAACAACTACACAGCCTCCAGGTATAAAAGGCGTACCCGCTTACATGTGCAATGCTGGCTTATATTCATAAGGCTGTGACTCTAAGTTTAACCTTTGAATTGAGGTAATTAGAGACACAATAGAAAGACAATGACAGGCGGACACCGGTGTCCTTCCGGGGTTTAACGAATGACAATCTAGGACCATCGAAGTGAAACCAATAAGCAGATAAAGTGAAACCAATAAGGGGTTAGTTGCCTGGTGGTACTACTGCCCGACGGTTGCTGTCTGGGTCTTGTTTGTCTCGCGCATAACTTTAACGTCGCGATAGTCTATACTAATATTATAAAGACGTAAAATTTGTAAGTTTGTAAGTTTGTATGTAGGGGGTAATCTTCGGAACTAATGATCCAACTTTAAAAATTATTGTACTGGTGGAAAGCTACACTGTTCCCGATGGACATAGGCTTTTTATCCCCGTATTCCCACGGGAACGGAAACTACGCGGGTGAAACTGCGTGACGTCTGCTAGTATACGATAAATATTAAAAGTCTGCTTGTTACTATAACCTAGTGAAACTACCTACTCTTTGACTGGCCTGTTGGTCTAGTAGTAAGTGACCCTGACTGCTATGCCGGAGGTCGTGGGTTCGATTCCCACCCAGGACAAATGTTTTTGTGATGAGTACGATCATTTGTTCTGTGTCTGGGTGTAATTTATCTATAATATGTATGTATTTAGAAATATTTAAGTATGTATATCAGATGATCAGTACCCATAACACAAGCTCTTAGCTTAGCTTGGGACTTAGATAGCGTTGTGTGAAAGATGTGGAAGTGGAATATTTATTTATTTATAATAATATGATAAATATAAAAATATATGATTGATGACGCTACAAGTATTTATGGGTGACGGAAAACCAGTGTACACTGGTTTTAAAAACCGGAACCAAAAATAGTGTGTTAGAAGTTTAACATTTGTATCTATGTATGCTTATCTGTTTAAATGCCTGTAGCCTCGTAACTCGTAAAATAATTGACCGATTATTGCGTAGTTTCATTTCGAATTTTTGCGGTCATTAAGTTTAGTAATGTCTTATTGAGACGTTGTACTGCGTGTTTGTTACACATAACGCCACGCCTCTATTCTTCAAAGGGTTAAAAATAGATGCACCCTTAGATAAACACACGTCTCTCCTATTACGTTGAACACTTTCACGGTCCACTAAGTAGTCACAATAGTTAAACAATCATCATGAATCATATGTGACTCATGTGGCAGGGAAGTGGTTAAGTCACTTGTAATAGGGGGCGATCCTATTGCTATCTTAGGGGTACAAAACAAGACTACGGGCTGCTACTGAATCCATTTATGAAAATCGAATTACCCCTTATTAGCTTGCAATCAGTAGACTGAATTTGTAATATGGTTGTAATTTACGTTCCATGGCTTGATGAAAAGTCATTAAAAAACGCACAGTCGCAATGTAAAAACTCTTAAGTAATTTTTACGGTACGCATTTTCAATTGTAACTAATTATTATTGCTGTAACATTTCCATGAAAACGTGACACGTTAAGCAGCTGGCGCGCCATTTTTCCTTTCGGTCCAGGAAATCATGGAGATATTTTTTTAAATATTCGCCGAACAATAGCGGAGGCTCATAAAAAGCGGCGCAATTGGTCGTGAGACTGCAGAATGTACGTTGGCGGACGAATTTGTTGGTACCGAGATTTTCCGGGGCTCTGCCTGAGCTTTCCCGGGCTCTTTCCGTGCGCCTCGCCGAATTACAAAGAATTCTCCTACAATAACCGAACATTCCGTGTTGTCGACTCTTGCGAATGTAACCAATCTTTTTAATTAAATTACTGAAATAAAAAGTTCTCCCATTTTTTCTGTCTAATGGAATTATTCCGTTTCACGCTTCCGATTCTTAGCGACGCCCTTTCAGATGGAAAGAAGGAAGGAATTGTTTGCAGATGTTGTGTTTTATTCATTTGGTTTGGTTTACGATGGCAGAAAAGGAAATCGATCGAGAGATAAAGATTTTCGTAAAGACTGTCATGATTGGCAGAGAAGTTAAGGGATGTATGAGGTTGTAGGTCTAAATCAGGGCAAATAAAAGACAAATATCTCATTTAAAGCATGTGTATTCACTAAGCGCTTCTTAGACATCGGTGTCGGAAAAATAAGGCTGGGAAACCATCAAATGACTCCTCCCGCTCTGGGTGAAGCGGAAGGGAGTGTCAGACTCTTACTGACTAAACCCCATCCGTGCTCCTCTTAATGCCTTTTGCGTTCCAGGGCCGCGGTGACTCTAACAAATTCCGCGACCCCGGCAGGCACAGGCCCTAAAGGACGGAAAAATCTGTGTGGATACCTGGACTTAAAATTAGTATAGTCTCAATAAATCAAATAAACAAAATCCACGCAGAGAAGTGTCTGAGATAGTCTTTTGAGAAAAATAATAATAATTATTATAATACCAGCCTGTTACTGTCCCACTGCAGGGCAAATAATACAGAGAAGGTTCGAGCATTGATCACCACGCTTGCTTAACGCGGATTGGCGATATCAAACTTATATCAACTATCGGTCGAAGTTTCCTTACGATGTTTTCCTTCACCGATGTCAATGATGTCTAAGATAAATTTAGAAAGTACATGTGAATTGAAAAAGCCACATTGGTACTTGCCCGGATTTGAACCACAACCTCGTGCATGACAGGTAGGCGCCTTAAACGGAGTATTCCCGTTTGAGCACCTATTTATTGAGCACCTATGCATTAACCTATGGGAAATGGGAATACCTTTGGTGCTAAATGCATAGGTGCTCAAAAAATAGGTGCTCAAACGGGAATACTCCCCTTAAACTATGGGCCATCACGACATTTAAAAAGAAACACAAAATAATATATTATGAGTGTCTCAGTAACAGTAAACGCAGGCATTTGTTAGTAATTGTGATATCAACTCGGTGTCAAACAAAGATACTTGATATTGCCAATGGTAATATCGGCAAGTAGCTTAAGTGCCTCGTTAAAATCCATCTCTTGCACCGTTCGCGTATTTTTATTACTTTCGAATGACGTGTGAGATAGTTCGTTCTGTCGGTAATATAAATTCAATGCACCAGACGTTTTCAAGTTTTTTTATTGGACATTTTGATCACCGTAAAATAACCCTAACTATCGTAACTATATTCTACGGAAGTATCAAGTTAACTAATAAAGTTAACAATAGTTTTTTTACTAGGACTGTTACGGAACCTCGCGATGGTTCTTCGAATGCTAAAGATTCTTCGCAAGCAATATGAAAACCAGTCAAAAAATCTGCTGTTTAATACAAAATGCAACATTTACCAGTTGAAAATATATTATATTCATTTACTTCACATTATAGGTTTTCTTTGACATTACAGATAAATAAAAGTAATTTAAAATCAGATTGTAGCTTAACTATAACGTACTTTGCTGCACAGTACGTGGCCCTTGTGAACTCACCCAGTATACAGGCGGAAAGGTAGATGGTATCCGTCATTATGTTGAGGGAAACTACATAAAAACAAATGAAACAACTGATATTTTCTTTCGGGTTGGTCTTGTAAAATCCGGTGAGTCAAGTCCAGGTGAGTCACTAACCACACGATAAGAAAAAAGTAGTATTAGTATATTTTGTGATTCAAACCGGTTCGATTTGCAAAAATAAAAATCTTTGAATGCAGTTCCGAGTATTATTTTTAAAATAAAAATGAAGTATTAATAAAAAAAAAAATCGACAGTATTTAGGCACCTAGCTTCTTTCTTATCATGCGGCAAAAGTCATGAGACCCCGTTTGCTGTAGGCAACATGCAGCATGGATGCAGTGTTAAGCGCTGTTCCGTAAATAGGTAGATAGGTACTATTATAAAATACCTCTGCGTGCTGCTTAAAGCGGTTTAGTTATAGGCGCCTTTAAGACTAGCACAGCCAGAACAATTGGCGCGCTTTGAGAACGACAGCAGTTAGTTAAGATAGCTATAAGTAGAACTAAATTTATGGATTATTCTTCTATTCCCAAAGACAAAACGTCCCTCGACGATGCTCCGTAATGAATATTCATGACTTAAGCCAGAGAGATAGCGTAGTACAATACTTCTATTTGTCCAGTTATTACAGCTGGGTTAACATTCAAGCCAACTGGATGTTCACTCAACAGGAAATTATTTTAACAATAACGCAATAATAATTCATTAATAAAAATACTAGTTTATTATAGCTACTAAGGCGGAGGGCATCATGGAGTACGTGCGCCAGAAGATTGGATACATGCCTAGGATGCAGTTACTGGAGTCACAACGTTAACTTCAAGGCGTTTGTGGTTCGCGTTCCCAATTGCTAACTGCTCGTCGCCATGGGTGAAAACTTCTGGCCAGGTATTTATCTCTGGGCCTGCGTCGTCGCCTGCATTAAATTTATTATTATAATTATTAGTGTCCTTCTGCAGGGACATGAGAAGAGGCCTTTTCTTCTCATGTACAAAAGACACAATTCTCACTATGCTTGCTTACATTAAATTATTTGAGTTTGACTTTGAATGGTCTAAAGTCTAAGTTTTTGAGCCTCTTGGCCGTAATGTACAGACGCCAGCACATCAAGTTACCCCAATGTGTCCAATTTCTTTGTTCGGTTTTCAACAGAATAAGATTCATATTCAATTGGGAAAATTTGACACATTAGGGTAACTTGATGTGCTAGCGTCTGTACAAACGGATTATATGTGAATACCATCATCAATACAAGTATCTCAATATCAATTGGAAATTCATTGAGGCAGGTTTCAAAGAGCCTTTGACTATGTCAGATTTTATGCCTGTGTCAGATTTTGGGTTGACCGCTAGCATACACGCACCCACACTAAAGGTGAGTGCCAATACAGCTGTGTAATATTGTAAGGCTGAAACTGTGCTTTTAGTCCAGTACAGTTAGATGCTCGGACCTTAAGCGATACTTAATTTATATTTGACTACTTAACCTTACTCATGTTCGAAGTGTTTATTTATGATAAAATATTTTAGGGAAGACACGGGTGCAATAATTTGTTGACTGAGGCCAACGGTACTGAAGATTTAAGTTAGTAGGTATATTATTGCGGTGGAATTCATAACAAGTATTCTTTATATGTAAAACATTTAGTCACATTATCTTTTGTTGTGTTTGAACAAATCTATGGAACCATTATTATAAGCCACAATGATATCTACTTTTCTTTGCATCCCCCAAAGGTTGACTGGAAGAAAACCCGTTTGGCATTAAGTTGGCCTGTAGGTAAGTGTACGGGTAAAATTATAAATGATAATTATAATATATCAAAGTTTTATGTGAATATTTTTTTATTATTGTTATATTATAACTTGAAGCGAAATCTTCCTATTTAGGATCCCTTTTCTAAAATAACCATCCGCGACATTATTATTTCCTATTGATTCAAAAATCAACTTAGAATACGTGATGCTAAAGATTATAATTAAGTAAAGCGATGGAACGTAAACCATCTGTGATTTAAAATTTAAGTATAGTCAGATCTAGATCTAAAATAACGACCACTAACGCAGTATTAAAATCGTTCAGTAGTTGAGCCTATAAATAACTCACGGCCACTAATCCCAAACGCTCTGTTCTGTACGATTCAATGAATATAAATTCAATGGATGCTGAATTAGATAGCTAATCTAATTATCCTAATCTGTACATACAAGATCCTGCGAAGGTAGCACTTCGTATGAATTATAAATGCCATGTCATTTGGTGTTTGGTTTCATTAACAAGTGAAAGTTGGTTGACATTTTGGTGAGACGGTAAAGATAAAGTTGAATTTCGAACAGTTTGGTAGATCGAGATTTAAATTGTTTTTATATTTTGTTTTTGATTCTTTTGTTTGTATTATTATTATTGTATGGTTAACAATAATAATTTAATTCAGAACATAATCCTACTAATATTATAAACGCGAAAGTTTGTGAGTATGGATAGATGGATGGATGGATGGATGGATGGATGGATGTTTGTTACTCTTTCACGTAAAAACTACTGAATGGATTTTAATAAAATTTGGCGTGGAGTTAGCTGACACACTGGATTAACACATAGGCTACTTTTTATTTTTGTATTCTCACGGGAATGGGAACTACGCGAGTGAAACCGCGGGACATCTGCTCCATATAAACATGTTAGTAACACTTAAATCTATGTTAGTACCTTATACTATAATTTGTTTAGTTAATTTAGATGTTGACTATACTTAGATTCCAATAGCATTAGAAAAAAGAGGCTTCTAGAAGTAGAAATGCAGAACATTTTTTATTGTAAAAACAGTTTTTATATAAATTGTTTTATTTCAAATTTAGAAAAAAAATGTGAAACGAAGAAAGTGTCCATGGATTGTTCCTCCCTGCTTCTTTGAGGTTTTTATCATTACAATATAATTTTCAACTAAAATGAAGTAATGTAACTAAATGATGTGGATTTGCCACATCATTTCTTAAAATCAATTGATGAAATGGTTACAACCATTGATATATAAAAACCCAACTAAGTGTGACATCTGCAGTAAAAATAGATTATATTCGTTTCGGCGCCTATCGTAAATTGTAACATGCTGAATTGTACTTTCGAAACTATACAATTTACCAATAAACTTACACACATGTGAACAATCCGATATAACTTGTGTTGTATTGTAATACAATTATTTTAGAGGTTAAAGGGCTTTGCACTCTATAAAGATAATCTTTACACAGAAGCTCCCTCGCTCGACCTCTCGATAGTTTAAACATACATACAATCATAGACAAATTGAATAGATAAATACAGAAGGTCAGTTCAAAATTACGCGCACCAATGCATGAACACAAAGACTTTCTTCACTTAGAGTAAATGCAAGCGGACTGGATACTGAAATTCGAAAGAGATCGACAAAATAGAATAGAATAATATATTTAATTTCAATATAATATTCTTTATTGCACACCATAAAAACTTACACGTTTTAATTATAACTTATAGAGATAAGGTTTAACAAGAAACGGCCTAGTCGCTGAAAGAGTTCTTTTTACTGACACCCTTTGGATGGATTTTACAGAAAAGAAGAAAAGATGTGTACGTAGTATGTTAAGATCCGAGTAACAACAACAAAAACTTTGGAGTAACTTACTTCGAACAGTCTCTCAAAACATGATTTTATTATTATCATCCGCAAACATATGGCATTCAGGGTTGGGAACCAGCGCAGCATTGATCAGCTTCAGTCCGCTACACATTGCAGGTAGGTAAATCGGTTCTAACAAAAGTCTCTCTGTAAGTGAGTCCGATGCCGTTCGTTGCGTGGAGTTGATTTTCTGCAGTATTCTGTGACACAGGCATTTGTCCGAGTCGTATAGTGTAGACTATTCGATTACTACGACCGTGATCAAACAGTGTGGGCCCTCGGTATCGGATCCCCAAATAAGTAGTGTCAACGCCGATATGTCTCGAAGGACACTAAGATAACCAACATGGATAACACATACCAAAATTATTACTACATAATGTAAAAGGAACAATGGTACCTAATGATAGAGTACATACATTAAATCTCGACAGAGTTTTTATTGCCGGTCATGGACCTCAAATTTGGCTCCACATGTCGTTGAAATACCTCAGGCATGTCGCCGGTTTTCTCACGATGTTTTCCTTTACCGTTTTTAAAACGAGTCATAATTATCCAATACGTACCTTATTCCGAAAAGTCACGAGGTTTGTACTAGATTCGGACTCGAGACATATCTCGTGGCATTCTGTCGGTCACAGCTCTAGGCTGTTTTGCTCTGCTCTCTGCTACTTGACATTTTGACATGAACGGCTTCACGACCTTACCGACCCTCGGTGGAGTGACATCACGAATTTCCAAACACTGGACTTAAGAAAAAAAACAACCGACTTCTTAAAAAAAAACTAACAGGTGAAAAATAACTCCTGTTTCGTAAGTCTGTGGCTTTGGTGGTTTTGTTTTGATCATTATTGGCCACCGACTTCCGAAACAGGAGTTATTTTTCACCTGTTAGTTTTTTTTTAAGAAGTCGGTTGTTTTTTTTTGTAAAATAGTTTTTATTTTGTAATTTTTAGTTTCTTTGTATGTAAAGAAAGTCTTTCAAAACTTGAAAGAATCATTATTGAAATTGGATAACAATTGCTAAAGAAGTTCTATCTCTAAACATTAATCTGTACATCTCTGCCAGCCGCTTTTAAAATAGAATGGCGTAATGTTATGTTGTGGAAATACAGAAGCTCAGCATAGACATCTGACCATAGCAATCGCGAATAATTTGCTGTTATGCGTTGAAGAGTTCCGTTGCCTGTCGTCTTCATCAGTTTTTCTTCACCAAATGATACTTTCTAATTGAAAATGCTTGATTTGTTACTAAAAATGTTAAAATCGATGCGTGTGCGCCTATATTTTTTGAGGAGTTCCCTCAATTCCTCGAAGATCCCTCATCAGGTATGAGTTTTGATACAAATGGGACCAATCTGTTAGTATACCCTATCAAACAAAAAAATAATTTTGAAAATCGGTCCATAAATGACGGAGTACTGAGGTATCAAACCCTAAAAAAAAAAATATATACAACCGAATTGAGAACCTCCTCCGTTTTTTGAAGTCGGTTAAAAATAAATAAATAACAATACGAACAACAAAACAAAGAAATTGAAGTCGATACGGAATATGGGTAAGTATATAATTGTAGGTCCAATTATGTTTATAATGAAAAACACACAGAAATTAGAATCAGCTAGTTTTATGTATTGAAATAATTTGGTCAAACATTTTTTCAGGAGGGACGTTTGTATTTTTAATGGCATCCGAAACTATAAAACGTGTTCACAAAGGAGCGAAATAAAAAAAAGGACACAAATTCACGAACACCAAACCCTCAGATGTCGAGTGGAATAAGCAATGAAATAAAAAAACGTATACGACGTGTAGGTGCGTTTATGAAGAATATGACGTCGTCATATTCGCGGGCACGTAGGTACAGTTGATTACTTATAGTTCGTAACACGTTGACCTTGATTTGGCCTGCCAAAGCACAGAGTTTTATTGTATCATTAGACCATCTTATACTGGTTGTTACTAGTACTGTGCGGCCTGCTATACTTATAGCTGGACTAAAAGTATAGCATATACTATATACGTGAAGCTCCTCAAGTTCCGAGTTGAGCTCGCGATTACTGACAAATGCTTGCACTGACTGATCTGGTCCCCTCATTCTGTGCGGTTCTTTCCTCAAAAGACCATCTCAGACACTAATCTGCATGGATCTTACATGATTTGACCAAGATAATGTCTGGACTTTAAAAGAGACTACCTGAGAGACCTCTGAGTTTTTTTCGGCGTTTCTTCTCATAGTAGTCAAATAGTGAAATACCGATCTCATTTACTAAAAAAGGCGACGTGTAAAAGTGTTTGTAAAAACCTATTTACAAAAATAAATATCATTATCATTTATCATTTATAACCCCCTCGTGTTGACTGAATACTGAACGAGCGAGGAGGATAGCATCGATTGCATCAATCACATTTTAGTTCAACACCGCCACATTACTACATTCAAAGCATACCGATGTCAACTTCAACTCTTCATTAGTGGCGTTTGTGAAAGAGACACCGCCATTTTGCTCGCGATCCGATGTCTCATTGGTAGTTCACTCTGGATGACAGTTCACATCTAACAATGCGTGTCAAAGCGATGTCTAGCTCAGTTAAGTCTAGTGTTTTGATCACTGGTAATTTGAGTTTTGTAATCCCACTGCTGTGTTTAGGATGAGAAAGAAAAAATAAATTTGTTTATTTATTTATTTAATGATAGAAAACTCAACGGTTTTTTTTCCAACGTTAAAGCTATGGTAACAATGTCTTATGAGGTTCTGAAGCCAATTATGGAGTTTCCAATTTTCAACTTTAAGTCTACTACAGTCAATCTCCGCACGATGAATATTAAATAATAGCAGTATATCAAACATTTTACGTCTATCATGAAGTAGAAGCAAGCAATAGTGACTAGAGTAAAGCAAGATAAGAAGCATAACGCTTGTTGCCTATTAAGTTTAAAAAATTGACAAATCGTTTTTGAAGACTTTCTATTTTAGAAATGTAAACATTGTATTGTGGTGACCAGATTGGACTGCAATACTCTAGAATACTTCGAACATAGACACACTATACAATCTTAAGACTATTAAGGTTTCTGAATGGTTTACAAGTGCGCATTACAAATCTAAGACTACGAGATTTTACTAACTATGCCATCTATATGTTGAGAGAACAGTAATTTGGGGTCATGCATTACACCAAGATCTCTGACTACATTGACTCTTTCAATCATTTTATCATCAAAACTATAGGTACATAAGACTGATGGGTGTTTTGCAATGAGTCAAACTAATGGGTGTGTAATGTTTGGCATAATAACAAATGCTCTAATTTCACTCGAACTAACGTTCATCTCACATAATTTTCATATGACATAATATCAAACGACATAAATTCATATGACCTAATGTTTTATATCATATAATATTCATTTAACATAATAACATTTAGTATAACGTTCATTTTATATAATTTTCAATATGCATAATATTCTTTTAATATAACGTTCAGTTGACCTAATTTTCATATTTACTCATTTTCTGCCCAAATTCTGTAGTGAATAAGTAAATATCAGAAAACATCATACTGTAATAACCTCATCTAACCTAAATGATTCACCAACAATAGAAGAGATCTGGCGCTCGGCGGCCGCTGCCGCGGCACGCTCGCTTCGCTCGCTCGCCTTCGCGTGCTAATGGTCATGGTTCTAACCTAACCTAACCCACATGATTCTCCAACAATAGAAGGGATCTGGCGCTTGGCGGCCGCTGCCGCGGCACACTCGCTTCGCTCGCTCGCCTTTGCGCGCTAATGGTCATGGTTCTAACCTAACCTAACCCACATGATTCTCCAACAATAGAAGGGATCTGGCGCTTGGCGGCCGCTGCCGCGGCACGGATTGTTGTGTTAAACAAAATTATGTTAACTGAAATTATGTCAAATGAACGTTAGACATTTTGTTATTATGTCAATCGTTACACACCCCAAACTAATGCACTGAATGAGTAGTGTTGGTATAATGAAATAAGATCACGTTTTATGAGTTCACAATCTAGCTTCGATCGAACACGTAGATATATCTTCATTTCATACGCGTATAAAAGGTGCTTAGCATATTTAAAACAAGTATGGATATCGTGTAAGTACTTACACTGAATAAGTGAAAGACTTTAAAAGTTTTTTTTCAAAGATCTTGTTTAGCTAAGATTGTTAGACTCTACGAATAAAAATAAAGTTGTGTTATAAGTAGTGAGCTGAAAAATAAAACGTTTCTAATACAGCTTTAAATATTTTATAATTATTGCTACTCGGATAATCTTTTAATTGTTTGATTATAAATACTCAAATAAAAGAAACTAATAAGAATTCTAATGAGTATTACAAATATTTTCCAGCCCTTCCGCAAACGAATCCTACCTATGTGTGTACCTTGTCAGATTTAGTTTTGTTGTTAAAATCCGTGCGTGTCCCAAATTAATGTATTTTCTTTCTTTCTATCTATCTATCCATATACATACATAGACTCACGCCTATTTCTCATAGCAGTAAACAGAAACTACAGAGCGCCATAAGCTACGATTCTTAACCATATAGTCTATTTAAAATAAGAATAAATAATTTAAACAAACCGGTTTACAGTCCGATCAATCAATTGCAATTTTTCTTCCGTAGTTAATTAGTCATATGCATGGATTATAAGCCAAAACGCGGATACAATACCAATTGTTTACTGCAGCTACCATTTGTCCTGTCACCAACGCAATAGAAGTCACACTCGGTTGAACGGACTGTAAAATAGGTTTATTTAATCTAATCTTATTGAATGTGGGATGAAGTAAAATAAACTTAAGTTGGTGGAGTTGAGAATGTTTATTTTTGCAACTTTTTATTGACTTGGTATCTAGAGCGTATTACGATCTTTATGTAATTGTACAAAACGGGCTTTAACAGATTAATATGTTTAATAATTTAGAGGTTAGATTTTACCAAAACATTTATTTAGTTAACGAAAATATGTAATGCGTAACTAAAACATCATATCTATTATTTTAAACAAAGTATTCAAACATACTGAAATCGAAATACAAAACAAAGAAAACATTACAACTCAATTTCTATACGAAAAAGGTTTTAATCGAAAAGAGATTTGATCGAGCCGTCAAAAACATTGATTGTGCATTTGAAATTCGAACAAGTTTCTAAAAAGTAAATCCATTGTCATAACCCATATAAGCTGTCATGATTGGTTGATCAAAATAGTTACAACGAGATTACATCAACAGAGTCCACAGCAAAGGCCTTCATAAAGCTGGGATTAAATCGCTTGCCCACTTGCCATTTATACTTAAAGGGTTCATTTAATCAGCAAACGGCTTTATGTTGAATAAACAGCTTAAGCGCCTTTAACCGGGGGCACTTATATTATTTTTAGTTTGCGAATAAGCTTCATAACAATTATTTTCCTTCAGACGATTAGTGTATAATTTGTTAGAAAGCTCTCTCTTGGTTAAGTGATAATAACCCTACGCGTTTAACGGCAAGGTGAAGCAACAGTAATCACGGTTGGTTCGATTTATTCTATAGAGTAAATAGAAAAAATGAATACTCGTAAAAAAGACTTTTTTTTTTTTTTTTGTATCTGGATAGTAATAGCCGCGACTTATAATTTACGAGATTTGAACCCAAACAGACCCCTTACTTTTTGTAAATTATTTTATCACTACTGTTCTCAAAACAGAGAAAATTATTGTAATAAAATCGGAATGTCCTAGAACCAAAAGTTCGAAGATGTTACACACATCTACCAACCTGCACTGGGCCCGCGTAGTCGATCCCGGTCCACTCCAACTTACTGAGAATAGGCCTGTGTCCCAGTAGCGGGCACATTGTAGGCTGATTATGTGTATTCTATTCATTTTATCAAAACTATCTTAGCATAGGTAGGAAGTCTCTATATCTGTCTGTCTGTCAACACAAATCAATGACCCTCCCATCAAAATTCAATATCAAACATAGTTCAAGTTGGATCTTCCATCAATTCCGCCGATTAAACCTGCAGCCCAAGATACGCACGCTATTATTCGCAGTGACGACGAAGTTTTAGTGGCTTTGTAATTCTCTAACTTCATGCATACCCGTCAGAGTGGATGCACTTATGTTATTACGAAGGCTTAACGAAGGAGACTGAGGAATGGCAAGTTAGCTGCCGTGTCTACCAAGTTTTACGTTACGTCATGGTTTTGGGATTTGTGTTTTGATGTAAGTGCAGTTGTTGTATTAATGTGAGGCTGATTTTTTTCTGCAGCTAATGTTTAACTCTCTTTCTAATATATTGTTCTAGCTAATGGCCGCGATTTTGTCAGTATTAGTGCTTAGAGTAGTTTATTTTCTTGCCCTTGGCCATATACATATATCTTAATAAATTATAGCCTATGTGTTATTCTGATGTATAAGCTATATTATTATAAAGTTTCATTAAAATCATTTCAGTTGTTTATGCGTAAAAGAGTTACAAACATCGATACATACTTTTGCGTTTAAAACAAGGCTGGGCAAAGGCCTCTTCCAACAGAGTAGGCACGAGCATGCCACGCTTGCTAAAGGCGAATTGGCGATTTCTAACTTTTACTAATTATAATTTCAGATTTCCTTTCTGTTAATGATGCCTAAGATAAACTTAGAAAGTACATAATTATGTTATAATTATATTCAATTAAAAACTCATGGCTTAACGTTCGTAACAGCCACTTCAAATTATCATGTTTAAAGACACGCAAAGGTCTAAAACTAGATAAAGCAAATGAATGTTTAGCTTTGCAATAGTCAAATATAAAGATAAAAGACGTTTCGACCAAATCAAATCCAAACTAAACGGGAATTAGTAGAAGAAGCTTAAAACTTTTAAAAGTCCAATCTGGCGTTGTAAAGACTCCATTCGATTGGTTGGCACGAAACCAACGAAGAAATTACAGGGAAAAGTTAACAGATATTTCGGACATTCGCAAGAATTGCTAATGTAACCATTGACCTAAATGATTAAATCTGTATATTTACGTGCAAATGAGCCTTTCTGTTTTGTTTTCTAAAAAAATAGTTTGAATGGAATGTAACCATCGCGCCTGTATTCCTCGAAAGGTTAAACAGAGGCGAACCTAAAGTACCTACCTACACCGAGTTATATTTTGGTCCTCAGTAACAGGGGGTGAGTCAAATGGGGGTGGGCATATTGTCAATCCTTCTACTCGTGCAGCCTGTGGGTTGGCTTTTTGCAGAGGGCATACAGTGACCTGCGAGTGCAGTACAACAATGCGTTCAGGATGCTGATGGGGCTGCCGCGATATTGCAGCGCTTCCGGTATGTTTGCCGAGGCCAACGTCGACAGTTTTGCGACGTTAATGCGTAAGCGTTGTACCTCGACACTAACTCGCATGCGTGCTAGTTCCAACAGCATCTTGAACGTATTAACGGACCGGTGGGACTCTCCGATGCTTGAACGCTGGATACGACTGCATGCAGTAAAGTAGCAGATATTTCTGGTGTCGGAGTGTCCCAATATTTAATTAAGTTTTATTTTGTGTTTTATTGACTAACATTAGCTCGTAAGTATTTTTGTGTTACTAACAAAATTATGGATTTGAAATCTGAAATTAAATTAAATTATTATTATTATTATTATTATTATTATTATATACCGTCAACCGGTAACAAACCCAAACTCTGGGCTGCTGCCGAGAAATCCCAGATGAAAAACCCGATAATACTTAGACCAACCTGGAGTTCGAACCCAGTACTTTATGCTCAGCAGTTGTGCATACAACTACGAAACAATGATGACGAAGTGTACAATTCTATTAAGCTAAACTAGTAGTAGTCTATGAACTAAGTTGATACCTGTAAAAGTACTAAAAAATTGACATCGTCGATATCAAATATAAAAGGCATAACTATTTTTTTTTTTCAAATAATAACGCGGTTGCTATGTACAGCTGTGGTGGTACTTTTTTCTAGGGTTCATCTAGCGTGATATAGCTTTTTTATATTCCACAACTTCTTCTTTTCTTTCACTATTACGTCACAAACTAATCGGAGCTTGTGCTGTGTACTAGACAACTAATAAACACATTTAAATGTTTCTAAATACGTAGGTATATATTACAGATAAATTACACTCAGACACAGAACAGATAATCGTTCGCTTATCACACAAACATTTGTCTGGGGTGGGAATAGAAGCCACGACCTCCAAGCAGTCAGGGTCACTAACCGCTAGACCAACAGGCCGTACATAATAAAATAATAATAATTTATTCAATCTAGTAACAGGACTCACAGAGTTAGTAAATATACACTTACAAACCAAGTTGGTAGTAACAAACAAAGATAAAAACTGAAATAGAATGTGACTTCATTGCTGCAAGGTGACTGGCCCAGCAGAAACCTTGCAGCAATTGTTCACAAATACGCAGTCAAGCCTACTCGCTAACATAGACGGGATGCTGTTGGCACTGCCCCGTCCATACAGCGTTTCAATAGATTTTGAGGCTAGCTAATACTAGGTCTGTAACCACTGACGTGTAGCCTACTATACGAACAATGCACGTGTGCCACTCTGCGTCCTGATAAACGACATAATTTAAATGAACACTAAAATATGTATACTAACTCTATAAGTGTCCCAAATACCATAGGTAATCTATTCATACTCTGCACAAACCATGCATCGTTTTAGTCACCGGCAAACGGGGTCAATACCGCTTTTGTTATCACTGACGTGTGGTATACTATTATTAAACTATACGCAATATACAAGGTGCCTAATTTCTGTCTTTTAGAAATTTGACATTTGTGGGACAAGAGGCCTAGGTGTCCATAACATAGGTTATTTAATTGACCATTTTATTCAGCGTACAACAGGGAGAATAGAAACTCAGGGGTAAAAAGAATCAAAATTTTGTAAGTGATTTTTCCTTACATAACGGAGCTAGGTTAGGCAGGAGTATACTTTGTATTACACCCACATTTCAACAGTTATGTTTAAGTTCAGCTCATGCAATAGTGAGCCTATTGCCATCAAGGTACGACTCCTAACTCGTCCGGATTTATCCTCGACCATTCAACCCGGGATCTCATGATCAGCAGTAGCGCTTGTGACCACCAGACCAACAAGGCAGTGAAATGGGATTTTCAGACACCAAAATTGCTATCTATACTAATATTATAAAGCAGAAGAGTTTGTTTGTTTGTTTGGTTGAACGCGCTAATCTCAGGAAATTCCGGCTCGAATTGAATATTTTTGCGTTGGATAGTCCATTTATCGAGGAAGGCTATAGGCTGTATAACATCATGCTATGACCAATAGGAGCGGAGCAGCAATAAGAAATATTGCAAACGGGAGCGTCATGCGGACGAAGTCACGTGCAGAAGCTAGTGTTACATACAAGGATAATAATGTAATTAATTGAAATTAATAACCTCGGTATCTTGTTATCTATACTAATATCTTAAAGAGCTAAAGTTTGCGAGTTTCTGATGTTATAAAGGGTAATCTCTGGATCAACTGATTAGTAATTTGATATTAAAAATTCTTTTACAATTATAAAGACACATTATTTAATTTTGTGAGTAACTTAGGCTAAATTTAATTTTCAAAACTAAAGGTAAGCACATTATAATTATCGGCACCGCTCCAAACCAGCAATTGATTTGTCATTCGATTTTGAGCATTAAATCGTGTGTATATATGTATTTCACAATGTCAATGTGAAAAAGCCAACGGTGATCCGTCAGCGCGAGACATTATGAAAACGTGCAGTCCTAGACGTGTTCAATTATAAATGCCATAACAATTACGTTCGCGGTGACAGCAGCTAGCTTGCACCTCGCGGCCAGCGCGCAAGGGCAAGGTGCAAGGTGCCCCCTTGCACCTTGCCGACGGTGTGTACTTAGCACACTGGCAGCTAGCCGTAGCCTAAATTCAAGTCGACGTCGTGCGTCAGCTGTGCAGTTGCAGTGCCTTTATAATGTGCCATGACCTTAAGAGAGGTGGACGTAAAAATATGAAATGCCACTGGACGAAGTCGCGAGCGTAGTGTTAGTTAACAAATGAAATTGAAGTAGGTAACTTGAAAACCTGTTTTTTTTACGATTTACCCTTGTTCACTGTGCTTAGTTTTCTACGTAACCAGTTAATATTTCAACTTGCAACACTAGCGCTCTTTTCAAAAACTAAAAAAAACAGGTTTAAAAACGTTCCAGCAATCTTCTTTGAACTCTCCCAGAAAATGCAACGTAATAAGCTCAAGCGTCTCTCTATAAATAAAAGCTTAGCACAACTAAGGACCAACTTGTTCGGATTAGACACAAGTGCATCTGTGCTATCTCTGGCGTACGTGACTCTTAAGATAGATCCTCAGACGTGGGAGGCACCTAGGATAAATAGGGCATCGACTTGGTCCACTTCAGACTGAGGTTTATACACACCCAACTGTCCATACTTAACATCAGTTAGGTAAGGCTAAAGTGCATCTGTGACAACCCTGTTTCGTGACAATAGACACAAGCTTGAGATAACCCTAGGGTATCACGCTTCTAATACAACAGTACTTTTGTAGTTTTAGCTACTTATTTATTTATCTTAAATATTATAATTACTATTATGTACACACCTAAAAATAACAAACAAAAGAACATTAAAACAATTATAGGACATCAAAAAACTCATCCGCAATAAAAACATTTTAATAATCTATACATGATTTAGCTACTTATGTAATTCAGGAAAACAATTTTGTGAACTAAGCTTAAGAAAAAGGTTTTACGTACAGCCGGTCGATTCAGTAAAATTTACTCCGTGAAAATCTAAGTGAAGTGAACAATCAATTGCTAACATTAGTATGGAATGACAGCTCAATTTGCAATCACTTCACCTACATTTACACGAAGTGATTTTTACAGAGTAGCACTGCAGCTCCCCAAATATAATCTTTAACGCTAGACAGAACGGTTTGACCTTTGCCCGCTAAAATTTGAATATTAGAACGTCATTGACACGCTGAGAGCATGCTTTTCGGCGGGAACGTGGCATCGTGTATTTTGGTGATGTGCAAGTAATTAATTACAAAATTTATAAATCGACCAAAAAATTTGTTACTGTCTGTGTGTTATTCTAATCCTCTCAAGATCTGCATTTTTCAAGTATTCCAATAGTAGTTACCCTTATACTATTGTGTTGGGTAAGTTTGCCAAATAAGAAAGTATGTGTGTACTACCTTGTTGTAGATTTTCGATGAAAAACTTGTCTACTAACAAGCACGTTACAGTAACAGGATTATCAACAAAATTCCTCTTAGTAAACAACTATATAAATAGACTATAAGAACGGGATTAAGAATCAAAGTGAACAGACAAAGTCCAAACAGGACTTTGACAGTTTGATAAAGTTTGGAAAAAGCAAACTCATCGCCGAAGCGTTTTAAGTTACAAGTTACGATAATGAGCGGACAGATTGGTTGTTTCATCAACACAACTTTATTAAGCAGACCTCATTTGTGCTGACGTATCGTCCCACATCACTCGTCCATATTTAACTAACGGTAATGAAGTATACAGAACATTCTCATCCATTTAATTTGTATTGTCAACATAAACATCCATTAAAACATTCCATTCAGTTACTTTAATTGCGGAAAAGATTTATTGTAGCATTTTCGAGTCGATTCCAAATTAAATTTTTATTACCGTTTTAACGCCGCTTTCTGACAAAACTCAAAGAATGGCCTGACTTTAGCTTGATTCCACAACAAAGAATAGATTGTCCTCACGAGGCACATCGAACAATTTCGATGACAAAGGAAAGTAATTTGAAAAACTTGCGTGAACCAGCAGTTTTGTTGCACAGTCATGCAGATAATGAACATGTCACTAAAAAAACATTAAATTTAACTCAAATAGAAAACATTTTATCCATTTTGTGTACGCGTCACGGGTAGGTTGAAGGCAAAAGATCAAACCGCAGCGACACTATATTTTGAAATGAAGCCGCAACTCGATATTAATTATTCATTCGCAATGTGTTGCGCGGGGCGTCACAATCAATAATTCAAGCTACAGCTGATGATATAGTCTGCACATGAAATTTTGCATATTCAGAATGTAAAATAAAAGTAAAAAATAGAGAACGCAACGTGATTTGATGCTCGCACGCTGCTTAAAGAAACATCGTACATTCGTCCCGCTCAAAGATTCTGCATATTTCATAGGACCACGTAATCCTGGATATATTACGGCCGCGGTAGAGAGTAAAATAAAGGAACTCTGAGTACTGCAGGAGGTAATAAAGATTATGTTCTTAAAGCCGTGTGTGGAGCGAGTATACAGGTGAGAGTTGCGAGAACCGGCGTCGGTCGGGCCCGAATATTACGTCTAATAAATTAGAGAGACGTGGCGGTAACATTCCCTCAGTGTCGTTTCCTTCATGGCAATTGTCCCGATATTACATGCCCATAAATTGACGGTATGTGTGAGCTCGCAAGCGCATAATATATGCTAATACGTTGTGTGGCTTTCGAGGTCGCGAATTTTTTTTATTGCGATTACAACACGATTGCGGTTGACAGGTAAAACGATATGTAGAACATGTTTCAGGCACTTAAGTTTATTATGTGTGATTCTTTTTCCTTTTCGTGTCTCTTTGACTCATTTATTGTCCGAACTGTAAGTAGTGCTTACTTACTAGCCGGCAGTATTGTTGGCCTTCAAATTCTGGAAATAGTAGATGGTTTTACATTATGGGTAAGAAATGCGATGATAAATATTATGTGGCGAACCCTTCCCTTCCTACTGGTATAGGCCAAATAATAGGCGTATGCAAAAACTACAGAATATCACATGAAACGGTCCTTACACAATACTTACGTTCTTCAGTTACGAGTACTTCTCATTTGACCTTTTTGAAAAACATCACCAATCACCAAAAAGGAAGTGTATTTCCTGCTAGACCGTACTTTCTCGGCTTTTCCACTTACATCTGCCTTAGAAATACCTTTTTGAATATAAAAATATATATAATTGAAATAAAGATACAAGACATGGCTATATACGTATAATATAATTTCATTGAAATGGGAATGTCGCCAAACGATTTCAGCGCTGCTATCGCTATTGCATTATGGATTCAATTCAACTGAGATAAAATTATTTAGAATTTAATAACATTTGTCTGTTAGTTCAGATCCGTAGTATCCCAGCGAGTTATGTTATTACTCGCGTACTTCATCTCGGAATTCTCACGATCTTGGCATCGCTACCCATGCTTCACCCAAGTCCCCTCGCCGCAGATACCTATGTACTTGTAACTATGCAATGTTAGATGGTAATTGTATCTTAGTTCTTGGCAAACTTTTGTTGTTATCTAAATTCAAATTCATTTATTGCAAATATGGGTAGTTATACAGGTGGGTTTTTGAAGAACAGGAAAGTTGTTAGTGTCACCATATTCTGCACTAGGCATGCAACATTTAGTTCGGAACGTGGTAAGTCCCTAAATTAAAAATGTAAATACATTGAAGTTTAAAATTACATGTCTTTTAAATTGTCAATTAATGACTCACTGCATTCTTAACGCGAACGTACTATACCTAGTGAAGTTTTGTATGGTAATTTTTAGTCTAGCTTTGCCACCAACACACTACTACAATAATTGAATAGAAAAAGGTACCTACTTATTAATTTTGCGATTTTTAGTTTTTCCTTATGACAATTGCCAATGATATTAAAAGTAAAATATATAGATAGGTTACCTAAACAACATTCGATCTTCAAAAACGGCACACCAACGCACGCACGCGTCCTTTGACGGCGCGTCGCGACACGGAGGTTAGTGTGGCTAGTTAGCCACATTTTAACGTGTCGCTTGCTGAGCGCTTATATCTACAACTTTTTACTTATAATATCATCGACTATTGTAATAAAATGTTGGTTTATATGGGTGCCTAACCGAAAATAACGCTTTCAAATCGGATCGATACTGAAAGTAACCATTGTTACTTAGAAGTCTGTTCCCGATCGCTTTTTGAACCACCCACAACAAAACTGCTCATATTTTGCACCAGAAGCCATAACTAAATTAGACCTAACCTTTTCAAAACCCACCATTAAACAATAACTACAATTGTTTTGTTAACAAATCAACGAAACTACAACATCTCAGTGGAACAAAACAAAACATCAACAATCCAGTAACTCAACTAAAACAAATTGTTCGCAAAACATCGAACAATAATTTTGCGAGAGAAAGTGTCAACAGAATGAAAACGAGGGTCACGATTAATTTAGGTACAATTAAAGAGAATTATTTTTTTCCCGCTATTTAACAAGTTTACATTCAATTTCTAACAAATCTCCCGTAACAAGGGTAAACAGGTGCATTTAAAGACATTTTCACTTTCATAAACATTTCGAGGGTTTGTGAGGGAAAAAGGGTCGGTTGCTGACTTAATAAGGTGAGGGTAGATCACTATAAAAGTGGTCTCAACTGCGATATTGCAAAACGCTACTTTTTACGATTTCTCCTTAGACCATAAAGGGTGGCATTGAACCATTCCTTACATAATATATGTATCATCCTGTATTTGATTACGTCATGCGTTTGGGGATGAAGATATGATTTTTAATTTGACTTTTTATACTGTTTTGCTGATTGGATGAGAAAGTTGGATACTGTGAAAGGAATTAAGTGTTCACATGTCATGTTTCAATTTCAATTTTTTCAATTTCAATTTATTCATGAAACAATTAACATTGTGTTGAATATTTATACATGCAACATACAAAAATAAGTACCTAATAATTATATTATAATATTATTCGACATTCTAGAGCAATTAAAATAAGGTGCTAAAACTTCACAAATATAATGTCAAATCGTTATGGATATTTAATGTCAAACACGTTTAAATAGAAATGTCAGAAACTGGTTAAAAAGTCAACAAATTCAAAATTTTAATGTCAAAACAGCAAAAATATATATAATTATTTAAATCATTCATTATTGTGTGACATTAAATCCGATATATTGTACAGACATTTTTCGAGTAAAAAGGCTTTTAATTTTGTTTTAAACGAGTGGGTGTTATAAATTAGAACCTTTAGCTCAGAAGGCAACTTATTAAATATCTCTACAGCTTGATAATTTGAGCAATGCTCTACAATATTTAATTTTGGAGCTATCAGTTGCTTAAAAACTTTTCTCCGTGTGCTCTCTCGTATATCTCGTTCTTCCTGTGATTCGAGCGTATGTATATACTTAGCGAAGTGACTTAAAAGGACCATTATATATAGGCTAGGTACCGTTAATATCCCCATTTTTTTAAAGTAATCTCGGCATGAGACACGTTGTGCAATTCTAACCATTGTCCTTATGGCTCGTTTTTGTAAGATAAACGCTCTCTGCCAGTTATAGCTGTAACTGTTTCCCCAGAGCACGATGCTATATCGTATCCTAGACTCATCCAGCGCATAATATACAGCCTTTAGCTGTTCAATGTTAAGTTCGTCCCTTAGACTCCTGAGTGCGTAGCATGCTGACGATAAGGTTGATTCAACAACAGCAAGTTCCGGTTTCCAACTTAAGAGCGAATCTACATTTACCCCTAAGAACTTAACCTTGTCTACTAATTCGATACTGTCTCCATTTATTTGAATATCTAAGTTGTCATTATGACGAGTCGTAGTCTTAAATAATATTAGGTTAGTTTTACCCGTATTTAGCAATAAATTATTGGCAGTAAACCATTCGCAAAGTATTTCTGTTACTATTTTTGTATTTAATGTCAAGTTTTCTAAATCTTTTGCCCCAATTACTATGTTTGTGTCATCTGCAAAGACAACAAGTTTCTCGTTCGGCTGAGTTTTGTTCATGAAGTTAAGTAAGTCATTTGTAAAAATAATGTATAGTATAGGTCCTAAAATTGAGCCTTGCGGCACACCACGTTTTACATAAGTCATTTTTGACTTGTATACCACTTCATAATTATTCTGATCCATATTTTTAATTTCTACATACATTCGTCTATTTTGTAAGTACGACTTCATAAGTTGCAATGCCTTGCCTCTTAAACCATAATGTTCGAGTTTCATAAGTAGCAGTTCATGATCTATGGTGTCAAAAGCGGAACTGAGATCAACAAATAGTCCAGCTACTTTCATTTTTTCATTTAATTTGCCAACTATGTCGTTAATTAAAGTAATCATAGCATCCGAGGTACCAACGCCGTTCTGATATCCAAATTGTCGCAGATTAATAATTTTGTTTATACCTAAATGTACCATTAGTCTATTTTTAATTATTTTTTCAAAGAGTTTTGATAAGGTAGGTAACAATGAAATGGGGCGATAATTTTTGGGATCAGTCTTAGTGCCCTTTTTGTGTATTGGAATCACTTTAGCTAATTTCAACTGGTCAGGAAAGATTGACTCATCGATGCATTTATTGTAGAAATCAGAAAAAGGAGTAGCTAGTATCTCTATATTCTCCTTTATAATCGATATCGGTACGTCATCAAAACCACAAGAATGTTTATTGGCCATTTTGCTAACTAACTTTGCAATTTCATTTGGTGTGGTTGGGTTAAAACTGATATCAGTTTCAACTTTTTTCGTCGAATCCATCAAAAAAGACATAGCTCTATCTTTATCTTTATTAGCTATTGAGGATTTAAGTACAAAACTATCAGAGAATATATTTGCAACATCCTGAGGATCAGTGATTACCTTATTGTTCATATTTAAGATAAGATTTTTATGATGTTTGTTTTTCTTCTTTTTGGTATGTTCGTTGACGATTCTCCATGTTTCTTTAACTAAATCTTTCGCGCTGTTTAAATAACGTGATATAGCTTGCTTTTTGGCTTGCCTAATTACTCTTCTATAAATTTGAACGTAATTGATTTGATAATTTTTGATGCTGATATTATTTAATGTACCGGAGCACAGGACTCTTTTCATTTTACTTGATACTTTAACACCTTTTGTAAGTAATCCACTTTATTGCATTGATATTTTTGGATTTTATTTTAGTTGACTTTTTAGGGTAACAATTTTGAAACACTTTGTTGAAATAGCTTAGAAACTGATTTATTCCCATATTGGTCCAAGTTTTGTTACTAATGCTTCTTTTGAAAACGGAACAATTTTTCTTATTATATGACCTTTTATTAACTGTGGTGTACTCTAAGTTTTTAGATTTTTTGTTGATTTCATCAAGAGCCACATAACAGAAAAGTCCACCATGACCATCTGCTAAACCATTATGATCCACGAAACACTGATCTATGTAGTCCTCATTAAGGTTTGTAATTACATTGTCTAGACACGACTTAGAGTTATTTCGTATAAAGGTTGGAGTTTTTACAAGATATCTAAAATCATAACATGTCAGTGTACATAAAAACTCAGAAGATTTTTTATTTTCCACAAGTACGTCAACATTGAAGTCTCCACATATTATGATACAGTTCTTGTCAATAAAGTGTTCCAACAGTTTATCTAAGCTAGAAATGAAGCTATCGAAGTTTTTATCATAAGGGCTACGGTAACAACACAAAATATATAACCCGGTTGCAACATCTTTTACACCACATATCTCGAAACTTTCGGCCCTGTAAAACTTACTAATTGACTCAATGTTTTCGCATTCTTTTAATTTATGTGCCAAAATAAGACTACCTCCCCTTTTCTTGATAGTCCTTGTGTTACATGCGACTAAATTATAATTCGCCATTGTGAATACATTAGCAGATTTGTCATTTAAGAAATGTTCTGATACGCATATACAGGGTGGCAGGGACATCGACGCGCAAACGTCGTGAAAAGGTTGCACCTGATGCCATAAATGAAATTACGAAGGTCATTCATCTCGGAAATGGCTGGTTAAAAAAATATCGTACAGACTAGACCGCGCGCCGCCCGGTGCGGTGGCGTCCTTTGTGGCCGACAATAGAATGTTGGCATTAGGTAGAAAGCGAAAAGCGAAGGCACCTACTATGCTAGTGTTGACCTCGCATTTGAACTTTAGAAAAACAGCTGATCAGGTAGCCCTTTCCTGTTTTACTTTCATTGCTGGTTTAAGTGAAACAAGTGAATTTACAAAATCTCATTGGAATAGGTAAAAATAATGTTTATATACAGTTTACAGTAAAAAAAAATGCAAAAAAAAACGTAAAATTTAAGGAAAAGCCGACGAAAAATTTCAACGCAGGGGGGTCCAGAATCATGTACTGAATCCATGGTAAGCGGATGTGCGTCGATGTCCCTGCCACCCTGTATAGTCTACGATTTTTCCTAATGTTTCAATATAGAGTTCGAGTTCTGTTTTTTTATTGCTTATACCACATACATTTTGATGAAAAATGTTTAAACAACTAATAGCTGATGAGAGAGTGGTACTACTGTGTCAATTACCTTTTTATTCTCGAAAAAAATCACTATCATTTGTAATTAAAGGCGAAATATTTGTTTGTGAGGACGAATTCACAAAAACTCTAGATGTAGGTGTTTCATTAAACGTAGTTTGAGTGGAAACATTTTTAAACATCCGTTTTTTCTTTTGATTCATGAGCACACTCTGTACATAATTTTGATAGTTAATCCTATATTGTAATCGCAAAATAGACCTATATATTAATTTGTATGCAGTTAGCTTGTTAAGCAAAGGCCTTTTATATAACTAAAATTGTCATTGTCATCAAGCGTAATAAAATTAGAATTTTCACAATTATTACATACAAGTTTTAAAGTACGATTAACATTTGATACATTCAAATATTTATTTTTATAAATCTTACTGACAAGGACGTTTGTGTTTTGAATTTGTTGCAAAGTGTGATTAAGTGTACTTAATATATTTAACGGATTTTTGTCGCTTATACCTCCAATTATTAACACAAAGTCGGACTTTGTAAAGTCCTTGCACATAGTTTCACACGTACTTAATATGTAACTAAGAGGTGCATTTGGTTTGATCACCGACGTAACACTAAAACTATGACCTACTAAGTTCTGAAGTATATCCCTAATTTCATATCCAGTCTGATCAGCGAAGATAGCGATTTTATGTTTTGGTGCCATTGTTTGCAATAGATTTTTACAGGATTTATTCTCTATCAGGTTTTGTGCGCTTCCATTTATATTTTGTTTAGGTGTTGATAGGGACATGCTCTTGCTTGTTCCTGGTATTTCCCTCGTCGCAGTACGTAAATCTTTGTTTTCCTGTTTCTCCGCGCTAGATGTAAACAAGTTTTGGATATAGCTAACTTGTAGTTCTTTGTAACTGTTTGTAGGTGACGAGTTCCCTGCCCTTGAAACTGATGACTTATCTAGGTTGTTTTTTATTGGTGACTCGTGAATAATTGCTTCTGACTTATTACCATTTGGATTCATTGACGTTATGGCATGCATAGTAAACTCTCTAGAAGAGGTTCGAGGTAATCCAGTTTTCATAGTTAATGTCCTGAGACGACGTTGATATTGCGGTGAATAAAATCTCATAGGTGTTGCCGAACTGAACTCTTCAAAAATAAACAGCAAATCAGTCGTGATTGCTGGAATCGCTTGGATGTTTATTGTTTATACAACATAATGACGTATCATCACGCCTGTATGCTCTGAGGGGTACGCAGGAGGGTACGATGATGATGTACGGTTATGATATAGGTCTATATTTCACAAAGGGTTTCCAAAATGATGGAGAAAAATATGTTATTTATGAAGCAGTCGCAGTGTTGTGTTGTGTTACTCGCTGTGAAAAATTCAACATGAGACGATTTGAAATTCTCACGGGAATACAATATTTTTCGGGGATCAAAAGTAGCCTATGTTTTAACCAGTTTTAGACTATAACATAAGCAGTGTAACAAACATGGCATAGAATGAATAAACATAAAATAGTATCACGCCTGTAAGGCAGAGATGGTTAGGCAGAGGTATATATAATACACCCAGCTATAACATTGCGCCAGATATTTTAAAGTCCCATGTAATAGGAGGCGAGCCTAAAGTCATCGATGGGGCACAAATCCAGACGCCAACTGATTGAAAAACTCAATAACACTTTGCCTGACCCGGGGATCGAACCCTGGACCTCATGCTCAGTAGTAGCACTTGCGGCCACTAGACAATCGATGCAGTCAAAATAATGCTTTGAACAAAATCTCGAGTTAATAAGCTTTCCTTTTTTCCACAAACATGAAGGTTATTAGATCGTGGTTTTAGGGACATAAGTCATGCCACTGAAACAAGGTCAAATATGAAATATTAAATGAGATTTATCACATTAATATACAAGTATAAGCAAATAGGGTTTTTACGAAGTTTGCATGAGAAAAGCCGCGGGGAAAGCTGCTTTTTAATATTTATTATATCCGCTACAAACACTGCATGCAGGTACAGGGTTTTTTTGCATTTCACTCTGTCGAGTTCGCGTTTTTCCTCCGTTGAGCCTCATACATTTGTAATCAACTTTATTTCTATGAATATGTGGAGTGTTCTCATACTAAATACAAGGTGTAAACTAGGCCATTCGGACGGCATTTTGTGTAGACGTTTATTTATACGTGAAAAGTTTATATAAGAACAAAAGTTATTTAATAAACTTGACTAAAACTGCAAGGGCATACATTTCCCGGTGGTAGAATAATCAATTTGACTTCTAAAAATCGTCTTTCATTATTTAGTAGTGAAAACGAACCGTACAAATAATGTTAAGTGAAAGTATTATCATCCGCTAACTAACAAAATATTTAACCGACATGAAAAAAGAAGGAAGATCTCAATTGACTTTGGAATAATATGTTCGTTACCACGATGGTAAGCACCAATTCACTAAACAATTCTATGAACTCTATAAATTGTATTCACAGAATTTTATGAGCACTTTTCAGCATTTCACGTTGCACCCCTTCCCTTTTATTCTTCTACTAATTCCTACATTGCTTTTTATAAAAGTAGGTATCTTCTGATTAACTATTTGCTCTTCGCACATAACGAATCAAAAAGTAGGTTTATAGTGAATTTGTAAAGCAGAAAATGATTTTGTGGAACATTGATATTGTGGAACATAAAACATAATCCATTGTAATTTTGATCCTCTGCGACCGCTGACACTGAAATAATGTTATTTTATAAACATTTAACCTCTATGCTAGCCGAATTCAGGTCAACAGAGGCTTAACCACAAACCACAGGTACTTTCTGATTTGTCAGGTGCCTATGTAATTGTCCTAGATTTCTGGTAGATCAACCTATTAGCTTCTCTTTCGTATGAAAAAGCATTTCTCATTGACCCGGGGGTCGAGTCTGCTATTACAATCCTGTCTCAATGACCGGTCAATGATCGATTTTTGACGTATAACGTCAAACTTATGACATCCCATACAAAAACTGTCAAAGATGTCAAATATTCGATCAATGACCGGTCATTGAGACACGATTGCAAAAGCAGGCTCGAGCCCCAGGAATCATGTGATTTCGCTTTTCTGGAATTTGTATTGCGTCGTTATGAAATACAAATACCAGAAAAGATCTTAAAACAATTCAAAAATCTGCGCTATTCAATTTCTAAACTATTTATGATGAACCCTCGGAGGGCCAGTCTGATTTGCACTTGTCCGATTGTTTAGGAAGTGCGTTTATGCTGTAACATGTTGTATAGCGGTCGGCTTCCAGTCAAACCTGATGCAGCTGAATATTAGTGCCTATCTGACCTTCACAACCGATTGACTGAGTGGCAGGATATTTCGTAGTTGTCAGATTTTCAGAGTTCAGGCAACTTGTAGTGACTGTCAAAGTTCTCCAGAATATGACAGCCGGGATTCAGAGATTAGCGAGCGATCAATCTATTACCTAAATTCATGATGGTCCAGAGATTAAGGTGCCTTCCTCTCATGCACCAGGTTGTGGTTAAAATTCAGGCAAGTACCAATGTGACTTTTTTAATGTAAATGTACTTTCTAAGTTTAACTTAGGCATCATTGACAACGGTGAAGGAAAAACATCGTGAGGAAACCTGGACTTATAGTTAATATGAGTTTGAAATCGCCAATCCACCTTGAGCAAGTGTGGTGATCAATGCTCGAGCCTTCTCTGTATGAGAAAAGGCCTTTGCCCTGCAGTAGAACAGTATCAGGCTGGTATTATTATTAATCAATTTATTCAAATCAAATTATTTTATTTGCTACATACCTACAGGAAAACATAAACAGATATTACAAATAATTAAGGTGTGCAAATATTGTATTATTGTATTACTTAGTAGCTGCCAGTATTTTTTAATTTACATCCGAGAGCATTCTGCATCAATATTCATAATATTGTATATTTGCGTTCCTTAATGAGATCATAAAAAAGTCTTTAAAGGTAGGCTCAATCTTGGACACTATATGGCCTGATCAAGAACATGTTTTATTGTATGTTTTTATTGTATGACTTGACGTTGATGTATTAATTGTCAATTGTGACGATTTTGTAATCGAATATAGACCGTACTAATATACTACTTAATTTTCCGAACGAGTATTTAAATTTTCAAAATAATCGAGCGGCGTTACATGTAAGTAATTCTGAATACTCTAAACTACAAATTTACCGTTTAAAACAGAACTGTATTAATGACTGTCATATTAAACAACTGATTAGTAATTAAATCGTTCTATCGTAAACAGGCATCGTGTGTTACCTAATCAATGGACTCAAAGCACATAATGCTCCAGTTAATAGCCAATAAAGAGCTATAAAAAGTATAAGCGAACCAATGATGGCAATTACTTACCGGTTTAGAGCAGCCAATTAGCGCGAAGCAAGTTGGCCATTTTGTTTTTAATGGTCAATAGGCTTCTTTAAGGTGTTCATGAAATTAGTGGAGCATTTTGTAATTAACGTCAACATTGTGAAAGAAGGTGCAAAGCAATGGAGAATAAAGGAATTATTATATTATTATATAATATATTATGTTATAATTAACAGCAGAACAAAATAATTCCTTTATTCTCCATTGCTTTGCACCTTCTTTCACGATGTTGACGATGTTGCTAATGCATAAGAATGTGAAATTGATGGAATTTTTCTTATAGAGCAACTAGCACTTTGTTCACTTCTTAATTAATTTATCTTTAAACTTTTACATTCCCTGGACTCTTTGTAGTTTTGAAAATAAAATATTAACTTGGTGATGATATTGGTTCTGGTAATATAATCTTACGCCTTTTTCCGTAAGGTTAGGCAGAAACTGCTGAGCGCCATCTACTATGATTCATAAAAGCTTATTTTTTGTTGGAGCTTGATACTCTTTGTACAGACGCCAGCACATCAAGTTACCCCAATGTGCCAAATTTCTTTGATCATTTTTCAACTTTATGATCAACAGAATAAGGTTCATATTCAATTGGGAATATTTGTCACATTGGGGTAACTTGACGTGCTGGTGTCTGTACTACCGTTACTAGCCGTTTGGTTTATAATCTGTCTCACAGTGACTTGGTTGTCATGGTTCATATATGAATGTAGTTCCAAATAAAATGTCTGGAGACTAACATGTGTTTTCATAAGTAATTTATTATATCGGTGAAAGCACTGTGCGGGGACTCTGCTAGGCACTTTCCATCATTTTTCTACATGCTACGCTACGCACCTGACTTTTCTGAAGAACCTTACCAAAAAGATCTGTGCATGTCTCTCTAGGGCTTACCTTCAATACTTTCGACTAAGTACAGTCGCCAGCACATCAACCTACACCAAGCTGTAATTTTTGTTGGAAAATGAACATTATTGTGTTTAGAATAGAGTTGAAAACCCATCAAAGAAATTTGACACATTGGGGTAGGTTGATGTGCTGGCGTCTGTACATCTCAAACTCCATGAAAATCATAAAGCAGTAAGGTACAGTCGACAGCATATCAACCTACCCCAAACTGTCAAATTCTCCCAATTGAACATGAACCTTATTATGTTTAAAGTAAAGTTGAAAACCCAGCAAAGAAATTTGACACATTGGGGTAGGTTGATGTGCTGGCGTCTGTACATCTCAAACTCCATGAAAATCATAAAGCAGTAAGGTACAGTCGACAGCATATCAACCTACCCCAAACTGTCAAATTCTCCCAATTGAACATGAACCTCATTATGTTTAAAGTAAAGTTGAAAACCCAGCAAAGAAATTTGACACATTGGGGTAGGTCGATGTGCTGGCGTCTGTACAACAATTTATAAATAGTCAACTTGTACAACATAAATAATTCCGAACCAAACTGATTCAAATTCGCGAGGCTATACAAACTAATAGTAGTGTTCCGTTTAATATTTCAGCAGTGCATTAGCCTGACAGTTTTCTGGCTCGACCCGTACAGTCAAGTATTAGTGATGTACTCAGTCGATCATGGAATTAATTTAGAGCAAACTGTATGCACTAGGTATTATGTAGGTCAGTGGGTGAAAAGTCCCTTAGTCGGAAACAGGTAGGGATTTTATTTTAGGGTTGTCGTAAAATGTGGGGCGGCGGCGTTTGTTGTCTGATGATGTAAGGCACATTGTACCAGATATACCACACCTTAGCTGTGTTATTTTTATTACCATGAACATAACAGTTTAGGCATTGTAACATTGTATCGGTAATAAGTACACCCACATTTTGACCTAGTTATATTTTTTATTCTCATGAAATAGAGATAGTCTATTGCCATCAATTGGGACTACCGCTATTCCAGACTCTGGGTTACTACTAAAAAATGGAAAAACTCATGACATAACATCGAAATCACGCCTGTAATCTTTACATTAGTTCACCCACATTTCGCCTGTTTTCAATAGAAAAAAAAATAAACACTAACACTTTTATGATCCCGATTGAAACCGGGACCCCATGCTGAATAGTAGAGCTTGACGAGACTGTCTATACTCCATCCGATTAGGTAGATAACAAAAGGTAAACAATTTTGACATGTATTTTTAGTTAATAACACAGTTTAAAAATAAAATGCAACTGAAAACAAATTTAGATACAACAAAAACGATTACATGATCAATTAAACAATTTGTTTAAACATTAGTTGTATTTAATTAATAAGCGTTTATGTAAAAAGACTTGTCAAGATTGTTTACCTTTAGTTAACTACCTACTCGGATGGAGTATAGGTTCTTATTTAATATTATTTTTAACTTTTAGTGCCTTTTTTGGTGGGATAACCTACAAAAGGCGCGCGGGGTTTTGGTTTTTTAAGACCACCCTAGTAATCACCACCAGCACATAATGGAGTCACCGTGTCCGCTTAAAAGACTACCACAGTGTCCCCTGTGAGGAATGCCAACAGGGATGTAAGCTTATTGTTAGGTATTTACTCCATAAATCGTAAACAATTCGCCTTCGAAATCACAACACGAGGTAAAACTTACCTAACTATTTCTTCATAACCCTAATCTTCAAGGTGACTTTGAGACTATACTCACATTCCTGCATATCATACTTACAACAAAGAACCCGCATCTTTACCGAAAAGAATTCCGATAGAACATAAATGCCTCAAAAAGGTCATAAATTCTTTACCTTCCACGGCAAGAACTACAAGGGAATTATTAAGGGACTAAATCTATAAAACTAAAATACTTCTTTTATTAAACTACTGGCTGTGCCCCGTGGTTTTACCTGCATATTCGTGTAACTCTTAGGCCACGGACACATAGCCAGTGGACAGCGGGGTGGCAGAGGAGCGGACAGCACTTGACTGCTGCGCAACGCTCGAACAGTGCGTCCCTCTCCGCTCCCGCCCCGCCGTTCGTGACCAGCAGTGCGATTGAAAATGTAGGCGTAGTGAGGGCGAATTGAGCTGTCATTCCATACTAATGCAAGGCATTGACAGTTCCCTTTACTCAAGTTTTCACGGCGTGACTTTTACTGAATCGACCGGCAGTTCCATATAAATCTATGCATTGAATCGCACTAACACCACACTGCCCGCTAAACTCGTGTCCATAGCCTTACAGTATTCGCAGCGGAGGCCAAAATATCTCAGAATTTTATCCGAATAATTTGAATTTGTTTGTCATATTTTGACCAATTTACACAATATCTTTATTGCTTATAATTATGGCATTCTTAAATAATATATAAGCTAGGTACATAACTGTTAAGTTTCATTGAAATCCATTCGGGAGGTATTAAGCGAAAGAGTAACAAACATCCACCATACACTTACTTACATCCATCCTCACAAAGTTTGATATTTATAATAATTATTATAGAGAATATTATTAAAAAAATACGCTCTAAACGTCTAGAAACAGTAAACACAACGGCTTACCTAAAAGGTTTTATTCAATTACATTCCACTAGGAAAAACTGTCGGAGCACTTAGAATAGGTACGAACGGTCGGGTCTACCCAATAAAAACTTAAAAACGGGTTGAAAAGTCGTAATTGTGCGCTGGCAACTTATTGATTGTGCCCAAAACGTACAGTTAGTAAAAAATTGGCTACAACTGAACAGTGAACTAAAAGATATTTGTTTTGTATTGTTTGCTCGCAACGAAGTTCGTTTCAGTAATCAGGTGTATTGGGAATCGAGAGGAACACAGAACGGGCGGACTTGATTTACATTCCAATTTAGTTTTGCATTTCCAGGCAGTTTTTCTGAATCACATTCCACTCCACTGTATTCTTTTTTTTTAGTTTATTTTGCGGGCCTAGAGAATAAGTAAATATCCGGCCTAAAATTTAGACGCATAGATTATGTGTCTTGATAAACAAAGAGAAACTTATAAGTGTTTGGTAGGTAAAACTAGTCAGTGCTGCGACAATACGTTAGACTATTTGTAGGAAATTGGTTTTTCACGATTTAGTACGGGGAGCGAGCGATGTCGGCGTCGTTTTCTTTTCGCAATGTAAATTCGCATCGTTAATAAATCTGGGTGTGGAAAACGTGTTAATAGTGCCGATATTTTATCCGTTTATCAGCTTGTTGTATACGCAGACTTTCATTGTAGATTTTTAATTATGAGCTGAGCTGTAACTAATTAGGCACAATATTACTTTTTTCTATTGTTACCGATCTTTAGATGGTTTTTCACCACATCGGAGCTAATATAAATGTTTATTGAATTTATGTTAAACTCGACCGTTATTTAGATATAAACAAACATATAGAGGTATAATTACGCTATTGTAGTGCCAGCCTAAATCTGGAGACAGGCTATAGGCTATTTTTAATCACTCTCAGGAGCGAATGAAGCCGAGGGCACCGCAAGTTTCATTAAAAATATAATATTTTTATTTTTTGGTCTAGTGGTCGCTAGCGCTACTGCTGAACAGGTGCGGGTTGAATGTCCGGGTCGGGCAATACGTTAGTGACTCTTTGCATGTTGTATATCTCAGTAGCAGCCTGGAGTCTGGGTGCGTGCCGGATTGATGGCAATAGGCTCGCTACCTATTATAAATATGTACTTTAACTTAACAGGCGACATGTGGGTGTACTAAAGGTATACCTCTGTCGCACCCTTCGAGGTTATACGCCTGGTAATGATTAGTTATATCCGTTTTATAAGAATGACATCCTTATTTTGTAAACGCGTCACAATGCGTATGTGATTCAACTAAGGCTTGAAATTAAACTCCACACAATGAAGGCTGCAAACAAAACTATTTCCTACCCTTGTCCCCTAGGCACTCTATATAGTTTACTTTGCCAACAAAACACTACCAACAGAAACTGGCGGAAAAACTAATTGGACTCACAGTCACATCTAAACAAGCATCGTGCCAAAATTTAGCACCGAATAAGAATAAGAGGGACAAAGTTGGATGTACTTTATTCCAACATCCCCATTTTTCTTCTGATTGAATCCCGGTTCCAATTTAGCTCCCCGTAGTCTCACAGTTTCAACGGGGAGGTCAATGGATGGTCACAAATTGATTCGATCTGGATATAAGGTCGAGTCTAAGGCCGCTCGCACCTTGGACGCGTTTTTGTAACAATTTGTCTCGTGCTAACAATCAACCAATCTTCCAAGTACTATGGAAGCGTGTACTGGGTGCGACTTAGTCGTACGCATACGTATGTGTAATAAGGACGTTTGGGAGTTATCCGAATTGTTTTCAGGGTTTTAATACCATAATAGTGTGCGAATAGTGACTTCGTATGACCAGTAGTAATAATAACGCAAAGGTAAACACGACACATCCAATTTTAAAATTGAATTGGCGTTACGCTAATGTCAATAATTTGTTCTAGGACTAGTATTCGTACGTTTACGTACGATATGAATTTATTCACAACCAAAGTGCGGTCGGCCTTAAAAAATGAAGAGAAAAATTTCTATAGGTTGGCCTGATCAAATGCGTGCACATCACATAACGCACCAAACGGTGATATTCTGGGTCACATTATAAAATTTTGATAGGGACTTTGTTCTGTATCAATGAGAGTATTAATGTTTGTAAAGTTAGTATTTTTAATTTGGGTAGACGTTCTTTCTTCTATGATGTGTAGGAATGATGTGTGTGTATATTTTAATTATTTTTGTTGCTTCTTTGAGTGTACCTAGTAACTGCGCAAGTATTTTGACACAAATGTATTTTTGCTATAACATAAATAACTTGAAACTTGAATTCTTTTGACGTTTTACTTCTAAGATTAGTTTCTTCGTTTGCCGTTAGTAAGTAGTTTGTAACCGAAAAATGTTTAGAGAGTTTTGAAAGGTTATGTAATTAGAGGTACTATTCTGATCGTGTGGATGTTAGCCATTCAAGACTATGCCTTACTGTATGATTGACGTCATGCTATATGATAACAGAATACGGTAAAATATTTGGACCGGGTCGTCTGAATGCATAATGTGGACCCGAAAGGGATGGCGTTTTTTAAGTGGATTATAAGTTTAAATGAGGAATAATTATGGAGGTAGTCGTAACCCAATTTTGTATTTAAATGGATTATAAAAGTTTTGGAACTGATGTCCTTACTACATGAATCGCGTTATTAGGTTAGCGGTCTTAGTGGCAGTTTTGATACCTATTCGACCGCGTTAATGTAAGCTTCAATTTGTATTGAAACTAGATTAAACGCCGTCTGATGACAATTATGGGAAACACTATCTATTGTTTTATAAATACTAAAATATCGAAAAGCTAGTATTTTGTTTTTGTAAGTTTGTGTGTCGTCGTAGTGACCGCGGTGGTTAAGGCGCCTACCTGTATGAATTTACGGTTCAAATCTAGGGAAAGTACCAATGTGACTTTTTCAATTTGTATGCGCTTTCTAAGTTTATCTAAGATATCAATGACATTGGTGAAGAAAACCATATTGAGGAAACCTAAACGAATAGCCTGAAATCTTTAAAATACCTCAAAGCTCGTGTCTTCTCTGCACAAAAATTATTAATTTATTTAGAATAAATTTGTTAGTCGTTTGTTTCGCAAGGAACAAGCCGTGTTTGATTATATTTCTCATAAATTGACGTCAGTTAATATTTTCGCAATCAATTAAGCATAAACATAAACAATCGCACCAGTAGACAATACATTAATTCAAGGAGGGATAAGGTTAGAAATACCTACTATACCTACCTCGCCTTTGGGCAGTTTTCTTACATGCCTAGTTGGTACTTATATTATTTTTGTCTGCGAACCGTTAATTATGCCCTCAGGCAGTTTTCTTACATTATTCCCCTTATTGGGTAACCAATTAGCTCGGCATGCGTATTTGGTACTTATATTGTTTTAGCCTACCGTTTATAATAGCTGTTTATGATCTATATTACTATTCCCAATAGTGTTTTTGGAAGCTTAAGAGCCACTGTAGCATTAAATTTCCTCTTTTCTATAACTTTAATGATAGCAAAAGTCAATTACTGCTGTGCTAGTATATATATAAGTACCGCAATATATAGCCGAAATCGGCGTGGGAAAATAATTATCCCGAAATATTATAATTGAAATCTATACTAATATTATAAAGAGACTGCCTGACTGAGACTGAGAGACTGCCTCGTTGGTCTAGTGGTCGCAAGTGCTACTGCTGAGCATGATGTCCCGGGTTCGATCCCCGGGTCGGGCAAAGTGTTATTGATTTTTTCCATCTGGGATTTCTCAGTAGCAGCCCGGAGTCTGAATTTGTGCCCGATTGATGGCAATAGGCTTGCCCCCTATTACATGGGACTTAAACATAACTGGCGAAATGTGGGTGTACTGCCAGGTACACCTCTGCCTAGGCCTTCGGGGATTACAGGCGTGACGTTATGTTATGTGTTGTTATGTTATTATAAAGAGGAAAAGTTTGATTGTTTGTTTGTTTGCATTGAATGGGCTCTGAACCTACTGGACCAATTTGAAAAATTCTTTCACTGTTGGGAAGCTACACTATCCCCGGGTGACATAGGCTACTTTTTATCCTTCTATTCCCACGGGAGCGGGAACTACGCGGGTGAAACCGCGTGATGTCTGCTAGTCATCAATATAACTACACACATAATTATCATCATTTATTTATTATCATTTTTGTAACTAAGCTTTTCTTCTTCTATGATGTATTTACCACGCATTATATTGTAAAGATTCAAGTTCTTCTAACTTATCTGACAGATGTGGTACTTGGAACTTATAATCTCAAATGCTTTGTACCAGCTCTTCTAAAAAATAAGCATTAGGACATAGTACAGATCTGGATTTGGAAGACCGTCTACTGTTATAATTTAACTGATTCTTCAGTCTAATTTAAATAAATAATATACATTTTCATCCTCCTTTACACCGAAATAAGATTTCTTCATCCAACAAGCTCCTATTATGACCTAATTAAAATCTGTAAGAAAGTTGTAACCCATATTATAATTAAAACAAAGTAGGTAATAACAAAACAAAATCTTTTCCTTATAGAACAAAATGCCAAATTTAAACTCCAGAAGGGAATTAAGTTCCATAATTTAAAATTATTTTTGTTTCTTAATGATTTCTTTCTTCAAACCTCCAATTATGTTCATTCTCAGGGCCGTCAAGCAGGTGCCCTAGGTCGTTAAATAATTTGGGGCACATTTAGAAACTTAACGTAAATAATATACAGGATGTAAAAAGACCGATTACATAGCCGATAACCACACATTTTGTACATATACCTAATATGTAAATTTAGCCAAAAAATAATGCTGGGAACATTCTTTTTTTATCTTTATAAAAGAGATGCTTTTTATTGTGCGCATTGCATAGCACGACAACGCAATGCCACTTTCGATCCACTCGCGCTTGGTCGTTGACCCGACCGGCCCGCTTGTTTAGTATCCATTGCGTTTTTGTAACTTCAAATGCGTAGTTTGTTTTGAAAAATCGATAATTTTGATAATGTTTGTTCGGAGGAAAGTTTACTATTGATACTTGGAATACGATTTTGAAAAAAAAAAAACGAAAAAAAATATTGCACTTTGACCTTCAATATCTCCAAAACCAGTGAATTCCTAGTTTCGTTTACGTTAAGGGTCTTTTTACACCCAGTATAAACACACGAAGGAGCTTGTGGCTAAATAATAGCAGATTCAAGGGTCGATCGAAGATTAAACTACGCTTGACGTGGATAGTCCGTGGATGAGTGCCCATTCATTAGATATCAAGACTCCTCCATGACTCGGAAAGCACGTAAAGCCGTTTGTCTCGACTGTCATTTGTGGATCTAGGACAGTCGTTACTAAAGCCCGAAAGTCTGACAACCAGTTTTAACAGGTTGTATCGTGTTACTCAGTAACTGGGTTGTGGAGATCTGACAGGCAGTTGATTCATGTAAAATACAGGTTACCAGCTGCATACGGTTAAACTAGAGCCGATCCCAACATACTTGGGAATAGACTGGGCAGAAGTAATATAAATAAAACTTACTGTCCAATGGGCATTGTCCTTTAGGGGAAGAGTCCCCTGCAGAGAAAGCAATATCCAAACAAATATGTCGTAATTTCGAGGCCGAGCTCCTGGATATGCAGATAGATATATAAAACATTTATTCAGCACACACGAAATACCTTCACCTAAAACACAAAATTTAAAAAAAGGGTTTAAAAATATAAGAACGAACTAAAAAAAACGAACAGTGTTCCGATATTTAAGTAAAAGAAAATCAAAATAAATAAACTCTATCACACTGAATACAAAAGAAGTATAACAATTATTATTAATTATTATGTACCCTATGAGCCCTTGCCCGGCCACTGATCATCCTCCTATCTTTAACCCAATTTATTTAGCAAAAAATAACTACAAAGCGTCGAAAAATTCTTCTGCACCGCTGCTAGCTGGTAAAGTGCCCAAAAGACTGGCGGCATTGCCACGTTGAAGGGCAATGCTTCTTCTGGCCAAAGTATAGGCCAGCCCTTGGGTGGGAAGCGTCAACTAAACGTTTGCAGATGTATTTGAAAAGAAGACGAGCAATCAGACCAAGGCCCAAGAGTTTCAACCCCAAACTTAATAATATAGTTAAGGTTTACCTACATACATTTTACAGAAATAATTTATAAAGTCGTTAGGCAACAGGTAGTTAAAATTTGTTTAGAGGTCAACGCGGTCATCTCACTCCTTTCTAGCCATAAATAAGTACTCATCTAATTACACAAACCATCCATCGTTCCTTTGCCCTTCTTCTACTCTTGTCCCAATTGGAAAATTAATAGATACAATTACACAGTTTTCGTATACTTAGTTTCAAAGAACTCTGGTAGTTATAAAGTTTTTAGTAACAATGTTAGAGCAGTGACGATGTCAAGGAAGGCAGAAGATATAAGGTGAGAACACATGTCATAAAGAGATTTTCTTTTGTGCCTATTTGTTTTATAATCGCAAAAGGTAACTTTGAAATATATTTTAAGTAAACTAGACTACTTTCGCAACAACAAACTTAGCGATTTTAATTTAGAATGTTCATTTTACAGAGGTTTTGTCCTGACTTCGATGGCTCGATCGAACAGAAAGACGCTTGGCGTTTGTTTATTTTTACTCGACTTTCGGTAATAATTAATATTGATAGATATCATAAATAACAAATTTGTAGACGCAATCGTGTAAGTACTTTAGTTTTGCGGCTAAATGCAAAAATAAAATAAAATACAACAAATTAATGATCCTATGGATTTGTCCGCGTATATCTAAGGTGTTTTCAAAGTTAAAGACAGATGCTCTTCACGTGGGAATATTTATGTATTCTAAACCAACTATCCACATGTTTTTTGGCATTATTCCATATAACATAGTTTAAAAAGCTCGACGCCTCACTACTCTTGTTATTTTGCTCCCACATGAACAAATAATAACAATAAATACACGACACGGCCATCAACACCTGCTCGTTTGTACTGATATGCACGAAAAAGGCACAATGCTAGTGTGAAAACCACTTTATTTTCGATGAATTGTGCTCAGATACGTGCTCGTATGAAAAAGGCACACAATTTGTGTGCAAACCACTTTATTTTGTAGAATTCTCGCGGTACTGAAAGTGCAATTTTATTATGGTTGAATTTTGAATAGCTTCCCAACTTTCAACACTTTTGAGGTCGTGCGGAGTTTTAGAATGTGCTTTATGATCTAAGACTTTTTGAAAATAAAATAGAAATAGTATAAGAATGATAAACTTTATAAATTGAATTTAAAACTTGACAACGTTTTGTGCCAGTATTAATAATATACAAGTTTGTCACATATTTTTCTTTAGTAAAATAGTATGTTTAAAATTAAATAAAAGTATTCACTCAATTCAATTCCTTTATTTCAGTCAACAGTTGGATCATTCAATATCTTTGTTATCTTTGTTGTCTAAGACTTAAAGAGTAAACTTCACTTTCCTAGCTTTTTCTTTCTGGGGTAAAATCTTAAGTAGGTATTTCAAACACAACACGCCTTACACTCCCGAACATAGATTACATTATAAAAGAATTGAATATACAAATATACTAGATTTGTTCACGCAATTTATAGGGATGTCTAAGTAACAGTTGATCGATTCGCAAACACTGTGTACCTTTCCTAACAGTTTCAAGGTTTTATGAAGGACTTAGGGTAGAGGTTCGAAAATCGGATTTTATTGACGATCTAATCGCAGTGTGGTCTTAGTGGTTTAACTAATAGTGTAGTAACTATTACATAAAACATGCATGGCTACCGATACAGCTCGTAGAATCGTCAAACTTAAGTGGCAGTGCAGATTGCTCGCAGAACAGAGAGTCGTTGGGGCCGCATACTTCTGGAGTGGCTGCATAGCCGAAAGATGCAGTGTTGAGAGGCCGCCCACGAAGTAGACAGACGACTTAGTGAGGGTCACGAGAGTCTAATGGATGCGAGACGCACAGGACCGGTCGTTGGGTTACCTTGGGTGAGGCCCATGTCCTGCTATGGATGTCTTTCAGCTGAAATGATGATGATAACATAAAGTATTTTCCAATAAAATAATATATTTAATTCAGACATAGTACATACATTTTAAATTAAAAGCAGACATACAATAATAATACAATCAAATCAATTAAATTACATACAAACAAAACAATTAACAAATTAAAAATGGTACACATTAAATGTATGGACTATGTCTGAAATAAATTTATTATTACTATTATTATTAAACCCTTCGTCCTGTCAAACTTCCCTGTCTCGTGATCCGATGATTAATCATTCAGGTTATGTTTTATAATTCGCCTGCTTTATATTAACGTAAAACCTATTGCAGTATCTTTTGGCATTATTTACCAATTGGTAAACAATCCGTTTTCCAACTACAAGACCAACCAATTTCTTACCAATAGTTTAGATAAGACGAACCACATAAAAATAAATTGTCAAATCCGTCGCTTCAGGTTCCTTTTATCGTGACGTCACTACGCATTATAAACCGACCCGAAATCCCGCAAAAAGTCAGTATAAACGAACGTTTTATTCTTGGCACGGTTGATTTCCTCGACATCGTGGGATCCTGACGCACTCAGGGTTGCCAACAATGCCCGTTTATTTCTTCGAAGAACTTAGGACCTGATGAACCGTGGCCCCCAGTTTTGCTTTCGAAGTTCAATAGGTGTGTTTTAAAGTAATGTGGTCAATAAATCACGAAGAAACATAACTATCTATCTACCCAGTGCGTTTCTCGGCAAAGTAAAACTAATATTATAAGTAGGTATGCAAAAATAACCAAATCTTTTTGTCTCATTGTTCCAATATTAATTGATTTGGTTTATTAAATGATATATTAATAACATTTGATAAACTAAATCGGCTATATAGATAACACTTTTAAGTACATTTCAATACTTATATTAAAATTAAATTTAAACTAAGTGGATAGGCAAACTCAAAGGTTGCCCCCTTTTTAAAGTGCAGAGAGAAAAATGTTCATATGAGGACCATGCAGATTGCTGTTTTGGTTCTTAACAAACTTAAAACCATTGAAAATTTCACCATTTTTAGAATGCGATGGGTTGGATATGATCCGTTAAATATCTAAACTAAAAAATAGTAAATAGATCTTACTTTGCCACCCCTGACGCACTCAAGGTTGACAATAGAGAGCCGCCCATTTTCCCGGTAGAACGTAGAACTAAACAATTGATCAACCGCATCCGCTACCCTTCGATCGAAGTCCAATAAGTGAATAGTAGGTGAAAAAAGTTTTGTAGACAACCCTATGACACCAATAAGGTGGGCACAGAAGGTTGGCTTCACACAAGAATAAGTGTTCACAGGCGCACGCGCTCACACACACGTAAAAGTCAAACTTAAACAACCAATCAGTGTGCCTTTGCCTAGCATGAATGCAAGACATAAACGTAGCCGTCAATTTGTACAATTGCGTACACTCATTTTAAAAATGAATTTATGTTTTGGGTCTATTTATGTATTACACACACTTCACAAATTAAACCAGAATGCTGTCAATAATTGTTTTGTTTTCGAGTTGGAATTCGCGTTACGTAAGTATGTGTCATTCGTGTTACTTATCATGGGGTTTTGTTTCAAGTGTGAATGCAGATAGGTATACTGGCTTCAATAAAAATACATTTCAACCCTCTTCAAAGATAATGTTTTAGATTGATATATATTTTCTATTTAAAATGTTCAAACGTTACGTCGAAATTTCGTATCAGGCACACATTCGCGATTTCGCTAATGCACTAGCACTGCACCGTAGCCGCTCATCTGTCTTTGCGTGCATTTTGACTCATTGTTTGAACCGACCTTCTGTTTTTTCTGTGTCTGTGTGTTTAACGTTCTATTTAAGCATAGGGGGGGGGCATTAAAGTTTCTTCTTTGATTAGAAGGTGTTTCGATCGGTGACCCTAATGACGTAACCATGAGCCACTTTGAGTCATAAAATTGGGTATTAAAAGAGTTTAGGTTTAGCTGTTTAATCGAGCTTAGCTCAAAAACCACAAAGAAAATAATTTTGGGACTTAAGCTTAGTTACGGTTGTTCAGTTCGATTCACTTACTGGTGACTTTTTAAAACCAGGGAAAAAAGTTGTCTAATTATTATTGGTGCAGATTAGTAATTATTTATTGCATGGATTTAGTCATTAATTAATATTGAAAATTGCAACCAACATTTTTTTTATTCGATATTTCATTTGGAGGGCGTTTAGGTGTTCCGTCTCACACCTGCACCGGGAGTCGCCGGTACGGACGATTCTTCGACAACGTTCTATTTCGTAACAACTGCAACTTCCGAAATCCAAAATCATTTGTAACAACCACCAGAAAAGCGTCGAGGCGATGAAGGTTGACAAGTCTGTGAGCGACGATTCACCATTCTTAGATCCAGAGAAAGAAAAATAAAATATTGGCTATAGCGGACGTCACGCAGTTTCACCCCCGTAGCTACCGTTCCCGTGGGAATACAGGGATAAAAAGCCTTGGTCACACGGAGATAGTGTAACTTCCCAATGTTGAAATGGAGAAAGAATTTTTCAAATCGGTCCAGTAGTTCCTAGTTCTTCTTTCGTTACATACAAAAATACGAATCTTTTCTCTTTATAATATTGATGAAGAGTTGTAGTATAGAATTATTTTACAATTACCTTTTTACAATTAAATATTTTTCACCGACTTACAAAAAAAGCGGAGGTTCTTAATTCGGATGTATTTTTCGTTTTTTTTCTTATGACATGTGTGTTACTTCTTATCTCCGTCATTTATGAACCGGTTTGAGAAAATATTTTTTTTTATGTTTGAGAGAGTAAATTCGTACTTTCGTTGTGGTCCCATTTCAATTTCACCGACATCGGTTTGTAGTTAGATTTTAATATTGAAAAATTAAAAGACATTTTACAAAAAAAAAATACAACCTACTTAATATAACAAGACTAAAAAGTGTAAAATAACTCTAGTTTCGGCAGTCGGTGGCAAATCATGAATGAAAAAAAAACCGCCTATGTGTAAGGGTTTTTCTACACGGTGTATATAGATGGAGCAAGTCAAGATGCGGGCTACACGCGTGAGACTTACGCGCAAGATACTTGATCAAGTTACTCGCTTGTACTTTTACAGTCAGTGCAAGCAACGTTGCCTGACCCATCTTCCCCTTATATTTTTACTAAGATGAATCAGGTAACGCAGCTCACTGACTATACATAATGCTAATAACTGGAGCAAGTAAAGACCTGGGTTACTTGCGCAAGCATTACGCACAAGTTATTTGCTCGTGGTCAAGAGCTACATGCGCAAATGACCTGCGCGCGCACCACTGAGTATGCGGGTTAGTTGCGCGGGATTTTCACTTTGGTACATGCTCGAGTAGCTAGACTCACACATATTTTTAATCGTTAAAGTTTACGATGCATACAACCTGCGCAAGTGCTTCAATATGCGCAAGCTACTTGCACCGTGTAGAAGCATCCTAAGTTACATCTACGTATTTGAAAGCAAATATAACCGGCATAATATATTGGGTAATTCAAGCGTTGAAAAGAAGTCTCCCACGTCCAACACAAACTTGAGTTCAGCTGGTATATGTTGTAAAAATCTCTCTGAATGAAGTTAGGTCAAGTGCGTGTGAAGTGATTTGTCAATTTGTCAGTCAGTAAAAATGTTAGTTGCAATCGAATTTTAGAAAACTTTTGAATACTGTTTATATAAAGGAATGTTTCCTTTGTGAAAAATTGTCGATCTCCAGTATTTTAAAGTACTTTACCCTCCAGATGAGATTAAAAATCACGACCTACATTGTTAAATACAAGGTGTTGTTTTGCATCCTCGTCAAATTTCAGGAGGGTGTCATAAAATACATAAATAATCAATTGCAAGTACGTTAGCGGGCAATAACTAACAAGTGCTGCTTTTTTTTTATGTTGAAATTTAACAGTGTTTCAGAATTAAACCCTTAATTCAATACAAATAAAACAGAATCACCCGACTTCGCACACAGCGACAATGCAGCTGTGTGCGTGAGCGTCGACGTCTTACCTACGAAAAGCAAGCGCGTGCGAGTGCAATGACCGCTATGACCAGTAGCAATAATTTCACCTAATATTATTTCGAAAAACATCTACATTATTGTCATAAATTTTGCTTGATAATTAACTCATTTTTGAGCATTATTGGAATACGGAAATCTTACTAATGACAGTGATACTAGTGCGCCAAAGAAAAGTTCACTGACCTGCAGTTGTCAGATGTTAGTTTTGCTTTTACTTCAACCTAAAGTTTTCGTAGTGATTTTGTTTTATTTGTGGATTAAATTGGTTGATTTGTAATTTTTCCTTTCTGGCTTAGGACCGGCAATAATGCCTACTTTAGTTGGTGTACCTACCGATCTTCTAAATCTAAAAATGTTTTCTACGTTTGATGGAAATGGAAAGACGTTCTAGTTAAGTGTAATAACACACTAATAACATTGACCAAGCTAACAACGTATTTACAAAATGTACTAGAATAAATAAATTAAGTAGCTACTTAAGTTACCCGGAGATATTGTTCAAAGTGGCCACCATCACACTCTTCGCACAAGCGAGCACAACGAAGCTAGTTTTCTTTCAGCTTACGTAACACTAACACATACGTTTTTAAAGTGTCGAAAGCACTAATGATCCTTGAACGTAATTCTGTTACACTTGTCACTGCCTCCGAGTAAATTAACCTTTTAACGTCTCCCCACAAATACCTACCTAAGTCTAGAGGCGTCAGGTCCGGAGAACGCGGAGGCCAAGCCACAGGTCCTCCGCGAGTTCCCCGCGACCGATCCAGTGGTCACCAAAGTACCGAAAAGCGGAAATCGCAAAGCGGGCCGCGCGCACGCTTCGGCGACATCAAAGACACTGTTAGAGGTGAGGCATAAATATTACATTAGGTATGTGGATTAGGTATTTTTCGATACGAATCCCTACCTAATCCAAAGGATCGAGGATTAGGTATGACACAAAATATTCATACTCAGAAAATATTCCGTACCGTACAGTAAAAAAGACAAAATAATATGGCGTTTGAGTGGTTGGAGAGTAATCCTACAATGAACTTTTGGCAGTGCAAGTGCATCATGCATACGTGACACAAATATTTTATCATAGTAAGTAAGCAAAAGTATTCAAGTTGACTTTAAGTACCGTTTGCACAATAAAAAAACGAAATATAAACCAAAGTACCTAATCCATCGTTCCACAATATATCAGAAACTGAATGTCCAAACTCCATGCCGAATATTTTTTACCCAATCCACATACGATAAATAATATCGTAACAGGCCAGCGACTATAATGAATAAATATTCGGATTAGGTAAATGGATTAGGTAGTTTTAAATACTAGGATTAGGTGGATTAGGTATCTTTTTTACCTAATCCGACCCATGTCTAGACACTGTGTTAGTTCCGGGGTCGCGCGGGGGCGTGGCTAGAAGCTTGCGCGGGAGAGTACTGCATCGTGATTGGGGTAGTATTGATTGCCTACGAATTGATCATTGCGTATGTGTTGTGTATGTATTGTTTGCGTTTGTTTGTGTGCGAAAGCGCGGTGATAGGGCTAGTAACAGACGGGCCGCTTTTAAATACGGCTGGTTCACACTTGCGGTTTTTCGTTGTTAAGCAAAAATAATAAAAAAAATACCTACTCATTTTATTGTTGATTTGGGTCGAGAATCATTAGCATAATTACGTCCTTGAATTTGACGAGGATGCAAATCAACACCTTGTATATTCAGTCAACATTTGACTTACAGTCTTATTAAATTCTTCATTTCAGTAAATAACATTTATGTTCTCTATTTTTCACCTCACAAACAATTATTGCTCTCCAAATAAGTTTGAGTTTTATGTTATAGATGAATTTTATTAAAAATATAACAGTGCTTAAGTTTATTTATAACTTATAGACAACTAGTGGGACCGACAGTTGTACACCAGCACAAAAAAAGCCATCTACAGGGTCTAATGGTAAACCTAAACCATTCACACCCAAAATACATAATTATGAAAGTTGGTACATCCGTTTAAGAGATAAGTTACAAACAATTACGCAAGTACAGCAAAATTACATGTATGAAGGTAGGCACCTATAGATATGTACAAACTAGTATCAACTACTATTCCATATCGTATTAGTGGAATACTGTCAACAGTAACATAGTTTGCATTCAATGGATAATCAGGTCACAATCATAACATTTCCAGTTCATGGATTTAAGCATATTAGTCTTAACGATAATTTCCTATAATCATGTTATTATACGTGCTATTTGACCGCATGATTGGCGTATTGGCTTACACTGTTTTGGAGATAAAAAAAATTATAACTTGTGAACAGTTTTTGTTTCTGAGTAGAAGTACCTAGCTGTGCTCTGTAATTTTATAGGAATTGAGTGTACACCAGTGAGGCAAGTAAAAACATTTTGCAGACACGATATTTTTTTTTTTTTTTCGCATGTAAATCTTCTTGGATATCCTTCAACTTGGGGCGTGTGGAGTCTGTAAGAGTCCTGCTGACTATAACCACATGATGTTTCTCCTCGTCACTTCTGGCTAAGGTATGGAACGCGCTTGGGTGCGGGGTCTTACGATACTAACGCAACATTGACCGACTCTGTCATTTAATATTTGTTCAGAACAACAAAAATATCTAGAACAAGATTACAACAATTAGTTTGTAATGGAGATCTTTTTTAAACCAAACAATGCCTATATTAGACTATCCAAGACTCCAAAATGCTGCATAACTTTCTTATTCCAACATATACAAAACCAAAAATGTAGTAATGGGTACTTACAGTATTCTTTTCAAGGAAATGGTATTTCATATCGCTCTTATTTACTTGTACATATTTAAGACTTGTATAGACTTATTTTTGTCCTGAGAGTAGACTGCACTGCGTTTCTGTCTCGTACATAAGCTGCAGCATTTTGCTGAGCGATGGCTGATTTACGTGAGGGCGTCACGTATTTAATTCTTCTTATTGGGTGAAAGTGGCAGTGATTAAGGTTACTATTTTATTTAGAAAGATACTAATGGAAGACGTAGAAATATTATGATTCTGTTTACGATAAAAAAGAAGTTCAAGCTCAAGTTTAAGAAATATAGAATTTTCGTTGAACGTTAAACAGTGGGATACAATTAATATCCAAAGAACTAAGAGAATATTTTCTGTTTAAGTTCAATTCCATTCCGTTCAATTTCGTAGCAAATTACGTATTAGATATCGTCACTATTAAAATAAACAAAAAAAAAACTTATCTTAGGTCGTGAAATGACGCATGTTATCATTTCTACTAACATGAAACTCAGGCTTCTACCAGTCACATAGTACCCTTTATAAACCTACTTAAGCTGAAAATAGATAAACGGAATTCCTAATAGCAAGTTGCCAACCGATTTAATATAAAATATATCAATCATTGTAGAAACAGAATTTGCTGAGAAATGTTTCATCGTGCGCCTGAACAAATTTTTCTTTCAAGGTCATGTAAAGGTTGGGTACATAAAATTGCAATCGGTGGATATAACGAACTGAATGTGAAGTTCCGCATCCCCTATAGAAACGGGAGGATCCTCCGACCAGGCGGGTGTTGTGTCTGTTAGGCTACTTCTTCCCGATGATTGTAGCACAGTCTAAAAACATACAGTCGTCCGACGAAGCCGTCTAGACAGGGCAATCGTGCGGGGTGTGAGGGGCGAGACGCGGGAAAGCCGCTCCCGCACTGCGAACCAAACGATGTTCGTAGTGCGGGAGGTATTATTCAAGTCTTACGCGTGTAGAAGTTGTTAGCATTTTTCCAGAGATGAAAGGCGTCGTCCTAATGTATTAATATTTATACTGTGATTGTAGTCTGGCTTGTTTTGCGCGGATATTTTTAACATCGCGATGTAGGATAATGTCAGTTTTAGTTCCTAGTGAAAAAAAAAACTTATTGGAATTGTGTTGTTTATTGCAACAAGAAACAAACAAGCAACGCTATGCTGTGCGGCAAGATGTAGTGTGTATGCTATGCTCCTCCTTACGTGTGGAACTTATTTATAGGTTTGCTTCAGCAGGCTCTTTTAATTTTGTTTTTATTTATTTTACTACAGAAAAGAGGGGTTTGTGGGTACATCTACACTTGCTGAGGTATTTCCGTGATTGGTTGACCATTCTTTGTACGTCATGACCGAAAAGTCTTAAATGCCACATGCCACATGCCACGGAAAGTACGTTAAACCGTTGATACCGGCTGTCATTACCAACCAATTTTGCCGGCAGTCGCTCCATGCTAACACTGCTATTTGGCTGCATTCCGTTTAACTGAACGCTAGCCTTAATGTAATTGGGAAAAGGGTGGGAAGAAGATGATCTCGTAAAGACAAAAACTAATACATTACTTTCACATTATTGAGCTACTAAGGCCATTTTGTCCAAAGTATTTACAGCCTGGGTCTATTGTGAAAGTAACCGGCCCTTATTCGATAGACATTGACCTCCGTTTATAATTGAGTTATTACTTGTTTTACGACACGCCTTGAAGACTTATTTGAGTTTATTGGTCCCTATTTTGTTTTACAAACATCTTCCGTCTTCTTACAAAACGGGGTCGAACTTTAGTTAAACCTACGAAACAGTATTTTGAAGTTTATTTCGACTAACGTAAGGTTGATAATAAGATAATTACAAGTTGGACTAGGTTCTACAGGGTGTCTCATTCAAATGGGTCAGTATGGGAAAGTCTGAAACTATAAGACAATTTTAACGCAAATTCAGCACATGAAGATACAAAATGCAATTGTAAGATCGTTACCTAAACGTGTTGAATATTGTATTGAAAAAGGCGGTGGTCACTTCGAGCACCTACTAAAGTAAATTAAAGTATGTGGAAACAATGCATTTATTCATTTTAGACATCACGTTTCATACAGACATTTACTGCTTAAGACCTACACAATCGATATCTAAATAGAAATAGTGTAGGTTTTTTTTTCAAAATAACCGGGTTCGATTCCTGAACGGAGTACAGATGTTTTTTAAAATGTATGAATACAGTTTCTCTTTTTATTAAAATCGATGACATGGTTCCTCAAAACAGATCTTCGTATGTCTTATAGTTTCAGACTTTCCCATACTGACCCATTTGAATGAGACATCCTGTATAGTTAGCATTTATATTAGAAATTTTGCGGCAGTGGAAATTTATACTGATATTATAAAAGGGTAAAATTTGTTTGTTTGTATGTAAGTTTGTATGTAGGGGGTAATCTTCGGATCTAACGATCCAATTTTAAAAATGATTGCACTGGTGGAAAGCTGCTCTATTCCCGGATGACATAGGCTACTTTTTTATCTCTGTAAGCCCACGGGACCAGGAATTACGCGGGTGAAAACGCGTGACGCCTGCTAGTGTTGGTATAAAGTTTAAAACACAATGACTAACAATATAATAATAATAGTAGGTTAAAAAAAGCGCTGAAATAATCACGTTTTCTCCTACTATTTTTATTCATAAAGACTCATCCAAAAATTGCCTGTACGGCCAAGTTCCGATTACATCGCAACAGTTACTTTATCGTTGGACGACTATCGTTTCTAGACGTTCCTATATTCCTATTGTCTAGACAATTTGTCTTCACAGCAAAAAAAGTCGTGGACGACGGTTAACGGTTGTCCTATATGTGAACATCCCCATTTAAATATACAAGCAACGTTGACGCTTTATACTCCCTCCTCTGTTACTTAAAGGTGAACCGATAAACAGGGTTTATAAATTTAAATATTTGGGCCATTTGGTGACAGATTCCCTGAAAGACGACGTAGATTTAGAGAGGGTGCACAGAGCGTTGTCAGTCCGGGCGAACATGCTGGCCCGCAGATTCTCTCGATGTACAGTTGCAGTTAAAATAGCGCTTTTTAAGGCGTATTGCACAACACTGTACTCGGGGGTCCTGTGGTTCAGTTATACACAAAGGGCTGGCAATGCTCTGCGTATCCAATACAATAATGCGTTCAGGGTGTTGTTGCGACTGCCACGCTTCTGCAGTGCATCGTCGATGTTTTCCGATGCACGTGTTGACAGCTTTGACGCAGTGTGGCGCAAGAAATCTGCCTCCTTACTTCGCAGGTTGCGTGCCAGTCCCAACATCATCCTGCACTCGATAGCCGCCCGGACGGATAATCCGCTTGTGTGGGCGTTAGCCGATCCCACAAGATCGCTTTTAGTTATTAAGTACTAACATAGGCTAAGTAAGATTGTTACTAACACAGTGGACCTGAATTGTTGTCTGTAAGAATAATAATAAATAAATAAATAAATACTAAACATCTACCTCTCGTCACGATAAAGTGAGAACGCGGCCTAAGAGTTCCATTTTAGTGATAGAAGCCACCCAAATAACAGTCCATCTACCTAGCTCTTTAAATTATTATTTGTACCTAAATTATAGCGTATCTATCTATCGTGTTTGGTTTCTGCACTTAATTCCCGAAGATTGTGCGTGAGCCATAGCGGCTGTTTTGCTGGGGTTACTCCAAAAAGCTCACCATTCTCCAGAAACAGATTAAATTTCCCAAACTTCTCAGTGCGTCCGCGAGGAGTTCCGTTGATCCGAGAGTCCTCTTCCATATTTCCACTCTAGGAGCTCATGGGCCACTGTTTCCTCCACCTCCATGCATGCTCTGCATAGAGGACTCCATTATACTTATAGTGTGTAGATATCTGTTTAAAGGTAGTGTCAGCTAATGGTCCGCACCAGGCGCAGGCTATAAATAAAAAAATATAAAAAGATGTTTATTTCTGGAAATAGTTTCAGACAAACATTTTTACACGTCATTTTCTAGCTAGGTGAGGTCGGTCTTTCACTATCTGACTACTCTTAGAAAAAACACTGAAACAAACTCAGAGGTCAGACTTTTTTTAAAGGCCAGACATTATCTTGGTACCATGAAGATTAGTGTCTGAAATGGTCTGTTGAGGAGAGAACCACACAGATATGAGGACCAGATCAGTCTGTGCCCGATTACTGACAAAATGTCAGTAACCGTGAGCTCAACTCGGCTGACTCTGTTAAGCCGCAGAAGACGTATAATTTATAAACCAAAGAAAATATACCTAATTCCACACTAGAGTATTAAATCAAAACGCACGTCGTCGTAGTGTCGGTACGTACCCGTAATTGCTCCAGTATCGAGTCTATAAACCATTAAACGTTATCAGTACCTCCCAGACACAATAACTCAAGTCGACAAACTACATACCAAAAACCTCGCTAAATATTAGCATACACTAAATAATTTTGTACGCGGTAGTACATAAGGCGACCCCACTTTATGTTTGTCAGCAAAGGCGTAATGTTGATACAGCGTAATGAAACCAAATACTCTATGTACACGACTGTACATTGTACTCCCTGTTGTAACATGTTTTATTTAAGCGTTCGTTATTTGTGGTGTTAACTGCGTGTGCTGATGACTTTCAGGAAATTTTGTTCTCGGTACAGCAACATGGCGTGTGACGGAAATGGTGCGTGACCTCGAATATTGATAGAATACTCTTTAGTGTACTGCAAATAAACATGCCAGGAGCAGTTTTCTAAAAGTCGGTTCAAATGTGTTGCGAAGATATTGGAATTATGTTCTACGGAAAGCTTTCAATGTAAATATGGAGGGTTACAAGAGTAGAGGAATAACTAAGAAACTATGCATGGATTGTGTGAAAGATGATATGGCTAGTAAGATGGCCACTAACGTGATGACGGCGGTGTCGTACTGTCGCTCGTGCAATACCTCGCACCCCGGCCGTCCTTAATGATCTCTTGGACTCTAATCCAACAAGTGATCTGTTTGCGGATGGATGGTTCGAGATTTTGTTGGTATGTCAGGAGTACTGTGACAAGAATTCATGAATATGTTTTCAATCTTGTTTTTTAAATGGTTTTGTTATTTTTTTTTAATTTGTTTTATTTTGCATATTTTATCTGTAGGTAATTTTAGTAACTGTAATTGGTTAAACCGTAGTTATTAAATAAATAAATAAATAGAGATGTATTGAAGAAGAAAACACCTAAAAAAATTGGGATAAGGTCCTTCATCCCAGTTTAAATTAAATGGTGGTGATGATGGTATCATAATAATAATAACTTTAAGATCTACTATGGGGTTTAAAAATGCTTATTTGCAAAAAGAGATTTTTACAGACAACCTTTGGATAAATTTGAAAGATAGAGAGAAAATACAATAATTTGGTAGTTTTACGTGATGATACGTACTTTTTATTTGTTTTTCCATCCTCTGTCTCTGTCTAGCCTGTCGTTAGGACTCATTACCGAGGGCCTCGATTCCTCCAACGTTAATATTTTTTTTTTGTTTGAAGATGTTTCCTCATGCATGCCTTTACTTGGCATTGTGAAGCGCCGAGTTTTACCTTAAGGTGATTCCATTAATGCAGTCCCCGATATTTGGAAATGACAGTGCTCATTTTGATGAACGGTAACATGCAACAATACATAAAGATAGATATGAATATTTCAAACATTTAACTCTTGAAATCACGGTAATTTTCTATGTATTTGTTAGTAGGTTAACCATTGCCATTGAATGTGGCAATGTCACTCGAGGTATTGAGTTAGTACAGTTTATCTGCAAATAACGAAAAGATTATTTGGTAAATAAACGTCAACCTATTTTGATAAGATGAAATAGTACATTAATCAGGTATAAGTGCGGTACGTCTGCTTTCTACCACTTTTCTGGCATATAAACTCTTATTTATTATTATTATTTATTTATTTAGGTTAACCAACAATTGTTTACACTATGTACATTTCTGACTTAATGACTAGAGTAACATTTACAGGTGCAACAATTAATTACAGGTTAACACAGCATGCACAAAAACGGTTTAACATAACATAATATTTACTTATTTAAGTTATTGACATTAGGACTTATACCTACTTGCAATAGACAATTAAAACAATAGTAAAGAAAACTATCAAAATTATTAATTCAAGGCTGTCTACAATTATACCTACTGATTAAATTGTGATTAATTGATTTGATTATGGAATACTTAAAGAAAAAAGAAACATAAAAACGTAGTTGAATACAGGTTCAAAAAATGAGTTTAGAATCAAAATTAACATCAACATTAAAATCAAAATCAAAGTAAAAAAACAAAATAAAAATTAACATTAAAATTAAAATCTCAATCAAAAACAAAATTGCAAATAAAATTAAAATTAGAATTCAATTTAAACTTAGAATTTAATCAAAATAAACATAAAAATTAAATTAAAATTAAAATCAAAAATAAAATTTAGAGCATCATTACATTAAATCGCCATTGGAATTATTTACGAAAGCTCGTAGAAATTTATTTATACCGTCGTGGTGTACATCCAACAAGTCACTGCGGTCATTAATGATTTTGCACATTCTAGGTATTGGAGAATTAGCACCAAGCACAGACTTTCGAAATGGCGGGCACAGGGGTGTTATCTTATTCCTAGGATATCTAGAAGGCGCACGGAAACGAATTAGCTTCAGTAAACCGGGACAGTCGATTTTATTGCGCAACAGTTTGTAAAGAAACAAAACATCAGGGCCTCAATTCTGCTATTACAATAGTGTCAGAATGGTCTATCATTGATTTCATAATTGTTGATTTTGACATGTTTGGTAATCTACTAATACAATGGCGTCATTATGACTTTCCAATGATCGACCACTGACACTCCATTGAAAGAAATGACATAAATGGTATTCTCGTACATAATGACAACTGAATGACTGACGAATACGGTAATCTGCTAATATTTTGACAGTTGCTTTGATCAGTGACCGACCACTGTAACGTCATTGTGCAATCATTGCTTTTATTTCGTTACGCGTCCATAGAGACGAGTTGAAGTTGAAGTTATTTCGTTGCGCAGCTCGTCGGTTGACAAATATTAATGATCTGATTAATGGGAATTGATTAATTACCTAATAATTATCTAATTACTTGGATGATAATATCTCTAATAATCATTAAAAATACTAGAGCATTCTGTATTTTGTAACGGATACAAACATGAAGTGGGTCAAGTTGGGGTCAAGCAACCCCTTTCGGCTGCATTGGGAACTAAGTTTTGCAACCCAGTTCAGTTTCATAGGAAGTTAAAATATTGAGGCCAAGAAAAATAAGCTACGCGCAAATTATAGTGTTTTTCTGCCTAATAATATAAGATGTATTGATTAGTCTGTTAGTCCAAAAAAAACGGTTTAAAGTTTAAAAATGTTTACTTGTATTCCAAGACTTTCAACTTTCAACCAAATATAGTTTTCCAAGACAGAACGTGCCTGAAGTTAAACTTTTAATATTTGTCTTTGACAATGAAGTTATTCATCCTAACGTTGCATTAACAAATAAAATTCTGTTATAATTTTTGATTAAGCAAGATGCGTCCATAGCAACTTTATAAATAACAAAATGAAAATAAATAATAACTTTAAAAATAAAAAATTAAAAACAGATAAACATCACTTGGCAGTAATGTCACATTTGACTTTGATAGTTAAACAGATAAAATATTATTAAGTTGCATAGTTTCAAATTTATCGTTACACATACATTTAATGTTTTGTGTTTCAGATTGCATAACACGAATAAATAATAAATATAAATGAAATCTAGCATAAATATATGAACAAGCATCGTAGTAGTTTTTCGAAAGTCATTTCTACCAACGGGTTTTATAATAATGGCAGCACTACAGTGTCATTATGACACAATTCTATTACGAGACCACTGACCCATCAATGATCGATCATTATGAATTAGCAGATTACAAACTTTTAGCAAAATGACAATGGGATCGTGTTGGAATGACAATATTTATAAAAATAGCAGAATTGAGGCCCTGTTATATCTCTACGCATAAACAACGAATGCATTTTAAAATGGCACAGACGGACTTTATAAGAGGGCAGACGCTTAGATTTCCCGTCACTGAAAGCTAAATGCCACACAAAACGTTTCTGAACCCTTTCCAGACGCAACATGTGAGTGGCATAGTGAGGTCTCCACACAACACTACAATATTCCATAACACTGCGTACATAACTGTTATATAACATTATTTTGGTGCTACTTTTACGAAAGCCTTTGGTATTACGAAGTAGGAACCCAAGCATTTTGGATGACTTTTTAATAATGTAATCAATATGAGGCACAAAAGTGATTTTCCTGTCAAAATGCACTCCAAGATCCCTTATTGATTCGACTTCTTGGATTCGCTCTTGGTCTATGAAGTACTCTGTGTCAATACAACTAATCTTACGCGTATATGTAACGTGGTAACATTTCTTCGGATTCAGTTGCATTTTGTTATTGCGACACCATTTTATAACTTGGTTAAGATCGTGCTGCAGAAGTTCGCAGTCTCTTTTGGACTCTATTACTCTAGCAAACTTTAAGTCATCAGCATATAGAAAAGGTTCAGAGGAACGAAAACACTCAGGAAGGTCATTAATGAACGCAATAAAAAGTATTGGAGCCAAGTGAGATCCTTGGGGGGCGCCTGATGTTATTTTATGTGCAGCCGATCGAAAACCGTTTACAACGACAAAGAATTCGCGTTCAGTAAGATAGGACTTGAACCAACTTAATAAAGGCCCAGTTATACCATATGCTGCGAGTTTATATATCAGAATAGAGTGAGGCATTTTATCAAATGCCTTACTGAAGTCGGTGTACACTACGTCAAATTGTTTGCCTCCATCTACAGCCTGTATTAGGGACTCCGTGAATGACACCAAATTTGTGGCTGTAGATCTAGATGGTACAAAACCGTGTTGGTTATCATTTAGATACAAACCTAAATGTTGCTGAAGGTTTGGACATATAATAGATTCAAAAATCTTTGCGAATGTGGATAAAATTGAAATTGGCCTGTAGTTGCTTATGGTATCCTTTTCATCTGACTTATGCACTGGGACTACCTTGGCTATTTTCCATTTTGACGGAAAAGTTCCAGTAGCCAGCGATTTATTATATATTATTAGTAAAGGAGACACTAGAGCTGTGGCACAGTTATAAATAAAAACAGGTGGGATGCCATCCGGGCCAGGTCCTTTACTAATGTTTACTGTTTTTAGTTTTTTTAGTAAACAGTCGCGATCAATCAGTGGAGTACTCAAGCCCTGACTATTATTATGCAATGCTTGGAGGTACTTTGTATGGCAGTTGATTTCTGTATCTTTGTCAAGCGTGTACACGGATGCAAAATGGTCAGCAAAAAGGTCGCAGATTTCAGAACCGTTAGATGTAACAACCTGTCCATTAGTCATTGCCAAAGGGTAGCCACTAGAGCCACCGCGATTTGCCATGATTTTAAAAAAGTACCGTTTGTTTTAGTCGGAGCATCATGGTAATGCAAAACCGTGCGTTTTACATTACTATAACGCACTAGTGCGTAAAAGAGATACATTACAATACTGAATTTGTGGACCAAGAGAGACCCGTTACGAGCAAATGTGTTATAAAATATATTTTATAGAATAAGGAATTTGGAATAACACAGGTTACCTCAACCCCTATTAGACTCTTTAAAAGCTAGAAATGTTTCATTGAGAAAAAAAATATCATGAAGATACTGACAAAGGCCAGCTGGTTTTGTAAACAACTACGTTACAGTGATGCCATTACTCGTGCAGTGTAACTTTATAATATTTAACAATCGGTTACGATTCAACGGTATTCACTCGTATCTTAGGCAGATTGGTGATAGCTATTCCATGTTAGTACGCTTGGCAGACCAATATCATGGTTTTGTTTGGCTGACACGATCAGAACTGTGCGTTGTTACTGTGTCTGAATACCACTAGATAACAGCTGGACTGCTCTACAGGTTAACAGTCTCACGAGTGATGTCCGTTATGTGTGTGTGTGGTGTGTTACTGTCTTAGTGTGTGTGATGTGTAAAGATATCATATATCTGTCGCTTGGGGTTGTGTCCAATCTGAAAACAATCATCATCTGCCTAGCTTTTGCCTATTTATGCTTGGAAGTCTAACCAGTTGGACACCAGTGTTTTATATCGAGTAAATGCCAATCTGAGTTTCACCCAGTGACTGGAATGCTTGCTACCCTTTGCTTAGAATGGTTGTCAGACTTTTGGGATACTGACTACTCGTAATATCTATCAACGATCTACTAATGACGTCCCGAACCGACGGGCTCACAAATCTACAATGTCAGTATTTCACCCCTTACGCACATACATAGCAGAGTAAGTTCACATCATAAAGATGGCATATTTATGACAATCAAATCAAGTCACGGTTATTGTGCGAGACAAAGGTAACTAATTAACTTACTAAACCAGAAACTTTACCAAAATGGAAGTCGAAAAAATCACATTTTTCGCATAGTTTAAATTTACACAAAGGCAGTCTTCATCACTTCCTAGTGTTTTACCTCAAAACAACAACAAAAGTCATTTATTCATATTAAGCTTCTGATCAGCACTTTTTGAACGTCAAAGTTACTTAAGAAAGTCCCCCAGAAAGCACGGCTTTTGCCTTTAGCTGAAAGAAGAAGTAGCGTAAAAAACTTTCCAGCACCACCTATGTGGCTTATGTGAGAAGAACTATGATTAAATTATTTTATTTGTGTCTATCTACCTAGCTTTATTTAAAAATATAAGTTTAATGCCTATAATTAAAATGAGCCTGAAATTATCAACCAACACGGTGAACAATACTCATACGTAATCTGTATGTGAAAAGACTTATCCTGGTTTAAGATGATGATACTAAGCTGATTCTAATATTATTTTAAAATCAACGTAGCAAAAAATTAAAGATCTGAATAAAAATGAACCGTTGTGGCTTAAAAATAACAACTTAAGAAACCTCAATTTATTAAATTTCAGCGCGTCTCTTCACGGAATCTTTTAGTTAGCAAAGTTTATAGCTTCATGTAGGGTGGATCACCCGCTGAATAATGGAGGGCGGGGCCAAATGCGATTCGCGCTTAGCGCTTAAACTGCTTTAAAGTCAACTCGTATAAGCCTTCTTACCATCCGATGCATTTTCGATACGTCACGTATAAAAGTTTATAACTAAAAGCGCAGCGCTTCTTATCTACTTTCAAGTTCGGTTAGCGCTTAAAGATAAGGGAACAGCTATGTTACTGTCGAACTGAGAGTTGAGAAGTTTAAGTACACAAAGCGTTGGCTCTCATTCCAATAGATTCTATTACTTGGATACTTTTTTGATGGGCAGTGCTTGCGATTTTTACTATGGAAATTGAAAGAGCTATAGTCGCATTTTGCTCAATCAACTCAGACTGAGTTGATTGAGCAAAATACTGGATATAAGCAATAGGCATCTTCCATTCTCACACATCTCCTCTTTCGCATCCAGTCGTCTTTTGAAGATGGTTGTCAAAACGTGGTCTTAGGCTTGTTTGCTCTATGGGCAATCGGTCTTTCCATAAAACTAGTGGGCCCTCTGCGCTTTAGTGGAAATCTCGCAAACTGTGTATGTGACCCCGTTTTTTTCATTACCGGATCTTTTGCTACTAGCAACTCAAAAAATAACCTACATACTGAAAAATTCACCAACCATACCTATGATAAACTCTCTTGTACTGTAGTTTAAAAAAAAAATATTTCAATGTGCCAACTATTTTTTTTTTTTTAGGGAACTGCGAAAAATAATTACAAAAAAAGGATCACTTACCTAATATATTTGTTGATTGGACAAAAGTATAAACAACATCTCGAAAAACGAATTGTTTCGAAAATCATTTTCGTGGCAACAACAATTTTTATATCAACGGACCCGCGAGGGACGACAAGAAAGCTTGAAAGCATACAGCTTATCTTTGACGTGAGCCATAAAAATGGACTGAAGGGAAAAGGGCTACTTTCACATAATACTGTGAGACGACGGTAGCTACCTTAATGTCACTATCAGTCGATTATTACCACATTCAGGCGATGATGTCACCAAAAAGCCTATTTCCCTAGGAAATTATGATAGCGAAATGGAAATTGCGAAATGAAATGGTAAGTAAACTCTATTCAAACGTTTGATGCTTTTACATAAGTACTTACCGCTCAGTAATATTATGCCAAATGTTTTAGATAGGTTTCCTGTACCTATTCAATAGTATTTCCGCAACTTAATATTTAAACTTTAAACGTTCTAATAAGTTGATAGACTTACAATAATAGTTTTCTAGTATTATGTTATAGGTTGTGTTAAAAAGAGGGGAAGGAATCGTAAGGTAATGAAAATATTTTCTGCTTTGCTTTCATCTGGAAAAGTGCACGAAAGGCGCGTAGTATTATCTGACCTTGTTGAATGATTTTGTTGAGATGACAATTATTTTAAGCTTAATTTTAATTACGATTTATATTTTATTTTAGTAATGATGTGTATCGTTGTGTGGTTCGATCCGAGCTAATGTGTCTGAAAACATCTCAATCAACTGAATGATCTCGGTTTTTCTATCTATTTAGACGGAGACAGAAGTTAGTTCATTACTAAACGACGTAAGTAAATATTTTTTATAGGTAAATAAATGTCAATTTTATTGGGTGGATCAAAATGTTACCTACTGTTTGGTATTTAAGTAACCAAACATTTGATTTTCTTCTCTCAAAATTTTATGACTTTCCCAGCAAAGTAAACGGATGAAACATAATTATTACTTTTTGATTTTCCCCTCCGCTATCAGTTCAAAATGTCAAACGGATTAAAATACGTTAAAGAAAGGACAAAGGTTATGGAAAAGTGTATAACACTTTTCCATAACTTTCAAGGGTAGGTTTATAGTAGGGTATCAATCGATTCTTAAGGTTGTAAAAAAAAACATTAACTATTAGTTGGTCTAGAAAAAAGACATTTCGGTATGAAAAGAGGTATTTTCTGCGCAGTGGAGCAGCAACTTAAATGCGAGCCTCAATAAATAATTAAAAGTACCATTTGGTAGACCAAAATTAAAAAGTTTGCTTTGATATGTCGTTGTAAATATTTTGAAAATTAAAACACATTCATAATTTGTGTTAATATTTTAAATTATTACTTACTGTATATTTGGTTATATGCTTCAGTTGTACAGACGCCAGCACATCAAGTTACCCCTATGTGTCAAATTTTACCAATTGAATATGAACCTAATTTTGTTTGACATAAAGTTGAAAAACGATCAAAGAAATTTGACACATTGGGGTAACTTGATTGTACAATAGTTTAAGTTGAGCTGGCGAAATAATATTGGTCTGTTTAATTAGTAGTTCAATTTAGGTACTAAAACTTTAGCTAAAAGCTAAATTAAACCGAGTTAATAATGATTAACATGTCAAGAATAAATATTGGTCTGGTTTTATAAATTTTAGCGTAGTAAAATGTACCTATTTTAAGGTAAAAAAAAGTGAGAAGCTCCTGCCATTACATCCATCATTACATACATATCCATGGGGACCTTTCAACGGTTTACGGAACAAAAGAAAGGTACGAAAGATATCCCCTGATCCATTAGAATGTCCCTTAGGATATGAGGTGGAAAAGGGTCTAAAATCTTAAAAGGATTTTTCATGTCGCCACATTGATTTCCATTAGAAAACAATTAGGTACGTTACCAAACTTATAATAGAATTGATTCGCGAAATGCACTGTTTCGTATAAAATAACGGTAGGTATCGTTTCAAGGATATCGTTATACTCCCAGGTCGTGTATTTTCCGCTTTCAATCCTGAACTATAAACTAAGAAAATTATTATCTCCAGCAAACTTCCTTATTGAAAGTCAACTCACTCCCCTATACCAAGCAGAATCCGTTCTAAAATAGAATTCGAAAGCCACCTTAAAATAAATCGACAAAACGAATATCCACACGACTAAGCTACCGTAATGGTTGGAATATTTATACCAGCACTTGCAAACGACGAAACATCCCGAACTCAATTTTCAAGCACCAGAATGCCTACTCGATTTACATTAGGATTCTTCGCGATACATTCCCGAATACAAATGGGCTCAACCTATCTCCCCGGAGAAAACGCGTGACAGAATAAAAACTGCAGCGGGGAAGAATCACAATGGCTTTGGTAATTAGCTCAACATTCACGTACATTGCGAATAACAAAGAGTGACGCATCTAGATTTTTGTAACGCTGCTTTTTTTATTCGTTTCGTTTCACTCCGCAAGGAAAATGTCATGTAATTTTAATTTAAGCTTGACTCAGACATTCCAATTTCGAACCGCAATGAGTACAAACACTTTTATAATGAGAACGACGCGCTTTCCACGTTCTTGAACAACGTGGTACTCAACATGTTATAAATTTTAATGTGTATTTGGTGTTGCCATGAGCACCAATTTGTTTTCTAAGCAATAGTTAATGTGTTTATGGTAAGCTTCCTTCTCAAATAGGTTTTATGGTAATGATAATAATGTTGTAAAAGTAGAAGAACAAATTGATATGGTGATGGTTTTTATTAGGACCTTTAGTAGACATGACACGAAGTGGAAATTATGTTTTTTTTTATTCCTCCGCTTTTAAAGTTCCTGGATACAAGTTGCTAACTCATTTGTCCGAGACTTGTCTTCATTAAATACTCAATACTCAAATCTTTATTGCATTCCATATGTATTACATAGATGGTGTTATCAAAATAATAGAAATCAATATGGACCCTGTCGGGCACAACAACATTAGGAGAGAGGAAGAGGGCTAAGTAGCAATTCAATAATATTATTTTAAGTTCTTATATGTGTAAAAATTATGAATAATTATGCAAATATATTTTAAAATTATTAGGTCTGTGTATTAGGTATATTAAATTATCTTAATAATTTTAATTGTGACATTACCTGACCGTTTCACAAATTTTCCCCACTAATGATTCTGGCTATCGGGCGATAAAAAGGCGTGAAAAGTGTAGAAGTATTCTTCAAAAAGAAGGACATATACATACATAATATTATGATAAAAAATATTCTTACCGGTAGTTTGTTAGTAGTATTTGCTTGACTTTAGTATTCCTCTTGTTTACTTAAAAAACGTGTTCAAGCTACGTTACTTATGACTTTTATTTGCGTCTCTGGGCAACAATAAATCCTCCTAAGGCTCTAACAAAGGATTGCGAAGATCAGACTGTGATATTATTGATAAAGGAAAAGTATCAATTCTTATATTTTTTTTATATTTCTTTCTTTGTATCACCGCAAAGTGAAACGATATTTTATAACAGTTTTCGAGGATTTTGTGACATTGGATTATCATCACTCTCAATTAATCCAATGTCTGGAAATCCCTCAGGACAATTTATTTGTGGCCAGCCCAGCATTTTTTTCCCTTTCATACACCTTGATTGTATCTGATCTCATCTCAAAATTTACCTTTTTATCAATCCAAAATTATCATTTTAACAGTACTCCAACCATTGTTTCTTAAGTATTCCGCTACTCGTGTTTTTAAAAACAAAATAATCAGGTAGTCGTTTTTTCAAAGGCGGAATTTCTTGTCATTGCTATGTGACAGCTCGATTACTTAAGAAATTGGCTTCAAAAATTTTGTCGGCATCGCTGACAACCAAAATAGTGTCCACGACGCTGCACGCTGGCAGCATTGCCATTTTGAATGCCTATGCTGATTTTTTTGACAAAAAGGCTAGATCTCTGGTCGCGCAAAGAGTCTAGTCCACTTAATAAATTCCTGGTTAACGAGCAGTCAGACCACAAGTTTAAACGGCTAAAATACAAATCATTTAATACAGGTTAGTTTAATCAATTTACTTGAATAAATACATAAAACAGTGTCATTTTCAAAACAAAACGTAAATCCGTATAACTCTCTGCAGCTTTACCAAAATAATTTGTCAGTTACACAATTTAATTGCAATGGTAAAGTTTTAAAACGGCTCTCTAGTTAACCGCAGTGAACGGAGTCGCGTTTAAACGGCCGCCATAATTATCTTTACTACTCAGCTGAATGAAGTTTAAAATCGTTTTCAGACAAAATTGTAAATGGAAATTGAAACCATGTCGTTATATCCTTTGACGATCAAATTATATTTTTAATGATTTGAGAGGAGTTTGTTATTTATTTTGTTGGCTTAATGTGTGATTCAATTGAAACTGAATATTATAAAGGGTGTAAAAAGACCGATCACATGACCGGTAACTACACAATCTGTACATATAATTAAGTAACTTTAGCCAAAAAATGTTGCTGGAAAAATAGGTTTCTTTTTCATCTTTAAAAAAGATATGCTTTTATTACGCGCAATGAAAGCGCGACAACGCAACGCAACTTTCGATTAGCTGAGCGTACGGCCGTACGTTGATCCGACCGGCCCGCTAGTGTTTAGTATCTATTGCATTTTTGTAACTTCAAATGCGTAATTCATTTTGAAAAATCAATAATTTTGATAATGTTTGTTCGGAGGAAAGTTTACCAAGATACTTGGAATACGAATTTGCAAAAAATACGAAAAAAAATATTGCACTTTGGCCTTCAATGTGTCCAAACCCAGTGAATTCCCAGGTATGTTCTAAAAGAAAAAACTATCCCAGTGATGGGTATAAAATGTAGTTTCCGTTTAAGTTAAGGGTCTTTTTTCACCCCTGTATAATATACACACACTGGTTACTATAGCTTCATGTACTGGTATTACTCCTATGTTGAATTATTTTTTCTTATAATGATAATAATATAGAGGCTACAACCAGTCTAACCAAAGGGTATCCTGTTGCCCAGTCACGCAAGTAGGCAGTTGCTTTATGTAAAACATGACGTAATTATCTGCATCTAGTTAAACTGGAAGCTGACTCCAAACCCTAAGTTGGGAAAAGGTTAAGCAGATGAAGATATCTCTTTAATCGAAAATTATTCTTAGCCTAGATCTATACTTCTATACTAATATTATAAAGAGAAAAGATTCGTTTGTTTAAGGAGATTTAATTTAAAAACTACTCAACCATTTTTTTTATATTATATACTAGCTTTTGCCCGCGGCTTCGCCCGCGTGGATGTCGAACTTCCGTCCCCTATGTTTCCCCTTTAAGGGTTGAATTTTCAAAAATCGTTTTTATGGAAGACTTACTCTTCACTAAGAACACCCCTTCAAGTTTCATGTCTCTAATACCAGCGGTTGGGGCTGTGCGTTGATATATAAACGTAATAATTTTAGCATAATACTTCCGGAAAGACTACTTTCAAAGTTGATCCTTCCGATATGTATGCATAAAGATTTCTGGAACTACTGACCCGGGAAAGAGCGCCGTACAATTACTGACCATGTGTAAAACAACTGATACTAAGATCAACCTGCCCAGGCGTATTGATTACCTACAACCGTACCAAGTTTGGTTAAAATCCTTATAATAGTTTTTGAACTATGCGTGCACATACAGACAGAAAGACAAAACATTCACTAATTGCATTTTTGGCATCAGTATCGATCACCAATCATCCTCCAATATTAATTTTGAATAGATATTCAATGTGCATAATTATCTTCGTAGTGTGTGATAGTCCATTGAATTGTATGGCGAGCTATATTGTATCTTAAGATTAAATATTATAATATCTTAGCCGTGTGCAGCGCCCTTTGGTGAACTCCACTGCGGGTGACGTAACCTACGACAAACTTATTATTTGCGGTTGGTACAGTAGTCGGGTCTAGGGATCGAACCGCAAAATTAAGTTTGTTTTTTTATTGTATATACTTTTCCGGGATAAAAAGTACCCAGTGTGGTGCCCAGGATATCAAAGAATAAGTACACCAAGTTTCATCGTAATCGAACCGGTAGTTTTTGCGTGATACCTGAACATACAGACAGACAGACAGACAGACAGACAGACAAAAATTTTTTTAATCATATTTTTGGGTTCGGTGTCAGTCTAGTAACACCCCCTGCTATTTATTTTTTTGATATTTTCAATGTACAGAAATGTTACTTCTACAGATTTATTATATGTATAGATAGACTAACCCGTCATGTGCTGGAACGTACGCGAGACACAATTGCGTTTTAATTGTTTCCATAATTACCGCATACGAGTGGTTAATGATGGCCCAGGTGTTAAGGCGCCTATCTCTCATGCACGAGGTTGTGGTTCAAATCCAGCAAGCACCAATGTGACTTTTTCAATTCATATGTAGGGTACTTTATAAGTTTATCTTAGACATCATTGACGTTGGTGAAGAAAAACAACGTGAGGAATCCTGGACTTGCAGTATGCGGGGCTTCTCTGTATGAGAAGAGGCCTTTGCCCTGCAGTGGGACAGTAACAGGCTGGTATTATTATTATATTATAATTCTTATTATAGATATAATGGGTTTTCTCTTGACCTCGATCTTGTCCACAACCAGAGATGAGGTCGACAAAGAAACAAGCTTACCCAAAAGTAGCCTATTAACTCGTGACTTAAACAGATTGATTTTAAAGATTCTTACATCATTACGAAGCTATATTATCACCGAGTAACAAAGGCTATATTTTATTATCAAAACTACAAAAGGCCGAGAGAATGTCTAAGGTTAATGGGTAAAGCACAAAGTGCTAGTAGGTTTTAGATAATTAGATGTATAGCAAAAACCTAGGATTAATTGCAAAAGTTAATAATATCTCCAGTCAGGATAACCCAACCAACACTGTATTTTACCGTTCGCATTTACAACCGCTACTCTAGTACAAATTACATGCTCGTAAGGCTCTCTGAAGTTACTTTTTGTTTAGTTTTTTCGTTTATATAGTCCATCTAGATAACAACATTATACTATTAAGAAACTTTCTCAATATACCTTCTACTTTATACAGAGGATAAGTACAGTGCAGACTTTTGTGGTAGTTATAAGACAAGAAGAATTTACTTGTAAGTACACTTACTGTTACATAAAAACAGGCCTGATCTGCCTGTTTTGTTCGAAGGTTTAGACAGAGGTGTATAAACAGTAGACCCACCAGCCAGTTATGTGTAAGTCCTATGTAATAAGGAAGTACCCATGTTATAGGGGGCGAGCGTAATTCCACAAAACCAGATTCCAGGTTGCTACTAGAAAAATATTGGTGATCAAACCCAATACTTTGGCTACGGAATCGATGTATTAAAGTTGAAAAATTTATCAAAGGATAGTTGTTGTCTTACATAAAAATGTGAACTATATTATAAAATTAATATTACTAAGAAATGTTTTCATTCGTGCGACGTGTAATTAAAAATATAAAAATGGTCCACTTACCTTACAAAATACAAATCAAACGATTCATCCACCCTTTGTAGAACTTGATTTAATTTGTCAAGTCAACCTTTTACAGACTCATAGCCATTACATATGAAACAAAAACATCTAGTTTATGTGGGTACAAATAGTCCTACACGGTAAAACCTGAATATGACACAAGATGACTATATCACCGGTCGGAATATGCGACACGCTCGTTCAACGAGGCAAAACAAGAGTATCTATAAACATCCATTGTGTAGAAATATGCAGAAGGCCAATAATATCGCTGCAAGCTTTAATTCTTCTTGTTTTAGTGTAGTTAGTGACTACTTTGATGGCAATGTATGTATGCCACCCATAGGCTCTAACTTGGTTTCATATGCCGTCGAGAAATATATAGTATCTCAGATGTTCGGATTCCTCAGTATATTTTCCTTCACCATTTTTGAAGCAAGTGATAATTTTACTGACCCTGTAAATGTAGGTTACCTACGTACAAAAACCTGTGCAGTCGGTGCACGCATTTGTGAGAAATCGTGTAGCTAAGCTCAAAACTAAATGAGCTCAACGAACAATTTATGAACACTTAAGGATTTTGAAAAAAAAACTCTGTAAGTAGTAGGATTTCACGGAGCATAATTTGACAATAAGTTTTATTAACGTAACGATATTTTTGCAAAAATGTATGAAAAAAAGTGTGTATTGTGTGTTTGTGTGATGTCTGTGTGTCTCAAAATTCATGTGATTAAATGCAGAAATTCTGACGAAATCCACATAACAATCGTAATAAAACGTTCAGTCATTGGATAGAAAAATTGATCATATAAATTCATATTTATTTAATTGTGATAGTGTGTATCAGAATTATTTTCCAAGTCCTCCATCTTTTATTGGCGTATTTTATATCAGTTTTTATTTGAATGCCACCTAAAAATTATCTACTTCCGGGAGTGTCTGTAATGGCAAGCAAACAGAAAGCCTAGTTTAAAAGTAAAACAAAAATTCACTTTTCGCAATAGTTTTTTTGTTTTATACTGGTGAACTTCTGATATTTACCTATTATGTGATACCTACAACCTACTTTTTATACTTACTGTTTGGACAGTTTTAGGTACACTAAAATCGCTTACAAGCTTTGTAAGTAATTTACTTTTAGACTAGGCTTTGATAAAAAATATCTTTTGGGTTAATAAAAACTGAAATTTAAATTTAGCTGTTTTTTTTTATAAACAATGTAACAAGATTTTACTTATTATCGAACAAACAAAGATTACAAATACTGAAGTTTTTATAATTACTTATGTATGTTTATTTTATATGGTGTAGACGACATCGACGCCCAACGTTATACGTTTAGTTCATACATGAAGCTGAACCTCTCAACATTGATCATTTTCTTATGGGGTTTTCCTAATTTCTAATAGGAAGCGAGCCTATTGCCATCAAACGAACACAAGTCTAGTGTTGCTGACAAATTCCTGTTATAAAAACTAAAAACATTTTTCCAGACCTGGGAATTGAACCCGGGACTCACGACCACCACTAGACCTCCAAGGCATACCAGACATTTAATGAAATTTGGACTTTACGAAAGCGTACCTATATTCACTATATTATTTCACCTATATTTTCGCAGCTACGTTACATTTCCGACGAATTTAATCGCATTGTAATTCATTAAATAAATAAAACTTGAGTGACAATACTTTAGTATTATACACTCATATTTTCTTTCAGAGTCTAGTGAAGCGACCAGCACGCGTAGCATGATCACCGAAGAAACGGTCTTTGTCGTGTCTCGGAAGAAAAGAAATTAAGTGTTCATGCTACGCAAGCAGGTTTATTGAAAGAAATTTGACAGATTGAGGTTCTTGTCTATATAATCTGTCACTTTGCCGATTCGTCTGTAGACAAAGGCCGTTTCTTCGGTGTTCAATGTGTTCATGCTACGCATGCAGCAGCCTACCAAGTCAGAGATCTCGAGTTCGATCCAAGGAAGGCACCTATTACTTTTTTGAATTAATGTGCGTATTGTATAATTAAATAAATAATAAATAAATAAATATTCCTCAACTCCCACACAACGCCATCTAGTCCCAAGCTAAACAGATCTTGTGTTATGGGTACTAAACACCTGATCAACATACTTAAATAAATACATATTATAGATAAATTACACCCAGACACAGTACAAATGATCGTGATCATCACACAAACATATGTCCTGGGTAGGAATCGGACCCACGACCTCCGGCATAGCACTCAGGGTCACTAACTACTAGACCAATAGGCCAGTCAAAATCAATTGCTTAAAAAACGGTGAAGGAAATCGTGAGATAATCGGCATGACTGAGAAATATTTCTCGACGACATTGTAAAGCCAAATCTGAGGTCCTTGGGCGGCATAAAACCTTTGATATCAGGTTAGTCACTACCACACGACAAGAATTAAAATTAGTGTGTTTAATTTAATAACCGCAAGAATACCAATTAATACCAATTCATTAAAACTTAAGTTTTGCACGAACGTAAAGTGAAAAGCAAGTAATTTATTTTCAATACAACAACGACACAAACTGAAATAATGAAACTCCTCTCAATTCTCTCAAATTTAAATCCGCACATTGCCCCAAAACACGATCAAAAATATAATACACTCTGAAATGTCATTTAAAACTGTTACTGAGCAATTCGTTTTTGCCGTATGCAAATTGTAACGATTAAATTGTCGCGCAACAGAACAAAATAATACCATTTTACGATGACAATATGGCTCGAGGCAGACTTTTTTTGTTACAGACAGTGGGCTACAGCTGCAAACAGTTTATGATATGAATTCCATGGAAATTGGGGCTGAAACAGGCATTGAGGTCTCTGTTTAAAGATTGTATGTGACCTATCAAATTGTGAAAGTATTGTGTGTATTCGTACCTCTGTGTATAATTATTATAAATCTGTGTCTATGCTTTTTGTCTTTCGGGCTGCACGGTTTTGGAGTGGTGACCACGTACTGGAAGACGCAGCGTAGTATGAAAGTCTTCCGTTAGGTGGACCGACGACTTAGTGAGAGCCGCGGGAAATCGATGGATGCGAGACACACTGGACCGGTCGTTGTGGCGACACTTGGAAAAGGTCTATGCCCAGCGCTGGACGTCGTTCGGATGATAAGTCTATGGCATATCAATGAGAGTGAGATATGATGAAGAGATAGCTGTGCCATGCGGATTTACCTGCATATTTGCGTAACTCTAAATCTCTTTTGTACAGACGCTAGCTCATCAACTTACTACAAACTGTCAAATTGCTTTAATAAAATTTCAACTTTATTGCCAAAGCGTGAGGCTCAAAATTGATTGGGGATGTGCCTACGTCTGTACATTCAATTGGTGTAAGTACTTTTTTTGTGGGTTTTCGCGGCGTATGACCAAATGTCTCGCTGAGTTTTGTTAAATTTTAGCCTTATAATATTATTACTAGCTGCTGCCCGCGACGTCGTCTGCGTGAAGGCTCTACAGCACCAAAAATACCTAAGATGCCAGTGTCGCTATAGCATTATAAGTAAACAACTTTTAAAATAGCATTAAAATATAATGGCGTAGTTTTTATAGTTTAAAGCTAGATAATAGCATAGCTTACTCAAAAACAACATTTCAATATGCGTCGTTAGATTACACACTGTCACAGAATGCGTTAGAAAAATAAGATTCACAGCTCCTCCCCCGTAGGTGATAGCGTGATAGAATAGAATAGAATAGAATACTCTTTATTGTACACCATAATAATATGAATGAATGAATGATAATATGTATTGCTTATGTGTTGACCCGACCTCTTAGTAATATTCATGCAAAATTTGAAGTAAATCCATGCAGTACTTTTTGAGTGTACCCCGGACATACATACAGACAAACAGACAAAAATCCTAAAAAGTCACTTTTTGTAACCAGCTACGTTTTTCTAACAAAAGCCACTTATTTTTTCTCGAAAATTTTCAATGTACAGTTTTTCTTTCGTTACTGTTTTATTATATGTATAGATATAGATGATGAATAATCTACATAACTGTCACATAAAAGAGTAACAAACATTCACATTCACAAAGATCCACACAAACTTTGACATTTTTAATATTAGTAGGTAGTATAAAATGATAATGTAGGTAGCATTGAACAGTCGTTTCTCATGTAAGATTAAAGTAGCTATACCAAAAATCTACATCTAGAATAAAATAATGTACTTTCCTAACAACAACTATTTTCACTTGTCTGAGTTTTTTGAGTTCAGTATCAGTAGGAGGCTGATGAAATCCCATTAATCCCATACTGTTGTCCTCTGCAATTGCTAACCTTCAAGCGATCCGTGAAGCTAAAATTATAAAACCACCTTTCTACCAACATAACATCATCACAAGCCTATACTTCCCATATCTACAGTATGATTTTACATTGCCATTCGAATTAAAATATCGACACACGCCTACAATAAAATACCAACGTGTTTATTAAAACTGGCAATATTTGTAAGATATTTATTTAAGGAAAAAAAACAAGAAAAAAGGCGAAGTGGCAAATACTCCAATAATGTACGCAACTGAATGTTTAGCGTCGACAAAAAATAAATATAGAAAGGAAAACTGTAACAGAATTCTGAACTGGAGTGTTAAGCAGATTGAATATCTAAAATGGATGGAGGTGAACAGGCTTTTTCCTATTCACCATTTATTTTGGCTGTCTTGTTAATTGAAAACAATATAAAATTCTCTGGCCGTTTTTGTTGCCTTCATCGGAAATCTAGTATTTTTTTTGACCGAAGATCCTCGTATGTACACATACATACATAAACTCACGCCTTTTTCCCATGGAGGTAGGCAGAAACTACAGCGCACCGTATGCTACGATTTTTACATACTTCTTTTGCTTCGTTTACATTCATTCACGTTGTTATACACACGAAGATTACGATTACTAGGTACGCACCTGACCTTTCTGAAGAACCTCACCAATGTACAGTCAGCCTCATAAGTCGAAATAAATTGCTAAACAAGACTAGTGCCAGGATTTATTTAACGTCTTAAAGGTTCAAAATTCACTTGTCTTGTTTTAAGCAATTTGTGTAAGCTAAGGTGTGCATGAGTTTAGGAAATATGGATATGTATATCGATTTATGAGGCTGACTGTATGTCCTTCCAGGGCGTTCCTTCCCAGCGTTCCCACTTACATTGGCCTTGTAAATACCGTTATAGTCGTCTTTCATTCATCCTTTCAACGTGACCAAAATTATCTAAGCATACTCCTTTCAATTTTTGTTTACCAAAGATTTCTCGTTAATATTGTTCTAATTAAATGTACTGTATCGTTTTCAAAGGTTATTGGGGCCTAAAATTACAGCCGGACGGGTTTTCAAATGTTAAGTTGCGTTTGCTAAAGTGCGGCCTGTGGATGGGTGACCATACGCACCTCGAAAAGCACGTTTAACTGTTGGTTCCGAATGTCATATGCAAATCTTTGACAGTCGTAACAGGTTGTCAAAGGCCCGAGAGTCTGACAGCCAGGATTTACCAAAGCTATTGTGTTGCCCAGTTCCTGGATTCAGGACGACAAATAGGCAATCACTCCATGTAAAACATTGGTAATTAGCTGCATCTCAGACTGGAAGTCAAGCCCAATATATTATTTTGGAACAGGCTGGGCATTCTCGATGGTCATCCTAATTAAACAGTATCCAGTCCTATAGCCTTTAGTCTACATCTGTACATTCGTGTGCTTAAAGTATATTAAAGTTACCAACTTAATAAGGGTAAAAACTTTTTTATTGAAAATTTCTCAGCCTTGTTATCAAATCCTTTGACTTCCCTAATTTGGCTAAAAGTTTTATAATACACTGTAACCTCGGTGGACTAATTAGCTTGGTACAGTCGGCGGTAAAATAAAAGTTTGATAAATTCAATGTTGTTTAAATATTTAAGCATGCCTTTTCTTTGTTAGTTATTAATACTAAGTTTGTCTCATTCAACAACAGTACAATGGAAATGTAAGGTTTTTCCACTAATAAACACTGAATACCAGTCAATATATATTTAATCAAATTAGAAACAACGTTAGTAAACAACTATTATAATCATCTAAACACTTTACATAAATTAAAATACATATGGTTAAGAATATTCTAACCTTCAAGCATGATCACAACATTTGTACATATAATGACAACCGAGTAGATGTTATTCGCACAGTGTTCGACAACCAACTGAACTCTCAGTCCACCGTTTATTATTATGCAAAAGCTAGGTCGCCCCACCATTGCTCCGGAAGTTTGCAACGGACCAATAGTGGCGCGACACCAGTGTTGCCAACCTATAAAAATAATATACTTAAATTTAAATACAAAACACAAGCAAATAAATCGACTAATAATAACATCATAATTCCACTAATAACAAAATAATTATATATATCTTCAAAAATATACGTCCGTCTTCGATGCGACAACATCCGGCCGTCCTGCTCACGCATCCGTCCCCGGATAGCGTCCCAGTCTGGTGCAATTGCTGAGAACAAGATATATGCATGCATTATTTTTTTAATTCTGAATTGAGCGTCTTTCCCACTATTCCATCAACGGCCAGTAGAAAAAAGACCCCAACTCGAAAGATTTGTTGACCTAACATATATTGGCATTCAAATGTATATATAACTGTTCCATCAGCGGTCAGTTATTGAAAAGTTTATAGGCTGTAGCTTACCCTAGGCGATGCCTTTGGCCAACCCTAGTCATTACTACAAAACCCAAACCCATTAGCAACAGATTTATTTTACATGAATAAATCCTGTCACGTAAAAATACCAAAATATGTTAGAAGCAAATGCACTAGACACCTTATCACAAGTTGTAGGTATATTAATAAAAATTGAAAGAGTCAGATAATGTGGAGAAATTAAAGTCATTACGTGGATTAAATAAAATACCTGACAACATCTTAGGCCATTTCTAAGCCTTCAGCATCTAGGTCTGCCAATTTGATCCAGGGTTTCATATTTTCAGCACACGTGGTCCCCTCATAACACTTGCTTGTCCTTTCGGCTCCACGCATATCTTTTACTTTGTAGCGGTCATGTCCTAGTACTTCAGTCACCTGGAAAGGGCCTTTGAACAGTGGTAATAATTTAGTACTTTGCCCGTCATTCGATTGACTGGGAATTTTTATAACTATCAAATCGTTAACATTGTAACTATGGGCCTCTTTTCGTTTGGAATCGAAAGCCTGTTTTTGTTTCTCAGCACTGGCCTGAATGCGACTGTTCACGTTATTCCTTAATAACGTGACATCAACAGACTGATCTTCTTGTGGCAACATGTCAGAATCAGTTTGAAGTCGGTACCCAAAGAATACTTCACTGGGTATGGCTGAAGTGGTTTTATTAATGGTACTATTAATCCCTTGTTGGATACTAGTAACATGCGTGTCCCATTTATCATAGCTAGTATTAGCACCCATACTTCTTAACGCGTCCAGGATGGTGCGGTTAAAGCGTTCCACCTGACCGTTAGAGCGTGGAACAGCAGTAGCTATTACATGTTGTCGAATATTTTTGTCCTGGCAGTACTTAACGAATAACTTGGATGTAAAGGAACTTCCAGCATCGCATATCAGACGCTTCGGATTACCAAAAACTTTAAATATTTTATCCAATTCACTAATAACAACTTGACTCTTAGTGCTACGAACAGGTGATATAAATACAAATTTGGTGAATGAATCAACAGTAACCAATAGGTAAGTATTTTTACGGGTAGTCTTTACAAATGGACCTAGATGGTCTATGTGTAGTGTGTGAAAAGGCTTTGCATACTTAGGTATAGGATACAGTTTTCCTTCCTTTTTGCCGTGGATATTTTTGTAATAAATACAGTTAATGCAATTTTTTATATATTTTGACACAATTTTCTTAATCTTGGGAAACCAGTAACACGACTTTATTCTTTCAATTGTCTTATCCACGGCAAAATGGCCAAGATCATCATGGTTGGCTTTAATAACTTGCCAAATACATTGTTTAGGGACAAGCCATCGTCTACCATAGTCTGTCCGACGGTACACCTTATTACCTAATAACTCATACTCATTATACACTTTTTTATATAGCTCGGCCTGACCTGATTCTAATATTTCCCGTATAGCACAAATACTAGGGTCTTGTAACTGAACTGATAATAACCAGTCTGCTTCAGTAATAACCAACACACTTTCACTGCATATAGGAGTAGAGTCTGTGTCAACCGAATTCCGGCTCAAAGCGTCAACATGTTGCATTTGAGCTCCTGGTTTATGCATTATTTCGAACGTAAATTCTTGGGTAAGTAGCACCCATCTACCAATTCTAGAATTAATTTCTTGTTTATTAATTGTGTATTTAACAGCATTACAATCTGTGTAAATTTTGAAAATAGTTCCTAGTAAATAATGACGGAATTTTTGAAGCGCAACGACTATAGCTAAAAACTCTAATTCAAAAGAGTGATACTTTTTCTCTTCATTAGAAGTCTGTCTACTATAAAAATGAATAGGTTTTTCCCCTTTATCAGTCATTTGAACCAGAATGCATCCTACACCGTCACGACTGGCGTCTGTGTACAGAATAGTGGGTAATTTGGGGTCATAAATGTTTAATATGGCGTTTTGTAATAACTCTTTCTTTAATTTATTTACGGCCAAGACTTGTTCAGATCCCCACTCCCAAATGATGTCTTTTTTTAAAAGCTTCGTCAACGGTTTTGCTAAAATAGCGCAATTCTTTATAAATTTCCTAAAATAATTAATGAGGCCTAAAAATTGCCTTACTTGGTGCACATTTTTAGGTTCAGGATAATGTTCTACTGCCTTTAATTTCTTTTTACCTGGGCGTATACCATCTTCAGATATATCATACCCGAGAAAGTTAACAGAGCTCTGGAAAAAATGACATTTCTCTAAATTTATTGTCAAACCATTATTTTGCAATATATTTAATACTTCGTCTAATCGTTTAGCATTCTCATCTAGCGATTTGGTAGCTATTAATAAATCATCCATGTAACAAATAACTTTATCAAAGCGTAATTTACCCAGAATTGTATTCATTAACCTTTGAAAAACCGATGGTGCATTGCATAACCCGAATGGCATCCTTCTAAACTCAAAATGACCGTCAGGCGTGATAAATGCAGTTTTAAAAATGGAATTTTCATTAACATTAATTTGATAGTAGCCACTTTTTAAATCAATTGATGTGTAGCATTTACAACCTCGTAGTTTGTCTATTAGGTCTTCTACAATGGGCATTGGATATTTCTCTTTTACCGTTATTTTATTTAGAGACCTATAGTCTATGCACATACGTTTTTCGCCTGAAGGTTTATCAACTAATAAAACTGGACTGGCATAGGCGGAATTACTTTCACGAATTATGCCATTTTTCAAAAGATCATCAATAATTTCTCTAGTTGTTGCCTTCTCCGATTCAGACATACGGTAGGGTCTTTGGTACACGGGTTTGTTCGTAATTAACTCTATTTCTAGTTCGACACAAGATGCTTGTCCTAACGATTGTAAATCTTTTGAAACCACTCGAGCATATTTAGCAAAGATATTATTTAATAACGAGACGTGTTCAACAGAGTTAGAGTTAAACATAAACGACTCTATTAAGGCTACATGTTCATTACTTATAGGGTAAAAGGAAAGGCTGTTTCCTACACGTGTATACATAATTCTTTTGTCCTCCGTGAAATTTCTACCAACCAAAATAGGACAGCCAGCTAATTCATCACAAATATAAAAGACTACATTAAGTTCAGCTTTATCGACCAAAATATCAACCTGTACTCCATGAGTGACCTTCGAGCAAGAGTCTGTTTTAAATCCAGTTAATAGAACCGATTTATTTAACTGGAAAACAACAAGATTTAACTCGCGTGCCAAAGAAGACTTTAATAGAGAACAACTACTGCCCATATCAATAAAAGCCTGTTGTTTGTATCCATTAATAACAATATCCTTATAAAATTTATCCTTAGAAGTAGGTTCAGCAATAAGTTTAACTTCACTTTCCTTTTCAGGTTTTACTCTAGATTTAGATCGACAAGCAAGCTCCAGATGACCAAATCGATTACATGAATTACATTTCACATCATCTTTTTGACTACAGCTGGTCTTTTTATGACCAGGTTCACCACAGCGAAAACATGTTATTTTTGTGCCGGTATTGGAAAAAGAACCATGTATTGGTGCTCCATTTGAGGGACTTTCTGACTTTTTATCTATATTAGCGTAACTTGATCGAGCCGAATTTTTAATGAATTGACTGCTATTCTTTTGAGCGGGCTTTTGTTCAGACTCAACGTGAATTTTCCCGTGCAAAAATGAGGCTAGTTCATCACAATATATAAAATTACCGGCATCTGCTGCAGTGCTAATATTTTTATCACCAATTGATCCTACGATAACCGAAATAATATCTTGTTCAGAAAATGACAACCTCATTTTATCAATTTTGCTTTTTTGTACAAAATAGAATTCGTATAATGATTGACCGTCCAAAGGTTTTGTTTGGATCAAGTCTTTTAACAAACTATACATATTACGTTTTATTTGAAATGTATCCAAAAGTGTATTACGCCAGTCTTTCCACTTCCAGGTCGTCCAGCGAGTTTTAGTTTTTTGAAGAGAGTCGTACCAGGTTTTAGCAGTATTACGTAATTTTTGCAATGCTTGATATTGTAATATACGATCAGACCAACAGAATGCACGAGCGTTGGCTTCAACAACATTAATCCACATTTCAATATCATCAACTAGTGGGTCGAACTCGGGAATCACAGAAGATAAAATAACATTTTGACTCACTGGGGGAGACGCACGCCTGGTGCGCCTCCTTTTTTTTCGCCTGTGTCCATCAGAGCTGCTCGATGAAGGTGAGCTAGATCTAGAAGAAGAGCTACTTGTACCACTCGTACTTGATACTCTTCTTCCTCGAGGGCGCTTGTGACGTCGCGGCATATTAGGGCGCGTTTTTGTGACACTTCTGATGTAAGGTTTTTCCACTAATAAACACTGAATACCAGTCAATATATATTTAATCAAATTAGAAACAACGTTAGTAAACAACTATTATAATCATCTAAACACTTTACATAAATTAAAATACATATGGTTAAGAATATTCTAACCTTCAAGCATGATCACAACATTTGTACATATAATGACAACCGAGTAGATGTTATTCGCACAGTGTTCGACAACCAACTGAACTCTCAGTCCACCGTTTATTATTATGCAAAAGCTAGGTCGCCCCACCATTGCTCCGGAAGTTTGCAACGGACCAATAGTGGCGCGACACCAGTGTTGCCAACCTATAAAAATAATATACTTAAATTTAAATACAAAACACAAGCAAATAAATCGACTAATAATAACATCATAATTCCACTAATAACAAAATAATTATATATATCTTCAAAAATATACGTCCGTCTTCGATGCGACAACAGAAATTAGAAGAACAGTACAAGCTAAATATATAATATCGTCACTGGAAAGGCAAAATTACTTCTGTCATACAAAGTGGGCATAATTGAGTTATATACATATTCGGAATCAGCGATTTTTTCTGCGTCGATCTGCCTAGGAACCATTGCAATCAGAGCATTTTTGTGGCGTTTAAGTAACCTAAAAAAAGGTGCTGCTTTTTTTTCCTAATTACTGAAGCGACGCGTTTTCTGGCCAATTTTTCACTCATGTCGCTCAAGAAATATTTCCTGAATATTAAATATTAAGTTTGGCGCTTGAATAAAATTGCCTTTGTGTAGCCTAAAAAAGAATGGCCTTTAAGTAATTTGTGCTTACCTTGAATGTAATAAAAATTCAGCTAAAGAAATTTTGGTTTACGTTTATTTCAATGATGCCTGGCGTTTAAGTAATTTTGCTTTCATTATTTTTAGAGTGTATGGTGGACAAGAAATGTTGCCGTCTTATTTTTGAAAAGATGCTGGCGTATAAGTAATTTACATTTGCTGTCTGTAAAGAGCTTGTGAGTAAGCAGTAATTTTGCTTTGTATTGACTTCTTTACAAATTAAACAAACGTATTTTTGTTTTTCCATCCAGATAAACAACAAGTACATTAAGTACATTTGGTAATCTCAAGTTATTGAAAAATATTCGGAAAAGAAAAATGTGTTGCGTTGTCAAATATTAATCAAAGAGCTAAATATTAATCAAAGAGCTAAAGTAATTTTATGAAAAACTACTTTTCATATTTCAAAAAATTAACTTCGCAAAGAAGAAAGTAATCTTAACCGGCGATTTCAATATTGATGTGCTAAAGAAAAACAAAATTACTTTAGAATTAGAATCTTTTCTTTTACAGTATAATTTAAAGTTAGCACTCTACATGCCCACTAGATTAAGCAGTAGTACGTGCATCGATAATTTTGCTCATAATTTTAAAAAGGGATGTGAAGCACAAATAATAGATTTAGTTCTTTCAGACCACACATCACAGTTACTTAAAATTCCCACAAAAAAAACTAGTATCTTAAAATCTTGGAAAATAGAAAAACAAGAAATTTCCCGCGAAAATTTAATAAAATTTAAATCTTATTTAGAATGTTTGTCATTTACCCAAGTATTCAACACCGACGATGCAAACAAATCTTATGACAACTTTATGGAGGATTTTCTGCTTTTATATAAACTGTGTTTCCCTAATAAAATCATAACTATCAAATGTAACAAACCGATAAAATGGATTTCTCGTGGCATAAAACTATGCAGCCAAAAGCAAAGGCAGCTACTTTGGACGTACCGTTTCAACCCTAATCGTAAAAATAAACAAGTTTTGAAAAATTACACTAAACTGTATAAAAAAATAATAAAATTGACTCAAAAAGCACAGAATAACCATTATATTACTACATCCGGAAATAAAGCTAAAGCTGCTTGGCAAATAATTAATAACTCTAAATCATGTTTCCCGCAAGAATCCATTTCGACAATAAAAATAAATGGTTTTCTCATTAAAAATCCTATCGACATTGCGAATGAATTTAACAATTATTTTATTGATGACATTGAAAGTAATATTCAGGTTGACATTCCACATAATAATAAACACCACCTTGATAATATAACATCACAATCATTGTTCATGTTCCCTGTATCACACCATGATATAATTAAAACGATTGATAGTCTTAAAAATACAAGTACCGTTGGTTACGACGGTGTGTCCACTAAAGTAATTAAATATGTAAAGGACGTAATGGCACCACCACTGACTTATATAATCAACCTGTGTATAGCCGAGGGCGTATTCCCAAATAGTCTTAAAAGTGTAATTATTAAGCCATTACACAAAAGAGATGATAAAACCAATATTAAAAACTATAGGCCAATTGCAAAAATCCCAATAATGTCAAAATTAATAGAGAAAATAATTTATCAGTCTCTTTACACTTATCTTGAAAAGTATAAATTATTCTGTAACGAACAAAAGGGATTTCGAAAAAATACAACAATTAATATGGCAATGTTTGAATTAATATCTAAAATTATTTCGTCAGTAGATAAAAGAAGTCCCATTTGCGCCATCTATACAGACATGACTAAGGCATTTGACTATGTAGACCATAAGATCTTACTACAAAAACTTCATAGCTATGGTATCAGAGGGAATGTCCTGAAACTATTGGAATCGTATCTAAGTGACAGATATCAGTGCACAGAGGTTACTAGAATTTGTCCGGAGACTAGACTGGTTACAACCTATAAATCTGAACCAAGACGTATAAATTATGGCGTGCCTCAAGGAAGCGTTTTAGGGCCGTTGCTATTTTTAATATACATCAATGATCTTCCAAAAGCCACAACTCAAAAAATGGTCCTTTTCGCAGACGACAGTACTGCCATAATTGAATGCGATAATCCACATAATTATCAAAACGATATTAACAATTCTCTTTCTGGAATCATTGACTGGCTTAATAATAACAATCTGATTATAAATCTAAATAAGACAAAAGTAATGCATTTTTATCAGCGGCGAGAAAACCCTACTGTAAATATTTCATACAGGTGTAATGAAATAAAAGAAGTAAGTCATGTCAAGTTCTTGGGTATTACATACATACATACATACATACATACATAAACTCACGCCTTTTTCCCATGGGGGTAGGCAGAAACTACAGAGCGCCATATGCTACGATTCTTACATACCTCTTTTGCTTCGTTTACATTCATACATGTTGTCATACACACACGCCGGTTGCGAGTACTACGCACCTGACCTTTCTGAAGAACCTCACCAATAAGGTCTGTGTATGTCCTTCTAGGGCGTCCCCTCCTGGCGTTCCCACTTACATCTGCCTTGTAAATACCTTTCGTTAGTCGCCTTTCATCCATCCTTTCAACGTGACCAAACCATCTAAGCATACTCTTTTCAATTTTTGTTACTACATCTTCTTTTAAACCACAACGTTGCTTTATATCATCATTCCTCAATCTGTCATTAATTGTTACACCACACATACTTCGCAAGGAACGCATTTCTACAGCATTTATTCTACTTTCATGTCTCTTTTGCCACACCCAACATTCACTTCCATACGTTAGTGTAGGCACCAGCACACCATTGTGAACAGCCAGTCGTGCCTTTTCGGACATAGACTGGCTGGTCACAACGCCATGTATAGCGCCATTCACTTTATTTCCTGCATTCACTCTCCTTTCCACATCCGCATCAATCTTTCCATCCCTTGTAAACAGACTTCCCAGATATACAAAGTCATTCACTTGTTCTACACTCATATCGTTTATTTTCACATTGCACAACGACACGTTTTCGTCTCTTTCAAACACCATTACTTTCGTCTTATTCACATTAATGTTCATCCCTTTCATCTTATATGCTTCATTCATCTTGGTCACCATGTCTTGCAACTGTTCCGCTGACGATGCAAGAAGAACTTGATCGTCTGCGTAGAGGAGGCATTTGACAGGCAACTCATTCATCCTCAATCCACACTCACTCTCTTTTAAATCTGTCAGACAACTATCCATGTATAAGTTGAACAGCCAAGGTGACGCTACACAGCCCTGCCTAACTCCCCTAGAGATGTTAAACCAGTCTGTGTATGCCCCGTTTATCCTGACACAGGCACTGGAATCCCTATATAAAGATTTCAGTGCCCGTACCAAGCACCAGTCCACACCATACATGGATAGTGTCGACCACAGCTCATCCCTCCACACACTATCATAGGCCTTCTCCAAGTCAACGAAAGCACAGTAAACTTTCTTGTGCTTAGCCAGATATTTTTCGGCTATGCACCTCAAGGAGAAGATCTGATCCATACATCCCATTCCCTCTCTAAACCCTGCCTGCACGTCCCATAATTTCTCGTCTGTCAGTCTGATCACTCTTTTAGTCAAAACCTTTGCATACAGTTTACCAACTACGCTTAAAAGGCTAATGCCGCGGTAGTTTTTACACTCCTGCTGTGAGCCTTTTCCTTTATACAGTGGCACGATTACAGCCTTGCACCAGTCATCTGGGACTCGGCCATATCTCCAACACATATTAAAGATCCGGCACAACAGGCTTGCTACTACCCCGTCACCGCCCTTCAGCATTTCAGCGGACAATCTATCATACCCTGCAGCTTTTCCAACTTTCATTTCTCTTAACGATCTTACGATCTCATCCATTCCTATTTCATTCTCTTCATCTACATCCGGGTTTGGGTTTTCACCACTCTCCTCTGCCCAGTTACCCACTCCTTGCACACTATCCTGAAAACTAAATAAACTTTCTTTCTTTCTTTCTTTCTTGGGTATTACGATTGACAATAAACTAACTTGGAAACCTCATACGGAAGAATTATGCAAACGACTTAGCCAATCTGCATATGCACTCTCCCAGTTGTCAAAAAAAGTAAATATTGAGACCTTATTAACAGCATATCATGGACTAGTCGGTTCAGTTTTACGATATGGGCTTGTTTTTTGGGGGCAGTCCGCTAATAGAGATCTGGTTTTCAAAATGCAAAAGCGATGCTTAAGGGTAATGTGTAATATTAAAGTAACTGATAGTTGTGTACCTTTCTTCAAATCTTTAAAACTGCTGACACTGCCCTCATTGTACATTTTGGAAACAGCTTTATTTGTTAAGAACAATTTACACTTATTTGTTAAATTATCGGATGTTAAAAAAACTCCTATGCGTACTAAATACCTAAATCAATTATGTCACACAAAATGTAAAACAGCTCTAATGAATAAAAGCTTCTTTGGCATCGCTCCAAGGATATATAATAAAATACCAGATGAGATAAAAAAATTACCTGTTCACATGTTCAAGAAAACTTTGCAAAAAATTTTAATTGAAAAATGTTATTACACGATGGACGAGTTTTTGAATGATCAAGTTTGTAACATTAAGTAATTTCGGTGGTGTTTTATATATATATTATTTTTTTTTTGTGTTTTCTCTTTCTATAATATTTATGAATCTTTTGACATCTGTAGTTTTTATTTTTTAATTTTTTTTTTTACTGTTTACTTTAAAACTACCCATATTTGTATGTCGTACTATAGACAAAACATAGCGCACTGTATTTACTTTTAAGATCTGTATCTTCTGTTACCTATGTTTTACAAATAATAAATGATTGATTGATTGATTGATTGATTGAAATAATTACGGACTTCGATTATTTTTATTTTATCAAATAAGATTAATGAAATACTCTGTTATGTAACTTCAGTAAAATATTAAGGTATATGTTTTGCTATCGTCGTTGCTAAAGTATATTGTAAGCAGCTAATTGGACGAAATATTCTTCAATGTGTAAAGATTAGGTAGCATAAAATGTAAGAAAACCGCGCGCGCGCTGGCTGTTCCGCCATCCCCATCCGATTTGCGCGGGCGTCCCTCAAGGCTCCGTGCTCTCCCCTCTCCTCTTCTCACTGTTCACCAGTGACATTCCCATCAGTAATAGGTCCCAGTTAGCTCTCTTCGCCGACGATACGGCAATCTACTACACTGGCACCAATCCAGTCACGATAGCTCGCACTCTCCAATCTTCCGCAAACGCCCTAGGCGATTGGTTCCGGAAATGGAGAATAGAGGTCAACCCCGAAAAAAGCCAAGCGGTCCTCTTCACGAGACCGCGTCGCACTGTCCCAACCCCCGATCCAATTACTATGTACGACACCCCCATCCCTTGGGACTCGGAGGCAAAGTACTTAGGAGTTACTCTTGACCATCACCTTGCCTTCGCGAAGCACATAAAGATGGCTCGTTTGCGAGCCGCTTTCGCTTCCAGTAGGCTCCATTTCCTCACGACCCCGAGAAGCAAATTGTCACTCAAGTGCAAATTGCGTCTCTACACCGCGGTCATTCGCCCCACCATGACCTATGCTTGCGCAGTTTTCGCACATGCGCACCCTAGGCATATCCATAGGATGCAAACCCTCCAAAACCGTTTCCTCCGTAGGATAACGGGAGCCCCCTTTCTTTGTCCGAAATGAGATTCTCCACGTAGATCTCAAAATCCCTACAATTCAGCAGTTCATGAAACGCCTCACCAAGCGTTTCATGGACGTAGCTGAAAAACTGTTATGTTTGTGTAACAATAAAACGACTAAGTGGCTTCCAAGCTAGTTTATTACTGGTGTAATGACGAGGACGCGCGCGCGCCGTGGGCCGTGCACCGCGCGCTATACATATACATATGCATGCATACATCTCATTCCTCCACCATTACTCGTTAAATACTCTAGAACAATAAACAATACATAGGTACATTAAGGTAAACTTAAAAGAACTTTTTATAACATACTTGTTTTCTTTCCCTAACTGACCGACCGAGTCCGGACGTCCCACTGTCCGGTTCTATTTGTTTGTCACAACTAGATACCGCATCAGATCGTTCGGGCTCGGTACTTATAATTTCCTTTAACCCATCCCCCGCAACAACATCCGCCCCTTCTTTTACTTCGTCTGTGGGAATGTAATCTTCACTTTGCAGTTCAATTGTTGGCTGCGTGGGTGATGGTGGGCATGTTGGTGCGGCTGATGACTCATTGGTAGGTAAACTTGACATTGTCTGCTGCTGCTGGGACTCCGTGCATTCAGTAGTCTCAGCTGGCAAATATTCATCGCAACAATTATCCCTAGTTTTTATATTTACATTTCCTTTTTGCTTACTTATTTGATCAAGGTGTCTTTTACATATAATTTTGAATTTTACAATGTACACTTCAAAAAGTCTTATTCCTAATTTCCTTATTATTTTTCCCAATTCCCATTGCTCTTTCCTTCCTGAATACCACTTACACCATATAACTTCCCCCACCTGAAAATTTCTACTTGGTTTTAATTTTACTTCTTCGTCACTTATGTTAACATTTTTACATGGTAAAATTACATCTAGCCTTGATCGTAAATTTCTGCCAAACATTAACACGGCTGGGGTAATTCCCGTAGAACAATGTGCGGTGTTTCGATATTCAAACAAGAAACTTAGTAATTTTTCGTGTATTTCACGTTGTGAGATACTATTGTTATTTACAATACATTTTAACATTTTTTTACAAGTTTTTACCGAATTTTCCGCTTGACCATTACTAGCAGGATGATAAATAGGAGAAGTTAAATGTTTAATACCGTTATTAATACAAAACTGATGAAATTCAGTGGATCTAATTTTTGCGTCGTTATCTGAAACTATAACGTTTGGTATTCCAAATGTTGAAAATACGCCCTTCAATTTCACAATCAATGCACTTGTGGATGTACCGTTGTTCATATGAATACATTCCAGCCATTTACTAAACGCGTCAATCACTACCAAATAAACGTTCTGGCCTAAACTCATGTAATCTATGTGGATACGATACCACGGCTGAGAAGGGCGAGGCCAAGGCGCGGGATCGGCGCGGGGGGGTGCGTTTCGGACTTGCGTGCACTCATTACAATTACCTATCCATCGCTCGATATCTTTATCAATACCCGGCCACCACATTTTACTGCGGCCGGCACTTTTGGTTTTTACAATGCCAAAATGAGCCGAGTGTAGCTCTTTTAACATGCAGTCCCTGTATATCATTGGAATTACAATTCTATGTCCTCTAAACAGACACCCGTCATTCATTTCCAAATCCGTTTTACAGTAAAAATAAGGCAACACGGATGGGCATGTAATTTTACGTGGCCAACCATGACTCATATATTTGACCACGGTGGCTAGAACTGTATCGCGTTTAGTGGCTTGCTTGATATCATCGAACGAAACCGGTTTCGTAGTACCATCAAGAAATAGAAATGGAATATCTTTGTTCTCCTCTTCCCCTTTACTGACATTTTGTGACTGAGGTAATGGCGCTCTTGAAAAATAATCTGCTACTAAATTATTTTTAGCAGTAATGTATTGTACTACATAGTTATATGCGGACAATATAATTGCGTATCGTTGTAGTCTTAGCGCCGCCGTTACAGACACGCCATTTTTCTTCCCAAATATGGATAGAAGGGGTCTGTGGTCTGTTTTAAGAATGAATGGCTCCTGCCTACCGTAAAGATATTGGTGGAAATGCTTAACACCAAATATGATTGCCGTTGCCTCTTTCTGGATCTGGCTATATACCTTCTCACTAACTGATAACGACCTAGAAGCAAAGGCAATTGGACGCTCGGATCCATTATTATCAACATGTGAAAGAACCGCACCTAAACCCGAGGGCCCTGCGTCCACAGTAAGTACCAATGGTAATGATGGATCAAAATGTGCTAATAGACGGTCAGAGGCTAACTCCTTCTTTACTTTGTCAAACGCATTTTGTTGACAGTCACCCCAATGCCATGTTACGCCTGCACGCAGCAGTGTGTGTAAGGGGTTTAATAACGTAGAAGCGTTCGGAACGAAATTACGATAATAATTAACGACGCCCAAGAACCTTTTGGTTTCAAGGACATTTGTAGGACGTGGCGCTTTTAGTATCGCATCTACCTTTTTGGGACACGTTCTAAGCCCATTTTTATCTATTACGTACCCCAGGTACGTGACACTGTCCTGGAAGAAAGCACACTTGTCCTTTTGCAAACGTAATCCCGCGTCCTGCAACCTTTTTAGAATTTCCTTCATCCTACACAAATGCAATTCACGAGTGGGAGCAGTACAACAGACGTCGTCTAACCAACAAGTCACACCCTCTATACCCGCTAGCAACGTCTCCATAGCCCGTTGAAAAATGGCTGGCGCATTGGCCAGACCGTAAACTAGGCGGGTATATTTAAATAGTCCTTTAGGAGTATTTATTGTAGTGAGATCCTGTGACGAACTACACAATTTGAATTGATTATAGGCATTACTCAAATCCAATTTAGAATATTGCAGCCCACCCCCAATTTTCGCAAATACCTCCTCAATACGCGGCAATGGGTATTTATCAATTTTTAGAATTTTATTTAGTGTGCATGAAAAATCCCCAGCTATCTTTACTTGTCCATCCGCTTTTAATACAGGTACAATCGGTGTTGCGTACTCTGAAAAGTTTACGGGTACTAAAATACCTAAACCTACGAGTCTGGTCAGCTCATCTTCAACTTTATTTTTAAGGGCGAAAGGAATAGAACGCGGCTTAAAAAATATAGGCCTTGCCCCCTCTTTGACTTGAAAATTTATTTCGAACTTATTAAAACATCCAAGTTCGTCCTTCCAAAGGTCAGGAAAGTCATTTAACAGCTGCTGTATCTCCCCTGTACATTGATTGTGAACATTGATTTTATTTACATAAGTTGATGAAAAATATATTTTAAACTTAGTCATGAAGTCACGGCCTAGTAGCGGTGGTCCGCCATTTTGAATTACAAAAAACTTGATGTTCCGGCACGTGTTAAAATATGTAACTGCACAAATGAAGTAGCCTTTCGGAATAATTTTATGCCCATTGTACAAACACATTCTCAAGTCAGTTTTAATTAAATTATAGTTTTTAAAATGTTGTAGATATAACTTTTCTGAAATTACACTAGTACCTGAACCAGAATCTAACTCCATATCGAATCGTAATTTATTTATCTCTATTGAAATAATAATGGGATCATTATTAACATACCGCATATTGAATAGGTCGCATTCTTCACATTTGTGCGACTGTACATCACTAACTAGGTGATGCAATTTCGATTTTTCACTGTTACACATTTTTTTTAAATGTCCTTTTTCACCACATTTTTGGCAAACATAGTTTTTAAACCGGCACTTCACTGATTCGTGGTTTTTAAAACCACACACTGAACAACGCGCACTGTTAACCGTTCCACGTGCAGTCGAAGTAGTAGCCGCTGATGAATCTCGCCGTTCGCGAGCCTGTCCAACCTTGTAGATAGGTTCTTCCTTCACCGTCGTCGCTCCTGGGCCGCCATCCACCAATACATGGGTGCGAGCGCCACGTGCGCATGCCGCCTGTTGAGCCACTTCCACTGCTTTTGCAAAGGTTAAAGTTGCCGAGTCCTTCTCAAATAAACGATCCCGTTCGCGCCCTTCTCTTAGGCCTAAAATGAACTTATCTCGTAACAAAGTGTCCAGTAACTCCTCGCCGAATTCGCAATATACGGCGAGTCCTCTCAAACGCGCCGCCCAGTCTTCGATACTTTCGCCTTCCGATATAACCGCGTCATAAAACTTGGCTCTGTCTACGAAAGTCGACCTTTTGGGTTTGAAATGTCCGTTGAGCTTCGACACTATGTCTTCGAAGGACACAGTACCCAGTTCCTTGGGATGAACCAGGTTCCTCGCCAGACGATATGTTTCATCCGACAAATGCGTGAGTAATAAAGACGCTTTGTCTTCCCCTGTCGTTTTGTTTAGCTTCATAAACTGGTTTAGCTTCCCAAAAAATATTTGCCATTCTTGATTTTTATGGTCAAATACATTTAGTGATCCAATAAAACTCATTTTATGCAGCTACTGAGACACACGTGACCACGCGGGTAACAATTATTCTCGTCGCCAATGTTATGTTTGTGTAACAATAAAACGACTAAGTGGCTTCCAAGCTAGTTTATTACTGGTGTAATGACGAGGACGCGCGCGCGCCGTGGGCCGTGCACCGCGCGCTATACATATACATATGCATGCATACATCTCAAAAACACCCCAACCCCCTCGTGGTGTCGGCCGCCCGATACACTCCGTCCCGCATCTCTAAGATACGGCGACCGAGACACACCCTCACCGTCCCTGATGACGCTATCACCCTCCTCCAGGAGAGCGATAAGTCTACCAGCACAGTTCGCAAGAACGCAGCCCGATTCCGGCCTCGCCGTCGAGGCCCGTCGCGACGCCCCCGATAATTACCCGTCCTCCCGTCCCTTTCTTGTGTGCCAGCCTGCGAGCTGAGCAGTAGTTATAATAAACTCGCTGCCCCCAAATAATAACCACACAGATCCAGCCGTCCCTTGCTGTCCTCTCCCAGCGACGCCCTAAGCCGAGGCTCGTACCCCGCAGGGGGTGCCCTTAGCGTAGTCGCTTAGTTTTTAAGTTTTTATACTCTGGCTGGAGGTCTTAATTTTTTGCTTAAGATATCTCTACAGAGACGCCCGGTTAAGCTATACACGTCCTCTTCAAGGGCACGATATGCGATACGCCCCTCAAATAAATTAAAATTAAGCTGTTCCGCCATTCTGCTCGACCGAGCCACTGCGGAAGGACGTCAATTTGTCGTTTTTGCTAGCGTTATCAATCTATTTTAGTGAATCAATGAGTGGGATCGTGTAGTTTTGAATTTATAAAGAGGTAAGTAGTTATTTATTTCCCTTGCAATCGTGCCGTTTTTGTTCAGATTACGTAGTGAATGAAAAGTCAAAATTTCATTGATTTTAACCCTAGAAGCCCAATCATATTTTTGAGGCTATAAAGCCCAATCAAACGTAAAAATGACGTATATAAATCAAATCGCTGAATTTAATTATTTTATTTTTGATATTTATTAGTTTTTGGATTATTTATTTAAAATATGTTCTTATGAAATAAAAAAACGTATTTTAAATATTTAAAACTTTTTATTTTTACCTTTACAAAGTTACATTAAGCAAAGTAAAAAAAATGTACAAAAAATGAGATCTTCTTAGGTTTCTTCTTATAATTAAATAAATTTTACAACAATCAACCAAATCACTTTTTTTTTTAAATTTAATCAACTCTTATCAATACTTAGTACTTAAATATTCAAAAATCAGCTTTTATACACAGTCTTGAGAAATATCAATATTGTGTTCACCGCATATTGCTCTTTTGCATTTGGAGTAATGTGTTTTGGTCATCCTCTTCTTTTGTACGAGCAATACCCAATTTATCGTCGTTTCTTTGGTTCGGGCTTATTACAGGAAGTCTCTGTTGCTGTCTCTGGCACGTCGTCTTGAGTCACACAATCTTCTTGTTCCGAGTCAGTATCGTGCGGAGAATAATCGTCTTCATTTTCCAATACTGATGATATTTTGTCTATATTCAACCGTCGATAGGACGCCATTGTACATTCGTTCCTAAAAATAAAGTACAGTTTGAAAATTATGGAAAATAAAACAATAATCGAACAAAAATCATAATATTACAAAATGAAAACAATTCGCAAAAGTTACACAAAGCCCAAACATACGTCAAATTTACGTGCAACATTGTAATAACGAAAAAATGGCGGTACTTACCGAAGTGATGCAGCCATCTACTGTTGGTTACAGGTGTTCATTACAGGTGGTGGGCCGCATACGGCGCCTCGGCCTGGAGGTGGCCCTCAGCAAGACGGAGGCTATGGTTTTCCACGGCCCCCGTCGGGCGCCACCCGCCGGATCACACCTAGTGGTCGGTGGGGTTCGAATCGCTGTCGAGTCCACCATGAAGTACCTGGGATTGGTGCTCGACAGCCGTTGGGATTTCGGACCTCACTTCCGGCGGCTGGCGCCCAAGCTGTTGGGCGCGGCCGGGGCGCTATCAACGCTGCTTCCCAATCTGGGGGGCCCGAGCGCCGCCTGTAGGCGGCTCTACGTGGGGATCGTGCAATCGATGGCCCTTTACGGGGCCCCGATCTGGGCGGCTGACCTGACGGCCGGCAGCATCGCTGTCCTGCGCAGACCGCAGCGAGCGATGGCCGTCAGAGTCATCAGGGGCTATCGCACGATCTCCTACGAGGCTGCCGGAGTACTGGCCGGATCCCCGCCCTGGGACCTGGAGGCGAAAGTACTCGCGTCACTGTACCGGTGGCGCGAGGAAATGCAGGCGCGCGGCGAGCGACCGATGCAGCGTCACATGGAGTTGCGTCGGTCGCAGCTGCGCGTGGTCCTGGTGGCGGAATGGCGGGACAGGCTTTCGCGCCCTACCGCCGGCCTCGTCACCATCAAGGCGGTCCGGCCGGTGCTCGAGCGCTGGCTCGGGAGGAGGCACGGCTCCCTGTCGTTTCGGGTGACGCAGATACTTTCCGGGCACGGTTGCTTCGGAAAGTACCTGTGTCGCATAAACAGGGAGCCGGACGCCCGGTGTCACCACTGCGTCGACTGTCGGGAGGACACGGCGTGTGGCATACGCTGGCAGAGTGTGCCGCTTGGGAGGAGCCGCGCCGTGCCCTCGTCTCTGGAGTAGGCAGTGACTTGTCGCTGCCGGCCGTGGTCGAGAAGATGGTCGGCAGCGTCGGGTCCTGGGACGCGGTGGTGTCCTTCTGCGAAACAGTCATTTCGCAGAAGGAGGCTGCGGAAAGGGAGAGGGAGATTACTTCCACTCACCCTGCCCGCAGCAGACGCACCGGGCGCAGGCGGAGGGCGGACAACGCCCTCTTCCAGCCAGGGGGGTCCAGGGGCGACGGACGCGGGGATGTCCGCCGCCCCCCACGTGCACGGACCCGAGATGGTGGCGCGTCGTGTTGACGCGCGCCCCTCTTAGACGTCGCGAGGGGAGTCTAACACCTCACTCCCCTCGCTGACCTGGCGAGTCGGGGGTCGCGGAAGTATCTTCCGTTCCCGTGACCCCCGGCGCAGGTGTGAGAAGGAACACGGGGTGGTTTTTAGTCAGTAAGAGTCTGACAGACCCCTCCGCCTCCCCGGGCGGGGGACATCCATGAGGATTTTCCACCCCTAAAAAAAAAAAAAGGTCTTCGCGGCTACTGAGTTGGCGCGGGGGGGGCGCGGCGATCCGAGCGTGCATTAGAAAAAGACAACGTATTTTCGTTGGAGTGTACGTCAAAATGACGTAGATTGGGCTTCTAGGGTTAATGAATGAATTAATGAAAAATGAATATTTTGTTTAATAAGACATGCCAAATATTAAGTTTTTATAATTTTTGTTACTTGTTTTTGCCAGAAGAGGCTTTTAATTTTTTATTTGTTTTTACTTTAATATGTTTAAGTTACTGAAGATTAATAGAAAACATTATTAGATAATAGTAGACTGTTCCATTGAGTTTTCGTTAATAACAAATAATTTTTAGATCTAAGCGCGTGTGTGCCCTGGTTCATAAATATCATGATACCTATGTTTTTTGATTCAATAAAAGTTTATTATGCTACCACTTAGGTACTGTATTTTAATTAAAACATTTTTTTTATTTACAGTTATCATTATACCGTGTAAATTAATAAACTGGCTTGCCCAGTGATTACACCTACGTCTCCCGGTCCAACCCCCACGTTACCCTACGCACCCTACGCCACCCTCCTTACCTCTACCAAACACCCACACAACCTTCTAGAAGTAATTTTCGAAAACACGAATATGAAAAATTTTTAAATACCTAAAGGGAACAGTAGTTTTATCCCAGTTACAATGAAGTGTGATTGATCCTTAACGTTACTTTGCTGAACAACTGATTACGAAAAAAAACATTTTAAGTAATTTTAGTTGAAGTTACTTAGTTATCCTATCGCCTCATGAGTCAAAATCCTAGACATGAGGAGTATAAAATATTTCCCTTGAAGTTATTTTGATACACCAACACGACACTAAAATTTATGCTAAAGAAATTTCATCCTACTCAAATTTACTAATAGTATTGTGTTCAGTACTTTTAAAATACAATCGTTGTTTACATTGGTGGCGTTTAAGAAAATTTGGCTTACTAAGTTATTGGGTCAAAATTACTGAAGCGCCACTTATCTTGGAAAGTAGTAAAAAAAACGAATTTCAACCACTTCCAGTAAACGCATGCTACAAATAGAATTATTTATAAAGTTATTTCATTGAAATCGGATGATTGTGTAAAAAGATATGATTTTTTTTCTAAAAATAAAAACTTTGATCGGCTTTAAATCTCGAAACAACCTATTTTCACTTCAGTAATTTTGCCTTTCCAGTGACGATATATTTGCTTAAAAGCTGATACCAATTTATGTAGGTAATTTCAGTATAAAGCCAAAGGCACTGATCACCACGTGACTGGGTACCATCATTTGCCTAGCCTGTTTCTAAGTATATTGGAGTCGGTTTTCAGTCTGACCCGCTGCACTAGAATACCGGTATCTAAAATTGTGCAAATGCGTATTTGACCTCCACAAATGACTAGCATATAAGCTCCTTGGTCTTGACCACGCGTAACGACTGTTAAAAAGTCTACAAAATGATAGCCGGGACTCATAGCTTAACGTGGTTACAGTAACTGAACCATCGATTGACCGTGGCTATTTTCATTTAGCCACAAGCTCCTGATAAACAAGTTATCTTTGCTTGCCAAATTCTAGCGTCAATGAACCAAAAAGCGTCAACGGACCGCTGAAAGGTCATGAATTTAAACTTGTTTGAGTAAATACTAATATATTGAAGTTTCGCGGTAAGCTTCTAGAGTAAGAGTATTTGCATATCATGTGTAGAGTAAATTATTCTCAAAGTAGATTGCATAAAATCGTTTCACGTTCATTTACTCATAAAACCATTTTCATAGCCATTGACGTGAATAATTTCAAATTATAATTTGTTTGGATTAAAGCGCTGAATTATCAGCTTAAAGGGAATGTATGGATTTAACTATCAGCACTGTTTATTTTTGTTAATAAATATGAAAATACCGAACGATGTAAATACCAGTACATGTTATGGCCAATTACAGAGAACCAATGTTATCGATATAGCTCAAAGGATGAGCAAGCTGAAGTGGCAGTGGGCCGGCCATATTTCGCGAAGAACCGACCACCGCTGAGGTAAATGTAGTGTAGCCGTGTGTACCTGCGGAAGACTGCTGGCAGGTGCTGAATGCGGCAAGCTGTAAACAGGGTGCTGTAGCATTCATTAGGAGAGGCTTATGTTCAACATTAAGCTGATGATGACAATGATGACTACGGTCATCTGAATCTGTAGGCACATAATACCTACCATGATTAAAAAAAAGAAACTACTTGCCGTCTTATTTCAGCGACAATTAATAGATATCAAAAACTTATAGATAGACATAGAGAATAGACTGAGCAATACCCGCACAAAATTGACCACTCCCTAGAAAAATACAGAGGGACTGTGCGGCCAATACCTGTCTCTTTCTTTCTCTTTTAATCAGAATTCTAGAAAGATACAACTATTGGCCGCACCTTCGCTTTATCTCTTTAACATTTTCTTACCAGCATTTACTTCATAGCTGGATAAGGAACACACAGTCCATTCTCAATGTCTATGGTTTCAATAAAATGTTGTTTCAACAATTAGGAAAAGTTGACAGTTTGAGATAGCAGTGACACATCACTGCTAGCTTAAACTTTCAACTTTTCCTGTGTCTGTACAACAATAAGATAATTTAGGTATTGTTTCTGCCAACCGTACCTTCACCACACACAATACAGTAATTACAAGGGACAGTTAAATAGGTAAATAGAGTACAAAGGCTTTAATTATTTTTGATTATTGTTTGTTTTAAATAAGTGTTTCGGGTAAAACAATTCAGTTTTGATTGCACAACTACGGTAATTTATGTTGTCTTTTAAAACCAATTCATTAACGTACTATATTATATAGTATTGTGCGCAGTGCGCAGTAATATGAATAGTTTTTACGGACGTATAGATCATTCATTTTGGTTAAGCAACGCCTGTCTAGATCCATGCCTGGGATGGGTGATCCATACATTGATATCGAGAGGTTCAACGTGCTTTCATGCTTCGGAAAACACTTCAAGCCGTCCTTCCATGCTGCTATTAATGAGGCTCGCAGATATGAGTGGGCTAAATTTAGAGTTTTAGCTTTGTTTGGTAAAAAATAATAATGTTATGATTTCTTTAAACGTGAAACGAAAAATTCGGTTCCTTCTTCTCAAATGTTGCGTGCACATAGGAGTGTGAAAAAAAGCCGACGTAACATTTCTACTCTGAGGGGACCAGAACTATGTACAACCACAGCTGGACATAGGCCTTCCCTAATACTGTTGCAGTTACTACTAGTAACTGCAACAAGGTACGCTCGACGAGGCGTCCTTAGGCACAGTTCACACTGTGTTTGAATAGCTAACACTTGCCCAAACCACAGGTGCCTAACGAACGTCTATTCCCCTTTGGTGGACAGAGAAGGTTGTTGTTATACAGGGTGGAAGGGGCATCGTCACACAACCGCACACCATTAGGTCAGTAGACGATCCCATGACGAAAAATTTAAACAATAGAGGTAGTTTTAAAATTTTTGTTGGCTTTTACGAATTTCCTGATGTTATTTTTACTTTAAACTGGATAAAATCATAGTTATTATGTAACCCTATGATATTGTAAATGAAAGCAGTGGCACCTTATTCAGTTACATAGTTTGTAGTAGAAATCTTGTCGAAACGGCCACTTTCTTGCACAAGTACCACGAAAACGAAATTCATGGCCGTTCAATATCATAATCACATTGATCTTCTCAATTTTATAATAGGGTTAACAAACAAATATTTATTCAAAACGAACAGACTGGATAAAGCCATTCAATTAGGTACATGTACTGAACCACTCCTTCAACACATGAAATAACACCCCCCACCCCTCATCCAAATACACACTCCCACCATTCACGAATGTCAATCATTTTCACACCACACCACATCACATCACATCACTCACAACACCAACACACACATTCTACATTACATTACATCACATGATATAACACCACACACTACATCATATTACACCACCTACACCCCACCAACTTCACTTTAAATACCTTTACTACAGTATTTACCTATTTACCTAGGTGTTCATAAACATTTGGCTTACCCAAGAGAGAGCAGCGACTCACACAGGTGCTGACACAGGCGTTATCTGCTCAAAAGGAGGCGCCATTCAACAACAAATAAATAAATAAATATTCCACAACTTTTGACACAACGCAATTTAGTCCCAAGTTAAGCTTGAAAGCTTGCGTTATCGGTACTAAACAGCCGATAAACATACTTATATATTTTTAAATACATACATATTATGGATAAATTACACCCAGACACAGAACAAATGATTGTGCTCATTACACAAAATTTGTCTTGGGTGGGAAACGAACCCACGACCTCCGGCATAGCAGTAAGGATCACTAACTACTAGACCAACAGGCCGGTCAAAACAATGTAAACAACTGAAATAATCATTTATTAATATTATTAAATGATGATCGACTCGATGATTTATTCACAGTTTAAAACAGTAATAACGTAAATACTACTTACATGTTACATTTGTTTCGAAGCTGGGCGGTCCAGGATCATACCTTGAACAAAAATCCGGGACACCTACGCACATCCGGACACACACCGGACTTCAGGACATTCGGATCCGGGCGTCGATGTACCATCCACCCTGTATCGGTTGATCAACCGTTGAGTATTTCAACTGACACTTTATTCTTAGCCAAGTCCAACTACAGCAAAAGGACATGCATGCAACTTTATGTCATCATCATCATCATCTGCCTAGCCTTTAACCTAAGGCTAGGCAGATGATGAGATGGTTTGGTTTATCGGGCAGATGTCCGCAACTCCACGACCAAGCGCGTATTTTGCGTACGGGAAAATAGCCTTTTCCTAACTATAATATGTTGGGGCCGGCTTTCAGTTCTACTGAGTACCAGTATTTTACATGAAACAACATTTTTTACGCTTTCTTCGTGCATCTTTATTAATGTTACCAAAATAGTTTACGTCCTATTCCGAGATCTACAGTACTGTAGGTTAGGTATATACACTCAAAATTTCATAAGAATTCAATTCGTATTGAAGGAATTTTGTTACGAACATATGAGAATTTTATATATTAGAAAAGTAATTTTCAAAAATAATTGTGAAACCATATTAGTCTAGCACGCTTTTTATTCTTTTGGCTACGATAAAATTGCGTTCGTAAGGATTTGTGCTATTAACCTAAATACTAGTGTATCTTAGTTAGTAACAGATATTTTTTTTTAATCTACAACAGCTAATTTAAATGTCAGAAACAGTAGTTTTAATAATTTATGTTTCAGTTGTTTTTTGTTTAAACAAATTAACTTACTAACTCAACTACCTAGTTTACTTGCTGACTTTTAAAATTGTTTACGGTACTAATTACTTCATATGCGTGCCGGCCGTTTGTTGGTATTACGTCATGAAAAGCCACAGGGCACTAATCTGCATTGACTCAGATTTAATGTCCCGTAGCTTTTGATTTTTGGTTCTAGGTCGTACCGGTTTTAACAAACAAATATAAAATAGAAATGAGTATTCATTTATCAGACATGTAGGACCAACTTCCCTTAGCATATTCCACTATTTAAAACCTACTTAAAAAGATTTATGCGGACCGTACGTCGTACTATTAAAGATTCTCTTGAACGTGTTGTATAGAGGCATTCATGTCGTGATCCCGGCGAGGCAGCGTTGCCGCGCATAGAAAACCTTTATACGATGACATGCTGCATTTTCCTGCTAGATAAAAAGAGGATTAACCTATAAATGACGACCTTTATTACTTAGATATGAAAGGTAGCAGAAGCTTGTGGATAAAATAATAACAGCTTGTGAATAATATGGAAGGTAAGCTACGCTTGCTGCGATCGAACCATGGATTGATAACCATTCAAAGCACGGCAAGCCTTTGCTTTCGGCTGTCATTTTTAAATCTTCGACAGTCGTTACGAGTAGACAGAAACCCAAAAATTTAAAGTTTGTCGATCAGTTTAAACAAGGGGTATTTCACTTCACTAGGTTGCAATAACGAGGGGTATTTTTTTTTAAAGAGGGAAGCCGATAAATAGTAACTTTGTTTTCGTATCGCTATTTGTTGTCCATCTTGGTGTCATCGGTCCACCTGCCACCCCAGTATACCTTTGGTTTAAAATCTATAGTATATTTGGAAATATTACTCTGGCTGCCATTATTCAATAGCCGTAAAGTTGCTCTTCTAAACCTCCAAAGGTTCATTTGAAAATCAGCGGCATCTCAGCATCTGTCTGGCATTACAGCTAATAATAATATGAACCTTTTGGCGCAGCCGTGAGACATGCCATTTTTGTGTCTCTTTTTTTTGTATTATTATTTTTTTGTTCCAATAAATGTATTTTCTTTCTTTCTTTCTTTCTTTCCAAAGGAAGGCGATAGGAATCGCGATGTATGGACGCTTTGCCACTGTTAAGTTGTCTACAAGCCAGTGACTGTGTATGTAGCAAGGGTGTCGCATGGTCATCGATATGGATGCTGTAAAACGCAAGCGATAAACACTTGTGACTAAGTACCGTCGCTTCAGCAGAGTCTCGTCTCGGCAGACGACGTTTCTCAAAGAAGCAGAGCAGACATTATCCAGAGCAAGCCCGTGACAGCTGGTGTGGCGCACACCAGCTGTCACGGGCTCGCTCGCCGGGATATAGGTAAGCCTGTTGAACAATAATATAATAATAAAATAATAATAATATTTTTTCCCCGCCGGGCAGCTTGTAGCGAGCTGTGGGGCAGTAGCGACCCTACGGACCTGATCTCCCGGGAGAAGTCTTGTTCCTCATCTCTGGTTTGCCTTGATTGGCCGGCCAGAGTGAAGTCTGACGAGGAACGGAGCTCCCACCTCTTTCTTGCCTTAGTTGGCCGGCTAGAGTGGAGATTCGCAAGAGCAAACGTGCTCGGAAAAAGGAAGCATTCCAGTAAGGTGCTGGTAGGGTGGGTTTTGACCGTACTTCTGTGATTGTCCCTATAGCCGTGGAATGCCGCTCCACTCCTTTAGCACCTCAGGACATGTTGCCCTCTTGTCGCTACGTCACTTTGTGCTAGCAGCCGTTTTAGGGGGCCTATTATTGAGTGTGCAAGTCACCCCTTGCCATTTATTCCGTGTTAATATATAGCATTGGTGAGGCAGGGGCTATAGTATTTCATAGATCTAGGTATACTGTCTATTTTAGCCACCCTAGGCTAAAGTCCAGTACTTTTGTTGCCATAGTCTGCAAAAGTCTTACAACAGCCGTAGGTTTTCCTTGGGTGCACTTGTGTAGCGCATACAGGGAGAATCTGCGGTTGGTGCCTCATTTCATTAAAGATGACAATGGGCCTCTGCGAGTTGGCTTCGGCCCCTCGTACGCCTTCCAAAGGTCCGGAACCCGTGAGTTTCGAGAAATGAAAACGTCACAAATTATAATTTATTCAATAAGTAGTTTGTACAGACGCCAGCACATGAAGTTACCCCAATGTGTCAAATTTTCCCAGTTAAATATGAACCTTATTCTGTTTAACATAAAGTTGAAAAACGATCATAGAAAGGACCATGCAAAAAATCGTCCCATACCACCAACAGATTTCAAACGTATCTCAATCAATTCGTCTTGGCATCATGATCATTTTTTATTATGACGACATCTTCGTAAGTCATAGGGGTATCGCACAAAAAAATATTTTTTATACACACTTTTTGGTACAGTAAATTGTAAAAACGTACAGGAACACTATTTAACTATTAAAAAAACTATTGATAGTGAACAGCCGTGAGATGCACAGGATAAAAAACCAGTCTGGCGGTGCGCATAATATATAGTCTCAATTTTTTGGTATATGGAGAAAGGTCGTCACACTGAATTTAATCTGCCGGCAGAAATGCTATCTACTATAATGATAGACGAATCATTACTAACTTACAAAACTGGATAACAGTTCTGTTGACATAAATATGTTTGTACATGAACAATAACAAAAAATGTGATCAATACTATCCCAAAATGTTGTTATTTCATAAATTATACATGTTATAAAAACCTAAAGTGTTTAGTTGATCAATTGTTTATTGTAAAATGTCTAAAACAAGGTTTTTTTAAAAAAAATAAGTACACCCTTTTTAAGCAAACACTTTTTTTTTAATTAGGTACCCCATATATTTACGGACTAAAAATTGTTATTTGTGTTTTTATGAGACTTCATAATAACATTGAAACAAGTCCCATGTCTGTTGGTGGGTTGGGACAGCGCCCATACAATCTTTTGCATGGTCCTTTGACACATTGGGGTAACTTGATGTGCTGGCGTCTGTACATGGTATACGAAGTTATATATTTAAATGCTATAAATAAAAAGAACCAGTACAATATATGTAAAATGGGTCATAGGACTCTTTCCTACACTAGGCAGAAAATATGTCTGTATCTTAAGAAAGAGTATCCATATATAAGAGAATAGGCAGTCAATCCGGATAATATACTGGTATTTCGCTACATCCAGCTAAATAAACAAATACAAAAACACAGTTACGAAAACACAGTTAAATTATACGTTTTACAGTGGTCTGTATATCGGAGATAGATTTTGTCAACTATTGTCTTTTCATTGCAGCTGCAATGCTTTTAGTAGTGCTGTTCAAAAAATAAATGCAGATGAATTTCAATCAGCTAGCTAAATTGGTATCCAACAGTTTACCCTGCTGGAAGTTGACTCCAACGTAGTTGGGATAAAGCTTGGTAGAAGATATATATGACAGGTAGTAAGGTACATTGAGTATTCATATTATAAAAGGACATGATTCCAAGAAGGATTTATTATGGAGCTTAATATTTATTTGCGTTTCAAAGAATGGTGAAACGGACGGACCTCACCAAATATTGGCTAATGTAGGTACTATATAGATACTCACGATACCCAAAATAATCTGTTGTGTTATATTTTTAGAAAATCCTACCAGTAAACATTGGCCTTCTTAAAGCTGAGCCGAAAAGGATAAGCGCAGATCATTAGAAAATGGAACGCGGCTATCTCAAAAAAGGTATAATTGTGGACAGAAATTTAATAAAATCGCCAACCGCCTTCAGCTTACTGAAAATATTGTTTGGTATTTATTATTTTTTTCTTAAGTCCTTTTCTCGACTGAAAAGATAAGAGAAGCGATGAAAGCTCAAGCTCAAAAAGGTCGCGATCACAAAGGACGGCGAAATAATGACGTAAATTTTTGGCACAATTTTAATTAAAGTCTAATTTGCGACATTCACAAACCGGAAAATTACCCTTTGTTGGCGAATTTTTTAACGGAAAAAGAGACGTTTTAATTACCTGCTACTTACTGTGAAAGATATGTGGGTAGTATGTGGTAACACGTGTGTAAAACAAAAGATACAGACATGGTGCGTTATAATAATAAAAAATGTGTTTTCTTATGAAAGGATTTACGAGTACGCGCGTCATGTTTTATTTAGAAATGGGTAAAGCAAATGGGCATTGTTTATTTATTTCTATCTACTAATAGTGTTACTTACTACCTTTTGCAGTCTCTTAGGGTTATAGATGAAAAATCAGATACAGGATCCAAGTTGTATGTCTTTGAATTCGTCCTCCTGTAATTCGTACTTTCCTCTTAAATCTTGATTATCATCACCCTCTCGTAGTTTTAGAAATAAAGTATAGCGTAGGTTACTCGGTGATAATATAGCTTGAAACAATTTTTAAACTGGTTGAAACTCTTCAATCGATTTCAACATTAGTTTTTCCAAAAAAAAAGTAATGCCTTATAAACAAACAAAGAATCAATTTTTTTCTAGTTATAATATTAGTATTGATATTGATCTAATACAATAGGTAGTAATATATTTGAAAGAGAAGTTGTTTACCAAAATTCTTACCCGTATTCACAGGACACCGAACAGATATCGTTGCTTCATAGCTATAGTCTCTTGAGTAAACAAGGCGTTAAACCCCTATAATAATAATAATAATAAAAATTCTTTATTCTCAGGCAACTAAGACCCATAAACAAAATACAAATATACACAATAACAATATACTAATACACAATAATATACACAATAATATACACAATAATACACAATAACACTATTACATACTATTTACATAATAATATACTAATACATACAAAAACACAATTAAATAATTACAAGCTAGGTCGGCAACGTAATGCGCTGAGTCGTGGTGTCATGTAGCCTTCCGCGAAAACGGCGATACATAACACCCGTCGGCCAAAATTCTTCCTTCATAAAGGAAGAATTATATGCTTGCTTGCTTTCCTTATCCACGGCATAAATTTTCGAAAGATACCTGCGAGTACCTACCAAAAATACCGTCTCATACAATCGCTCTCGTGTGAAATGAGTAAGAGGTATTACCAGTCGAATCACGTATCAGACTGTTTTTGCCGTCTAATGTGCAAGCCTGTAGACACAAAACTCGTTAAGCTTCCAGGCGTGTGCGTGGGAGTCACGCTTATCTCCACAACGTTTTAAGACGTCCTAATTTCCGCGATAAACCAAGGGTTATCTCCGGATAATCTCGGAAAACACTTCACAATACAGGATTGCGAAAGAAAATCCGCCTTAAGTAAATAAGGAAAGCTCTCCTGAAACTATGTCTGCGACATGTTTTTCTTTTCATTTGCCTGCTACGATGATAGTCGAGTCAAGTGCTCCCTCGGGAGGTACGGAGAACGTTCTCTTGTATTCAAGTTTCGTCCTCCCGAGAGGACTTGTTTGTCTATCGAGTTTATCCGATTAATCGGTAAAGGGGTCAATTCTTGAACGGCTCGATTTATTGGGTTAGGTACTCGTGTTTATTCATCTAGTGGAAATAAAGAGGGTTAAATAAAATTTCAAAGTAAACTGGAGCCGGGAATGCTATCGACACGCTTTTCGTACCTGATAGACCCCCTTAGAGCCTTTGATGTGCGTGTGTGTTCAGAATGTAGGTACATATATACAACTAAGGATGTTTATAAGTTAGCGAGCGTTAGCGGAATTTGTACCGGTAACCGTTTGTGGTTTTCGGGAATATTAAGTTTAGAATGATAGTTCCTTTCAAATTCCCTCTTATGTCACTTGTTGCGTCCTTTTTTGTTTCGGTTGGAGAAACTTGAACGTGTTTGTCTTCATTTGTTTATCAAGTAACTCGTTCTTGCACTAGTGTATTTTTTTAAACGCAAGGTGCTTTTAACGGAGGAACAATTTTTTTTTAATGAGGTTGAACAGACTTGAAGTAGGCACATTTCACAAAATCCTGACTCAACCAAATGGTGATGATGCGAAAAGGCTGTTTAGGCTCATGGCCCACATAATTGATAAATGTATATTTAGGATACGATGGGACTGACATACGCATTGGGGTTATAAATGTCCCTAAATAAATAAAGAAAAAAGAAAAAACTATTTTACTTGAATGTTCAAATAACAATGTCAAGAGAATGCGAACAGTTAAAGAGTGGAATTCCCTGCCACAGTTGAAGTTTCCTGATAGCTACAACCTAGGAGTCTTCAAGTCAAGAGTGAACAGGTTGTTTCTAGGCAAGTGTGCTTCATCGTCGACCACATCATCGCTTACCATCAGGTCAGATAGTGGTCAAACGCGTGCCTATCAGTTAGAAAAAAAAAGAGAAGAGCTAGCGGCTAAGTAATAACAGTCTCACGAGTGGATTGAAAGTTAAGCTACAATTGACGAAGTTGGTCCGTGGACCATTCATTACCTACATATCAAGACTCCTTCGTACGTCAGAAAGCACGTAAAGCCGTTGGTCACGGCTGTCATTTCTAGATCTAAGACAGTCGTCACAGATAGTCGAGGAGCTTGAAAATCTGATAACCAGTTCAACCAAGGGGTATCGTGTAACCCAGTTATGGTTGAGGAGGTCCGGCAGGCAGTTGATCCATATAAAAAAATCAGGTTGTGTAAACAGCATGATATAGATCCATTTGTAACTAGTGCGTCCTCGGTCAAGAAGTGCTTAAGCTGTAAATTTTACATTAACCCTAGAAAGATAACCATATTTTGACGGCCACAAACAATAACTTCGGAGGCGCACGATATATGATTGTTTTTTTTTATGAAATACCTATTTAATTCTTTTTTTTTACTTATTTGTTTTAATATGTAGTTAATGAACTAATAATAAAAAAAACTTTTGTTTACTAACAAAAGTTTTTTGATTTAAGTTTAATGATTAGAATATTTAAAATATTTTACTAAATATTTTAAATATTCTAATCATTAAACTTAAATCAAAAACAAGAACATAGTATCAAAAAATAATATCTTTTTTATATATTTTTTACTAGCTTTTGCCCGCGGCTTCGCCTGCGTGGATGTCGAACGTCGTTAGGGATTGAATTTCCAAAAATCGTTTCTTAGTGGATACTTACTCTTCACAAAGAACACCCGCTCCAGTTTCATGTCTCTAAGACCAGCGGAGGCATTGCAAAAAGAACATACTACGTTCATATCACCGATTTTCGAATATGATCTGTAATCAATAGTGACAATATAAGTGAACCCAATTTTATATTCCCTGGCCCACGGTAGCAAATTTGTAGGTTCATCTAAATCCTCTGCATGTGCATCTAAGTTAACAAAAATATGTCTAAATCTATACGCGGAAAGCCTGGCTTCACGCTGCTCGTCCGTTTCCTGCGATCGAATATTATCAATTCGTCGTCTTTCATTTGACAAACTTAGGTGTATCCTTTCAACTGCCGGACGGTCGTGATATTGATAGTATATGTTTCGGACTCTCGAGACAAAACGTACCTTTCACGGTCAGTTGTAAGTCTTAACTCACGCTTAGTATATGTTTCGGACTCTCGAGACAAAACGTGCCTTTCGCGGTCAGCTGTAAGTCTTAACTCACGCTCAGTATATGTTTCGGACTCTCGAGACAAAACGTGCCTTTTGCGGTCAGCTGTAAGTCTTAACTCACGCTCAGTATAATGTTTCGGACTCTCAAGACAAAACGTGCCTTTCGCGGTCAGCTGTAAGTCTTAACTCACGCTCAGTATATGTTTCGGACTCTCGAGACAAAACGTGCTTTTCGCGGTCAGCTGTAAGTCTTAACTCACGCTCTGTTCGTTTCGGACTCTGATAACACATGCCTTTCGCGGTCACATGTAAGTCGTAATTCTCGTTAAGTACCTAGATCTTTCAGATTCTCGAGATATAATATATGCCGTTCGCGATCAGCTGTAAGCCTTAAATGTCGCTCGGTGAACGTTTCCGACTCTCGGGAAGTCGGGATAAAACATGCATTTTACGGTCAACTGTAAGACGCAGCTCTTGTTGAGAAAAGGTTTCTTTCCCTATCAGAAGTTATGTGCTCTTTTCTTTGACGATTCCTGAGAACGCGCATCTCGCATTCTTTTGGCTTTATCGAATTTCGAAATAAAGAAGACCGTTTTCTAGGTGGCATCGTACCTACCTGAATTTAAAAAAAAAACAGAAGCAACAGTTTATTTCCTAAGTCAAAAAGACGCTAATCGTCGAATAACTTAAATCAACTAATATCCTAACTAACTTAACTTTTAAATACTTAACTAAAAAAACTTACCACATAGGTACTTTTATTTTAAATAATATAAAAATAAGAAAGTATGAATTACCTATATGGAATAAAAAAAAACAAACTAATTATATTAGGTAGCTATACCTATTTAAAACGAATATCTCAAAGCTACGTACCTAATATATTTAAAATCTAAAAAAACAAATAAGGAATAATAATTGTAATTAAGTACCTACGGAATAAAAAGAGTTAAACAAATAAAAATAAAAATTACATTTAGGTACTAAAAACTACTTCAAAATAATATCTAAAAACTACTATAATTTAAATCTAATCTAATGAAAAGGGCGAATAAATTAATAAAAGTCTTGCTTATTCAATAAGAACGAACAATGCTTGGCATGTCCCTTCGCATCCACAGTCAAATAAGTTACGTTTTGGCGCGTGATCGCCCGCCAGGTGCCGCGGTGAGCCGCTTCGCGCGTTAAACAAATATCAACCGTATAGCAGACGTAGGCTACCATACTGGCGCGGTAAGATTTGGAAGTTTAAGGTTTAAGTTCATCTATATCTTGTGTTTTTATAAACCGATGTCTATATTTTTTATTTTATTAAATAGTTTAAAAGTGTACGTTATTAATTAATATACTTTGAAGAAATGCCTAACGATTAGGTAAACGTGTAATTGTGGATAATTTATAAGATATAGATATATGTTACTGAGATTTTTTTTGTTGATATTTTGAAGATCAACATCTTTGTAATACATACTTTTTGTGTATGATCAACGTATGCGAGGATAAGAGCTCGAAAGCGCATATTTTCATCCGACTTACTTCGAATTTATCGTCACTGCTCGGCTCCTATGTGTCTTAGTGTTATGTTATATAGCCTATAACCTGCCCAGAAGTATGGATTACAATCGTACCAAGTTTGGTTAAAATCCCTTCAGTAGTTTTTGACCCATGCGTGCACATACAGACAGACAGACAGACAGACAGACAGACAGACAGACAAAAAATTTACTGATTGCATTTTTGGCATCAGTATCGATCACCAATCATCCTCCAATATTAATTTTGAATATATTTTCAATGTACAGAATTCATTTCTCTACAGTTTTATTATAAGTATAGATAATAACTGCAAAACTATGGTACTTACTGCGTAAAAGCGGCTGTCCTGCGACGCTGTGCACCGTCCGCTGAGCTAATTTAGAAGGACAGGTAGATACGCGCGCTCATTAGAAAGATACAGCGATGTCAAACCAACGCGGGCGCCTCTGAAGCGTAGGTTATCTTTCTAGGGTTAAGCAAAAGTAAACTTAATATTAAGGTTCATATTGTAAATTAATAGCTACCATTTGTTCTGTTTCTGCACCTGGTGTCCATGGAATTTTGTATTATCCTGATCTTTATAAGTGAGGACTTGTTATTGGCTGTCAGTTTAACTTACTGTTTCTTACCTGATTTGTTTTAGCTGTAAGTCCTCCATATCATTTAAATAAATAATTAAATAAAACACTGGTATTCAGCTGCATCTTAAACTTGAAGCCGACCCTAACATAGTTGGGAAAACGCTCAGCAGATGATTATGTTCAAATAGCAATGTCAAATTATTTATTAATTAAGTCAGTAACGTCAATACCTACTACCGGTTAAATAAAATATGAAAAAATAATTCACGTTGCCCGTTCCTTTCAATATGTACTCGTAGGTTTGAACATTTTTTGAATGATAAATATTAATTTTACGTCCCAAAAATTTTAATCATGCACGAAGGCTAAATTAAATTCACCGAGTAATAAATTAATTCATATTGAGATTTAGTTCTTATTTAAGTACAAAACAAATTCTGAAATTTATAGAATGTCGAAGTAAAACACAACGATAAATAACACGTAAAACGTATTTATTTACAAACCATATTTACAATGTTCTAAATTGTGTATTCACAGATTTATTTGACTAAAACTTAATTTTATTTATTATTTATTTTAATCTCCAGCTGGGTAATATGTAGGTATGTTTCGGTACAATTATAATTATTTGTAAAACAACATCAATGTCTAACTTTATGTTTTCATGACGGATGAAAATATTAAAAAAAGAAAGGACTATATACATTACTCTAGAACTTACTGTTGTAAATTGTTGAATTTTTACTAAATGAGGCAGTTATGAATTTATATACATAGTAATTACAATTAATAATGTAAATAGTACTTAATATGGCTTTGCAGGTTTTATGCTGACCTAAAAACACATGAAAAACAGTTTTTACTATACCTCGAATAAATAGGTTTAAGAAAGAGGCCAATTTCTGTAATTAAAATTGTTCAAATTTAGTCGCAATTTTATCCCAGCGGCAATAGCCAATTGGCTAAGCCGTTGGACTTGCGATCGAGGTGTTGTAGGTTCGATTCCCACTTATTGTAGTAATGCGTAACCCACATTGCTTTTAAGCTTTAAAAATCTAATGTCAAAAACTTGTCAAAAATGTATGGAAATTAGACGTGTTTTTACAAATTGTGACTGTAATTAGAATTTGAACGTTCATAAATATACGAGGATAGATCTCCGTACCCTACATAAATACACGTAGCATTTCATTACAATGAATAATCTCTGTAGCGTAGTAAAGTCTCGTAGCGGTCTGCGTAGACCCCGCTACGGTTTTTTCTCGTAGCAACCAACTGCCATAAATTATGATAAACTACCGCAATTCGTATAAATTCTGCAATTTACATCGTAAATGTTAACATTAATGTTTCGTCATTTTCATTATTTTTAAAGAATTATATTTACAAGCTCAAAGTGTAATAGTTCTGAGGAAACAAGTATCTACGTCGAAATTAATTAAAAATTGCATTTTTTTTTTGGTAATTTACAACGTTATCAGATAGATTTTTATTAATAATAGTTCATTTTATTTTAAAATAATTAGATAAACCTATATTTACTTTGTTTGCGCTAGAACTTAACAGATACAGATACGTTTTTCTTTACTGTACATAGCATCATTAACCAGAGATCTGATTTTAAGAAACAATTATGCAGATTATAATAAATCAAAAAGTAATAATTATCACAAAATGCTACTCAGTCATTTTAAATAAAATTAATAATAATAACATATAGAAAAACTAACAACAATTAAAAGAAATTATTTAAACATGGTCAAATTGAGTGTGAGTAAAGCATTTTTTAACAGTAATAAAACATAGAAAAAAAAATCAAATATGGAAATAGAGTTTCCAAAAAAGTTAGGCGAAAATGTTCCCAGAATCCACCCACACTTAGTCAGTTGTGGATAATATCCACGAAATAGGAGGCCATTGTTGTTATTGAAAAAATTCAGATCAAAAAACTTGAACACTTTGACCAACCCAGGAATCAAACCCAAGTCCTCATGTTTAGCAATGGCACTGGCGACCACAAGATCAACGAGGCAGTGAACCATTAAACAATACTTAAATCACTTAAATATTAACTTAACAATTGAAACATAAAAGTAAGGTAAGTACGTACAAAGAGATGCTTATTACAATAATTCGTTTCTTTATACGTCATTTTGACTTACAGCTAGTTAAGAATCCTAATCAAATGTTTGTTCTGTGCATTTCATGCCACATTACCAACATTGGCTAGAGCTGGTCATCTTGTCACAAACCTTCTAATGCAGTAGTTGTTCCACAAAAATCTGATATTTATTAGAGAATTTGTTGTTGAAATGTACTGAGACATTAATAAAATGTATAGCATTATTGTAGTGAAGAATGTTTTCAATTGACTGGTTCTTATAGAGAGGATCAAGAGAGGAGGTAAGGGTGATATTCTCTTGGAGTTGCTCTGCATGGCCGCCGGTCGCTCCCCGCTCACCACGTGAACAACCACAGACGCCGAATCTATTACAAAAAAAAAACCATTCACATAGATATCTTCTGACTTCGTATAGGAAATGAAAATGCAACAAAAACGTCCCCCAACGGAAATTAAATCATACGTCAAAAATTTATTTATCCCAAAAAGGTGTTTCAAGACCGACATTTTTTTATACGAACTCAGACACGCGATTTTTATTTAAACCTTATCTTCCAACAAAAAAAAAAAGAAAATTGCGGAAAATATATTAATGGCGTGTAAGGAATACAAATGGATGATAAGAACGCCGAGTACACAGTGAATTTGAACACGTTGATTCAGTACTTGAGAGGAAAGGCGTGGAAAAAGACAAATGGTTTTTACACAGCCATGGACAGAGATATAGTAAAGTATGTTGAATGAAAAATGTACGTACGCCATAATAGACCCGATGGACGGCCATTGTGGCATGTATATTTTTTATAACACCCGCATGTCCCACGAGGTCAAAATAATAAAAGAACCGCGTAAAATAGCTTAGCTGTAAGCCACCAGAGGAAATAACAGAACCCGGAACGAAGCAGGCGATTAGCTATTTCACTTAGAGAGCTTCGTTAAGAATTTTTTGTACGCTTCGCCTAATTAAACTGAGTCATAATTCTGGCTTTACGAAATTTTCATGTAAACTACGTTGAAACTTAAAATTGTTGCAACAAAGTTATTAATGTGCTTTTGTACGTTATTATGTTAGTTTGCTGGTGTAATAATAAATTATTGTTTACCAGAGCTGCTCGGCGCGCAGGTGTAGTTGCCGGAGTCTCGCGGCGATGCTCTTGCGATGAGGAGCCGACTCGTGCGCGTGCGCTGCTCCGTCTCTACGCTGATGCCACCGCGTTGAGCGTAGTTCACTACGTTTGAGCCCCGGTACCAGTAGATAAAACTGCACAGAATTGGTTACACTTGTAGAAAATTTAGTTGTCTATGAAGGCACCGAAGGCTGCTTGACTGTTTTTATGAAACCCTCTTCAAAAGTAATAATTTTCTTTTATAATATAAAATCTACCACGCGGGCCCAGTGCGAATTGGTAGATGTCAGATGTCTTCGAATTTTTAGTTCTAGGACATGCCGAACCCTCACGATGTTTTCCTTCACCGTTTGTTAAATAAATACTGAAGTCCCAAGGCAAATAATCCCGGTGAATCACGTGGGTTATGTTACGTCACAAGGTAATAAACGAGCTGTCAAACACATTGAATAGTTGTTTATTTCCTTGTTTTCAATCACTTGAGCAAAGACGGAATAAAAATTTAATTATTTTTTTAACAGCAACATTATTTCTTTCATTCAAAAGTTACTGCTAAACTATTAACCTCTTAGTGTCACCTTTCTTAACATGATTTACATTGTTGATTCAGTGAAATACCCTTTCATTTGTGGTCTTGCACCTTGGTCGCATTCGTGTGCAAACGACCAATTAGTGACTAATTGTAAACTTTAGATATCGAGTAGGTACCTACGTGCATCTTCGGGCAAGATCGTCCAACTTCGGTATTTAATACAGCCTAATTCGTCAGGATAGCTTGCATAAACAACGAGTCAGATATCCAAATTCATTCAAATGAAACCTTTCCAAATGTGGGCTAACGACTTAGTCCAATCGTGCCTTAATTGTATAAAACTGTTTTGCTGATTCGTTCCAATGAAATATTTATAACTCCCCATTCAAAATGTTGTTTGTTGTCAAACCAAGGTGTCAATTCTCGCCACATTGTGTTCAAACCACAGATTCAATTTGTTATCCCGATCACACGAACGCTTGTCAGCAAATAGTTGTGCATGGATTGTCTCGCTTCAAGAATATCGTCGACTGGCTTCCAACATGGCAAGTCTTACAGTATGTCTGTTGAGTCAACACCCCAACGATTATTTCAGTCGAAAGTGAGGTAGAAGCTTTATATTCCCTTCGTATTGAAGGTATCTTGGAGGTATAAAAGGAAGTGAAGAAGTTTTGAGCTCTGTTTTTCAGGTGGTAATGTTTGCTCTCGAGAATATTTTCCACGTAAAGTAAGATAAATTTATTTATTTTTGCCTCATGTCAGTTTTATAAAATTCAGCTTACTTACCTCGGCGGATCCGGGGCGTGTCGGGCGATGCAAGTGAGATTTATATCAGAGCCAGCTCTCACAAATAATTCTGGTCCTGAGAGTATTTCTGCTTTAGATACTGCAACAAATATTATTTCTCTTTAGTTGCATTGCATATTAAAGTATTTACTTAGAGAATGGTAGCGAGCGGAGTGTTCAAAAGTTTCTCAATGTCGATTTGTCTAGTACTGTCAACGTTTACTCTGGGGGATGGTTCGCTGTCTCGACGGAGCCAATTGCGTCTAACAGTTATATAAGTCTACATTTCGACTCATTTACAATTGTATTAAGGAGAAGTTTAGTAGTTAATTTATCTTAATTAGCGAGCACCTGCTGGAATGGGATGAAGATTGATTCTAAATTCAGTTAAGTTATATTAAAATGTTGGAAATTGATCGGAGGAGAAAGAGTTCTCAGTAGAGGAACCTATGAGAGTAAATAGGAATTAAGACGTGAAACAATTGCATATTGCATGGGGAAAAATTAAGAATAAAAATACCTTAAATAAAGTCACTTAGACTTACACTTTCAAGATAGTTGTAGTCTTATCTTAGTTTTATTTCCATGTTGGTTACCCTCAACAATTAAGACATTGTATTCTAGTATGCTCTCAACAGAAGTTTACATGTTCTTCTTCTAATTATTATTTTAGTGTCTGTATGACACAAATTTTGTCTTGTTGTCAGATTTATGTCCAAGTTTGTAATTTGCAAGAAAGATGGTGTGGTATGTCCTGTGAATGGGTTTCATGCTGGCACTAGGTTTGCCACATTATTTTTGAAGCTTATGTTATAAAAAACACCTTTACTATAATATTCTTTCGCTATTAGTATAGGTAAATATATGAATGCAGATCGATTTGTGAGTTTGACGTAAAATTGTTATTCTACTTACCAACAACAGTCAGTCTAAACGACAGACTAATCTTAGGTTCAGTGGACACCTGACACTCGTAGGAACCGGAGTCGCGGGGCTGCGCGGGCGCCACCCGTAGCGTCCATTCGTCTGAGTTGTCAGTGTGTAGTGCGGCGAAGCGAGCGTCGCTGCTGTACGTGTGGACACCCACGGTGAGGATATGGAGGTCACGTTTGCGGATCCATGATACCTTAGGACAAGTTGGAAAGTTGAGGTAATTATTTTTTTCTTGGAACACATATTTCTATGAGGTATATTCTATACTCAATATTTTATTGCATTCCATAATGTGTACATAATAGTTGGTATGTTATAACATCGGATCAATTATGGACCCTGTCGGGCACAGCAAAGTTATAATAGTAGGAGAGAGGAAGGATGAAGGCGCTTTTTACTAAGAGAAATAATAATTTAAATGTAACATTATAATAGTAATATTTGGTATAATTTATATTTTATTTACGTATTCACATAAGTTATTGGTTGTTTTGGTTTACGTCCGATTCTTGGACTTGCTGGGTATTCACAAAATATTTCATAAGAATCGGAGAACTGTTCTATTATGTTGTATAAGTTTTAGCCGGTTTGGCATATTACTTCCTTAAATTAACGCATCAAATAAAGAGCTTGTTGTTTAATAATACCAGCATTAAATGTCGATCTAAGGTTTAGCTACGCTAAAGGAGGTTAGTCCGCGCATAGGTAACCATTTTTACATATCAAGACTCCTCTATGCCTCGGAAAGCACGTCAGGCCATCGGTCCCTGCTGTCATTTGTAGATCTTTAACAATCGTTGCGGGTAGAGTAAACAGTCCGAAAGTCTGACAACCAGTTTAACCAAGGGGTATCGCGTTACATTAGTTACAGTTACCTACTGGGTTGTGGAGATCAGACAGCTAGTTAGTCGCTCCATTTAAAACACTGGTATTCAGCTGCATCCGCTTAAACTGGAAGCCGACCCCAACATAGTTAATAATAATAATAATAATAATAATAATAAAGTTTATTGGACAAAAACAAAACTTAGCCTACTACAGTTTCAATACTAAAAACATAAGATATAAGAGGCTTCTAACCTAAATGAACTCCTGATTTCCAAACTAGGTAAAAACCTGTATCTTGGAAATCAGTGCTCTTTCAATGAACATAACTACTAGGACTCTTACTTAGATAAGGAGTAACTAAGATACATCAGTACTGAAAGAGTAAGACCAAAAGAAAAAACAAAAATACAATTACAAATTAGTGCGATAGTAGGGTTTATTTTATAGCTTGAGTTGGGAAAAGGCTAGGCAGATAAAGATTTTTTTAGGTATATTCTACTCTATTATTAAATTAGCGCATCAAATGTGCAGTAAGCGTTACGTTGGTGCTAACAAAACCAGTATAAGCTGGTCTCACACACTGTTGGAACTCCATAAGTAGGTAGGTACTATTCTAGGTCAACTCAAAGTCAAAGTACCTATAGCCAACATCTACTCTGTAAAGCTAATTATTTCGAACAGAACGATATATAATGTTGTTACCTGAGTAACTCACCCAATACAATAAAATCGGTGCTACAGGAAACTACATACATATAAATAGCACCAATACGAAGGTTCTTTTAGTACATATCCCCAGAAAAGAATATAATCGTCACACGTATCGTTGGGAAATTCAAGAAAGGAAACATAAAAGGCGTTCCAATCAATTTTCCGATAATAAGTTCATATCTTATTAAAGACTACCTACGTTGAAAACAGCCATTCCCGTATACAATATTCATAGTTTGTAATTAGCCCTATAATTTTAATTGGATTTTAGAGTCCCGTAACTCCGGCTTGTCCGTTTGTATGTACACATGCCAGCATATCAACCTACCCCTAACTGTCAAATTTTGACAATTGAACATGAACCTTCTGTTTGACATAAAGTTGAAAAACGATCAAAGAAATTTGACACATTGGGGTAACTTGACGTGCTGGCGTCTGTAATATGAAACCCTTAACTGGTCATGGTTCATCACGCATAAATCTGTTCATTATTAGTATTTTTTTATGGAATTTCAAAATTGTTTATGTAACCCAAAAATAAGCTATTACTTAACAAAACTTATTACACGTTGTTTGTGAAATCTTTTAAACAGAAACACACATGTCTCGGTGGTGCAGTTAACTTAAACTTGGAGTAAACAACTTGCGGTTAAAGCAGGCGGTCTGTATTTAGTCGTAAACTAGTTAAGTTGCGGAAATAGTCTTGAAACTAATATTTATTCGGTTGTGCAACGAAAATTGTTATGTACTGTTATTTTTCTTTGGTTTCGTATCTTTTCTGTTTTCCTATTGTATTGAAAACGAGATCAAGGCCAATAGTATATTATATAGTATCAGCCGACGTCACGCAGTTCCCCGCAGAGTTCCCGTTCCCGTGGGAATATAGGGAAAAAAAGTAGCTTATGTCACCCGGGCCGAAGATTTTTTGTAAATGGCCAATTAGTTTTTCAGTTTATTCGTTACATACAAAAATACAAACCTTGCTCCTTTATAATATTATAGTTTAAACAAATACACTAGTCACAAATGAGCATCAATACTCTCTCTCTTCCTCTGTTATCCGACAAATAGTATAAATGAGAAAGATTTTCGATATTTATGTGTGTGCTTTAATAGCTTTACAGGTTTGGATGTTTTTTAAATACTTCAAGCACACAAATGTACAGAGGCAGACTTAATTCCATAGGCATTTTCTACCAGTCAACGTCTAGGTCACGCAGAGATAAACAGGTACAATTCCGTTTGAATATAGAGTGAATATGAATATTGAATATGAAAAGGGAAATAATGTAATTATACATACGAGCGGAGCTTTAGATCACGTGTACCTTACAAAAACAAAAACTCTTATCTCTCAAAATACATTTTGCTATGTGGTGAATCCTGGGTGATATTTACATGTGTATATAATAAATATATGATACACAAAAAACTTAAACACACGAACATATTAAAAACACTAAGGGAATATGCACATGAGGAAGCACATTCCTAAGATTAACACATAGGCTATTTTTTACCCTAAAAAGTGATGTACCTACGTATTATAATAATGTTGACTTTTTAACAGCATAGAACATCGCATGACACAACTAGCAGCAAATAAACCAGTTATATTTAGCCGTTCTCATTATTCAATTATAAATTAAACCCTGGATAGGAACATTAGTGCTAACACTTTCAGCGACCACAACCCGTTCCATTATTAATGAAGCTTTGCGTCGGACAAGCGTTAAGAGTGCCTATAAACACTTACATTTAAAATGTGCTTGTAGTTTCCGCAACTTGAGACAGAACATGCTCTTTTTATTGTATTATTAGGAATGTGGTGAGTGATAAAAGCTTTTTATTCAATAATCAAAAATGAAAAACTGAGTAGTAGTTCTTAAAATGCCCCATTTAAAGACCTAAAACTCAAACCTTTCGAGTTAGAGTAGTGTAAAGAGATTATAAACAAAAGAAAGAAAAAAAACATCGTTTATTTGGACCCACAGAATATAAAACTAAAGAACCAACAATATAGATAAAAAAAAAACAATAATAGACTAAAAACTTAAGACAAAAAAAAGACCTTTGCGAGACCAAAAAGGCCCCTATCCCAGCAAAAGTGATAATGGCACACATAACCTACATCAAAGACATTCAATACCTATAGACCGGACATCACGAACAAAATTTTCGTCCGAAAAAGTGTGTCCTGCTGGATACAAGTCTATGAGTTTTTTGTAGTACGCTCCGCTGCCGCTCCAATATTCATATATTATTCTAGATGGCGTTACTGAGACATGGGATCAAAGTTTTTCTATGACATTTCCTTGACATGCCCCCTCTATAGTATTATTAAATCTCTTTGACCTACATGAAGAAAGTCCTTACCTATATTATATTAGACTCTAAGAAAGTTGAACTGACTTGTGTAAAGCACAATCAACGCTATTCTAAGTTTGAAATAATTATCGCGTATAAAAATAGATTAGATATCAATTGCTCATTATTCTTGTACGCTAGATTATAATTAATTATTAAGAACCTGGTTTTTTTAATAGAAGATATACAGTTTCTTTTCATGTTTTTGTCTTATTAGTCATAATTTAATTAAATTTAAATCTGACATGGATTGAAGTACGTACTTTTGTAAAGATTTTCCGATAGTTATTTTATGTTTTCATTTACGATAAAACTGAAAATAAATAAGCTGTTTCTCTTACATCTTTAATTTTATACTTTAATCTAGATTAAACCATGTGAAATCGAATTTACGTTCTGTGATTTTTGTTTGACATCCCATCTTAAAATAAATGATAACAGTTTATAGGAACTGTTATTTTTACTACACAAACAGTTCCAAAATCACTGTTCCGAAATAACTGTACTCTGTGACGATTGCAGAACAGAACATTGTGTTAATCCTCGTGTTAGTCAACACATGGAGAGGCGGTCGTTTTAAACAATGTTGGTCAGCTCGAGCCTCTATTTAAATGCAACGCTAGCCAGGCACACTGGGGATTTGTAGCGACACAGTGTGTAATTTTCTCTTGCACTTACATCGCAATGCAGGCAAGGCAGAACACGAAGTTGCGCTAATGGGAAAACAAAATACAACATCAGTTTCGTTTTCCACAAAGGGTAGGCATGGATAACGGTACATCAACATTTTCTAAAACTATGTAGCTAACCTATTACCATTAAAAAGTCACTGCTGAAAAGTTCATAATTAGAATAGCTAAAATAGTCAGGAAGTAGATAAGGCCAAACGTTTTAGGGGACTATCTTTTATAATTTTGGACGTTCAAAAAGTGCTTATTCACACCCTAATTTAAGGATGTACCTATTGATTTTGGTCCTTTGCTAGAATAGTCTCACCCAATACAGCAGTTGAGTACCTACGCGAAAAAACAAATTGCTTCATCTACTTTGAAATCACAAAATATTAAAATCCATATTAATTCACATTGGTGGATTACCACCAATGTGAAATATAGACTCAACAATTTTAAAGCCGAAAAAAATTAAAAAATTCTAGATTTCAACATTTTAGGTGGGTCTTTAATAACTTTTCCATCTTTTTTTTACAGTTTTTTCTGAACTATAAATTCATTTAGTTCGAAGGCTTCAAAACAAGTACTTTGCTTTTGAATTAATTAGCGGCAGGATTGTGATATAATTCAGTTTAATTAAACTTTCTCGACGTTTCCCTTTATTATGAATGGAAATTTACTGACAACATTTCTCGAAAAGATCTTTTAGAACTGATTGTTGTTGCAGCTGATTTTGTTTCTTAGTTAAAAAGCAACGGGAAGTGGTGAAGGGCCGGTGTTTTGGGGGACTGCGTTTTTAAATCTTGATGTTAAAAAAGTACTGATTCTCAGCCTAATATGAATAAGTGACTATTGATTTTTATCTTGAATAAATGTGTTAACATGCAAGTGTGTATTTTTTTACGAATTATCTACAGTTGCAATATTCGTGGATACGTAAAAACTATCCACAATAGAATCATGTACGAAAGTCATGCTAGAAGTTGTGCGTCGATGTCAATTCTACTCCGTATTTATATTTTTTTTCAAATACCAGTAAAACACTAGGAAGTGGCGAAGGGCGGGCTTTATGGGGAAATATTGACGTTGAAAAAGTGCTGATCCTCAGCATAATTTAAAGAAATGATTTCAATCTGATTTTGATTTTGAGTGAGAAGACAAAGTTAAATAATTTATAAATTTCTGTTAGGCCTAATTTTTCAATAGTCAGATAAATTTTATCAGAAATTAAATAAATAAGGCGGTTTGACATTATTATCCGCAGTAAAGCAGTCATACCGCCATTTTTATTCCTCAGTTATTTGACCATTGTAAAGTTGGCTCTTAAACAATTAAAATATTTAAAATACACGAGCGTTTTTGTGAGTAAAATATAAAAATGATTCTTGTTGCCTCATCCAAAAGATAGTCACTAACCACACAAAAAAAGAATATTTCGTTTAAATTTAAAAGTGCAATGCTTTAGGGTGCTTCTACATAGTGCAAGTAGCTTGCGCATATTGAGGCACTTGCGCAGGTTGTATGCATCGTAAAACATGCACGGGTCTAGCGACTCGAACATCAAAGCGAGCCACCCGCGCAACTAACCCGCGTACTATGTGGCACGCGCGCGCATCCTTTGCACATGTAGCTCTTGATTAGGAGCAAATAACTTATGCGTACTGCTTGCGCATGTAGCCTAGGTCTTTACTTGCTCCAGTTATTTGCATTATGTACAAGTACAAGCGAGTAATTTGAACAAGTAGCGCTTGTTACTCATGCGTGTAACCCGCATCTTTACTTGCTCCAGCTACATGCACCGTGTAGAAGCACCCTTAGATTAATGTGCATGTACAGATTAATAAATAAACAAATATTATTTAAACTTGAAAACAATTTGAAATTTGAACACAAGCGACACGATACGTTTTTACCTTGCAGATAATCAAAACTCTTCAAAACTCCTAGTCAATTAAGTGTTGAAATTAAACAACAGGCAATTGTCGTTTAACGTTTCACTAATTACATCAAAAACGATAATAAGAGACTTTAATTATAGCCTTTATCAACGTTTACCTCCATTGTTATTCCGATTGAATTTAATAAAGATTTATTATTAAACAGCCGTTTTACAAAATCGTTCTTGGAAAATATGAACGATTCCCAATATTGTTTTATTTTATTTGATTTATAAGTTGGTTCAGTTTTTTTCTCGATTTAAAATTGCTTGCTCAAAGTACATTCAAAGGAGAATCATATTGGGAACAATGCGATGAGAAATTATGGGGTCAAAAAATAAAATACAACTGAACGAGAACTTTCTCCTTTTAAGAAGTCGGTTTAATTTAGCGGTTTAAAACTGCGTTTAGCAATAAAATAATAGCAATAAAATAATAAAATATGCCCGGCCCAATAGTTGAACCAATAAATAAAAAAACAGTTCAGGTTAGCCTCTATTTTCTTTGAAATTCCATATCACTAGGCTAAAATGTTTCCACTAACGCGGATTTGTAATTAACTGTAATACAACATAGATAACTGAAATTTAAAACATAACTGAGATTTCTTATTGATAGGAGCTTGTGGCTAAATAATAACAGCCGCACAGGTCGTTCGAAGGTTAAGCTACGCTTGACAAGGTTGGTCTGTGGGTGGGTGACCATTCATAACATATTTATCCAGACTCTTCCGTGCTTCGGAAATTACGTTAAGCTGTTGGTCCCGGCTGCCGTTTGTAGATCTTTGACAGTCGTCTGACAGTCGACCCCTTGGTATCGTATTACCCAGTAACTGGGTTGTGGAGGAGGTCAAACAGGCAGTCGTTCCATGCAAAACACTGGTATTCATCTGCATCCACTTAAACTCAGGCAGACCCTAACACAGATGATAACTGTGATTTCTTGCGATTAATGTAAGATCACTATACAGGGTGTAAAAAGACCTATCACATAGCCGATAACCACACATTTTGTACATATAATTAAGTAACTTTAACCAAAAAATAATGCTGGGAAAATACTTTTTTTTCATCTTTAAAAAAGAGATGCTTTTTACTGCGCGCATTGCATAGCGCGACAAGGTAACTCAACTTTCGATCAGCTGAGCGTATGGCCACTCGCGGTTGGTCGTTGACCCGACCGGCCCGCTTTTTTAGTAACCATTGCATTTTTGTAACTTCAAATGCGTAATTTGTTTTGAAAAATCGATAATTTTGATAATGTCTGTTCGGAAGAACTAATGCTAATGATACTTGGAATACAATTTTGAAAAAAAAAACGAAAAACAAATATTGCACTTTGACCTTCAATATCTCCAAAACCAGTGAATTCCTAGGTATGTTCTAGAAGAAAAAGACTATCCCAGTAATGGGTAGAATATGTAGTTTTCGTTTACGTTAGGGGTCTTATTACACCCTGTTTATTATTCAGCAAGATAATTTTCATTATTCTTTTACAGATGAGTTAGATTTCGTGGCAATTGACGTCTCCGTTGGTGGGTACTGAAATTGTCGGATCAAAAATTAATTAATGTTGCGAACCACCGATCTCCGCTTTCAAAGTCTTTGTTCCTAACAAATTTTGGAATACAAAATACTCTCTCATTATCACAATTTGTAAAAGCTTTTGTATTGTTCAATGTGGCTGATAGATGTGCTCGGCAAAGTGGAGATATTCGTTTATTTGTAACCGCGTTTGTGGATGACAGATTTCAGGTATTAAGAGCCAAAGACTGTAAAGGATTTAAATACGATTGAAATGCTAGTGAAATTTCAAAATATTTGCCTTTTTGACTACATTTAGATTGCAATTACTTCGTAACTAAGTATATAGCCTTCAGATGTGTCATCGGCCACACTTGCAGTTATTTAATTAGCTAACAAAATGCTTTGAATAACGCAACGTCTATGAGCGGTCACACTCTGAGTTCGGGTGTTAGCGAATTTAGCTATTAGGGTTTCTGCATAAAGCGCCGTTTTTCAAATTATTCTAAGTAATTTGTAAGTCAGAAACGTTTCTATACTAACTTCCCACAGCAACCCAATTACTGGGTAATACGTGTTTCTGACTGCCGTAACTTCTGAAAAAAATACACAATGTGACAGCCGAAATCAACGGATTAATATGCCTTCTGAAGCACAAAAGACCAGCTAGCATGGCCGGAGATATTCTATCCACGGGGAGAGGATAAAATACTATTCCCCTCTGTCATTTTTATCCACCCTCCGAGCATAGCGACATGGGTGGATAAACTATTCACGGGGATAAACCAGGGGAAACGCTTGTCCTCGAAATTATTGCCATTATAAGAAAAAAAATATGAAATTACACAATAGTCGAGAATGTCATGTAAACCAAAGTACTTTCATCGTTTTATTACATCTGTACTGGATATTTATTTTGTTTTGTTGTCAATTGGGATTGCTCGAATCGCGAAATCTTTCACTAGTCGCCATGCTATAAGCCGTGGATGAGTATCCACGTCTAATGTCAAAAAGTGATATAATTCTCTTTCCCCCTGTTGCCGTGCTTTGGCAGGTGGATAAGATAATTGTATCCCTTGTCAGTGGAAATAACCGGTGGATAAAAGTTATATCCCCAGCCCATGCTAGCCCTGCTGAGTGTTTCAATATGTAATTGGATGGTCAGTGGTCACCCATCCGCGGACCCGTGCAGCTGTTTTTATTCAACCACGATGAGATATTCGACATGAATTGATGAAAAATCGGATCACAAAGCTCTAGTAGAATCAAAACCAAAAATCAAATGGCATTAATCGAGCTAAGCTTACGCCGAATAAATCTTAACAAGAGGTCTCATCCCAAATTACAGTAATTTTAAACCGATTTCTGTAACTTGTCACGTTTTAAATCCAATATTATTGGGTAATACGTCTTGATCCCAACCCGAGGGATATATAGCAGCCCTTTTTTAACGGCTTGTGTACATAAATTCAGTTTTATCCCACATAGGGAGGCGGAACATTTACGTAACTTGGCTACTCGCTTTTATAGTTGGCATTGAGCGACGTGACAGTGCCGGCAGCTTCCACAAGCTTTTTATAACGCCTCAGATTTTCTACAATGTTCTCTAAAATACTTGTGTTGAAGAGAAATACTTAAAAATTTCATTAGAACTATTATTTATGGGCAGGTGTCTGTAACAATATCTACCGTGGGCGCTTACTATCCCACGCGTCAAAGTTATTTAATATGAGTCGTTATTTATGACGACATGATTCAACAATACTAAGAGTGTTTTGTCTAGACGTAAATTATATAGTAGTGTGGGATTCAGTGTCACATTTAATCAGTATAACCTGCCTATAATACCAGCCTATTACTGTCCCACCACAGGGCAGAGGCCTCTTTTCATACAGAGAAGGACCAAGGATTCATCGCCACGCTTGCTCAAGGCGTATTGGCGATTTCAGACTTATATAATTTTGTCCAGGTTTCCTCACGACGTTTTCCTTCACCGATATGAATGAATGATGTTTAGCTAAGATAAACCTAGAAAGTGAACCTAGTGTGTGTATGATGAGTTAAAAAAATTATGTACAATCTTACTTGTCTTAATTTGAAACACTACCTCGTGAATGACCCGTTGGTCCTAATAAGAAACTTTAATTTTTACGATATATTGTTGCTCAATACTTGTTGTATTGAGTATACTGATATGCAATGCTTGCGACTAACGAGTTGAACGTCGAACGCAAACGCTTAATTTGAAGGCATGTTGTGACATCAACCGCATTGGGCCCACGTGGTAGATGACGGCTATTGCCTTCCCACAGAGAAGAGGCCTGTATAATGGCTCTCCATACATACATATAATATCCGAACCGAGTTTTGTATGGAGAGTTGATTTTTATTTGTCTGTTTTCGAAAAAGTCGCAGAACAAATGTTGTTGTTTATGATGTTAGTAATCTACTCCTGCGAGGTAGTTGGTGTTTTACAAATAACCCTGTATAAACAACTCACAACCCATACCTGGATTTCTAAACAACAACAACCATTCATTGTTTTGACGACGGCGGTTGTATTTACTAATATTGTAAACAGGAAAAATTTGATTGTTTGTTTCTTCTAGACCGATTTGATTTTTTTACACTGGTAGGAAGCTACACTATTCCCGGGTAACAGAAGCTACTTTTATCCCTGTATTCCCACAGGAACGGGAACAACGCGGGTGAAACCGCGTGGCGTCTGCTAGTTCTAAATGTAAATCTAACTTCACTAATCACTAATCACCAATCTAACCACACCATCCATCCATCTTCACTAATCTAACTTCTGAATTCTTAATGTAAGAACCTAAATAACCAAACTCATTCCCTTCAGGCTGATTTAGGGAATCTAACAAATCGTTCACATATCATTGATTTCCCTGTTGTCTGTAATCAGGTGAGAATTCCTTGAAAAGAGTACAAATCTGCTGATGGAGGCGGCTTTCGGTAATTTGTCTCGGGGGAAATTCTCAGTAGCTTTCTTATTCGCAGTTACTTTGTATGACGATGTGGGCTAGAATTATTGCCTCGGTTTAAAATAAATGTTTTGGCATTTGTTCAATAAAATACGTATTTTGTTTCCTATACGTTTATAGAAGTAGGTTTAAAAAACTAACGTGCAATGTCAGAATAACAGCGTTTTACTAAATGGATGTGAAAGTGTGTAAGTGTATATTTGGATACATATATTATTACCTAAGGTAAAACAATTTTTCTATGTCAGTCTGTTTGTTTGAGGTAGGTAATCTCCAAAAACAGCTTGCTCAATTTGGACGGGACTATTACTGTCAGAAAATTAGTTGTAATATAACTTAGGCTTTTTTAATAAATCCGTGCACAAAAAATAACATTCGTTCAGGAAAATACGTATTTTGTTATATTAAAGAATATGTTATCAGGGAAATACGGAAGTCTCTAAGCCAATAAAAGAATCAATACTGAGTGGATATTTCCCCTGTAGCACGTGTAAGTAATTACATAAAATTGGTTTCCTCTAACTTGATCGGAATGCTGATAACCCATAAAATATTACATAAGCTTATTCAATAAACTTGGTTAAGTAATACCAAAGTTATCGGCTGTAAATATTTTATAAACAATTTAAGCTTACCTACCCAACCTTTCGCTGCTAAAAATATATTATATACGCTATTCCGCCGTTCCGAATTACACCGAACGGCCCTCCCTAATCTGTTTATTATGAACCTTAAAAACGCGACGAACAATTTGAACCGTTATCCAATAACCGGTATTCCGTTGTGACATGCAGTCATAACCGTTATTAACCGAGCTAAATCGTTATACAGAACGTATTTTATTTTTTTGAGAAATAAAACAAAATCGCCGTTGCGGCTGGCTTTGTTCCAAAATGTGCGGCTTCGTGGGCCACGACCCAATTCACAATGCTTTATTCGACGGCGAGACTCACGCGACACTTCCTATTGCACTTACTCCGGTCTGTACGAAAATCAAATCCCACATGCGGTCTGTTAAGCCGCATTGCCAATATACGCGCCCGCAGCTTGACTTCGGTCAAGACGTCTAATAGAATCCTTTTGCAGTTAATGTTTTCTATGTGAGTGTCTTGATGGTAGTGGTATCAGGCATCATCAAGGTCGGGAAAGTGTTAATACAGACGTGATGTTATATTTTTATAACTGAAGTTTGGTTTATTTGTTTCTTATTGCGTGATTTTTGCATAGAAAGTATGTTCTCTTTTAAGATCTGCGAGAAAAGCTGAGCTTTGCCGAGCTAGGCATGTGATTTTTTCCACCAGAACTGTACAAGTTAGCAAGCTGTGCGATGATGCGTAGTGGAATGCTGTGCGTGGAAGCGATCTTGTACAGACGCCAGCACGTCAAGTTACCCCAATGTGTCAAATTTCTTTGATCGTTATTCAACTTTATGTCAAACAGAAAAGGTTCATATTCAATTGGGAAAATTTGACACATAGGGGTAACTTGATGTGCTGGCGTCTGTACATACTCTAGCTTGTCAAGATAGACCGCAAACATTTTTTTCACATTTCTTGTACACATCCCTCGCACATCTCAAGTAAAACTGTACCCTAACTGTGTATAGCCGTAACATCTCTTTAGTAACTTAGGTGGCGAGGAAAAATCAAGCTATAAAAATAAAGTTGGGTTGTTGTGTTAGCCAAACACAATGTATTTTATATTTTGTGTGAAATGGAAGTAATTGAAAGGCAAAGGTGCCTTTACTTTTACTTTTACTGATGAGGGAACACGATAATCTGGCACTATTTTCCGTCACTAGAAGTGGTGAGTTACACGTCCAAAATTTTTTGATTATTATACAGACGCCAGCACATCAAGTTACCCCAATGTGTCAAATGTTCCCAAATTAATATGAACCTTATTCTGTTTGACATAAAGTTGAAAAACGATCAAAGAAATTTGACATATTAGGGTAACTTGATGTGCTACTAGGATTCTAGTTGGGAACCTACAAATTGGGCCAACGCAAGAAAAAAATAGCATTAAACCTTTAAAGCATGACTCCGTAATACCAGGATTAGAATCAATTCCATAAAGTCCTGAACTACACACATCAAAAGTGTCTAGGGATCAACATATATTTTTGCAATAACTTTTCTCCTGATTGATATTAATTAAAATTTTCTTTAAGGATTCATCAAATAAAGTGTTTTCGTTTGTCACAGTAACGATAAACCAAGTCACTTTTGCATTAATAAAGAAATTTGCCATTTTCCTAATAAAGGGATTTTTGACATTTGAACCACTAACATTAAAGTTCGAAAAAAAGACTGAAATAACAGTTTTCTTTAAAATTTTATTGGGTAACTTAAACAATTAATAATCCGTGTTTCTACCGCGAACACTAACAACACAAGAACATCGGTTTGGCATACTCAAAATGAGTTCATCCAAATCACGCTGTGGAATGGCCGCCCATGTTCGTTGCAACAACAAAAAAAGGTCTTCTTGCGACTGGATACCCTCCATATTCGGCAGAGCTCTTCTCTGTAGCATATCCCATGCATGCTCAATCGGGTTCAAGTCTGGCGACTGAGCTGGCCAGGGCAGGACATTGATGTTAGCTGCGGCGAGAGTCTGTCTTACAACTCTTGCGGTGTGCGGTCGTGCATTATCATGCATTAACTGAAATAAGGGACCGATTTGCACTTGTAGAGGAACGATGACGTCTGATACAATCGTCTCAGCATAAATTTGAGCGTTGAGGTTGCCTCTGATCCAAATCAACTCAGTTCTTCCGCCGATCCAAATACCCGCCCATACCATACCATGATGGTTCCACCACTATAAGGATGGACTTCCTGGCAGGATTTTAATCGCTGTTGGCGTCCAGGGGTTGTCCAGTGTCGTATACGTCTTGTATCCGGTCTCATACCAAAACGAGACTCATCAGAAAAGCACACGAAACGCCATTGTTCTTCTGCCCAATTTCTGTGTTCAAGAGCCCATTGATATCGAATCCTACGATTGTGCATTGCTATAGGTGGTACCCGTAGCGGTCTTCGGGAATGAAGGTTCACTTCATGCAAGCGGTTTCTGACTGTTTGGTCGCTAATTAAGTTCCCTGAAGAGTGATGAAGCCTCACGAGTTGTAAGACAGACTCTCGCCGCAGCTAACATCAATGTCCTGCCCTGGCCTGCTCAGTCGCCAGACTTGAACCCGATTGAGCATGCATGGGATATGCTACAGAGAAGAGATCTGCCGAATATGGAGGGTATCCAGTCGCAAGAAGACCTTTTTTTGTTGTTGCAACGAACATGGGCGGCCATTCCACAGCGTGATTTGGATGAACTCATTTTGAGTATGCCAAACCGATGTTCTTGTGTTGTTAGTGTTCGCGGTAGAAACACGGATTATTAATTGTTTAAGTTACCCAATAAAATTTTAAAGCAAACTGTTATTTCAGTCTTTTTTTCGAACTTTAATGTTAGTGGTTCAAATTTCAAAAATCCCTTTATTAGGAAAATGGCAAATTTCTTTATTAATGCAAAGGTGACTTGGTTTATCGTTACTGTGACAAACGAAAACACTTTATTTGATGAATCCTTAAAGAAAATTTTAATTAATATCAATCAGGAGAAAAGTTATTGCAAAAATATATGTTGATCCCTAGACACTTTTGATGTGTGTAGTTTCAAACCTTCAAAACTGAGACAAAAATTTTGTTTCATAACATTCATGTTACACTGAAGGTAAGTGGTAAGTTACACGTCACAAAAAATTCAATTACGTGGCTTTTATACAAACTTGTGGCCTAGTAAACTTCACACGCAAAAATAAATAAATCAAAATAATCCTTGTGACTCCGTAATACCGTAAACAGAATCAATTCCAAAAATTCTTGAACTAGTTATACACACAAAAATAAAATAAATTATTTTATTTTTTATTTTATAGCGTTAACACACACATAAACTCACGCTTTCTTCGCTTAGGCACCAACTACAGAACGCCACCTCCGCTACGAACTTTACATTCTCTTTTTGCTTCGTATACGTTCATGTTGATATTACTCTTGCGAACTACACACCCGACCTTTTTAAGAACATCATTAAGGTCATTTTAATCGAATTGACGTTGCGTATGACCTGTATCATCGGTCACGGTTCTACACGCTTTTAATAAAGAGCTGGTGGCTAGAATAACAGCCGAACTGGTCGATCAAAGGTTAAGCTACGCTTCATGAGGTTGATCCGTGGATGTGTAATCATCTATACATATAATAAGACTGTAAAAAAACTGTGTCTGTACATTGAATATATTTAAAAAATAATAATTGAGGGGGGTTTAGAAACAGTAATAGAGCACGAATCCAAAAAAAAAGTCTGTCTGTTTGTCTGTTTGTCTGTTTGTTTGCACACGCTAATCTTCGGAACTACTGGACGGATTTGAATGATTTTTTTTTTGTTGTATAGATATTAAGTCTGGTCAACACATAGGCTATAATTTATCTTGGAAACTGGAACACCTGATGCAGAACCGCAACAGACCAGCTAAACTATAGGCGATACAAAAATGATCCCATAGCAAAAATTGTTCCACGTCATGAGCATTTTCTGCTGAGAGAATAAATTTGAAGATCCGGAACACCTGATGCAGAACCGCAACAGACCAGCTAAACTATAGGCGATACAAAAATGGCCCCATAGCAAAAATTGTTCCACGTGATGAGCATTTTCTGCTGAGAGAATAAATTTGAAGATCCGGAATACCTGATGCAGAACCGCAACAGACCAGCTAAACTATAGGAGATACAAAAATGGTCCCATAGCAAAAATTGTTCCACGTGATGAGCATTTTCTGCTGAGAGAATAAATTTGAAGATCCGGAACACCTGATGCAGAACCGCAACAGACCATCTAAACTATAGGAGATACAAAAATGGTACCATAGCAAAAATTGTTCCACGTTATGAGCATTTTCTGCTGAGAGAATAAATTTGAAGATCCGGAACACCTGATGTGGAACTTCAAGAGCCCAGCAGCTACACTATAACATATATTGGAATGACGTCTTAGCAAGAGTTAATCAGACTTATGAGCACTCGCTGTTGACGTATAAAAATCGAAGATCTGGAACACCTGTTGTGGAACTCCAAGAGCCCAGCTACACCATAACTCACATAGGAATGACGTCTTAGCAAAAGTTGTTCGGTCTGATAGGCATTTCCTGTTGACTTATAAAAATCGAAGATCAGAAACATTTGATATAGAAATTAAAACTATCACTAATTTCATTGCATAATTATAAAATAACATAAGTAGGAGGCACTACGCGGTGAAGGCGGGAACAGTTCAGGACTGATTTTCGATGACGATGGTATATCGTTGAAAATTGGACTCTACTGGCTAAAACTCCCATTTTTTTATCGTATGCCTTCGGGCTTATGTTATTTGAGTGTTTAATTTCCTTTTCCATTTATCTTCGTTACACGGTAGCTTACCCGGTAACGCAGGGGAGCAGCCACTTAGATTTTTATTGATCAGGTATCATCACAATAAAACTATAACCATGCCTAGAAAGAGGTCAAATTTTTCCCAATGTTCCAAAGGTGCTAAATGATTAAAGACCATAAGATCCCAACAATCTACCGAAGAGCGTTAGGAGAGACTTGATGCTGTTCGAGAACATGAGGCTGCAACTCGCTCCGTGGAAACTTCTTGGGACCGCGAAGCACGCCTGCATTCTTAGCGTATTTACGCATCTACATCCAGGTCTCTAGGGACCAGTGAAGAATATGTGCGCGACTGACCGCTGATCGTGAACATCATGCACTGTCTCGCGAGTTGGAGACGTTCACGGAAAAAGCATGACGCTTGAGTTTTCAGCGTATATACGCATCGACTCTAGAGATAAGTGGGGAAAGGAGATGCGCGACTGACCGCTGATCGTGAACGTCACGCAACATATTATGATGACCTAAAGTAAAAGAGATATAAAAACCCCCACCGCAAAAAAACAAAACATTTAAAAAGTTAAAAATAACACTTGAGCCATGAAATTTTACTTCACGTCGGGGTACCGCTTAAGTAAGGAATGTTCCTAGTACTTGTAGGTATGAAGGTACTTATTTAGACGGTACCCCGACGTTACGTAAAATTTCATGGCTAAAGTGTTATTTTTAACTTTTTAAATGTTTTGTTTTTTTGCGGTGGGGGTTTTTTAAATTTTTAATTTAATTTTTATTTTAAAATTTTTAAACGCATTAGTTTTGTTTTATAGAGTTTACAGTTATGAGATTTTTTCAGTGCATTGTATGTAGAGTCAAATTCTGGTTAAAACGAATCCAAACACGACATATCTGCTATTATTTTGTCAATAGTCTACCTACTGGTGTGCTGGATAGCCTGGCTGCAGCATCAGCTCATCCTGTTGCCATCAGTGCATTGTGTTTAGAATCAAATGCTGGTTGAAATGAATCCAAACACGACATATCTGCCATTATTTTGTCAAGAGTCTACCTATTGGTGTGCTGGATAGCCTGGCTGCAGCATCAGCTCATCCTGTTGCTATCAGTGCATTGTGTTTAGAATCAAATGCTGGTTGAAATGAATCCAAACACGACATATCTGCCATTATTTTGTCAAGAGTCTACCTACTGGTGTGCTGGATAGCCTGGCTGCAGCATTAGCTCATCCAGTTGCCATCAGTGCATTGTGTTTGGAATCAAATGCTGGTTGAAATGAATCCAAACACGACATATCTGCCATTATTTTGTCAAGAGTCTACCTACTGGTGTGCTGGATAGCCTGGCTGCAGCATCAGCTCATCCAGTTGCCATCAGTGCATTGTGTGCAGAATCAAACGCTGGTTAAAATGAATTCGAACACGATATATCTGCTATTATTTTCCCAAAAGTGTATTTGTCTGCTAGATATCCTGGCTGCATCAGATCAAATACACCATAATGTTGCTTATTAATATTACACACATGGGTGTTTGAAATTTTAAGACACGCATATGTTTGTAAGTAAAGTTAATACCCATAGACGTCTAAAATAGCAACGGTAGCTAACACAAAAGAGCTAATAACCTTGAAACGGCTGAACCAATTTTGATGAATTATGTCTAAGAACCATCGCAAGAAACCCTGCTTTCAAATAAAAAAAACCGCATCTAAATCGGTTCACCCGTTTGGGCGCTACGGTGCCACAGACAGACAGACAGACAGACAGACAGACAGACACACACACATAGCGGTAAAACTTATAACACCCCTCTTATTGCGTCGGGGGTTAAAAATGGTGCCATTGCAAAAACTATTCCACGTGAAGAGTGTTTTCTGCTGTGAGACTAAATTTGAAGATCTGGAGCACCTGTAGGGGAACTCCAAAGCCCAGAGACAATATAACATATATATAATAGAAATGGCGTCTTAGCAAAAGTCTGATGACATTTCCTGTTGACCAACAAAAATGAAAAATCTGGAACATCTTGAATCGTCTCGCGCATCCCATTGATTTCCCGTCCCCGGGCTTATAGAATTCGACATCAGATGTTTCAGATCTTCGATTTTGACGACCCCGTTGTCGCTGGCATAAGCAACAGGATCCGCGTACGAAGTCGCGGGCAGAAGCTAGTTCATAATATATCAAAAGTCTTCCGTCCCTCGGAAGGCTCGTTAAGCCGTGTGTCTCGACTGTCATGTAAATCGACAGTTTTAACGAGTAGTCAGAACACAAAAGTCTGACAATTAGCTAACCAAGGACTATGCCGTCAACCCAGTTGTGGAGGTCAGATAGGTACTCGTTTTATGTTAAACTATCGTATTCAACTTCGTCTGGTTAAACTGGAAGCCGGCCGTAACATAGTCAGGAGAAGGAGAAGGCTAGGAAATAATAATAATCCACAACATTGATGATTAATGTTGATGATGATGTTCTTAAAAAGGTCAGGTGCGTAGTACTCGCAACCGGTGTACAGGTCATTAAAGTCAGGCAATGTCCTTGTACGTTATCTCCTTTAACTTTGCCATAGTACTTGGTACACTTCACGAAACAGAAATACAAAATACAAATGCTATTTAAAAACATTTTGTCCCGTTTATTGTCAAAGGATTCTCTAGTTAAGAGCTTCCGGGTGATAAAGTCATAATTGAAAAGTATTTAAGGTCTGTCGTAACCCTAAGTTGTGTCATTAGTGATGTGAAAAGGATTAAGTGCGGCAAATCTTTTTGTTTTTATTTAGCGGAAAATTTTGTCTGTTTTAAATGTTTGGTTCTGTCATGTTGAGGGGATAATTGAAAGGTGAAAAGAAAAGGTATTTATTTCGCAATTGTGAGTAAAAAACGTTTGGAGGGGAACACCCAAGAGGTACACACCTTATTGGCAATGTTTACTAAAAGGGTAATTTGCGTAGCACTCCTAATAGAGATATCAATCCAAATTACAACAATGATTAAGTGGGAGACGGAAACCTAAACTAGACGTGTGGTCTGTGTTTCAGGATACCAGGTCTCAACCCACATCTTTTTCATTTTATTATCATGTTCAAAAATAAATACGATAAGAATAAAAAAAACAATAGGATAATAGTTTCAATTATATTGGTGATTGGTATTAGAACGTTTGAAATTAGTATATATAGTATACATACATAGACCTTATTGGTGAGGTTCTTCAGAAAGGTCAGGTGCGTAGTACTCGCAACCGGCGTGTGTGTATGACAACATGTATGAATGTAAACGAAGCAAAAGAAGTATGTAAGAATCGTAGCATATGGCGCTCTGTAGTTTCTGCCTACCCCCATGGGAAAAAGGCGTGAGTTTATGTATGTATATGTATGAAATTAGTATAAACCTACAATTTTGGGATAGCAAAATACCCAATTGAAAATGTTATTTCTCATTTGTAATGACTAAATTTAAATAAGGAAGTAAATAGATTCTGCAAGGATCGCAGCTGCTTGCGTTCTGTAGCCTCTTTCTATCTCCATGGGAATTTAAAGTAAATGTTTTATTCTGTTAAAAGTCCAGATAAAACTAGCGGTATATATAAGTTAGTCGGTAGGTACGAATTGTTATTCGTACCTTTACAGGCGTGATGTGCTTAACGTCGCGTGCTACCGACAAATAGAGACTTTGCCACATTCACCCAATTTTAACGGTGCCTGTGTTCCAAAGTTATGACTATGGTGTGCGGCCAAGTTTTACTGAAATGGTTTCGTTGGTTTTACTATGTAATTTATTGTTTGTTGAATCACGATCTTTAGATCAACATAATAATTTATATTCTCTTTTTTTGTTGTCGAATGGTTGCTAGTAATTGCTATAGGAACCTATTAAATGTAACTGAAGTAATGTATTAATTTATCAACTTTTTGACTAGTAGGTATATTATTTAGATATTACATAATTATCGCAACAGACATTTGAATTATTGTATGCCTAAAGGCGGGTCATACATGTACTTCAATATTATTATAATATTAAAGTACATGTATGTATAATAAACTGTAACATCATATTATTATTTAGGTACCTGTGAACCACAAAAAAACAGTTTAAATTTGAATTAATTTGAATGATTTTTACATTGTCTTGTGAGTCGTCAGCGCTACTGCTGAGACTGACTCGAATGTAGGGTCGGGAAATGTTTTTTTGGTTTTTACATTTAATTTAACACAACATTTAAGATTCCTGGGTAGCTCTCTACCCAGGAATCTGAAATGTTGTGTTTTTATTTATTATAATTAGGCTAAGAATCAGCACTTTTTGAATGTCAAGATTTACGTAAGATAGTCCTCTAAAACATTTCGCCCGCCCTTCATCAATTCCTAGTGATTAGGTGAGTGACAAATTAAGTCCCAAGTAATAGAAATACTGACTTAAATCCAACGTCTTCCGCCTCACACCTGTGCTGGGGGTCACGAGAATAGGAGAAACTTCTGCAACCCCCAACTGTAGCCGGCTCTGTGGGCTTCGCCAGGCCAACGGGGGGAGTGAAGTGTTTGGCTCTCCCCGCAACGTCTAAGAGGGGGGCTCGCAGAACATGTCACGCCGCCACCTCGGGTCCATATTGAGGGATGGAGGTCCCATCCCATCTGAGCCCGTCGCCCTAGAACCCTACCTTCACCTCTAGTTTCAACCTCAGGGAATACAAGCGTGATGTTGTGTTTGACTTTCCCAATCACATTTTATAAACCTTGTTCGTTCACTTTCCAGAAGTAAAGTTTCCTTCTGGAAATTGAACGAACAAGGTGTGAAACACGGAACATTTTCGTTACGTTTTACAGTTGAGCGGTTATTTACATAAAATTGTTGACATAGGACGCTATCGACCGGCAGAATGTTGTTAAATTCTAAATAAACGACGCCCTTAGCGGGTATCAGCGACGCGTTCAAGGTTTATTTTTAACATGTTTCAAATTTTATGACGCATTTCTCGTGCCTAATCTGTGAATAATGTCCATTATAAAACAAGACCTATCGTTTTAAGCGTTTAAATATATTACAAAAATCATACATCATAATTCTGCCTAGCCTTTTCCCAACTACAATATAATATTCCACAACTTTAACTCTACGCCATTTAGTTCCAAATTAATCAAAGCTTATGCTATGAGTTCCAGACGACTGATAAACATACCAATATATTTAATTTTGTAAATACATACATATTATAGATACATTAAATCCAGACACAGAACATTGATCGTGCAAAAACATTGTCTTGTAGCATAATTCGGCATAGCGACTAACCGATAGTGGCCCTGACTGGTCTAGCAACTAGAACAAAAGATCAGTCAAAGTTATTCCAGTCTAAAATGATTAAGTTGATTACTGTATAGCGATTGTAAATTATTATGGATATGTAATTGAATTTTAAATCATCTAAATCTATAAATGTCTTTTAAATAAAAGTAAAAAATAAGTAGAAGAATCAGATTTGTATAGACAGTAAACATTTTTATTCTTAGTGATATTGGATATAAATAATTTAAATTGTTATTCTTTCCGATGTTGCACCTTTAGTACTAAGATTTTTCTTTTGTTTCTCTTGTAAGTGAATATTGTAAAATTCTTTTACAGAAATAAATTCTTGAAACCGAATTGACACAGCTTTGGATGCAAATTTTCATTTTAAGCTCATTTTTTTACTAGTAAGAGTTTAACTTGTATGAACTGCCTATCTGATATCTACAAGCCAGTGATTGAGTTACACAAACTTCCCTTTTGTCAGACTATCCGGCTTTTAACTACACGTAACGACTGTCAAAGAGTTAAAAACGTCAACAGAGACCAGCTACGTAACGTTATTTTTAATTCACAGTCACCCATCTTTGGACCAACCTAGGCAAGCGTAGCTTACCCAGTGAAAGACCCTTGCGGATGATTTATTTGAAGTAGTAGGTAGATAATAATAGTAACGAAAATATGTTTAACAGTACTCACCCATTAGTTAAGTGCGTCGACATATTTGGCGCGAGAATAAACAGCAATTCTTTTCGTCTATTTCTCGTAAATATCTAACACTAAAATCGACAAAACTTAGTCGAAATACTCTTACTTTAACTCTTTGTCTTTCTATCTGTGTCAATGCCACGGCTATTTTCGTTGAGAGCATTCGAGGTAGAAAAGCTCTGAGCTTCTAGACTCTGTTACCTATTGTGTATTCTTTAAAAACTTCAGTAGGTACGTCCGTTTTATTAAAGCAAAACTTTTACCGTATGCTTTGCTGCATTGGATCAATCCGCTTGTTATATGAAACAGCGAAAATAAAATAAAGGTTACATGTTAGAACTCTTGGCAGGAGTAATAACTCACCATGCTACTACCCCTATTTAACTGATACTGCTAGCCTGGATCATCCCACTGCTGGGCAAGGCCTCTTTCTGTGAATTCCAGTTTTTTCGATCCAAGGCTAAAGTGGGCCACTGATCGTATAATATGTCCAAGTTGTCCCGCCATCTTCTTCTTCCCTATCTAACTGACTCACCTAATTTCTTTTAATAGGGTATTCATCATTTTTACACGGATTTAAAAAAGGAGAACGTTAAAAAATGTTCGACTAGGTGCATGTATTTTTTTCACCGATTTTGCCGTCAATTGGTACTTCTAACTTACTTGAAAAAATATGCAAAATCGGTCCACAAATCGATTTAGCATATTTTGTCAAGTAAGCTTAAGACAATGTAGCTTGACTTAAAAACGCGAACGTGTAGAAGAGCTATTTATATTTTTCGTGACTACAAGGTTTATCCCATTGTAAAAGTTGTTTATAGTGATTAGTACTAAAACAATATTGCATAAATGTCTAGACTGGCGAACTTTACAACTACCTAAGAAAAGCACTATAGAATTGAAATTAATTAGACAACGCAACACCTTCCAATGAAATAACTTAAGTATTTTCCAGAATTTATGGGGCACATACAAACTATAAATCAAATTTATGCTTCCTAATAACGGGTAGTATGGCGTCGTAGATGACTTGAGTCGACTAATTAGCAAAGTTATTTATATTTAGCGGACGCCGGATAGATGGCACTTGTAACAATATACCATCTCAGAGCGGAGTATATTCTTGTACGCCATTATTGCTCGATGTCATGGCGCGTAAAATGTTTTTCTTTTAAGATATACGACGTGACGTCAGTCCGTTGTGAATAGGGGCTTTTATCCTACTTTAATTGGGACAACATTTTATAGAACAAAAGATCATGTTCTGAAAATTTAGTGTCATTTGATATAGAGACAGTCTTATCTATAGGTCATTACCCTTGAAACGAGTAGTCAAAACCTCGATAATCTGAATACTAGCCTAATTATCCAGGGTTAATTACCCAGTCATTGGCATGGTCACCCATCCACACACCGACCTTTTCATGTACAGACGCCAGCACATCAAGTTACCCCAATGTGTCAAATTTTCCCAATTGAATATGAACCTTATGCTGTTTGACATATAGTTGAAAAACGATTAAAGAAATTTGACACATTGGGGTAACTTGATGTGCTGGCCTCTGTACAAGTAAAACCTAAAATCAGATGCGAATACCTAGTAAGCATGAATACATACATAGAAACGCTCCTCATTAAAATTTAACACTTCCTCGAGAGTAGAGGCGAATGTCTCTTGGAATTTACACCTTAATAATAAATTCTAATCGCATGTATGTAACGCCTGGAGAACGACGGGGTATAGAAACCACCTGCTATGTCGGACATGGAATACTGGAGCAATACATTGGAGACATAAATCCTGCAGCACTTACCTCATACACAAAATTGAGGATAGTTATAGCCTTATCCAAACAACTATTATTATAACGAGGTAAGTTTGGTTGTGAGTGATGTTGTAGGGCGTAATTTCTCGATCTCCTAAACCGTTTTAAGAAATTCTTTCACCAAGAAAAAGCCACATTACTTGTGAGTGTCATAATCTTTATTTTATTTTTAAAACTAAGAGGGCAGAGGAAAACAAGATGATATAACAGGTGTGGTTTAAACCTAATTTGATCCTAGTGCGTCAGAAGCGAGGCGCTGAAGTTCATCCACAACTAAATACCCAATACTTTTACTTTTGTTTTATACTCGTAGAAAAGAGTAGCACTAATAAACTGTTCTATAAAAAAAAAAAAACTTTTTATTTCAGACACACATTTTTGGTCCATATTTTTTATCAGTTACATTCATTATTGTACTGTATTATTAATTTATTTGTTTATTACATTATTATTCATGCTTTATTTCTCGGGACCCCTGGGTTCCGTACCTTTGGAAGGCGAACGAGGGGTCGAAACCAACTCGTAGAGGCCCATTGTCGTCTTTAATGAAATGAGGCACCAATTGCAGATTTCCCTGTATGCACTAGACAAGTGCACCTAAGTCTGATAGACCCATCCGCCTCCCCGGGCGGGGGACATCCATGAGGATTTTCCACAAAAGCTTAAATGGACTGGATACCTAGAACTATAAAAGATTTATATTATATTATGTAGGTATTGCATTTATAGTTATGTTGTTGTTGTTGTTGTTGATGTTGCTAAGTGTTTGTTTGTTAGTTGTGTTGTATTTTTTTAGTTATAGTGATACTCTTTTCTTTCTGGGCAAAGTGTTCAACGATTATCTGTCAAATTCCTAGTTTCGTATTGGCGTATATCAGAAGATTTCATATGTTAGTGGGTGGCGGGCTTATCATAATAATTGGAACTTTTTAGGGTTCCGTAGTCAACTAGGAACCCTTATAGTTTCGCCATGTCTGTCTGTCCGTCCGTTCGTCCGTCCTCGCTTAATCTCCGTGACCGTTAACACTAAAAAGGACCAATTATTATGATAAGCCCCCCACCCACTAACATACGAAATCTTCTGAAACCGACGTAACAAGAATTCTAAAATCGTAAGTACAGTCACGCGAAGGATGCTTTATATTAAATTCCTCCATAGATGAAGGTGGCATTAATATGTGGGATTTTAGCAAACAGCTATCCAAAAGATATTTAATATCCTGGCGTTCCGTGCCTTCGTGAATTTTGACTTTGATAGCACAATATCGAGAAGTATTACTCACAGTGCAGTACGCTTGTTGTAAGACTCATGTAAATGGAAAAGGGGTCGGTATTCATTTCGCGATCTCTTGATATTTGCCCCATATTGTTAAGTTCAAAGTGTAATATATGAATTCATAGTAGACTTGAAATTAAATCTCTGCACCAAAACGTTTTTAATTTGATACTTTTAACTTGGACGTAACCCGAGTGCCCAGTAAAATTTTCCATCGGCGAAAAATATTAACTTGAATTCTTCAGAAATGAAAAGTTGTATCCAGTGCTTAACCATTCCGGGGACGTATTTATTTATTTTATTTTATTTTTTAAGAAAACTTTCAGCTAATGTACAGTTGATAGATCGTGAAAATAAAAGCTAAGCTTAGTTTAATTAAATTTTTCACTGACAATATTAGTGCTAAATTACAAGCTCCTAGAGCCTTATTAGGCTGTGCGCTTTCTATGAGCGAATTATTATCTGTTTTAAATCATTAAGTATTAACCTACTAATTGCGATCTCTAACTGAGAAATGACGGATGAAACGAAATGAGGGAAGGGCCGTCATAGCTGGACAAAAACACACCTGACCTGGGGCTCGAATCTGCTATTGCGATAGTGTCTCATGACCGGTCATTGATCGAATATTTGACAACTTTGACAGTTTTTGTATGGGAAATGTGTTATAAGTTTGACGTTATACGTCAAAAATCGATCATTGAACGGTCATTGAGATACGATTGCAATAGCAGACTCGACCCCCTGGTGATGTTCTTCAGAAAGGTCGCGTGCTTAGTACTGGCAACCAGCGTGCGTGGTGACAAATGAACGAAGAAACAGAAGTATGTGAAAATACTTCTATGGGAAATAATCGGGATGTAAGTAGCTGAGATTTTTCTAGCCACAGTTATTTGAATTTACCGCAAAAATATTGAAGTTAAATACCATAATTATTGGCTCGCCCTTTATAGTACAGACGCCAGCACATCAAGTGACCCCAATGTGTCAAATTTCTTTAAACGTTTTTCAACTTTATATCTGTAGCAGTCAAAACTCTTAACCAGTCAAAAGTACTATTGACTAGCCAAATCAGTCAAAAGTACTTTTGACCGTATGCTTTAGTCACTAATACTTTTGACTAAAATAACAGTTAAAAGTACTTTTGCCTAATGGAGCTGGTTAAAAGTACTTTTAACTAAGTGATTCCGTCAAAAGTGGTTTTAACCGGTTTTATCAGTCAGGTAAAACTGTTCATGGTTGGCGAATCATGTGGCTTAGGTTAGGTTAGAACCATGACCATTAGCCAGACCCCTTAGTGCTTTTGACTGATGTTTTAATGCAGTTAAAACTACTTTTGACGACGAGCGTCAGTTAAAAGTAGTCAACCGTAAATTTGCAGTCAAAAGTACTAATAACCAAGAATTTTCAGTCAAAACCACTTTTGTCCAACCTGTTCAATTTTGCTAGTCAATAGTACTTTTGACTGGTTAAGAATTTTGACTGCAACATATCAAACAGAATAAGGTTCATATTCAATTGGGAAAATTTGACACATTGGGGTAACTTGATGTGCTGGCGTCTGTACACTAACAAACTTCTAGATATAGACACCCAAGCAAAACCTCTTTCACTACAACAGATTATTAAAAGTTTTCCAGCTGAAGCAACTACGAGACAGTTGCCATTAAAATAAAATGCAACGTTTATCTCTACTCTGCATTTTATTGAGTGACCTCAATAATATTTTAAGACTCTGTAAGCCAAACTAGCCTTAAGGCTGTATATTGCAAAAGTTGGCATCGTCACGAATAGTAGTTAAATATTTCGTTGTCTTGATTAATTTAACAATATTATATCTACACTAATCTATAGTTCCTGAATGGTTAGGTAGAGTTGTAACTGTAGCAGGTACATTCAATGATATTATAAGTAAAAAGTGTAGATAGATTATAAGCGCTCAGCAAGCGACACGTTAAAATGTGGCTAACTAGCCACACTTGACCTCAGTGTCGCGTCGCGCTGTCAACGGACGCGTGCGTGCGTTTGTGTGCCGTTTTTGAAGATCGAATGTTATTTAGGTAACCTATCTACACCATTTTACTTTCTATTCTTCATTGAATACATTCAGGTTCGAATTACCAGACAAAAAAACTCAGTAGGTAACTTTATGCCCAACCAGGGGATCGAACTCAGGACCTCATGCTCAGCAGTAGTGCTTGTGACCACTAGACAAACAAGGCAACCAATTTAAAACTCTTACAGTATTTAATTAAAAAAATAAAAACCTCTTTAGTATACCACTCAGATCCAGCCGTTTCTTGCTGTCCTCTCCCAGCGACGCCCTAAGCCGAGGCCTGTACCCCAAAGGGGGTGCTGCCCTTAGCGTAGTCGCTTAGTTTTTAAGATTTTGCATCCTGGTTGGAGGTATTAATTTATTAAGTCATCTCCACAGGATTGCCCGCTTAAGCTGTACACGTCCTCTTCCAGGACACGTCAGCGAGATTCCCCACAAAAAAAAAACCTCTCTAGTTTCTATACTTTGAATATAGCTCTCTTTATTAAAATTGACAAATAATAAGCTAGCTTTTACTATCCTACTGCAGGACAAAGGCCTCTTCTTATGAAGAGCAGCAGGCCTAGCTATAGTACAAATTCAATTTCTGTTCTATTTCTATTACAGAAAGAAAATGGCGTATAAGGAATCTGCCCCCCTAGCCAAGTTACAAACGATTCGTATCCATTCTCTTTCTACAATCGAGAACGCCGCAAATCCCTATGTTTTGACCACGTGACTTATCACCTTTCGCTAAGTCACGTGGTCACGAATCGTTTGTAACTTGGCTAGGGGGGCTGCTGTTGTTCAACAAACTGTGAAGTGTATTTCATTTTCCGCCATATTACAAATTCTACTCGTTAACACTTGACAGTTGACAAACAGCTGATTCCGTAAACGTTCCATTTTCTTTCAATTGTCGCCTTATCGATTACGATAGTAGAAATAGAATTTGTAATATGGCTAGGCCTGAAGTTCGCCATACTCGCTCAAGGCGAATGCGCCATTTATAATCAATATTTGACTGGCCTGTTGGTCTAGTAGTTAGTGACCCTGACTGCTATGCCGGAGGTCGTGGGTTCGATTCCCACCCAGGACAAATGTTTGTGTGATGAGCACGATCATTTGTTCTGTGTCTGGGTGTAATTTATCTATAATACACACATCAAAAGTGTCTAGGGATCAAGCATTTTTATGCAGATTTCTTAAGATTGAGATGTGGCTTTGTAATAAATTTATGATTTTATAAATTTATATGGATCCTTTTTGGTGCATTTCATAATTTGAATCAGGAACTGTGAATCAAATTCGAGTAAAAGATGAAAATCAGCTGTCAATATTTTCCCTATAAAAACATACAACGCATTGAAGACATTATTAGTGCTACTGTTTCCCTACTACTGATTAAAATCAACGTTATTATGGAGCGGCGACGTCATTTAAGCAGGGAAGAAATGCTCAGAGCCGTGGGAATGATAGAAGCTGGTTCCCGGCAACGTACTGTGGCTTTAGCTCTGAATACAAGTCAGAGTGTTATCAGTCGACTTTGGACACGTTACCGAAGCACTGGTACCGTGGCTGAGCGCCATGGAGGACGGTATCGCTGCACCCCACGGAGACAAGACCGATACATTCAAATCTTAACTCGAAGAGCTCCAACAATAACCGCCATGATGTTAGCCGTGAGGCTTCATCACTCTTCAGGGAACTTAATTAGCGACCAAACAGTCAGAAACCGCTTGCATGAAGTGAACCTTCATTCCCGAAGACCGCAACGGGTACCACCTATAGCAATGCACAATCGTAGGATTCGATATCAATGGGCTCTTGAACACAGAAATTGGGCAGAAGAACAATGGCGTTTCGTGTGCTTTTCTGATGAGTCTCGTTTTGGTATGAGACCGGATACAAGACGTATACGACACTGGAGAACCCCTGGACGCCAACAGCGATTAAAATCCTGCCAGGAAGTCCATCCTTAAAGTGGTGGAACCATCATGGTATGGGCGGGTATTTGGATCGGCGGAAGAACTGAGTTGATTTGGATCAGAGGCAACCTCAACGCTCTAATTTATGCTGAGACGATTGTATCAGACGTCATCGTTCCTCTACAAGTGCAAATCGGTCCCTTATTTCAGTTAATGCATGATAATGCACGACCGCACACCGCAAGAGTTGTAAGACAGACTCTCGCCGCAGCTAACATCAATGTCCTGCCCTGGCCTGCTCAGTCGCCAGACTTGAACCCGATTGAGCATGCATGGGATATGCTACAGAGAAGAGCTCTGCCGAATATGGAGGGTATCCAGTCGCAAGAAGACCTTTTTTTGTTGTTGCAACGAACATGGGCGGCCATTCCACAGCGTGATTTGGATGAACTCATTTTGAGTATGCCAAACCAATGCTCTTGTGTTGTTAGTGTTCGCGGTAGAAACACGGATTATTAATTGTTTAAGTTACCCAATAAAATTTTAAAGAAAACTGTTATTTCAGTCTTTTTTACGAACTTTAATGTTAGTGGTTCAAATGTCAAAAACCCCTTTATTAGGAAAATGGCAAATTTCTTTATTAATGCAAAGGTGACTTGGTTTATCGTTACTGTGACAAACGAAAACACTTTATTTGATGAATCCTTAAAGAAAAATTTAATTAATATCAATCAGGAGAAAAGTTATTGCAAAAATATATGTTGATCCCTAGACACTTTTGATGTGTGTATGTATGTATTTAGAAGTATTTAAGTATGTTTATCAGCTGTTTAGTACCCATAACACAAGCTCTTAGCTTAGCTTGGGACTAGATGGCATTGTGTGAAAAGTTGTGGAATATATATATATATATAATATTTATTATTAACTAGTAGTCTACTGCAATTAGAAGCAAAAAATATCAATTAGACCAATTAGCCTTGCAACCACTGATATGTATTTTGCTTGCTACGGAACGTAGGTACAGAAGCCAGCACATCAAGCTACCCAATGTGTCAAATTTCTTTCATAGTTTTTCAACTTTATTGCCAACAATATAAGGTTCATGTTTAATTGGAAGAATTTGACAGTTTGGGGTAGCTTGATGTAGGTACTGGCGTCTGGTCATTACCTTTACTTCAGAAATTCGGTTCGTCGGTTACACAGCAGTGCTATTTAGTATAAAATGGAGCAGTAAAGGCAAAGAAAGACTGCTGTCATACGAGCTAAAGATTGACAATTCACTTCACCTAATTTTATTGCGATTAGTTTTTGATAGAGTAAACCAGCAGTTTTGATATAACGAGTGATTCAATGCGTTCCTCCTCCATGGTAGCTTATAAAAATATTCATATATTCCGTTTATGTAATATTACAGAGTAACTTCGTACCGTTTTTCCTTAAACGAAGCGAGGTTATAAGGTTGTAGTGTCGGTTGTAGACCTTTTTCCTACTTGATTAGATTCCCAGTATACATTCTATTCGTGTAGCTGTGTAAAAAAGGCAGCGAAATTAAAATGTGAAGCAAAGTAACTTTGACTCGATTAATGACCTCCGTTGGCATTTTGTTTTTTTTTTTTTTTAATTTTGTAGGTTAATGAGACGATGAACCTTTTTTTTGTAAAAAAAGAACAATATTGTTATATATTTGTAGTGGCTAGAAATATTTTTCACGATAATGATTTATTGGATATTGGCGCATAAACATAGTAGCTCATTAGATTTTATATTACATTTATAGTGTAGGCTTTCGGACTCATCGGTATTTTATAGTTAAGAATGCTTTCTCTATTTCAGAAGAGGTCTTTACCCTACATGGAGATAGTATCAGACTAGTTTTGTTAATATTATGAAATAAAATATGTTTAGACATTTTTGCTAGTTACATTATTTATACGAAAAAAGTACCTGTTTTTGTTTCTAGATGGCTCGAACTTCACTCCTTTGTAAATATAATGTCTTTCTAGGGCGTTTCTACTCTCATCTGCCTCATAATTATTTTTTGTTAGTCGCCTTTCATTCACCCTCATCATCATTAATACCCTTTCTAAACTATGTTGGGGTTAGATTCCGGTCTAACCAAATGCAGCGAAATACCACTGCTTTACTTAGAGCGATTTCCTACCTAAACTCCTCAACCAAGTTACCAAGTAACACAAAATACCCCTTGGTTTAACAGGTTGTCACACTTTCGGGCTTTTTCTTCGTTCTCTTAAAGAAAAATAATATTTACAAACTTTATTTTTCCATTCTTTGATTCACTATACCTACACAAATATCCTTACTACGAGCACAGTCTAAACACCTACAGTCTTCCGACGAAGCTGTCTAGACAGGGCAATCGTGCGGGGTGTGAGGGGCGAGACGCGGGAATACCGCTCCCGAACTGCGAACAAAACGATGTTCGTTATTCGGGAGGTATTATTCAGGGCTAACGCATATCGGCATTTTTCCAGAAATCAACGGCAAATAAAAATATTAATACAGTAGGACGACCTACTGTATTAATATTTAATACTGTGCTACAGGCATAGTGCTCAACTCAGAAAGTGCCTGCGTTAGATGCGCGGTGCGGGAGGGGTGACCTGTGACGTCACAAAACTGAGTCGCTATACGCTAAAGTTACGTATACAGCCCCCCCTAGCCAAGTTACAAACGATTCGTATCTATTCTCTTTCTACAATCGAGAACGCCTCAAATCCCTTTGTTTTGACCACGTGACTTATCACCTTTCGCTAAGTCACGTGGTCAAAACAAAGGGATTTGAGGCGTTCTCGATTGTAGAAAGAGAATAGATACGAATCGTTTGTAACTTGGCTAGGGAGGCTGTTCAGTTAAGTCACGTCGTGTCATCTCTTCCGCACAACGCAGTAGCTCAGTCATCTTTTGCGCTTGTAACAATCTTCATCATCAATTCTAATCAAATTAGAAAATACATCAAAATTCTAAATACATCTGTTAAACGTATGTAGGATTAGTATGCTAATTTCAAGTTAATTTAGACTGAAACTGAAAGCCGTGAATGCGCACCGGATTCGTGCATTATCATTGTGTATTCATGCCTTATTTGTTTTGTTATCAAAATGTGGAGTTCCGAAACCAGGATTAACTCGTATTGTAAACCTAAATGTTTTCATTTACCCTGGCAGTATGTACCTGTACAGTTTAGTTGTTAAGCTTCCTATGATTTTAACCTAGATTAATAGCAAAATTACATAACATCACGCCTAAATCCTCAAAATAGGCAGAAGTGTAAGTACACTGTAAATGTAGGTGTTATACAAGTGTATAACACCTACATTTCCCCAGGTATGTTGAGGTTTCATGTGTTGGACAAGCCTAGATTGCTATCAATCGGACACATAAATAACCCGTGCTGGAACTGAGAAACATCAGATGGAAAAATGCAATATGCTTTTGGAGGAGGAAAATCCTCATGGATGTCCCTCACCCCGGGGAGGGGTCTGACTCTTACTGGCTAAAAACCACCCTGAGCTCCTTCTCACACCTACGCCGGGGGTCACGGGAACATAAGAAACTTCCGCGATCCCCGACTGGTGCTGGCCAGCACTTGTGACAGCACCAACGCGGTAAAATTAGTTTGTAACACATAAGCTCTAAAGGAACTGATCTGATTTATCATCTGTTTAGCCTCTTTTCAAATATACTCTGGTCTGCTTCCAGTCTTATTGATTGTAGCTATACCAAATACCAGTATTTTACATGGAACGACGGACCTTCACAATCCAGTTTACTGGGTAACACGATACCCTTTGATTAGACAGACTTGTTGACAGACTATTTGGGGTAAAAACACACACACACACCGTGTGTGTTTTGACCCCAAATAGAAATTACTTATAAAATAAAAAGCTGCGCTATAACGGTACATTTTGATTTCCACGCGAATGTAAATGTTACTGACAAGAGCTATTAGTGTTGCGTATATATTGAAATGTGTCAGCTAACTCGTAGTAGATGATTTAAAATCATTGATTTATAATGTTAACTAATTTTACTGTATTTACTTTTAAGATCTGTATTTTTCTGTTACCTATGTTTGACAAAAAATAAATGATTGATTGATTGATTGATATTATACACCACTATTTTATAATTAGTACAATAAAATGGGCTGTTTTGGTTGTTACTGATCATACCTACTTGCGTAATCAAAAGTAAAGAAAAATAAAACAAAATTATTTTTTTTAATAGTTTTAAATATATTATCTATTTAGTCAAACTTAAATAAAGAAAACAGCTGTTGGAAGCGGGGCATGCTTGAGCGAGATCGCACGAACGTGAGCGAGAGTTGACGATTAATGAATACTACTATGTCATGAATAGCCTGTACAATTAATTGATACTTTACAAATATCATGAGGAGACCGTCTTGAATAAGCCCTATAAGTATTTGTACTAATTTAAAATTAGTGGTGTATAAGCTCTTCTAACTTGTAGAACAGAGGTGTTGCCGGGAGTTTGTTTAGCCACTTCTTCTTCCCAGCAAAAACACTAGGAAGGGCGGGCTTTTTGGGGGACTGTCCTATGTAATTATAACGTTCAAAAAGTACTGATCCTCAGCATAATTTAAATAAATGACTTTTGCTTTTTGATTTTGATTTTACTACGTTATAAATTTTTAATAGGCAGATCCCTGGTCAGTTATGTAAAGGCTGGGCCCTTTTCCGATCTGTCTTAGCTTAGACCACTTTCTATTACGATACACTGTTTCAAGGACATACAGCTTCGTAACAAACTTGTTGACAGGCTTCACTTATAACCAAGTTATCTTCACTATGATTCAAAAAACTAAACAGTTTGTTATTGTTTGAATGCAATAATCTATCGAACTGCTAGTAGGATTTTAAGAAACCTCTAAAATGTGGACACACAAATCATCTGTTTTTATAGTAGTTAAGTACCAATTCCCGTAAATAAAAATCTTTTAAAATCTAGTCGAAATCTTATTTCACCGACAATCGATGTCCAAAATCAGAGAGCGATTCCCGTATTTTTAAGTTCATTGAAATTTTGATTTCAGTCCTTCAAAAATTTTGCCTACTTTCCCTACATTTCGACCAAAATTTTTGAAATTGATTGTCACTGGGATGCGATATCAACTGGATATTTAATGTACTTTATTACGGGAATGAATAAAACTTGGCTTTCAAACGGTTTTTTTTGCACACATTGAGACTAAGAACAATGCGAACGTTTTCATAATACGGGAATCAAGTTGCTCCTAAGCACAAAATAAGCTGGTGCCCGCGACTTCTTCTGCGCAGGATTAGCACGCCAGAATTGCTCGCAGATAGCAAATTTTTTTCCTAGTTACTTTACACTTATCGTTAAATTTTTGACAATTCATTCAACATCTTTATGAAATTGATGTATAAGCTATATTATGTTAAAGTTTTATTAAAATCCATTCAGAATTTTTTGCGTGGATGAGTAACAAAAATCCATACAAACTTTCGCATTTAAAATTGTTAAGAAATAAGATATTATACTTCAACAAATAAGTAATACTATTCTCAATACCATACAACTTAATACTTGAGCTATAAATCGCAAGACATATAAAAATATTTGAATTTCGCGGGTTTCACGATCGCCTTAAGGCCCACTGATATAAAATATTTGCATGCTTTTATTTACTGGGAGTAGGTACGTTCTGACCCGGGTGGGCACATAAATCCTCAGTTTTTTTTGGCAAGTTCATATTTTATACATTTTTATCGCGTTATATTGCACCTATCTGCGGAAAATGGATCACGTATTTTGAAATATAGCCGGTCTGACATTTTAACGGAGTACCCACAGTTGATGTCTATCGTTTTGGTTATAAAATGTAATTTGTTGTTCATTTTTCAGTATTTATTTCTATGGCGAACGAGCGGGAGTTTTTGACCCTTCGTGCCGCTTCACATCCATCATGAAGATAAAACCTATTAATCGTAATAAATCCACTAATTAGTAAGTCTTATGGGTATATTAAGGCCTCGCAGCTTAATAATAACAGCCGCTCAGGTCAATAGTAGGTTAAGTCACTTTTGTGGAGATCGATTTGTGTACCTATACATAGAGGTGCTCATAATATCATCATTACGTGTAGCCTTTTCATAAAACCCCTTGACCCCTTCCCCTTCCCTTTTGTGTTGCCTTTTTTTTGCGTGTGGTTTTTTTATTATCTATTGTTTTTTTTATTTTTGTCTTTAGTTTTTTAATTTTTCTTTTTTTATCTGTATTGCTGTTCTTTTGTTTTGTGTTCTGTGCGTCCAAATAAAATATGTTCTTTCTTTCTTTATTTCTTTCTTTCTTTCTTTCTTTCTTTCTTTCTTTCTTTCTTTCTTTCTTTCTTTCTTTCTTTCTTTCTTTCTTTCTTTCTTTCTTTCTTTCTTTCTTTCTTTCTTTCTTTCTTTCTTTCTTTCTTTCTTTCTTTCTTTCTTTCTTTCTTTCTTTCTTTCTTTCTTTCTTTCTTTCTTTCTTTCTTTCTTTCTTTCTTTCTTTCTTTCTTTCTTTCTTTCTTTCTTTCTTTCTTTCTTTCTTTCTTTCCTTTATCAACTACGTTAGGGTCGACTTCTAGTTGAACCAGATATAGCTGAATACCAGTGTTTTACATGGAGCGACTGCCTGTCTGACTTCCACAATCGAGCTAATAGGTAACATGATATACCTTAGTTGAAATGGTAGTCAGAAAGTCGGGCTTCTGACTTACCGTAAAGAATGTCAAAGATCTAGGAATGACAGCCAGAACCACTGGCTTGACGTTCTTTCCGAGGTATGGAGGAGTCTTGGTATACAATGGTCACCCATCCACAGACTGACCTCGGCATGCGTAGCTTAACATTCGATCGACCCGTGCGGCAGTTGGTATATCTACAATCTCACCACGTGACCCTAATATAATCCTTACATACATTGACAGCCTTCCGTGTCTCTGAAAGCCCTCAGTCCAGGTTAATAAATAACGTGAATTAATAAATATTTAATTTCTTAAATTTTATACTTGTCTTATCAAATTGTTGCAAAATCAACAAGATCTTCTAGGATAAACATTATGGTAAATTTTACACTAATTTGTTCACAAAATAACTGTATATGTATATGATATTTAATATAGTATGATCATCTAAAATCAGGAATGTCTAACTAATAACAAATACGTTTTGATGATGATGATGAAACTTCGCTTACTACCGACAGATATAATTTCTGTGTTTTCTAGTTTTGTTCTGTGTTTGAAACGTGTACTCGTAATTTGAAACATTAAAATATAAAATAAAAATTTTCTTTGGTAATCGTGTTAATTAGTTAGCACACAGTTTGCAAAACTAAATATAATTTAACATAAATTATCACATTATAGTAGTAGGTTCAACCCTAATGAGCTTACAAAATAATTGTAAGTGACTATGTGTAAGTACCGTGCGTGTATTCCCATCTGAAATCAGGAATGATCAACCAAGAACAAATTAATACGATTTCATATAAATTTTGCTTACTACTGAAGGAGATTTCTGTGTTTATGAATTAACGTTGAAACCTTAATGTCTAGAAATTAATTCTTTGGTTATCTTGTTATTCTATACCAATGTTTATACATAATATTATAAAGAGAAAAGATATGTATTTTTTTCATGTAACGAATAAACTTAAAAACTACTTGACCGATTGGAAAAAATCTTTCACTGTTGAGAAGCTACACTATTCCCGGGTGATATAGACTAATTTGCATCCTTGTATTCTTACGGAAACACGAACTACGCGTGACATCCGCTAGTAAGATGTAAAGTTAACGCTTACGAAGCACTCATTTATTGTAAGTTCAACCCTAATGAGCCTACAAAATAATTATAAGTGTGAGAGTGTATGTGTAGTAACGTATGTGTATTTCCTTCTAAAATCATAAATGATCAACCAAGAACAAATACGCTTTTGATATAAATTTCGCTTACTACCAACAGAGATTTCTTACGACGAAAATAAGTCTAGAGTGTACGCACGATCCTTTACGTTCGCGTGAATTGTTCTCGGTCCTATTAGTCTTAGAAAAAACTGCTTATTTCACAAACAGAGCTTTTCCTTGAAATAGTGTTTTTTTTATTTGTTCTTTATCGACATTTTCGTTATAGTTTCTTTGTGAAGGAAAAAAAACAACAGGCTGGCTGCAAATGTTGTCTCTTTGAAAAGGGTCATAAAAACTTATGGATGTTTGATTAAGGTTTCATGTTTTTGTTTTAGTAGTTTTATGTTTATCGTAAACAATTACAGGGTGGCAAACGAGAAGAATAAAACAAATTACAGCATTGACCACCAGTGGTGACCAACGATAGTTATTAAAAAAATCTATCAATGGCCACCACAATGGGTAAAGAGCTACTAAATTATTAGAAGGTTTGTATCTATAATTCTGGAAAGGCATTTTACTCTTAATTAGTAAATAATTATAAACTTTATTTTACAACATATTTAACCGTCTGCGGCTGACGTGGTAGTCCAACAGACACCGCGAATTATTAAATTCAGTTCATTACCATATAAATATATTTACTATTGAAATGGTGTCTCGTGTACTACCACGCCATTACAATTGTAAAAATTGAGTCACGTCAGTCGCAGAGGGTTAATTAAATAGTACTTTGTATCTCCTGACCTCTTGTTAGAAGCGTACTTACCATACATTACACAATCAAATGTTAATTGCGAGCGAGTCGCAACAAGACATTTCGCACACGGTAATTGCTATGCAAACAATGTTCCTAAATGACCAGCATTGTATCGCAATTATGACGTCAAATGCCATCCCCACACACCTACCTACCCGCAAAAAAAATCAATCATACCCACAAAACACATAAAATATTTTATTGTCCAACCAAATGCCGTGTAAAAATGTTAGTACAACGTTAAAGTGATATACACGAACGTTTTCGTGAAGCGTAAAAAAAGGTCGTCATTTTTCATTAAAATAAATGGCTTCCCTTTTCTAAAACATTTCCTCAAAAGTTCTGCTCCACGCAGTAGGCTACATTCAATAAAGTAGGTAATTACTTAGGTACACAATGTCTTTCACAAAAGCAGGCTTTATTTAGGAGGCAGCTAATTTTGAAACTGCTCTCGACACTTTCTTTACTTTGACTTCTCGTGGGTAACTAACCTTTATTTCCACTTTATTACACGGAAAGAGTAAGCTAACAAAAGTGAATAGATTAATTTTGTAAATGGGGATTTTGCTTGTGTATTCTGTTATAGTAGGTACTCGTTATATGAATAGGAACTTGATTTAATAGTGTGTAAGTATTTGTATATTGAAATTGTGTTGCTGCGCCCTAACAGGGTATCATGTATGTACTTTTACCTTTTAAAACATCCTATGTATCTACTCATGATCGCAATAAATATTTGAAGTTTGAAGTTTGAACTTATAACTAAATAAGAACAGCTGCACAGATCGATCGAAGTTTAAGCTTCACTTTTTGAGTTCGGTCTTTCCTCAGACCGAACTCACCAAGCGAAGCTTAAAATGGTGACCATTCATTACATACAATAAATAAATAAATGTTCCACAACTTTTACACAACGCCATCTAGTCCCATGCTAAGCAGAGCTTGTGTTATGGGTACTAAACAGCTGATAAACATACTTATATATTTCTAAATACATACTTATCATAGATAAAATACACCCAGACACAGAACAAATGATCATGCTCATCACACAAACATTTGTCCTGGGTGGGAATCGAACCCGCGACCTCTGGCGTAGCAGTCAGGGGCACTAACTACTAGACCAACAGGCCAGTCAAACAACAACAAGGTCAAGGCCAAGGTCTTGGTTGTACATACCAAGACTCCTTCCAGCTTCGGAAATCACGTTGTGCATTTCGATTCGGTACTGTATATTTTTATGAAAATGTTTCGTCGCAGCTGTGATTAGCCGTGTTAATTACACAAAGCTTACTCGGCCACTATCAAGTGTTATGCTTGCTCTATCTTAATTTGTTACTATACGTTCAAAATTATGATAGGTTGACTTATTGACATACTTATCGGTGGGTAAAGCAGGTTCTACAACAAGGCATGCAAATAGTGCTAGCCTACTCAGGAAGGCATGCTTTTCTTGTTTATCAAGTTTAGGGACTTGCTCGTTTTGGTGACGTGCAAATGAGCTTGTTTTGATCCACAATAAAGATATTGAAGTTGAAGTTTGATTCATCATCATCAATAGCATCATTTCAGCCATAGGAAGTCAACTGCTGGACATAGGCCTCCCCTATAGATCTCCAATAAGACCGGTTGGAAGCGGCTCGCATCCAGCGCGTTCCCGCGGCCTTAATGAGGTCGTCTGTCCACCTTGTGGGTGGACGTCCTACGCTGCGCTTGCCGATACGTGGCCTCCACTCGAGAACTTTTCGACCCCATCGGTCATCAGTCCTCCGTGCTATGTGCCCTGCCCACTGCCACTTCAACCTGCTAACCCGCTGGGCTATGTCCGTAACCTTGGTTCTTCTACGAAGTTTGATTACTCGTACCTATTGTGAGTAAATACGCTGTATTCGTTTGGCTTACCAAAAGAAGTAACAGTTCTTTCTTTTGCTATATTAGACTATGTAGAATTGGCAGTGATCGCCACGCAGTACTTGTTTGTCTCGTTTAAAGCAATAGATACGTATTATTTAATCAAAAACATTAAACTTACCTACTACTTACTACCAGTATACTGAGCAAAATAATGTTTTTACCTCCAACAAAATGAACAAAATCCAAAGCAATAAGAAAATTGATAATGAAGAATAAGAGAAATCACGAAACTAAAGGTTTCTTTGTACTCAATGTAGATAGTTAAGGTCCAGACAAAAAGCGGTAGACTGATACTTGATTGAGGTCGACACCATTAATTTTCGTTAAAGACGCCTCCTGTCTCGGTAAAACAACACAATCTTAAGCAATTTGACTTTTTTTTGGGAAAAGAAATATTAGAGCCGTTTTTTAGATAAGAATTTATAAAGTTACTTCTAAAAAGAATCCAACTTTAGATTTTAATCTAGAAATAAATATTAGGTACGGTGCTATTTGCGTATAAAGGTTGGAGTCTTAGATTACAACAAAATGTTTATATTATGTACCTCATTGTCCGCATTACCTATTTTTAACAAATTCACGAATATGACTTAGAAGTTTAGATAACGGTGTAAAATGTTTTTGTTTTCTTAAATTAGATATAAAACGGTGTAAAATGATTTTATAGGTGACCTGAGCTTCACCCGCGTGGAATTCAAACTTTTTCCTCCAAAATTTTTGTTTGAAGATGTTGAATTGTAGATTTTGAAATAAAATATAGCTTTGTTTGTTACCATAAATTACTCAGTCATAATATAGCTTTGTTATGGTGACCAAATTTTTGAAACTAATTAAGATGTTTTTCAGTTGAAACCTCGTAAAAAGATAAAAAACCTTTCCTCTTCATATAATAGAATAGAATAGAATACTCTCTATTGTAAACCATAAAAACTTACAAATTATAACTTTAAGGGTACATAGGGTACATAATCTTGTATTAATATTTTAATTATTAGCATAGATAGAGCAATTAAAAGGTATTCAGTTACTTTATTAATTATTCTTCCAGGGGTAATGGACCCCTCAATATAATTAAAAACTAACTAAGCGGATTCCAAAAATTATTTTATCATTAAATTGTTAAATTATCGGCCATGTTTTCTTAAAAAAACGAAAGGGTGGCGGTTGTTAAAATTCTAAGACAAAAATACAAAATAAACGGTAATGATGAAAAATCAGCCGAACCACGCGATACCATTACAGTGCGGAAGCACCAGCTGTCTGACAATAGAGCTTAGTATTATCGCAATGAAATTGGATGTTGCTCCCAGTGCTCGCTTTAGAGTTTAGCGTAAAGCCTGCGAGACTAATCCTATGCAAGGTGTTAATCTGTATCCTCGCTGTACATTGCGTAGTTACTGTACCTATGAGCCTACAACTGGATGAAGCCATACAGGCAGACTGGCATGCTGTTAACTCTCCTTTCTTTAATATGTACTATCTATATGTATATTTTTATAATATTATAAAGAGTTAAAATTTGTATTTTTGGGTGTATGTTTGAATAAACTCAAAAACTACTGTGCCGATTTCCAAAATTCTTTCACCGTTGGAAAGCTACACTATCACCGGGTGACGTAGGCTACTTTTTATCCCTGAATTCCAATCTGATCGGGAACTACGCGGGTAAAACTGCGCGATGTCTGCTAGTCTTTTATACGCATAAAGGTTGGAATGGAGATCGTCGGAAATATTAATACCCTGAGTTCTGGACAAGATACTAGACTCATTTATTTTTAATCTTTTTACGTTTTATTACTGTTTGCCTAGAACTGAAAATAACTATTAAAAAAAAAACATTTTCATTTCTATCCCAATGAGATATTTCTCAAAAAGAAAATATTTATGTTGCTTATTTAATTAAAAATCTCATTAGTTTGGGCAGTACGTAAAGTAAAAATACATTAGTCAAAACTTAGAACTTTTTAAAGCAGGTTTAGAATGAAAGCTTATGTGTGTCAATGTGCCTTTCATCCTATAAACGTATAATAAGTATGTTTAATAAAATCTTCAGGGAACACAAATGTCTGAACCCAAATCAATTTAAAATAAACTATAACCATAAAATAATAAACCAAATTTAAATGGGTTCGTTGGTTAAGGAGCTTAATTACCACAGAGAGATACACACATTAAACATGCAATACTCCTCTGTTTGAGTCGAATGTAAATTAATAAGAGTTACATACTGCTCGATCTCCAAGATTTTTCACACGACAGTGTAGATACGCTGGTTGACCCACGGCCGCAGTGTAGTCTCGTTTAGTTGCATTGTCGAAGTATGGCTGGGCGACGCTCTCGGTGGTAGATGTGGCATTGAACGCGAAGTCAATGGTGCTGGTGGTAGCTTCTTCGCTGGTGTCACCGCCGCCGCCTGCGGAAATACCTGGAACAAAGGAAAGGGTACTCTTAGCATAGAAGATTGACCGTTCCATTTCCGTATCTATGTGGTGTTTAATACTTTTGTAATAATAATAATTATAAGAAAATCAAGTATATTGACTTGGTTCGCGAGGTTGTCGACATGTGGGATGTGGACTCAGCAATCATTGTGCCGATAGTCGTGTCTGCTAATGGCTTAATAGCAAAGAGCCTCGACCAATACCTGAAGAGGCTCTCGTTGGGCAGCTGGATCAAGCGTTTGATTCAGAAAGCAGTGCATTTGGACACGGCTCGTATTGTTAGGCGATTCCTCTCCCTGGAGCCGTGACCGCCGGTAGCTTAGACCTTGTTCCTGATACCGGTGGGGTACTATTTTTTATGTTTTTAAATGTTTTTTTTTTATATTTAAATATTTAAAAATGTATTTAATAAGAAATCAGAATGAATAAACGAAATAATAATCGCCATCTAGTCTCAAACTAAGCGGAGCTAGTGCTTTGAGTCCTAGACAACCTGTTATACATACTTATTTCTAAATATATATTAAATTAGACGGCTTGCTCACCCCCTATTACATGGGTTTATAACATAACTGGCGAAATGTGGGTACAAGTACCTACACCTCTGCCTAACCCTTTGAGGATAACAAGCGTGATGTTATTGTGTGTGATCAAACCGCATACACAGGACAAAGCGATCGTGCTCATCACATTAAACAATTATCTTGGATGGGAATCGAACCAACAGGCCATCCCAACTCATTTTTTGTCTTTTAAAGATAAACTTTGCCCCAGCCTCATGCGGATCCATGTATATGATATAAATATTTGTCCCCTTTTAGGGGCATGTAATGATATGATGGGTTGTCATTTGCTCTTTTGACCATATGCTCCTAAACCTGCAAAAATTGTATCCGCGGCATGCAGCGAAGCCGTCTACCGCTCAGACACTGCGTCAACCGTTCTGTCAAAATACTTATAATTTTGAATATTTTACTATGTAGGATTTAACATTATCGTCATAGTAGTATTATCTCCGGGGGAAGGGGTCTTTGTTACTCAAATTAATCACCCTGCACAAGAATCAAGTAGGTATGTCACACAACAAATATGATTACTTTACATTACTCGTTGTAGCCTTTGTAGGCGCCGATTCAATATTAAGTCTTAGTACGCCGCGTCGGTCACACGTTGACCGCGAACAATTGAATTTCTATTGTGTCTGGTAGTTGGCAGTCAACGTGCAGCACTACTAACTGTATCCGCGCGGAACTAGATTGATTTTGATTGTTGTAGTTAAATCCTAAAATTGGCTCTTTATAACATCAGTTAGCCAATGAAAGTCTCGTCAAAATTGGTCTAGCCGTTGCGGAAATTAGACCAAATAAACAGTCAGAACTCAGAAAATTAAATGAAATTTAATGTTATTTTTGTCACAAATTTATACTTCCATTGGCAATAAGCAAAAAGCGGTTTTTTTGACATTACCTACAGACACTTAAATTTTCATTTAGATCTAGATATAGATGTCGAGCGTCGGGTGATCTACAAGAATCCCCTACCCCTTAAGTGCTGGGAATAGCTAACACTTAGCGCTTCAATCAAGTTGCTCTATATTTCAGTACTTAACTGGATAGTTATAGGGGAATACTAATGGCCTTTTTCACAAACACTACAAAATATTTTTTTTCAATAATATAAACCAGTGCTTGACGGCAATCCTACTTGATGGTAAGCAGTGATGCAATCAGTGATGGTGAAGCGCACTAGTTTATTAAGAGCCTATTCACTCTAGCCTTGAAGACACCTAAATTATAATCGGATGGGAAGACCGCAGCAGGCAAGTTGTTCCAGTCCTTCGATGTACGCGGTATAAACGACAAAGCGAAACGCTTTGTCCACTGTATCTAATATATGTAATAATATAACATTTATTTATTAGGTTCACCAACAATTGTGTTTGTATGACAACATGTATGAATGTATACGAAGCAAAAGAAGTGTGTAGGAAGTCTCTCTACTCACACACTTAATCGTAGATGGCACTCTGCTGTTTCTGCCTACCCCCCAAGGGAAAAAACGAGAGCTTATGTATGTATGTGTGTATGTAACAACAAGTGTAAACACTGGTACAAGCAATTTAAACAGAAGCAACAAATCCGAATAAAGGATAAGAATTGTTGTACTCAAAACAAAACAAATGTTAGTACAGACTGTGACTTTGTCGATTTTCTTCTGACAATATCCGTTTCTACGAGTACGGTGGTCATGTTACGCGTGCTGAAATTTAACCCAGCTTCTCATACCCAACGGTAGTGGTCACGTCCATAAGAGCAAAGACACAGTCTGGGACGAAAAATGATTAAATATTATTACATCATTGGATAGCGTTGGTAGTCCAACATTTAATTAATGTGTCAGTTTGTGTTAGTGAAAATTGGCATTAATGCGTTGTAGGATTTAGGATAATCCCATGTCAAGTGGCCGGTCATGTCCATTAGTTTAAATTATATCGGTTTATAGTGTCGTTAACCCGGGTTATAATTGCCCTAAACTTGCTCTACTGGCTTGCGATACAGAACTAGAAGAAGATGCATCGTATCCCAGACGTGAAAAATAACTGTTGTCATTTAAGTATGGAGTTTCCTGGTCATTCCTCTCCATACGAAACCTTTTTTTTATACTTTTTAATTTCCATATTTTAAACACTGATTCAAGTTACCTTTGCTAGAGATAGTTTCGTATGGAGAAGAATGGGCAAGAAACTCCATTATTTTAAAATAACTACATATTTTACCATACGTTGTGCCGATTTGACAAATAACTAATTTACTCAATAGTTCATTGCTTACTGTAATGTGTTGCATAATGTAGATGTTGCATATAAATATATAAATGAGAATTGATATTTGTATTAATAAAGTTGTACCTCGAAATTAAATAATTTTGGTCCCATGCACAGAAAGCATTTCGTGTTTCAGTAAAAACACTCACAAGTCGTCTCTTACACATAAATGATTAAAAAGTCCCTTTTAAGTAAAAATACCCAGTAACATCTGCCATTTCGTTGGGGTACAGTAAGATAGTTAATTTCGCTTTATCGCTACAAGGATCCATGGGGTGCAATTCGACCAGCAGTTCATTTACATAAAACGATGTTTTTGTACTAAAAGACATCACTAACCGACGGCGGCGCTCACAAAATTTCTGAGAACATTGGATTAAAAATTATTGCGGTTGTTTACTGAATAATGTATTGTTTTACGTAGAGTTTAGAGTCTAGTTTGATTTGATGGAAAGATAAGAAGACAAAGTAGGCTCTAGAGTGTTTGAATGAATCCCTGGTGATGGGAAAAGGAAGTGTATGAAAGTTGCATGCTTAGGGTGTAATAACATTATGGAAAGTTGGATAACGGTTTAGTATAAACATACATAAAAAAATTGGGCTGTATCCGTACCTGTTGCTGATCATATTTGCGTAATAAAAAAAAACCGAAATTTATTTTTTTAATGTGCTTAATGTGTAATTTTTGGTAAAACTTAAATAACGAAAACAGCTGTTGGAGGCGGGGCATGCTTGAGCGAGATCACGTGAACGTGAGCGAGAGATGACGATTAATGAATACTACTATGTCATGAATAGCCTGTACAATATTTTCATAACTTTTGGGAAATAAACAAACGCTAATAACTTTGCTGTTTATGAATATTATTAATTAATAATTTACAAATATAATGAGTAGACCGTCTAGAATAAGCCCTTTAAGTATTTGTACTAATTAACCCGGCGAGCATGATCCAGGGTATCTCATACCCTGTTAAAATTTAAAAGTACTGTACATTTTAAAATCCTCGTCTGGCGACACTAGATCGGTCAGTAGCTGAAGGTAGGGGCGTGCGGGACGGAGCAGTGGCGTGATCGCAGTGTGGCGCGAGGCATCAGCAAAGTTATACGTGCACAAACTTGTCTCGGGTATGTTTTACCCTGCCTCATTTTTGACGTATTTATTTTACGTAATGATTTATTAATGAATTTTAACTGTTTTATTAGTTTTTTTTTTCAATTAATTTCAGATTTTGTTGCTTTTTGTTTGTTGTTTTTAGATTTTTGTTATTTCTTTATTATTTTACTATATGAATTTGTTATTCGTTCATTTATTGAACATCTTTTTTTATTTTATTTTGTTAGTTTTTGACCAAAATGGATATTGAAAGTCAAGAGGAACAGATTCGTGCTATGTTGGAAGAGGCAGCAACTGATTGACTGAAAGAACAGAATTCATTCGTAATTTGGGCTTATCAATGATATACGAACACCTACATTCACGAAAAACTAAAAAAAAATATTCCAAGGTACATCCACCAGCGAATCGAAGAGCAGCTCGGTGAACCCTCACCTAGACCTACAATTGCACCCGGACGATATGTCAGATGCCAGGATTGTCCATATAAGAAAGACAGAAAAACTAAACATTCCTGCAATGCTTGTGGCAAGCCCATATGTTTGGAACATGCAAAATTTATTTGCGAAAATTGTGCTGATCTCAACAGTGCTGATTAATCCTATTTCAATTAAAAAAATACTTAATTAGTTTTTTTACGAGGTGGATCTCATTATCTTTTAGTTTTAAGTTGATTTCAATTCCAAAGAATAATAATTTTGTTGAATTCTTAATTTTTGTAAAACCTTATACTTTGTTCCTAAAATTACATAGTCTTCTATATAAAAATAAGTCGGGTTTTCCTTCCTGACGATATAACTCCAGAACGCACGAACCGATTGGCACGGTTTTGCAGTCGTTGGAAAGGTCTCGGGCTCCGTGAGGTTTATAGCAAAGAAAAATCAGGAAAAATAACAATAAATTACATTATTAGAGCTAACATACTAATAAAAATAAATTAAACTACATAAATCAGATGCAACCTTCATAGTCACTATGAAAAACTAAGACACAGAATTAGAGAAAAGTAAATGACAGATTGACAACTGACATAATGTCAGGCAAAAAGTAAATATTGAAAAGTATTGTGTTCACTGTGAAATTGTCAAAAAAAAGTAAAAAAAATAAGTTATTCGTTTCCTAACATTTCAATTAGAAACCATCAAATCAATAACGTGTACCTATTGTGCAATTTTTTTTTGAATTTCAACAGCAGGCATTTGTCTTTAAGGTGGTAAGTTGAACTATGTAAATTATGTGGATCGTGCATTTGAGGTTAAATTCACCACTCTGTCCATAGTCCAAAATGCCTAGAGGACGACGTGCGAACATCGGCCGCCGCACAAGACATGCAAGCCAGCAAAAAGTGTATTCACAGAACATAAGCGAAGAAAGACAAAATATAATAAGAGAAAATGCCTGTCTTTAGTATAAAAATGAATCGTAAAATGTGTTGGTAAGCGCATAACTCATCAACGCCTGGACAAATTTGGCCAAAATGTTCGTTGAAGTTCAAAGATGGTTTTTACGGCGAAAAAATTCGAATAATTGCCGGAAAACCTCTTTTTCTTTTTCCCATACAAACGTTTTCTAACTAAAATGAGCTTTATTGCTATTACATAAAGTTCATATTGAATTACAAGTACTCACTGTTGTTTAAACAATGTAGGTATGTTCCTAACGTCAAAGAGTCAATTTGCACATTAAAAGATATACGGAGCAATCATAACCAATTCGGTGGTGCAATGGTTTTATTAGCAGGAGATTTTCGTCAAACATTGCCAGTGATTCCACGATCAAAACCAGCTGATGAACTCAATGCATGTCTAAAGTCCTCCAATTGTGGAAACATGTCAAAGTACTATTTAAGCAAGAATATGCATGTCAAATTGCAAAATGACCAATCCGGAAACATATTCTCTAAACAACTCATTGACATTGGTAGTGGCAAATTTCCTATAGACATGTTGACTGGCTGCATTAACATTTCTCAAAGTTTTTGTCAGTTAACTCTATCAAAAGATGAACTTATCCAGAAGGTGTTTCCAGATGTTTCTCAAAATTACAGGAACCACGATTGGTTGAGCGAACGAGCTATATTGGCTGCAAAAAACATAGATGTAAATGAATTAAATTTAAAAATGCAAGAACAAATTACAGGCGAATCGAGGATAATATAAATCAGTTGATTCGGCTACTAACCAAGATGATGTAGTGAACTATCCACCAGAATTTTTATACTCGCTGGATTTGCCAGTTGGATCGGTAGTTATAATGTTGCGAAATATCAACCAACCGCGTCTTTGCAACAACACACGGTTAGCGATAAAAAATTACTAAACAACGTGATAGAAGCAACTATACTGAAAGGAAAGTATAAAGGAGAAGACGTTCTCATACCGCACATTTCAATTATTCCAAATGATGTGCCATTTGACTTTAAACGACTACAGTTTCCAGTTCGGCATGCTTTTGCTATGACCATAAACAAGTGCCAGGGGCAATCATTAAGTGTTTGTGGTATTAATCTGGAAACCAGTGTTTCTCACATGGTCAATTGTATGTTGCCTGTTCCCGTGTTGGAAAACCATCAGATTTGTGTGTCTATGCGCCAGATAATCAAACAAAAAACATCGTCTATCACAAAGCACTACAATGAAAATAAAACTGATTTTTGTTAAAAATTATGATTCACATGATTAACAATAAAGGGATTACTTATTTTTAAATGCTTATATTATGTTTTATTTAATTGTATTTCTTATTCACAACGCCCTATCACCAAGGTGACAGTTCTGTTCAGGATATTTTTTTGCCCTGACTGTAAAATATGTAGCTGAATAAAAAAATGTCACATTACAAATCATTTTGACAGGAATTTATTGCAATTGAATTAGGCAGTACGAAGTCTGCCGGGTCAGCTAGTATAAAATAAATATGAACAAATAAAACATTATTATTTAAAAAGAACTTCTTTCATTTAACTCCATTAAATAATTCATTATTTTACAAAATAAAATCTACAAAATAAAAATAATAATAAAAATAACTATATTACGGTACATTAAGATAAGGGTATGTCACACCCTGCCACATTCTTGAAGTAACTTTTTTTCACCTCATGCTCGCCGGGTTAAAAATTAGTGGTGTATAAACTCATGTCAAATATCTTTGAGCATTTATCAACTTTATGACAAAATCCTAAGGTTCATATTAAAACCATATGGTTTAAAATACAAGAGAAGGTACTTTAAACAATGCGTCACTGTAAGTCGGTCCTCAGTTCGTCGGCGTTAGTCGGCTTCGTGTGTCTAACTTGAAACAAGATTATCTTGTCTCGAACTCAAGCCGAAAGGTGCCGGGCACCTTTTGGTTGACTGGTTTATATAGACCTACACGTTTACAGCTAACATTTATTTATTTATTAGGGATAAATTACTAACTATACAAATGTTTTTTTACAATCTATATACAGCTTTACTATAATTATTATCTACATACTAAAACCGATGAAAAGGTTACTAACAAGCAATTATTACCAATCTTCACATAAATGAAATTCATTTACTTGTTCTTTTATGTATGCTTCTTTAATTACAGAAGACCATAGCATGCACATAAATAATGTAATAATACTGGGTATAAACAAAATAATTAAATAATAGTAATATTTTATGTTGAAGCAACTTGATTCGTAGAGTTAGTATAAATGTCTACTAACAAACTATGTTAGTACCTAATATAGAAAGACAACAAAAATCAAAAGCATCATTAAAAAAATAAATAAAATCATAAAGTTTGGAAAAGAATACATTCACGATTGACCAGTCATAATGAATTTATGATACCTACCTACAATTTACAGTATTGTTCAGTACAACAGTAAATTATTTCGCATTCGTGCAAGGCACGCAGTAATGCCTACTTTACAAGCATTATGCGCGAGTCGATGCGTAGTTTTAGACAAGATAAATACTACTTTATGTCTACTCAAATATGTACAGACTGGTCTTCAAATGCCTTGAGGCTATATATTCGGCTATTTTTATTGAAAATGGTTCGACCCGAAATTGCAAAGAAAGACGTACTTAACGAAGTGACCCTTCATAAAATAGTAGTAAATTGTTATCAGGTCACAGTAATAAAACTGTTATATTAAAGCCCCATCTGGTCCGACATTAAAAAAATACGCACCATATACATGTTGATAACCTCTACTTGCGTACCTATCTGGAATCAACTTAAAAATCTTACTATAAAATATTCGAGTTTTAAATTACCGTACTTATGAGGTACAAAATATACCTACCTAAATACATCAAGTTTTAGTTAATTTTACAGTAAATTGTGGTCTTTATAGTCTAGGGCCCAACATAAAACAAAACAAAAAGAATTACCTACTCAACGTGGTCCTGTCGTTTGAAAGTTATGCACGTGCGATATTCGGCGATTCTTACACCCTATGCGTCTACATACTCGTAGGGTGTATGAGTCGCTGAATCTCGACTCAATGTTTTATAGTAATGACGATAAAGTTTAAATTTTATGACACTGAAACTGCTCACCGCTTCACTACCATAACGGTGTCAAAATCAAAATCAAAATCAAAAGTCTTCAAACTAGGCTGAGAATCAGCACTTTTTGAACGTCAAAAAAACTCATTTGGTGTGACTCTGCCCTTAACGTAGGAACAATAATGTAATTATTGGAATTCAATTCACAATGTTAATGTAAGTTTATTCCTTCGTTGTCATGTTACATGAAAATTCGGCTTTCAACGGAAAAATATTCGAAATACCTTAACTACTTTGATTTCGCAAAATGTTATTTTAATTAAAAAAATATTGATGCAAGTATTTAATTAAATCAATTTGAGCTGTAAAAAATACGTGTTAATATTTACCTCGAGTTTTATAACATGAAATATACAGTCATCTACTAAAAGATATATTGAAGCTATTGTTTTTATCTTCCAATTTCATCAAAGTTATATGATGCTCTACGAGTAATATAATAGTGCTAGTCAAAGCTGATTGTACACTGCCAAAGTATTTTGCTTCGAATATTAATGAAACGTTATTTGGCGCGGAATATTAACAGGTTTTGAAATAGTCGTATGAATAAATTTTTTGTCCTAAGAACCTTAAAATGAACTTGTAGTTATTATTTGATTGCTATAAAAAGATTTTTTAATCAGCACCAATAACAAGTAACTTTGTTATTATCTTTTTGCGTTGTCTAAGTTAGTGTAGCTATTATTTTGACACACGTATTATTTTTACCGACATCCGATTCTTCATGTCATTGGTGTTTATAACATTTGCTATGAAGTTTGAAATCTGAAAACCAGAGGCAATTTATGATCTATGCTGCTAAGCTTGTTTATGAATGCTTAAAATTATAATATGTTTTGCTATTTTTAATTCACTTTATTGTACATAAGCCAGCACATCAACCTACCCCAATATGTCAAATAACCTTTGACAGGTTTTTAACTTTATTCCCAACACAACAAGGTTCATGTTCAATTGGAAAAAATTGACAGTTTGCGGTAGGTTGATGTACTGGCGTCTCTACACTATAAAACTAAACACTACAAACAAATACACACAACAAGACAAAATATGAATAAATACGAATGGTATTTTTAGTCTTCTCAAAATAAAAATAACAATGTACCTATACAGTTCTGTAAACTTTATGCAGAGCTTTGTGTAAAAAAATTGTTTGTATCGACACAATACACATGGAGATCTTTTAAATATATCAACAAAGAAATAGGGCAAAAACCACTAACTGCAATGAAATTCTTTCAAGCCTGTCATTTTCTGAGAGCCCGTCTGTCAACCATATTGCGAAAAAGATATGGGCCACATATAAAATGATTCATGAGATAGATCTGAAGATAACAGTTTCACAATGTTTATCCTGTATACCCACGTGCCACCCTCATCATAATACTGTGCTAAACCATTTCTTGTCTATTTTTAACAAAAAAATAGTGTCCTGATTGAAATTGACAAAGGTTCTTTCATGATATAAAATTTATCTTACTTCAGATAAAGAATTCAACTCGTCATGAACGTAAGACATTATTTTTGTGGTTCGACTTTTCTGGAGGTCATTTTTCAATCTTATACTATTAGTATTTCTTTTGTAACCTGAGAAGCCATTCCCATACTTTTGAAAACGTTCTAATCTCAGTGGATATCGATTGGATTCCTGCAATTTTCATCAAATCTTCAATTTCACGGGTGTTTTTCATAATCAATGACTCTTTGAATTGAAAAAAAGGCTTAACATATACCTTATTCTATTGGGATAAAGTTGAATAACAATCAACGAAATTTGACACATTGGGTCGTACAATAAATAGTAAGAATTTGTATTTCGACTCGTATTAAAAACATTAAAAATAATATTTACACGTATATACATAAACTGTCGCCTTTTTCCAATGGGGGAAGGCAGAAACTACAGAGCGCCATAATGCTACGATTCTCACCTACTTCTTTTGCTTCGTTTACATTCATACATGTTGTCATGCACACACGCCGGTTGCGAGTACTACGCACCTGACCTTTCTAAAGAACCTCACCAATAAGGTCTATGTATGTCCTTCTAGAGCGTCCCCTCCCGGTGTTCCTACTTACATATGTCTTCTAATACCTTTCGTTAGTCGCATTTCATTCATCCTTTCAACGTGACCAAACCATTTAGCTACAAATAATGTGTTTCTAAAACTACATGAAGCCACGGACGGGAAATTTATAACATAACTTTGAGTTTAGTATGCAGTGGTAAGTGTTCACTAAAGAAACTTCCCTTAAACGAAATACCCTCAGGTCAAACCGGGATTTAAAGTCAGGCGAGAAACCTGCAGTGTACAGTTTTAATTAAGAAAGTTGATAAGTCCCCATAAATAAGCTGTCTGTAAAACATAAAGGAATATTTCCTTAGCGTCTGTTTTTTCGTAGCTATGTTGGGGTCGGCTATCAGTCTAACCGCATGTAGCTAAATACTAGTTGTAGCCGTTGCGTAGTCGTTGGTGGTGAGAAATGAAGCGAAATGTACTTTTTGTAAAATTGATCGACTGAGAGCGGACTGCGCGGGCGCGCTGTTACCGCGCGGTGATAGTTTGGACGATCGGGATGACACTGAGGGCGTTCTTTTGCTCATGCAATATGGCGTCTGCGGTGGTAATAGTGATTACACCTACCGAGTAGAGTGGCGAGACAGTGCCCTCGGCCGAGCGCTCGGTATTTGTAAACACATAGCCGAATGCTCGGCCGAGCGCTCGGCCTAGCGACAGGCCGAGACAGCCACTCGGACCCCATTCTATTTACTAGGCCGGGTACCCACCCTCCCGCTTTTCCGCGCTGTCTCGCTCGCTCACTCGGTGAATGTGAACACATGTATGCATGCACGTGTGTGCATTTCGGTCACTCGTCAACTACACGCCACTCGGTCAGTACACGTCATTTTTCCCGAGAATTTTACTCTCATGTATTTTCGCGTCTGTACTGTCCGGTAAACTGAACTGACTGACTGTCTCGCCACAATTTAAAAAATACATGTGAACAGCTACTCGGTTGCATCACCGTCTCGGCCGAGAAGGATTTTACTGTCTCGCCACTTTACTCGGTAGGTGAAATCAGGCTATAAGCGGGGTGGGTCGGTCGCGCATTGACCAATCAGAGCGCACCCGTACATTCCGTTCTCTTTGGTCGTTTTATTAGTAACCATAAACAAAATACATCTTATAGAATGGCACAATACTGCTATCGTATTACTAACCATAAACAAAACACATACTATTATAATGGCATTGGTATCAGGCGGGCGGACTACGACCATCGGCAACACTAGTGTTCACATTAAGCGGCTGCCTATCAGGTCAGGTTCTGGGCAACACGATGCCCCTTGGTTAGACTCAAGTTGTAGCCATATGGGTATGTATACATACACTCGACGTGTACAATTGTACATACAACACATGCACCTGCAATACACGCACACATAGCAATTTTTTTTTTGTAATAGCCGCTTTCTGCTTTTATTTGAATAGATATAATAATTATAATAGTGGTGTTTATTTCTATTCACAATAGCATCATAGAAGTAAATTAAGTAGGTGCGAAAAATTAAGAGTACCTCTAGACGCCAGCACATCATCCTACCCAAAACTGGCAACTTTTCTCAATCAATTTTGAACCTCATTATTTAGCAATGGAGTTGAAAATTTCGTCGTTTCGACGTGCTGGCGTCTGTACATACCTACATATTTTATGGAACAGCAATTTAGAATAACGGTATGCGAGAAGCTGGTGTCCGTTATTGGTGCAAACCTATAGTACAGACCTATACCAGATTATACATTAGACTGGCCTGTTAGTCTTGTAGTTAGTGCCCCTGACTGATATGCTGGAGGTCGTGGGTTCGATTCCCACCCAGGACAAATGTTTGTGTGATAAGCACGATCATTTGTTCTGTGTCTGGGTGTAATTTATGAATAATATATAAATGTATTTAGAAATATAGAAGTGTATCAGCTGTTTAGTACCCATAACACAAGCTCTGCTTAGCTTGGGACTAGATGGCGTTGTGTGAAAGTTTTGGCATGTTTATTTTTGTTTTCAATTTGTTACTTAAGTAAGAGAGAGGACACTGATTTTAGTTTCGATCTTTGAACCTAGCACAGAAATTCGAGATAGAACACTTATTATTTCTTTTTATGTAAATTAAGATTTTATTTTCATGGTTTAGTCATAAATATTGTGCCAAAAAGATTAAAGAGCTAGTCTTTGAGGTCCACTCTTTAGACCCAAAGGAGTTTCTGAGCGTCCTAGATATTTTCTATAGACTTCATGCCTGATCTACAAACTATTCGCTGCATTTTTGCAGGGATGTATATTGTCGGTTGGTTTGTAAGTAGGTATACCGATATCAACCACCTTCGTCTAAGTTAGCCCTCTGAGCTCTATCCTTATTTTTAAACTTATAAACGCAAATATGTTTGCATGTTTGTTAATATTTCACGTAAAAATCACTGACTGGAATTGAAGGAAACTTTCCAAAAATGTGGCTTATACATCAGAATAGCACAAAGGCTATAATTTTATGACGATATTGTATTAATTGTTTTAAATATAACGGTAAAAGTCAAATAATAAGGTACTCAAACTACTAATCGTCACGGGCACCATCTAGTACTTTCTTGTTTTTTTTTGTTTTTTTTTTTGTCTTTTTTTATTTTATTTTTTTTTGTTTGTGTGTTTTTTTATTTTGTATTTAGTTTTTCTATTCTTCTAGAAATAAAATTTATTCAAATCAAATAATCTATTATGTAAAACCCTATGTTTTACATAATAGACTATTTTATTCACGGATAAAATATTATTAGGATATGCTGACATGTTCTGCCAGTTGATAGCTTATAAAATCATGATAAACACAAACAAACTATAAAAAATATAATTTAGAATAGTACCTACTTACCTTGATAATGTAGTCAACAAAATTCAGTACCTAAATATGAAAACAAAATTGACTTCTGGCCTAAGAGCCAAAATATAGTATTATAGTATATTAGTACTTCAAATACTACTTACTCTAGTATTGTTTATATCATAGTGACACATAGCGAAGCAGTTCGGTTTAGAATTATGTATTTTGTATCTTTCAAAATCAATGAAATTCAGTAAGGTACTTAGGTTAGGTAGTAAGGTTAGCTATAGGATAGGTCTGATAAGTTAGGTTAGGTTATATGTATATACACACATCAAAAGTGTCTAGGGATCAAGCATTTTTATGCGGATTTTTTGAGATTGAGATGTGGCTTTGTAATAAATTTATGATTTTATAAATTTATATGGATCCTTTTTGGTGCATTTCATAATTTGAATCAGGAACTGTGAATCAAATTCGAGTAAAAGATGAAAATCAGCTGTCAATATTTTCCCTATAAAAACATACAACGCATTGAAGACATTATTAGTGCTACTGTTTCCCTACTACTGATTAAAACCAACGTTATTATGGAGCGGCGACGTCATTTAAGCAGGGAAGAAATGCTCAGAGCCGTGGGAATGATAGAAGCTGGTTCCCAGCAACGTACTGTGGCTTTAGCTCTGAATACAAGTCAGAGTGTTATCAGTCGACTTTGGACACGTTACCGAAGCCCTGGTACCGTGGCTGAGCGCCATGGAGGACGGTATCGCTGCACCACACGGAGACAAGACCGATACATTCTAATCTTAACTCGAAGAGCTCCAACAATAACCGCCATGATGTTAGCCGTGAGGCTTCATCACTCTTCAGGGAACTTAATTAGCGACCAAACAGTCAGAAACCGCTTGCATGAAGTGAACCTTCATTCCCGAAGACCGCTACGGGTACCACCTATAGCAATGCACAATCGTAGGATTCGATATCAATGGGCTCTTGAACACAGAAATTGGGCAGAAGAACAATGGCGTTTCGTGTGCTTTTCTGATGAGTCTCGTTTTGGTATGAGACCGGATACAAGACGTATACGACACTGGAGAACCCCTGGACGCCAACAGCGATTAAAATCCTGCCAGGAAGTCCATCCTTATAGTGGTGGAACCATCATGGTATGGGCGGGTATTTGGATCGGCGGAAGAACTGAGTTGATTTGGATCAGAGGCAACCTCAACGCTCAAATTTATGCTGAGACGATTGTATCAGACGTCATCGTTCCTCTACAAGTGCAAATCGGTCCCTTATTTCAGTTAATGCATGATAATGCACGACCGCACACCGCAAGAGTTGTAAGACAGACTCTCGCCGCAGCTAAAATCAATGTCCTGCCCTGGCCTGCTCAGTCGCCAGACTTGAACCCGATTGAGCATGCATGGGATATGCTACAGGGAAGAGCTCTGCCGAATATGGAGGGTATCCAGTCGCAAGAAGACCTTTTTTTGTTGTTGCAACGAACATGGGCGGCCATTCCACAGCATGATTTGGATGAACTCATTTTGAGTATGCCAAACCGATGTTCTTGTGTTGTTAGTGTTCGCGGTAGAAACACGGATTATTAATTGTTTAAGTTACCCAATAAAATTTTAAAGAAAACTGTTATTTCAGTCTTTTTTTCGAACTTTAATGTTAGTGGTTCAAATGTCAAAAATCCCTTTATTAGGAAAATGGCAAATTTCTTTATTAATGCAAAGGTGACTTGGTTTATCGTTACTGTGACAAACGAAAACACTTTACTTGATGAATCCTTAAAGAAAATTTTAATTAATATCAATCAGGAGAAAAGTTATTGCAAAAATATATGTTGATCCCTAGACACTTTTGATGTGTGTATATTGGTTGTCATTCTAATTCTATCTAACATAAAAGATTTAAATAAGAGCACTTATGTATTAGAGACTTGCTAATTAAAAAAGTAGTAGTAGTTATTATTGTTTTGGATGCATTTCGCCTTCTTAAAAGTTTCGTGGTCGCCTTCTTAAAAGTATGTAAGTACCTACGAGTATGTCTAACATAATTATACAATTCTCGTGTCTGTTTCTAACAAAACTCCTTCGTAACGGCTTGACTGACTGCTATGAAATTTTGTGTGTAATATTCAGTAGGTCAGAGAATAGGATGAAAAACTAAATAAAACTAAAAATTTGGATATTTAGTTTTATATAGTTTGCTGGGACCCCGGAAAACTTTGTTCCGCCTTAGATTCAGTGATGTCTGAGATAAACGCGGTAAGTACAAATCAATTGTAAAGTTTATTTATTTTTAATAGTTTATATAAAAAAATCGGCGCGCTTAAATGCCTGCCGATTTAATACACCACTTTCTGTAGAAACTGTATGCATATATTTACAGTACCTACCTAGTCTTTGTGAGAGCCCTCAGTGAGGCTTAGGGCTCTTCCAAAATGACTGGCTAGTGCTTTACTAAGCCTATTTCATCTATTCTAGGAGATCTTGTACACAAAAGAAACAGAATTTTATAACAGCGCTCATTAGGTACTTCTATTTTCAACGTTTTGTTTGGACAATACCACTTTACCTGCTACTTAGTTTGCGTGGATTGCGTACATTACATTGTGAGCAGCGGTGGCCCAGTGGTGGCGGCCCCGACTTACGAACAGTAAGTCGTGGGTTCGAACCCAGGCAGGCGCATTACTTTGTGTAATTTATTTCATCACCACTGCTCTCAAAAACGGTAAAGGAAAACATCGTGAGTGTCCTAGAAAAAATTCAGAGACATATTTTGACATCTACCAATTCGCACTGGGCCTGCGTGATAGATTATGGCCTATACGCAAAATACGCGCTTTGACGTGGAGTTGCGGATACCAGCCCGGTATCTTTATCTTTTTTACGTACCTACATTTCCCTTCGAACTTTAACACTCCCGCGTATGTAGTATTAAAAATAAATGACAGCTTAAGTTACTTTTCGTGAGATAAAATGGTAAAAATCGGTCCAGTAGTTTGGGAACTTATTCGGAACAAACACAACACTTATTTTTTAAAAAAAAAAGCTTAGGTACTAGCTATGTGACTTATATACGAGTATGACTAGTAATGTTGTTAGCCATTGTGCTATTGCCGCTTAAATGCGTTTAGTAAAACGCTGTTATTTTAATGTTACAAACAAACACTTCAATTTTATTTTGACATTACAAACAGACACTTTTTTATTTTAAAATTACAAACAGACACTTTTTTATTTTAAAATTACAAACAGACACTTCTATTTTACTTTGACATTACAAACATATACTTTAATTTTAAATTATAAAAATGCTTAAAATAGCTGTACTAAAATAAACTTAATAACATTAGTATACAGAAGCAAACCAATCAAGCGTAACATAATTATTCAACCTATACAGGTTTTGCGAAGAATACGCGTTGTTTGGCTTCGTTCTATTATACGAAAATATGCTAAGATGCCACCTCATCGTTCGTATACACTCTTGAAACACGTTTAACATCTAAGGTAGGATGACAGGCAGGTGTGTAAAGCAGCCTTACACATCGTTCCAAACAATTAATCAAGGAAGTGGAGGCGAGCGATGCATTAAATACATTAAAGCTAACACAATAGGTATATAGAGTGTTATTTTAATCACGAGACAAATTTTCGCAGGGCATTCTACCAATGAATCTGAACAATTTTATTTTCACTACGGCACTAAATCGGAAATGTCGAAAAATAATCAGGTGTTTTTCATTCAATTTAGCCGAGTTTAAATTATTTGATTGACTGATGTCTTATCAGTCCATCAAATAATAAGTCTTATGATTAAAATAACACTATGAATAGAAGCGTCTGAAGTAAGAATAATGACGTAAATGTCTACTAAATAAAGTTATCGCTATAAAAATGGTTATAAAATCGAACCCAAATCTATTTCGAACATTTTGTATGGAAACACCAAGACTAAACTTCGATAAGTGATTCAAGTTCAAAGCTAACATTCTAACTTAATATTATAAATGCGAATGTGAGTTTGGTTGTGTAACGTGAGTGCGCGTATAAGTACGGCAAGCGTCAAAAGTGGCCCATTTTTAAGTGATTTCAAGCATGAGGGGGTAAACAGCAAGCATGCATGACCTGGGTTAGGAAATTGGGTACATTATGTCTTGGTTAACGTTATCGTGGAATAATTACTAACCTAGTACACCACCCAAATAGAACACAGCTACCTACGTAATTATATGTTCCCCTTCCCTATTAAGTTCATTCAAAAGTCGCTTTTTGTTTCAAAGGATCCCATCACCGGCAAGCCCGTTGTAGCTCTTTAAGTTATTATTTGTAAGTTTGTAGTGTTGTACAATAACGAGTGCCTTCTCAATTCTACAGCAAAGAAAATGTACAAGAGACGTAATTTGAGAATGCTAACAAAATGCACTACGAAATAAATTGCCGGGGCGACGTCGCACGTGGGAAACAAACAGGGTGTTGAAATATAGCGTGGAACGATACAATGTTCCACGACAGTACTTTACCCAAGGGATGGCGATAGTTCCCATCTAATGATGTATCATTTCACGCCATGAAAGGGAAGGCTAAAGAAATGTTGTTTTTGCTTTTTCAGAGTTGTTTCTTTGGGAATGATGTATGATGTGGAGTTGAATCACTATTTTTTTTGTTTTGAGAAAGAACCAAGGTTTGAAAGATCTTTATCTGAAGTACTTTAATTTACTTACTAATTTTACATGATTAAACATTATTGACTTACAATAACGCAGATGTAAAAAGAAAACTTTTTATAAAAAAATAATAATATGTACGTATGTATGACCGATCCACTTGAGAACGGCTTGACTCATTTGGTTCTGTTTCAATGTCAAGACAGAGCTCGTCTAGAAGATCTTTTTGAAAATTCCACCAATAAGGTTCTTTGATATTTTTGTTTTAATATCTCAATTAAAAAAAGAACCAAACACTTTTATATTGTGCTGACAACCCACTCCGAGTTGTTGGCATAGCATAAAAGTACAAATTATGAGTACGTTTTTGTTGTAATTCTCACTGAGCCGCTTTGTGTTGCAAAACTTACAATTTATTTATTCTCATTAGCGATAAGACTGACGAAAGTTACTGTTTAATAGCTAAAGATCAGCTGTTACTTAGAGTACTAACTTTGCCTTCGTCTAGGGATTTAAAAGCGTTATCCATTAGTGATCCGAAGCCGAGCTTTTAAACTCTGTACCATGTAAAGTGTGTCCTGGGATTTTCAGAACGTAACCGTACGACCAAGTTTTCCAGTGAACTGTATAGGTACTTGAAATTTTAGAATATTAGACAACGTTTGCTCGCTAAAGGTAACTATGTAGTACCACAGTATAAATATTAATACAGTAGGACGATGCCTTTGATCTCTGGAAAAATGCCGACAACTTCTACACGCGTGAGACTTGAATAATACCTCCCGGACTACGAACATCGGTTTGTTCGCAGTGCGGGAGCGGCTTTCCCGCGTCTCGCCCCTCACACCCCGCACGATGCCCTGTCTAGACAGCTTCGTCGGACGACTGTATGTTTTTAGACTGTGGTAGTACATTGCTTTTATTTTCCTGTACCAAGTAAAACAAAAGTTAATTGAGAGCTGAATTTCAATGGTCAGATAACTTTTATCTGAAGCACAAATATTATCTACATGGCTTTTTGCCATCGCTCAGGTTAGGTTTGTTCAAGTTCGGTTCGCTCAGATTTTATTTTATTAGGCAGGAGTAGGAAATACTCATGGACACCCAAACTAACCCACTGATGAATCAGTCTGCAGAGTACTGCCCCTCTTACCGGCTAATATCCATACAAAATCTGGCAAAGCACCATCGGCATCCATTGGAAACTCGGCCCTCAAGTTACTCAAAGATAAATTACCAAGCTTGTACTTTATAGGATATCTTCGGATATTAGAGATATAAGAAAAATGTAATGCGCCGTATACTTGTTGAAAGGGAACAGTTTTAGTTTAGGTAAGTTACTTGTTTACCACATATTACATTTAATGGATATTATGTACGAAAGGAGAGTGTAAGACCTAAGGTTTCCTGGAGAAATGTAATCTTTAGCATTTACAGTACTGACTAGTGAAATAAAATGGCGAGTGTTCATTTTTTTTTTTCAAATAAATAAAATCATATCCTAATCAAAATCAAAATCAAAAGTCTTTATTCAAACTAGGCTGAGAATCAGCACTTTTTGAACGTCAAAAAAATACACAAAGGCAGTCCTCCAAAAACGGCCCACCCTTCGCGAATCCGATTCGAGGTTTAGTAAGGTAAGCTTGTCGAGGAATCTATACATGCGGTTTAGTTCATTTTTAAAATTAAAGCAATATTTATTTTAGTAAAATAATCTATCTTCAGCAATCAAAGTGACCTTCCCTCATCATCGATATCCGGGGCTCATTGATTTTTGCCACCTTATACATATCAAAATAAAACTACAAATAAAAAAGTTATATTAAATAACTTTCTACCGGTATATTTCGCCCATTTAGAGGTATTTTGTAATAAAACTTTACTCATATCTATGAGTGATACTAAAAACGAAACGCTAACGCTAGCTCAGCAATAGCACTTGTGACCACTAGACCAACGAGGCAGTCGACGAGGCGATTGATTTTTTAATGTTAAATAATAATATTGTATTTATTCAATTTTTTCAAATTTATCGGACAAACGTGTTGCTGGGGAGTTTTTTTTTGCCACTTCTTCTTCCCATCAAAAATAAAGTGGTGGAGCGGGCTTTTTGGGATTGATTTGAGTAAAATTTTGATTTTTTAGGGCGAAGGACATCCATGACGATTTTCTAACCCGAATAAAAAAGGTAATTAATTGAAGTGCCTTAACTTAATTAACATGACGACAAATCTGTATTGTCGATGGGTGATATTTACTCGTATTTAATTATTATTTATTTATTAATTACTTCAAGCACACAATTGTACATAGTATATATATAGACTTAATACTTTAGGCATTTTCTACCCGTTAACCTTAAGTTTATAGGTGTAGGTACAGACGCCAGCACATCAAGCTACCCCAATGTGTCAAATTTTCCTAATTGAATATGAACCTTATTCTGTTTGAGATAAAGTTGAAAAACGATCAAAGAAATTTGACACATTGGGCTAACTTGATATGTTAGCGTCTGTACCTACCTATAAAATAGTATTTCCACATTTCGCCAGTTTTGTTTTAGTTACAGATAATGAAGGGCGTGTCTATTGCCAATAAGCGGGCACAAATCTAGGCTCCGGTTTACTACTGAGAAACTCCAATAGTAGTGCTTGCGGCTACTAAATCAACAAGGCCGTAAATTATATTAATGGAAATTAATTATAATGCGTGTAATTGCAGCAGTAACATACAGTATGAAAGTAAGCTTTGGATCTACGAGTATCTTCACAATCCCCTTTAATAATAAAAAGACAATTATATATAAAAGTGGAGCCTTACTTTTCAGAAGAGAACCCGAGGATTAAAAGTAAATTAAATAACCTATTAAAAGCCCTTCCAAGATCTTCAGAAGCATAAAGCAGATTAAGTAGTTATCTGAAACTCTTAGTTCCCTTTGAATCTAAAATAAAATCTTAGAGTACCTACTACAAAAATAGAACTTATTAATTTACGTACAAAATACCGATTTATAAAAAATATCGAAGCGGTGCAAAGCGCTTGGTTTTCTACAAAGGAAAGGCCACTTTCCTTTCAAGTCAAAAGGTCGATTTGTTACTTCCACAACGGCTGTTTATCGAAGTGCCTGACATCGACTCCTACGTACGTATCGAGGATTGAATAGGCGGTAGGCGGACGCTCGACTCCTTCCCAAACCACGTCCATCATTCCGACATCTGTCAATATCACTCGTCATCTTTTCTCACGTCGAAAATTTAAGATAACTATATTCCAATTTGTTATTAATGCAAAAACTTTATCTATCGATCAAGCTCTGAATTTATTAACACTGACATTCGATGGCACAATATTGGAAGATTCTGATTCTGATTGAAAAGTATGATGTGATGATATGAAAAAGAAAAATCTGAACGAAACTTTGATAAGTTGCGAATTGAACATCCAATTGAGTACCTATATATTCGTATGATATCTCACAATGGCTTCGAAATGAAATAGAAAATGTTCGCGTATTTGCAAATGTTTAAGTCCTTGAGCCAAAGTTAACAGAGGACAAGTGAATTTGTAGACGCTTTCAGATGACCTAGAAAGGAAATGTTTAAGCATAAAATGTTCTAGATTGCGAAAAGAAAATAAAAATCCCTTGGAAATATTATTGTCTTTGTTTTGCATGACAGGCGAAACGTAACGGAGTACTGATCTGATAGTAAAATGATAACAACTGAATTATTAAATATTATAATACCGTAATTTATGTTATTGGAGAACAATTTCTACATCTACAAGTCTTCGAACTTGATCTTCGTATAGGTATTTGATATTAATACTTAAGTAGGTAGGTAGGTACCTACAATGAATCATTTATTACTGAATTTCGATTTTATTACGTACAATGAGTTAACTTATTTGATTTGTATTGCCTAGACTATTAAAATACAGTTGCAACTATCACTATTAACTTAGAGACCACTTTTATTTAGTTTGATTTTTTGTTCTCTTTTGTGTGTTTTCTTCTTATCATGTGGAAAACCTGATGTCGCAGTTGTAATGCCGCCCATGGACCTCTGACTTGGCATCAAATAAATAATTAGATAATATTCCACAACTTTTTCACACAACGCCATTTAGTCCCAAGCTAAGCTTGAGAGCTTGTGTTATGGGTACTAAACAGCTGATAAACCACAAACATTAAATATTTACTATAAACGGGACATCACGAACATAATTATCATCCAATAGTTGTGTCCGAGTGGACACAAGTCTATGAGTTTAATTTAATATTGGTAGATTATTCTAGATGGCGTCACTGTGTCATGGGATGACAGTTTTTCTTTGATATTTCTTCTCGTGTCCTCTTTATATAATAGTGTATTAAATCTTTTTGTAATAAACACAGTTATACATATTATCTGCCGGTTTCCTTCTCCGTTTTTAAAGTAGCAAGTGATAATTATACAACACGCACATGAATCCGCATAGTCAGTATTTTTTTTTGTTTAAAATAAGTATCCTATGTTAGTTATAAGACCTTGCAATCACGATACAAATATATTGAACGATATTTCGCTGTAGGATGGCCTATAGCCATATGGCACAGTTTTACGGTAAACTTTAGGTAGCATTGTTTGTGTGCAATATAATAATGCCTTCAGGGTGCTGTTGGGGCTGCCGCGGTACTGTAGCGCGAGTGGTATGTTCGCAGAGGCGCGCGTGGACAGCTTTCACGCCGTCATACGCAAGCGAAGTGCGGCTTTACTGGCGCGGGTGCGCGGCAGCCCTAGCGCCATGCTGGCCGCGTGTGCGGGCCGATGGGATTGCACATTGATAGCAAATTGTATAAGCCTGCACGCGAAGGAAAGCGCCTGACACACGATTATTATTTGTATTTTTATTATTATTAATTTATTGTGCTTTTACTAACACTAGGCTAAGAACATTGTTACTAACAAATTATGGAAGCTATTCTGAATTAAATTTTATTATTATTATTATTGTTTTGTTTTCTTGGATTATCTGATGAATGAACTCGAAAGTAGTGGGGTATAGAGATCATACTATCAGGTAGCGTTCTATAGTTTTACCTTCATCAATAGATAAAAAGGCGTAAAATCATGTAAGACAGGTAATGTTACATGCTTCTGATTGAATCCACACAAATAAAGACTAGTAAATTAATCAAAATACTTATACGGTGTAAAACATTTAAGTACCAACATAAACGAATCGATCCAATAACATTCTAAAAAAAATAACAGACAGTTAGATTTGAAATCTTCTTCGTCTTGTTTTTGTGTAGCGGATTAGACTTTTAACCCATCACGCTTGTCAAATGCAGATTAATGGGAGTACACTGTACAGTGAACCTGGGTTTCGACTCTGCTATTGCAATCGAGTCTCAATGACCGGTCATTGATCGAATATTTGACAATTTTGACAGTTTTTGTATGGGAAATGTGTCATAAGTTTGACGTTATACGTCAAAAATCGATCATTGACCGGTCATTGAGACACGATTGCAATAGCAGACTTGACCCCCAGCTTACTTGGTTCGTGGGTGCCGGAAAAGAAACACTAAGATTAATGTTCTTTGTCGCCACCCAAAGTTGACATCCTGTTCTTACGCCAATTATCCAACTTAAGCCTTTTGCATAATGAGGCAGTTCGCATGCCCTAAGTTGTTTGTTATTACTTTGTTATAGGTTTCCCTTAGTTGACTTTTACAACTTGCGTTGGATGATAAACGGCTGATACCTTCTATGTTTTTCTTTTATATTCATATTATATTCATATTCTTTTATTTGCATACCATAATGTCAGATAAAGGTGTTACAAAGGCTTATAGCTATAGTATATTTTACTTCCAGATCAGCATGGAAGAAGCGCGAAATCGCGAAAAGTGGAAGGAGTGGAGGGAGGGACTTGAAAAAAAAGGATGTGAAATCACTATAGAGGTAATTAAACATACATAGATTGCAATTCGGCCACAGGAACCCGTAGATCGTTCGTTCATCGAGCAGGATAGGTGTTCCACAAACTAAAGTTCACGCATACAAACAACTATGTGTGTATGTTGGGCCATCTTAGCAAATGTGGGTACTCGTCCAACTTAGAACTCAAATGCACTTAGTCTGAGTTAACTCCGAACTGGGTGCACAGAAGCAAGGATGCTCCTATTCAACCATATTTGGGCGAACTATTCAAAACATCCTTATTGGAAACTGCCATTTTGAATTAAAGTACAAGATTAGGTATTCCTGTAGACTTGATTTAAGAGTTTGCATTTACTGGCGTATCGGTAAGATAGAAGACCGTAACTAAAAGAAAACTATTCAAGACAAAATAAAAAAAATGCTAATTGTAATTATTAATTTACATTTCTGCATTTGACATTTCTACTAGGTACCTACTAGGGTGTATAGTTTTTTTCCTCCTTTTTTGATATAAAACTACATAAACATGAACTAGCAATTTAATAATTACAATCTTAAAACCAACTATGCTATACTAACTACTACTATTTAATAATTCTGTTTTACAATGACACAATAGAATATTATAAAGCCTTCTACATACCTAGCTGTGGGTACCTACAACTTTATTTAACACAAATAACCTAACTAAAATTATTCATAATCAAGCCATGTCAAAGTTTAGTCCAAAGTTAACAAAACCTTGAACCAAAGAACAACATTCTAAACTCGAATCCGACTTTGACTAAGGCGAATTCACAGAACGTTTTCATGATCGAAGTACTAGGTGGAGTCCGTAGAAGTCAGTAAGAGAGTACCGGTTTAATGGATGGGTAAATCCCGTTAAAACCCTGTTAACGGCGATACGTGAACACTTGAGCTTAAGCAAGGACTTTGAGAGCTCCATCTAATTCGCTTAAGCGCTCTCTTGTACAAGGATAGCCCAATTATGGGCCAAAACAAATGGGAGTGTACTGAGTGAAAATCTAAAACATTGTACATACATTTAGCACTGTGTGAATCTTTCCTGGTATGTACATAAATGAAACTTACCCAATTAGCGAGGGATTTTTTATTATTTGTGACTCAATATATCACTGACTTATTTGACAATATTTAATACATTATTCATACTATAATTACGGATTGAATCGCATCGCGTGCGCAATGGCGTCGCGGTCGGCCCGCTCCGCTTGAAAATATTGATAACTTTGGAATTACCGCATTTTCGCATGTAATAAGACTTAAAAAAAAAAACAGTTTGTGTTTGTGCTTAACGTGTGAGGACAATAGCTTGAAGCCCAACTGCTCCTGAACCTGGAAACTGCACCGGCGACGACACGAGCACGTGGCTGGAGTAAAAGGTTTGTGCTTTCCCTCCCTAATTATCGGGTTGCATTCTGTTGTACCCCCCGCAACTCGAAATAGGTACCTATCGCCAAAAGCGTTTGTCAATTGTTTTATGATCGCATCGCAAAATACAGTCCACTAAATATAGCCCTTCGCGCCACCATTTTCTTTGGTCATTCTATTCTATTCTATTCTATAATTACCTACTTTACTTTAATATTCTAAACGAGAAAGTAACTCTGTTTGTTTGTGATAATTTGTTTTTTTACACATTTGCTTTACAATTGACTTTTATTTAGACACTAGTTTTTGCCCGTGGCTTCGCCCGCGTGGATGTCGAACTTCCGTCCCCTACTTTTTCCCTTTAAGGGTTGAATTTTCAAAAATCGTTTCTTAGTGGATACTTACTCTTCACATAGAACACCTCTTCAAATTTCATGTCCCAAACCGCTGGTATTAGGTTTGGGCTGTGCGTTGATATATCAACGTAATATTTTAGCATAAAGCTTCCGGATAGACTATATTCAAAGTTGACCCTTTCAGTACGTTATGCATAAAGATTTCTGGAACTACTGACCAGGGAAAGAGCGAAATACAACTGACCATGTGAAAAATAACTGAGACTAAGATCTACCTGCCCAGGCGTATTGATAACAATCGTACCAAGTTTGGTTAAAACCCCTTTAATAGTTTTTAAACTATTCGTGCACATACAGACAGACAGACAAAAAAATTACCGATTGCATTTTGGCATCACTATCGATCACCAATCATCCTCCAATATTAATTTTGAATATATATTCAATGTACAGAATTATTGACTTCTCTACAGTTTTATAATAAGTAGATATTTTTTATTATCTTCGTAGTGTGTGATAGTTCCATTGAATTGTATGGCGAGCTACTTATATTGTATCTTAAGATAAAATATTATAGTATCTTAGCCGTGCGCAGCGCCGCTTAGTGAACTCCGCTGCGGGTGACGTAACCTACGACAAACTTATTATGTGCGGTTGGTACAGTGGTTAAGTCTAAGGATCGAACCGCAAAAGTAAGTTTGTTTTTTATTGTATAAGTTTTCCGGGATAAGAAGTACCTAGTGTTGTGCCAAGGATATTAAAGAATAAGTATACCAAGTTTCATCGTAATCGAACCGGTAGTTTTAGCGTGATGCCTAAACATACAGACAGACAGACAGATTTTTTTTTTTTATTATAACTATCTATAGAATAATCAACATTGGCATTGTTAGCCATAGCAAAAAAAAAGAACAGAAAAAAATAAGTGACAATTTGACAAGTACCTACTTATTCTGCTAAAACCAAGAAAGTAACACAACTTAAATAGATTCTAAGGCTGAACAAAGTTGTGTGGGCAGCTATTGTGTAATATTTTGCTTAATGTAAACAATACCTTTCTAAGTTTTAGCTTATATTATGTTGTTCTGATGTAACAGCTACATAACTGTTAAGTTTTGTTGAAATCCATTCAATAATTATGAGTGAAAGATTTTTCCACCAAAAAAAAAACCGATTCATAATATTAGTAGGGTTAGCAGGATATTCAATTAATAATCGTCAGACTAAACTAAACTAACTAGACGAAATTGATGGGAAATCAGTATCAACAATTAAAAAAAAACAGACACCTTATAAGGTTGAAGCCATACTGTAGTAGGTATCCCTGGAATGTTTGAGGAAGCGAGGTTGAACACCTTCAATGCCATCGAGAGGAGCACAAATGCATAATTCATGTCCAGGGCTGGTATGTGTAGAAACAGTCTAGGTATTTCAGGAACTCGTTGATAGAGTGTGTGCTAAACAGTCTTTCAAACGGTGGTAGGAAATAACAGCGAGTTACGGCTGTTCCAACCACCGTCTCGTATTTGTATTATTGTATTTTATTTTTACTTGGTTCCAAAATGGTGGAGGAAAACGTCGTAAAGATACCAATCTGGCACAGAATTAGTAAATTAGAATCACACAAAAAGCTAAACTGTAAAAAGGAATATTTCAAATAACTACGAAAGGAATGCTTAACATGAATTGACAACAAAAAAATAAACACAGACATGAAAACGAACAATTGGCGGTCTTATCTCTAAAAGCAATTAAAAGTAGTCTAGCGATCAATGAAGACTCACTACTAGGTTTATCTGATCGGTAACTTGTTCATGTACTTCCCAGCTAGCATTTTGTGGAATCCGATTTTACAAGGACCTGAATCAAAGTGATCTAGATTAACGGTTTAAAAGGCACTGAGTTGTATCAAGGATTTCACTGGAAATCTCACCTTGTTGTTTGTAAAATAAAATTTTGTGATTGGATTTGTACTCGTAGCAGTCGTATGTTCATTGACTCCGAGTCTTAAGGATTCAATTTAATTATTGGCAATTTGTTATAATTCAATTTATATTAGACATTTTTATTTTAGTTTATAACTGTCAAAAATAAAATAAATTAAGTTATAATGTCAATTATATCTTGATTTATTTTATTTTTGACAGTTGTAATTAAATGTATTGACATCATTTTATTTACTTAGTATACAGAGAATTGTTTGTTTAATGTAATGTTATGTTTTAAACAATATGTATTTGCCTGATTAAAAATTTGCATGCTGATTATAAGGCGGAACATGAAGAACCATGTACCTACCTATTGTATTTTAAGATCTGTACCACCATGTTTCAAGCAAATAAAATGATGATTATTATTATTATTATATTAAGCATTATGTGAAGAAAGATTTTTTGGAATTATAAATTGTTACATAATAATCACGGTATCATCATCTGCTTAGGCTTTTTCAAATAATGTTGGGATTAATTTTCAGTCTCACCAGTTGCAGCTGAAATTTATAATATTACATGGAGCAAAGATATGGAGTGATCTGAGCCCTTTTTGATTGATTTACTATAATAATAATGGTTTAAACGTCAAGGAAAGCCACAAATGAAAGCCGGGACTAAAGGTAATACGTGCTTTTCGAGGTACGAAGGGGTCTCGCTATGTGATGTAATTAGTTGTGTGATTAATTCACCTCATGTTCATGTAAATTAAATACAGTTAAAGTAAGAAATACAATACCTACTCTGATATGAAAAGATACAAAAATACAGCAAAAGTTACAACCCTTAATTGAATACCGGGAGACACACTTCATACAGAGAAGGTACTTATACCTAAGTAGGGTATATCCAACATGCTCGCTCCAAGGAGTTGGTGATTCAAACTTATATAATTATCTTGTAAGTTAAGGTTTTATCCGATATTATTTTTCGCAAACATCAGTGGTAGGTACCTATCAAAGATAAACTTGGAAAATATTGATAAACTGAAAAAGTTGCAAAATGGTTGCATTAGAGGTGAGGCCTGCAACGATAAAAATACAGTATTTTTTGTTTTAATTAATGGGGTTAGCGCCATTATGAGCATTGAAATAAAGCAGGCAGGACTTATCGCTAATGAGAATTTCGAATTGAGTTTCAAACGCGCCCCGTTTCGTTATTTATAATAAGCCATGTGCAGTTGGATGGAGTTAACTGGCGGTTTAGAGCATTATTCAGGAGTATAATGTTTTTAACAGCATTTAGTGAGTATTGATTTTTTTTTATCCTTTATTAAAAAGAACCAGGTTCCTAATAATTAATTACAATCTAGCCTATAAGACTAATAAGCAATTTAAATCTAACCTATTAATATACGTGATAATTATTTTACACTTAGAATAGTGTTGTTTGTACTTTACACAAGTCCGTTCCACTTTCTTAGAGTCTGATAAATGATGGTATAAGCACTTTGTTCATGTGTTTATATGTGTGTCATTGTCACTTTTGTTTATTCACTTTTACACTACACTAACTCGAAAGGTTTTGTCCGTTTTAGCCTTCGCACTATATTTGTTTGGTCTAACAGCTGAATTGCTTCGATGTTCACATGCCGGTGGAGACGTTGTTCGTGAGCTTCAGCAAATTTTTGTATAATGTTGGTGACGGGTTCCATTTTTAGTAAGTATTGATGATGAACTTATAGCTTGTAAAGGAGGTTGTTCCTGGCTGTCTTTTCAGCATTGTTGTCATCTCTAATTGACAGTCGTTAGGGGTAGTCAGAAGTTAACCTTCCAGTCCTATCAAAGGTTATCTCGTTACTAACTGAGTAGTAAAACTTAGGTAGTCAGTCCCTCCATGTGAAGCACTGGTATTGCACTAAGTCCGGACTTATTTTTAATATTATAAACTAGTGCTTGACTGGAATCCCACCTGATGGTAAGCAATGATGCAATCAATGATGGTGAAGCACACTAGTTTACCCTTAATAAGGCAACAGGAACATTATTCCCACATTTAATTTTACATTTTAAATGGTCAATTGGACATCATTTCCCATGAGCTGTCATTGTCATTACGTAGCATACTATCTCAGGAATCACCAAAGGTTACAATGTAATCGGTCAACAGGAATTATTTTCCCACATGGTTTCCTGAAAAACTCATAAAAAATACTGATATGAAATCTAAGAACTGTATGTACAGACGCCAGCACGTCAAGTTACTCCAATGTGTCAAATTTTTATTTGATCGTTTTTCAATTTTATGTCACAGAGAATAAGGTTCATATTCAATTGGGAAAATTTGACACATTGGGGTAACTTGATGTGCTGGCGTCTGTACCACTAACTACATAAGTACTAGCTTTGAAACTTTTGCAAACATCCACAGTTTAGCCATACCCTATTAAGGGTTAAGAGTTAGATTCACTCTAGCCTTGAAGACACCTAAGTTATAATCGAACGGGAAGACCGCAGCGGGCAATTTATTAAAGTCCTTCGATGTACGCGGTATATAAACGCCGCCGCCGAGACGAAACGCTCTGTCCGACTAAAAGTCGAACCCAACATTGTAACTATAGAAATGAAGAAATTATAGAAAAAAAAATCCTCGACACATCTCTTTTATCAGTTTTAGAGATTGGAAAACTTTAGACGACAAATTATAAAGACATTCTGAAGCCCCATTAAACGGTAATTTATATGCTTCGAAGATTTCATTAGAGGAATGATTGGTTGAATATCATCGCCTTTAGTGACCCGTTTCGTAAATTTCCATTTCATTTTGCTCCCATTCCATTTCAATTTCACCCTGTTTTACGTTCCGTAATTGTGTAAGTAACATTTTATAACATGGCGAACGTGAATACTGTAACATAGGAAACGCTTAATGGTTCGTTGAGCGAGGTTTTCATTATACCCCTACTTGAGCAAACGCGTCGTATTAATAAGAATTAGTGAAATAAACATAGTAATTGTTCACCCAAAAAGTATCAGGAATTCGCTTTGTAGGTTTTCTAAGAGATTACTTGGTTATTATTTTTAATTATATAATATGTTTACGTAACAACATTAAATATTAAGGTTTTCTCAGAGGGCTTACAGTATGGAGTTCTTCAAAAGGGGATTAAATAGGTTTTTAAAGGGTCGGCAACGCGCGTGTGGCGCCTCTGGTGTTGCAAGTGTCCATAGGCTACGGTAACCGCTTACGCATCAGGCGGGCCGTAAGCTTGTTAGCCACCGTCGTGATATAAAAAAAAAAAAAAACATCACGCCTGTAGTCCTCGAAGGGTTTGGCAAAGGTGTAGGTACCTGTAGTACCTATACCCACATTTCGTTAGTTATGTTAAAGTCCCATTTAATAGGGGGCGAGCCTATTGCCATCGATCGTGCAGGAATCTAGGCTCCGGATTGATGCCGTGAATTTTAGATGAAGAAACTCAATAACACTTTGTTCGACACGGGAATCGAACCCGGGACCCATATAAAACAGTAGCACTTGCAACCACTAGACCAACGAGGTATTCAATATTTGCAAATGATAATAAACTTTATGTTAAAGTGTTAATGTTTATTTAATCGCGACCATTTGCGTGATGATGTTTCTAATACTTAAATCGATTGCTAATTGAGTGAATATCAACCCAACATCAAAATAGTAACTTTTGTTGTCAGATTTAAATCAAAATTCCTACCACATTATTTTTCCAATTACCGAATTTACTTTCTTCGCTTCTGTTATTAAAAAAGACAATGAAATGTTACCAAGGAGTATCTCATTCGTTCTTCTCCACGGGAATCTGACTTTGAAACACGTTTACTACCCTCTTGGCAATTCAAAGTTCTTAGAAATGTTCATTATGAAAATGGTTTGCATTTGAAAGACGGAACGGGAGGTAAATCATTCGATATTCTCCGAAGTGTATCAAAATCATACTACGGCGATATAGCTCGTAATGATAGCAAATATTCTTAGTAAATTGAATAAAAATAAAAATACATAGTAGCACTTCGCAGATGTTTGCGGAATCCCGGATTGGTGATTTTTATGGAATATTGAGGAAGAGGGCCGCGTCAATAGCGGTTAGGTTACACGTAGGCTCCAACAGCATCATAAATAAATTGTTTAACAAGGTGGACAGCCCTTTCATTAGGCACTGGGTGCAGAGGCACCTTCCAACATAATCTTGAGCCTCACACTTTTTAGTTGTGATTTGGTTGATATGTATGTTTTACTAACGTAGTTTAATAAGTCTGGATGGATTGTGCGTATTTCTATGTATGGTCCGCAATACATATTTTAAAAATAATAATAGTTAATAGGAGATACCTTCTTGGTTATTTGTTAACGGTACATAAATGCGGTAAGTACTTTTAAATTTAAAGAAGAAGTTAGATAGCCGTTAGCTGATAGAAACGAACGCAGATGAAGCATGTAAATTATAAAAGTTTGGCTTCAAAACTATTATATAAATACCAAATACACTTACAAACCAAAAAGATACTTTTATTAGATGCCTAAGTAATTAATCGACATTTAAAATAAGAAATTTGTAGTAAAATTGTTTCGTTTCTTGTGGAATGTGATTTACGAATCTATTTGCCAATTTACCTACACATCTCTTTTTATAATAACTTACTACAATTTAGGATAAGTAACCGAGTTTGAAGTAGTACAGTTAGGTACCTACTGTTTGTTGTGTTAATGTTACTTTCGAACTTATTTTGCCTATTTACGCATCTTATTCTCACTACAATTTAAGATGAGTTTCCGTGTTTGAAGTAACACAAAAACTCAATAAAAAAGAATAAAAAAAAATAGGTACAAAGTCAGCCTGATTCAGTCAAAGGATTAACAATGAATATTTTGTCTTCCAAACAAAATTCAAGATTCCGAACGAAATGCTAAGAATAAAAGCTTAAAGGTTAAATTACTGAAGCCCCAATTATTCAGGTCGGGTATTGAAGTAACTTTTCGACGGCCTGTCAATAGTTGAATACTGTATTGTTTATATTGTAATTCCTAAGTATTAACAAACTCATTACGGAGTCTCCGACTGATAAAGCCCTTGACGGACTTATTTTAAACTATGAACATAGTTTATTAATATATTTACCTTGTTTTAAAACATTTAGTAGGTACACTGTACTCACTAGTACCACAGTACACAATATACAGTATGTGTATATTTATACAGTAGGATTTTACGCCTATTATTATATAGTTTATTTACGCCTTTGGTCTCTGGAAAAATGCTGTCACGAACTACAAACATCGTTTTGTTCGTAGGTCGGGAGCCGTCTCGCCCCTCACACACAATTGCCCTGACTAGACGGCTTCGTCGGACGACTGTAGGTTTTTAGACTGTGCTAGTACGGTCAGTTATTTCGAGAAAATACCAGTATATTTTCCTTTTACCGTTGAAAATATTTGTCGGCTTTTCCACATTTTGGCCTAGTGGTTAAAGTCGCCTACCCGTATGAGGTTGTGGTCTAAATCCGGGCAGTTACTACTGTCTAAGTTTATCATAGGCCGGGCGCCCACTGGCGGCACGACTCTCATTTAATTTATACGCTACAGCATGTAGGCAACCTTCAGCACGGTCTAGCATGCTGTTTCATCTCGAAACGTAGACGCTTAGCATGATAAAATAAGATCTTAAATCTTTTGCGCTAACTAAAATCTCCTGCCGAGCCGTGCCGCCATTGTGCGGGCCTTAGGGACTATTGACGTCGGTGAAGGAAAACATTGTAAAGAAACCTGGACTTGTAGTTGATATGGCTTAAAAATCACCAATCCGTCTTGAGTGGCGATTATCGACCCTGGTTTTCTCTGTATAAGAAAAAGCCTTTGCCCTGCAGAGAGTCATTAAGAGACTAGTATTATTAATAATAGGGATTAAAGTACGTAATACTTCGAATTGACATAGAACCTTCATGGTTTGAGATTTTTGAATGAAACTTTTTTTACATGGTACCTATTAAGTTCTGCGTCAGTCATGTAATCATTGATTGTGCGTGATATCTGTACTATCCTGTTTAAGTAATACAATTCTAATATTCTCAAATCTATTCGCAAAATGAAAGGTGCCTTAATGAGCGTACAAACTGTTTTCAATCCAGTTCCCTTCCAGTCTGATTTCTCGTCAGGTCATTAGTGCCGCGTTGTAATCTGATGGCGTAATTAGGGCTTATCAACCCTAACCGGAGCCTGCGCGTCTTTACGATTTATCTGAACGGGTAATTACGGCGTGCGTGGTGCTCCGATACGGCTTATTTGATAGGTATTTTATGGAGGCACCAATATTTTTTGTTTGTTGGGTTTTTGCTACTTTTTTCTTTATCTTCATAGGGCTAGCTTCTGTGGTTGCAAATAAAATATCAGTGTTTTACGTGGAACAATTGTTAACATGACCCCCACAAGGCAGTCATTAGGTATCACGCTACGATAGTTTTTAGTAAGACTGGATATCAGACTTTCGGGATCAAGATAGCAATTTATCGATTTTGTTGGATTTTGTATTCAAGATCATTACTAAGTTATACGCAAGCTTTGCGTAAGTGGTCTCATTAATACCCCAGAGTTATGGGATATTAAAAACAGGTTGTACACTTACCTGCCCCGACAGAGAGCATGCATGCTGCAGTCGTGTATTCGACGGAACTCAATGACCCGACACACGAGGCCACCAGATCTGCTGGACATTTACATAGGCCACATGATTAGTACACAAAACCACCAAATAGTTGAAAAAAGTCAAGTATTCTAAGTAGCTTATTTCATAATATGTAGTTTGTTCAAAATATGTAAAAGATATTCCTAAATGGCATGTGAAAGAGAGGTCAGAGGCCATGGGTGGCATACAACTTTGACATCAGGTTAGTCGAAGGAGAAAATATTATGTAGATAACGATATTTACCTTATATTATAGACGCCAGCACATCAAGTTACCCCAATGTGTCAAATTTTCCCAATTGAATCTGAACCTTATTTTGTTAACCGACTTCAAAAAAGGAGGAGGTTCTCAATTCGGTTGTATTTTTTTTTTTTTTTTTAGGGTTTGTTACCTCAGTACTCCGTCATTTATGGACCGATTTTCAAAATTCTTTTTTTGTTTGATAGGGCATACTAACAGATTGGTCCCATTTGTATCAAAACTCATATCTGATGAGGGATCTTCGAGGAATTGAGGGAACTCCTCAAAAAATATAGGCACACATGCACCGATTTCAACATTTTTAGTAACAAATCAAGCATTTTCATTTAGAAAGTAACATTTGGTGAAGAAAAACTGATGAAGAAGACAGGCAACGGAACGCTTCAACGCATAACAGCAAATTATTCGCGATTGCTATAGTCAGATGACTATGCTGAGCTTTTGTATTTCCACAACATAACATTACGCCATTCTATTTTAAAAGGGGCCGGCAGAGATGTACAGATTACTGTTTAGGGATAGAACTTCTTTAGCAATTGTTATCCAATTTCAATGATTCTATCAAGTTTTGAAAGACTTTCTTTACATACAAAGAAACTAAAAATTACAAAATATTTTTTTTTTACAAAAAAAACAACTGACTTCTTAAAAAAAAACTAACAGGTGAAAAATAACTCCAGTTTCGGAAGTCGGTGGCCAATAATGAACAAAACAAAACCACCAAAGCCATAGACTTCCGAAACTGGAGTTATTTTTCACCTGTCAGTTTTTTTTTAAGAAGTCGGTTGTTTTTTTTTTTGACATAAAGTTGAAAAACGATCAAATAAATTTGACACATTAGGGTAGCTTGATGTGCTGGCGTCTGTACCTTAAAATATGTAGGTCGGAGTGCACGCAGAGTTATAATTATGGAAACCAAAACGTTCCGATTGAGCAAATAAAAACAAATCAGCTGTCTACCTATTATAGTTTATGAGAAACAGCTCGCTGACAAACAGGTGGACAAACAGCGGAGGCTTAGCAACACGGTTTTGGTGGTATCGTTTAGGAAAGGAACCCTAAAAATGACTTTGAACGGTTCTATTGAATTCACTCCCGTTATTTGCCTGTTTGCACATACTCGAACGTATTCATATCAACAAGAGCTTCCTTACGCGTTTCCGAGATATTCACTACAAAAGGTAATACTCAACATGTTTCTTTTGATATGTATTTATAAGGTTTTGACACGACATTCCTTATTCTGTCAGGAACATTTCACTCACTACGCAATATCAAAGGAGTAGGAAATTTCGGATTATAAATTTTATTCTTCCTAATTCTTTCTTTCTAATTTAGAGAGCTCTATGGCATTGTAACCAAAAGTAGCCAATATAAACATTTATCCATCCTCAAGAAATAAAATAATAATACCAAACCATACTGAAGGGCTAAGGCCTCATCTCATTCAGAGAAGACTCGAACATTCAAACGCTTGCTCAACGCTAATTGGAAATTTCTAACTTACTTTAATTTTAAGTCCAGATTTCCTCAGGATATTTTCCTTCGTCGACATCAATGATGTCTAAGATTAATATATAAATTGATAAAGTCCCATTGGTACTTGCTAGGATTTCAACCAAACCAGGTGCATGAACTTCTGGGCCATCACGATACTACGTGAATAAAATGCTTTAGCCAATATAAAACAGCTTCAAACGAGCTTTAGAATTTCACTCAAGACTCAAGTATTTCTTACTTAAGTTCTTACTCGATGGAATGAAATAAGAGCATTATAATGCAATTAGTGTAAAAGTTACAATACCAACAAAGCTTTTAGAACATAAGTACTCTAATTGCTCTCTCCTCGCTTCTGTAGCGCATCAGAGATGTTTTCAGAAATGCATTTAGATTACTTTTCTTATAATAAAGTGTAGGTGATCGGTTCGTTTGAAGGTTAAGCTTTGCTCGCAGAGGTCGGTCCGAAGATGAGACTCATTACATATCAACAGCCTTGAGTGCTATTGAAAGCGCGATAAGCCGTTGGTCCTGGCTGTCATTTGTAGATCTTTGACAGTTGTTACGAGTAGTCAGGACCCAGGAAGTCTGTCAGACTTATTTATTTATTTATTTATTTATCAACTATGGATGACTTACAGCTAATGCAAACAGAATAAAAGAATAGCATGTGAGACTGACAGCCAATTAAAAGTCATCACTTATAAAAAACAGGTTGGAAAGAAAAATAGTGTGAACAACACAACACAGTTATCAAAAAAGGAAAACAGTAAAGCTTAAACTAAATTTACATATGGTATTCAATACAAGAACAAACCTGAATGAACAAAATCTTATTTAAAAAAGCTAAGGCTCAGGCACTTTCTGGCCGATAACACACTCGTCACGAATGGATCAAAATCATGCTGTTTACATATGTCATTAAAGTTTCTACTTGCACGCACTATATATGAATTTTGCCTGTAATTCGTTGAGCTAAGTGGAACACGCAACGGTGCGTACCATCGCTTCGACCTTCCAGGAACATTAAAATAAAACTTGGATAAAATATCGGAATTATTAATTGAATTATTGAAAATTTTTAAGAAGTATCGACGTGCTGACTTAGAAAACTGGGTTGTGGAGGTAAATTGGGCGGTTCCCGACGTCACATCGAGCTACCAACGGTTTTGTATGCCCCACTGCGATCGACGTGGTGACCACTCGACCCTTTTGGTGTGCGCACATCTAAATAAACCAGCAGTGTAATTCTTTTAACATCACCGCGTGAAAGTGTAGCTCAAGGGAAGGTAAATTGAGCTTCCATTCCATACTTATGCTAGGCGTTGACAGTTCACTTCATTCAATTTTTGACTGGTTGACTTTTACTTAATCGACCACACAAAGTTTTATTCACTAGTCAAGACCACCAGTTACACACCTGGAGCTTGGCACACAATATAGGCACTCACTCTCCGTAAAACAGTTTAACTGGAAGTCGACCCCAACGTAGTTGAAAAGGTTTGCTAGATGATATATAATTACATAGCAATTTAAAAAAGAAAACTTTACATTGTGCTTTAATTGCAACTTTTAAACAAAATGAACTATGAAAAATCCAATTTGAAGCTATTCTTTTAACAGCCTGCAAGGTGTCGTCAGCCAATACACGACACAATTCAGTGTATTCTACGTCATTAATTTAAATCACTTTGATTCAGGTCCTTGTAAAATCGGATTCCACAAAAAGCTAGCTAGAAAATTGGTCGAACAAGCTACCGATCAGATAAAGCTAGTAGTGAATGTTCATTGATCGCTGGACTACTTTTAATTGCTTTTAGAGATAAGACCGCCAATTGTAAGTTGTCATGTCTGTGTTTATTACTTTCATTTTGATTAATATTAGTAGGTATTTCTTTCATAGCCTTTTTGACAGACATGTTGGTCTAGTAGCTAGTGGCCCTGATTGCTATGCCGGAGGTCGTAGGTTGATTTCCGCCCAAGATAAATGTTTGTGTGATGAGCACGATCATTTGTTCTGTGTCTGGGTGTAATTTATCTATAATGTGTATATATTTAGAAATATATAAGTATGTTCAATATCAGTTTTTTAGTACCCATAACACAAGCTCTGCTTAGCTTGGGACTAGATGGTGTTGAGTGGAAGTTGTGGAATATTTATTTATTTATGTAATTATTACCTACATCTTTCGTCATTTAATCTTTTAAAGCTGTAGGTTTTCCTATCTATAAATATATAAACGTGCGCAAATCCGCGAGCATCAGCTAGTCGGGAATAAAGCATTCAATGCAAATAGTACAATAATTATCTACTTTGGTTCCTTCATACGCATCAATGAATTTACATATCCAATAAACTGATTACTCACGCCACTTAGCTCTAACGACAGCAAATCTCACACATAACTCCTATTTCAATATAATATCTTTATCGAGCCCAGCAGTGCCCTATAACACAATGAATAATGTATGAAGTTTAATGTAGCTATAACCATCCTCCTTGAAATGGTTCTAATTGTGATGGCGTTGCGTAGAACGGCTTTCGTTTCTCAATTATAATTCCGTCTGCGATTGTAAGGGTGGGGCCACAATGCGGTGCCGGGATTCGTCGCCCGTGAGATAATAATACCCACCGCTTCGGGCTTTCAGCTTACCTATTTTATGGGGCATTTCATTATGTTGATAATTTTCAGTTTTGTGCACTGTGAAGTTTATTCTAGTGATGTTGGGGGTTCTTAATAGATTAGAGGGTTTAAATCTTGCCACAGCAAGGGTTTTTTTTTTATCAAAAGGATCACTTTTGTGATTTTATTTTACATTCTATACAATACCTACACGCGTAACATGATCACCCTAGAAATGGGTATGTCGACGAAAAAAAGTAGTGGTAGATGTCACATATCTTCGAATTTATGGTTCTAGGACATGCCGGTTTCCTCACGATGTTTTACTTCACCGTTTTTGAGAGCAGTGGTGATGAAATAAATAACAAAAAGTAATGCGCCTGCCTGGGTTCAAACCCACGACTTAGGTACTGTTCGTAAGTCGTGGGTCGCGTTGTATTCTGAGCATAAATAGATATTTAAAGCCTTTGTTCAATTGTTTGCATAATTTGCATACTTAAAGGGCACAGCTATTATGAGTACTTAAAGAAAATGTTTTAGAGCTAACTAGGAGTAAGTACTATTTTATATTTTAAAGATTGATTGATAGAGTTCATAAATAAACAAAATAAATGCCTGTAGCATAAAGGCCATAAAGTATATTTGTGAGCCATAAGAATTAAAATATGAATTATCAAAACTGTTAATAACCGAATTTGAAAGAGTGGGTTATCTGACATAGAAACGTAATGGCTAAAATCTCACCTTTTATACAAAGAGGCTGTGTGTTAAAATAGTCACGAACACGTACCAATGGTACGCCAAGTTTCTTCTCCAGAGGCGCTTTTTAAGAACTAAGGTATCAGGAAAAAGTGGTTTCTATAAACAAAGTTTACCGCAAGGAGTGTTTTCTATGAACAAATCTCTGTTAACAGCATTTCCTATATACCGAGATGTCTTAAAACTATGTTTTCTATCAACAAGCTTTTCGGCGAAACGTGCAGTCTGGGAATAGAGATTTGTATTAGCTGTGCTTTCCGTATGTAAGTAGTCATATTAAACAAACACAAAGAGCTTGGAACCAATAGCTTAGGTTCCAATCTCTTTTAAATTTAAATGTAGATGCGTACTAAGTTTATCGTTGAATTCACTGCGTTGGCGAAATCTCGTGAGAAAACTAACCGGCATGAAATTATCGACCCGAAGCGCCGCGATTATTAACTGACATGTGTCTTCTCTGAATGAAAGGAAACTTTTACCCTGTAGTGGGACAAAGTTGCCTATTCATTTTTTTTAAAGCATAATAACATAAAAAATGTGTGATAGTGGACTATCGTAACCAATGTGACATTTTAAATTCTTTTGTCGATACTTACTAAGTTTATCATAGGCATCACTGATTAGAGAAATCTCTTTAATAAACCAGACCGGCCTAATATCCACCTGAATTGAGCAAACGTGGTGATTAATGCTTGCGTCTTCTGTGTAAGAAAAGACATTTTTACCCTGTAGTGGGACAAAGTTGCCTATTCTTTTTTTTAGCACGAAATAATAAAGTTTGTCAACGAGCTATAGAAAACTATTCCGTATTTTCTTTATGAAGCAAATTCAGCAACGAGGAAGTTTGGGAAAGAGTCAAAGTTGCTGACTTAGCTCTTAGAAATTGAAGTGGCAACGGACAAGCCCAGTGGCGGGAACTGACAAGTGTTTCGGCACGAAAGTTTTAGAGAGGCCAAATTGCGGTCTACCCTTTTATTAGGTAAACAGAAAATAGTGGTTGGAAGGAACTTTCTATGTAAATTATTCATTTCTCTTGTAGTGAATGTCAGTTTGACTATATACTAATTTAAAGATGTTCGTTTTTTTGAGTGCGTGCGGGATTCCGTTGCCCGTTGCTTTTGTGCTGTATGTAGCAGTGGTGAGGGCTAAATTTACTTTAAAGGGAAGCCGACCAAAAAAAGGTTAATTTAGATCAGCAGGCCTAGCCTTAATTACAAATTCTATTTCTATTATCGTAATCGACAAGGCGACAACAGAAAGAAAAATGGCGTATATGGATGGAATCAGTTGTTTGTTAACTGTCAAGTGTTAATGAGTAGAATTTGTGATATGGCTGAAAATGAAATACACTTGACAGTTGACTAACAGCTGTTTCCATATAAAATAGAATAGAAATAGAATTTGTAATATGGCTAGGCCTCTCTCTCTATTTGATCGGTCTACCTACCACCTTGTAAATCTTTGGTGTAAATATCTGAAAGAAAGAAAGAAAAAGAAAGAAAATATTTTATTTGGACGCACAGAACATAAAACAAAAGAACAGCAATACAGATAAAAAAAAGAATAAAAAACTAAAGACAAAAATAAAAAAAAAAAAATAATAAGAAGACCTGTGCGAGACCAAAAAGGCGCCTATCTCAGCATCTAAAGTATATGTGGCAAAATTAGAGTCTCAATAACGGGAGAGTTGCTTTTCCAAATCTCCAAAGGGAAGACCGATACTGGACCTATTTGGTGCAGCCGCAAGGCACATAATTCTTTATTTTGTTTATTTTTATTGTTACTTTTAGTTTTATTCTTTTTTTTGTACCTATTTTTATTTTTAACGTGTGCCTGTGTCGTGCCAAATAAATGCTTTTTCTTTCTTTTTTCTTTCTTCTTTCTTTCGATAGGAATCGAATTGTTTGGACGCTTCGCCACTGGTATTTAGCTCATGTTTGCGAATATAAATCTTTGTTGGCCATTCTCATGTAGGTTTAGTGCTTACTAATATACAAGAATGGCAAACATGGACCTGAATATTGATAAATTAGGTACAAGGTCAAAAAATAATTGAAGTCAAAGTCAAAGTCAAATCATTTATTTCAATTAGGCCATTTAAAAGGCACTTTTGAACGTTAAACTTACAATTTAAATAAAATTTAATGATTCTAGTTGCCCCTTCCAAAAGGTAGTTTTGTATGGAGAAGAATGGGCAAGAAACTCCATACTTACTCTTTTAAAATAGTTTTTACAATATTTGTATACAATAAAAAATACATTATATGTGAATACGATGTACCTAGAATAAACAAAGTAAAATAAAAAAATAACATACTATGCTAAGATAGATTAAGCATTTTAGTAGATAAGTACATAATTATGTGAATAGATACATGGTACTCTCACATTTACAAATATTAAAATCACGGATTAATATTTAACAAATCAAGAAAATATTTAATAAATAATAATAAAAAAAAAATACACAGCAGAATAGCGTGAGTGTTGCAAAAATAAAGCAAATTAAGATTTTGTCAAGTTCCTTGATTGCCCTATGGAGCTGGACCAGCATGTTGCCAAGCATTATTATCTTGAATATAATCCTCTAATTTGTAATATGCCTGTTTACAAAGTGTACTTTTAATATAAGTTTTAAATTTCCTTTCATTTAGTTTTAATATATCAAGAGGTATTTTATTGTAACATTTAACACAGTACCCCATGAAAGATATCTGTACTTTAGCTAATCTGAAAAATGGTTGAGCTATTTTATCTTTATTTCTAGTATTAAAATTATGTCTATCACTTATTTTACTAAAAAGATGTGGGTTTTTTCTTACATGCATAATATTTTCGTAAATGAATTGACAAGGCACTGTCATAATATTAATTTTCTTAAATAATTCCCTTAAAGATTCTCGACGCGGTAGATTATAAAAAGCTCTGACAGCTCTCTTTTGTAGAATAAAAATGGAATCAATGTCAGCAGCCCGACCCCACAGTAAAATGCCATACGACATTACGCTGTGAAAATAGCTGAAATAGACCAAACGCGCGGTTTCTACGTCTGTCAACTGCCTGATCTTTCTAACCGCATAAGCAGCCGAGCTTAGCCGCCCCGCAAGAGATGTTATATGCGGTCCCCATTGTAACTTCTCGTCTAGCGTGATGCCTAGGAAAACGGTTTCATTAATATATTCCAGGTTTCCTCCATTCAACATGATGTCGCATTCGCTACTTCTAACGTTTGGTAACGTAAATCTAATACATTTGGTTTTTGTGATATTAAGTACCAAATTGTTTGCCGTAAACCAATTTTGTACCTGAAGAATAGATTTATTTACGTCGTCAAGATTTTGAGAACGTCGGTCTACTTTAAAAATGAGAGATGTGTCATCTGCGAATAACACCATCTTCGGTTGATTCTGAATTAAATGAGGCAAATCATTAATATATACTAAAAAGAGGAACGGACCCAGAATTGAACCTTGAGGCACGCCCATTGTCAATTCAGACCCCGATGAGTTTACGCCGTTAATCTGGACTTTGACCTGTCTGTCTTTCAGATAAGATCTTATTAAGTTAAGAGCTTTATCCTTAATACCATAGTGATCTAGTTTTAACAGTAGTGTTTCGTGGTTAACGCAGTCAAACGCCTTCGACAGGTCACAAAAGATTCCAATGGCATCTTGTGCTTCCTCCCAGGCGTTGAAAATGTTTTTGATTAGGGTAACACCGGCGTCAGTTGTACAGCGCCCCTTAGTGAAACCATACTGATGTTCATGGAAGATGGAATTTTTATTAAAGTGACGTAACATTTGATTTAGCATTAACTTTTCAAACACCTTACTGAGAACTGGCAAAATTGACACAGGCCTATAGTTATTGGGGTCTTTACTATCACCGGATTTAAACAACGGAACAACTTTACTATGTTTCATGAGATCCGGGAAAACTCCTTCGTCTACACTGATATTAAACAAGAACGCTAAATAGGGTGCAATTGTTTCGATTATAGATCTACAGACTTTTACAGACAGTGAGTTGAGTATTTTAACTCAAACTTCACACAACACAAATTGACGTCAGAACAAATGATCGTGCTCATCACAAAACATTTGTCTTGTTAAGTAGTATATATTAAAGTATGAATGATATACCAATCGAGTAAAAAAAAAAAATAATAATAATAAAATTTAAAATTTAAAATTACTTTTTTTAATACTACTATCAACTCTAGTATTGTATGCAACATATCTACAAACACCGCAGCAGTTCAGTTTAAAATTATGTTTTTTGTAACTTACAAAATCAATGCATTTCATTGAGGTAGTTAGGTTAGATAGTTAGGTTAGCTATAGAACAGGTATGGTAAGTTAGGTTAGGTTATATGTATATATATTTGTATTGTTATTCTCATCCTATCTTACACAAAATGTTAAAAGAGCACTTTATAGACTCGCTAAATATGAATTAAAATAATAATAATAATACCAGCCTGTTACTGTCCCACTGCAGGGCAAAGGCCTCTTCTCATACAGAGAAGGCTTTGAGCATTGATCGCCACGCTTGCTCAAGGCGGATTGGCGATTTCAAACTTATATTAACTATAAGTCCAGGTTTCCTCACGATGTTTTCCTTCACCGATGTCAATGATGTCTAAGATAAACTTAGAAAGTACATATGAATTGAAAAAGTCACATTGGTACTTGCCCGGATTTGAACCACAACCTTGTGCATGAGAGGTAGGCGCCTTAACCTCTGGGCCATCATGACGAAATATGAATTAGCAATAGTTATTATTGTTTTGCTCTATTCGATGATTGTTTTTGTTTCTATCTTATTAAAAATATAAATATATCTTTAATATACATGTAAAATCCTCACGTCACAGTGTTTGTTACCAAACTCTTCCGGTACGGCTTGACCGATTCGTAAAAAAAATTGTATGAATATTCAGTAGGAGCTTATGGCCAAATTATAACAGCCACGATCAAAACTTAAGCTACACTTATCGAGGTCGGTCCGTGATGGGTGACCATTTATTGCATACCGACACTTTGCCGTGCCTTGGAAAGCACGTTAAGCCGTTGGTCCCGGCTAAAAAAAAACGATGTATGAGTGCACGTCGTAGAGTTCATCGGATGCCCTTGCAATATAATTAAGAATAATGTGTGAAAAAAAGTCGTGATGGCCCGGATTTTAAGGCGCCTACCTCTCATGCACGAGGTTGTGGTTCAAATCCAGGCAAGTACCAATGTGACTTTTTCAATTCAAAAATGTACTTTCTAAGTTTATCTTAGACATCATTGACATCGGTGAAGGAAAAACATCGTGAGGAAACCTGGACTTATAGTTAATATAAGTTTGAAATCACCAATCCGCCTTGAGCAAGCGTGGCGATCAATGCTCGAGCCTTCTTTGTATGAGAAGAGGCCTTTGCCCTGTAGTTGGACAGTAAAAAGGCTGGTATTACTATTATTGTATGTGTATAATTCGTTTACTAATTCAATAAGGTTGAAATCGAAATATGATATCCTAATCAGATAAAAATTGGTTACTAATTTCAAATTTGCATATGCTTCCAGGCCAATCCCTGTCGGCAATCGTCCAGGACACCAAGTTCGTGAAGGCGCGCCCTTCTCTAAACCCATCTGAGGTGTAATGCTATTTTTTTAAGGGCTCGCTTCGCTTGCTTACGATCTTAATCCGATACTCGATCGCATTAACCTCAATTTGTTTGATAACCGAATTAGAGCTGACAATAATACAAAAAATAATTACCTATTCAATACAAATTCATGAAAGATTGATTAAACTTTTTACACAAATATTAATGCTCGGAACTTGTATAAGCCCAGCTGATGTAGGACTAAAAGATAACTGGTGAATTCTAGGTGTGAAAAAGATAAATAGTTCTGCCTAACCCTTTAAATATTTCAGCTGTGAAATAAAGGAAGTTGATTAAAGCTAACGGAAACATTAAAACGATCGTGTAAGTTTAAAATCCACACTAGAGCCAATCTGTTGCTGTGCGATTCGGCGCCAACATTAAATGTCGATGGCAACATGTAAACGGTCTCTGCGCTATTTTATTAGATGTTCGGACAAGGGAAACTGTACTCACATACAAGCCCGTTTACACGCACTCGCTTAAAATTTAGACAGAAAACAAACCATGATAGTGTACCTATTAAATATTCTTCTCGTATCCCGTGTTAGCGTCCGATACTCTTTTTAAACAAGTCTTTTCAAAAACAAGCCTTAAATAATGTTCGTAAGTCTATCATTGGATCTATTTGGTGCTTCCACAAGGGATTTAATGTTTATTGTTGTAATTTAATTTATTGTTTTGCCGTTTTTAATTTTATTTTTGTTTTTTTTTATTAAGTATTATGTGTCTGTACCTTTGTGCGAAACACATGCATTTTCTTCCTTTTCTTTCTTTGGTGTTATTGTGAATGGGGCGTTTGTAGCTGTTCATGATTCTAGATACTTTACCGTATATCCCCGTCGGCCACCAAGTCCGTAAAGACGCGCCCTTCTCTAAACCCATCTGACGTATAATGCTAATTTTACATTTTTTTTCTCGTTTTATATCTACTAACTAATTGTATTTGATTTAATTGACTGACCGGTTGGTGTAGTAGTTAGTGACACTGACTGCTATGCCAGAGGTCGTGGGTTCGATTCCCACTCAGGACAAATGTTTGTTTGACAAGCAGGATCATTTGTTCAGTGTCTGGGTGTAAATCATGTATAAATTAATATGTCTGTATTTAGCAGTATATAAGTATGTTTATCAGCCGTTAAGTAACTAAAACACAAGCTCTTGCTTAGCATAGGTCTAAATGGCGTTGTGTGAAAGTAGAGGAATATGTTATAAAATACACTTTATTTTCTATTAATTAACATTTTCGTGTCACAATGTTTGTTACTAAACTCATCCGACGCGGCTTGAGTTTGATTCTCATAACATTTTGGGTGTATTCTCAGTAATTTTGAGAATAGGACGTAAACAAATAAAAATGACTAAATCGTTGCTAAGGTCGGACGCATTCCGCATTCTAGACTGAAAATACACTCAACAAGCCCCTATGTAATGTCAATAAATTTTGTATAACAAATTACCTAAAATAATAAAAAAAGAAGAATAATTAAACGTATTTATAAAAAAAAACAAAACTGTTTTTAATTTAATCTAAATCTTAATTTAATCATATAAAAATTTCAATGTACAGACGCCAGCACGTCAAGTTACCCCAATGTGTCAAATTTCTTTGATCTTTTTTCAACTTAATATCAAACAGAATAAGGTTCATATTCAATTGGGAAAATTTGACACTTTGGGGTAACTTGATGTGCTGGCGTCTGTACATAAAGAATTCCTATTATGATATTATTGGATTTAATTTAGATAAATTTTTAATGAATTTTTTCTAGCTTCCTCTCTCCTACTATCTCTTTGTCTTTTGCTGTCCCCGACAGGGTCCAGAATGATCTCATTTTTTAATTTACCCCCTAAGTACACATTGTGGAATGCAAATAAAGTTTGAGTATTGAGTATTGAAGTTTGCCGGGGCAGCTAGTTTTATTATAAAACATGTTTCAAACGTTCGTATTATCATTTCTTGTCTTCACTTCATGTTTCCAAACGCATTTTCATTATTAGGTCAAAGGATAGACCGTCCTTAATAAGCAAATATTTCGTACCTAGGTCACAGTGGCCTGGAATGCAGTCGATTGTCTGTCATTAGCATGCAAGCCAGTGTTTCTATTATACCAAGACACTGTTATAACCTAGAGAATTCTCTATGCAAGCGTGCTCGTATTATTATCTACTACCTTTAATAACTTGTTTCTTACAACAATGTTGTTAACGAATTTCGTCACACTTCGGCGTTAAACCTGAAGACTATTGTTTTATGTCCAAAACTGAATTTACAATTTCTAAACTTAATATGTAAAATTGACCGTACAAGTTAAAAAAGACGGCTTAACGCAAACAAAAAGTATATTTAATATTGAATAATGACTTTTTGTAAATAATAAGTAAATAAAAATAAGAAAATACTTTTTGTTGTTATTATGCTCTAAGTATACAATTTATTTGTACTTATTGGTGAGGTTCTTCAGAAAGGTCTGGTGCGTAGTACTCACAACCGGCCTGTGTGTATGAAAACATGTATAAATGTAAACGAAGCAAAAGAAATATGTAAGAATCGTAGCCCATGGCGCTCAGTAGTTTCTGCCTACCCCAATGGGAAAAAGGCGTGAGTTTATGTATGTATGTATGTAAACAATTTATCTATTACGGTTCATAAGATGAAGTCCACTTAAAGATTTTTGACTTGCCTGTTGGTCTAGTAGTTAGCGGCCCACACTACTATACCGAAGGTCTTGGGTTCGATTCCCACCCAGGACAAGTGTTTGTGTGATGAGCACGATCATTTGATCTGTGTTTGGGTGTTATTTATGTACTTATACTAATATATTTTTAAATACATACATATGTACGTATTTAAAAATATATTAGTAGTAGTTTAGTACCCATTACACAAGCTCTGCTTAGCTTGGGACTAGAAAGCGTTGTGTGAAAGTTGTGGAATTTACTATTAATATTATTTACTAAAATGGTTTCCATGGCATCCTTCGCTTGCGGATCCCCAAAAATACATAAATGTTATATCCAATAAAAGTTAGAATATCTATAAAAATATTTTATGTGAGTAGTTACAAGTTAGAGTCTTGTTTCAATGTAATGTAGCCAAAACTGTCTTACTACATTACATGTTACATAATGATAACATAACAGTCTAACATTTAACAAGACTTCACATTCAAATAACAGTGCCATTACGTATAACAAGTTATTTAACTTCTACAGACTATAACAATGTTGTTAGTCTCGTTCACAATGGATGCTTGTAAGGACTGTCTTCATATTACACTGGCCTTCAAAACTAAGTACAGACGCCAGCACATCAAGTTACCCCAATGTGTCAAATTTTCCCAATTGAATATTATTATGAACCTTATTCTGTTTAACATAAAGTTGAAAAACGATCAAAGAAATTTGACATATTGGGGTAACTTGATGTGCTGGCGTCTGTACCTACTAAGTTAGAGGTTTCAAATGAAAAATCTTTTTAACTAAAAACAACTGACTTCTTAAAAAAAACACTAACAGGTGAAAAAGAACTCCAGTTTCGGAAGTGTGTGGTTTTGGTGGTTATTTTTCGTTCATACCCGACTTCCTAAACTGTGGAGTTATTTTTCACCTGATAGTGTTTTTTCTGAAACCCTATCAAATAAAAAAAGAATTTTGAAAAACGGTCCGTAAATGACGGAGTACTGAGATAGGTAAGAAACTGAATTAAGAACACCCTCCTTTTTTGAAATCGGTAAAAAAAACGATTCAAAGCTTTCTTTGAAACTAGTAAACTAGACAAAACAATAAAAATAGCTATTTTGTGTAGCTTGAAATCATTTTAATAGAGGTTTTGAGGCTAAGCTAAAAATGTACTTATGTCCTGATGAGATGTTTTTTAAAATGTATGAATGCAGTTTTTCTTGTTATTAAAATCGATGACATGGTTCCTCAGAACAGATCTTCGTATGTCTTATAGTTTCAGTTTTCCCATACTGACCGATTTTAATGAGACACCCTGTATATCTCTCAGGCATGCTAGTTACCTACCTCTTTCTTACCCTTTTTACCCTTCAAAATAGAGCAGTTATGTTGTATATTCTCGCGAAAATCATTTTATCAACATTGCCAAAAGACACTAGCTCTTTATGACAAAGTAGTATTATATACATTTAAAACACATAATCTAGTTAACTTCACAATTTAAATACGTCCACACAAACCCATTTATTTTTCTAAACTACCGTTTCGTTTTGTCACCAAAGCGTTGATCGTTAGTTCCACAAGCTTCCTTACGCTACATACTTAGAAAGTGAGACCATTATGTAATAAACTTCTAACTAAATAATAATTTATTTTCGACATTACATTAGCACCACTGCCCATTACAAACAGACAATAATAACTCCTTACGTTTATGGGCAGCCATTTTTTCCATTAAGAACGAGGATCTAATTCTTATTTACACGACAAATAAATCAAAATTAGCAGGAGCCAAATTAGCCACTATGTACGGTGATCAGAGGCGATAAAATGTTTTTATAGCACCCATTATTACCCGGCAACCATATTTTTATTGTGGTTAGCTTTATTGCATTGTAAATATCGGTAACTGCGAATAAATACGAACGGAGAAATGGTACGAGCGTGTTTTTTCTCTAACAAATGGATCGGGTCCTGGAATGGAGAGGGATGGAATAAAATAATATGACGTCGTATTGTCCTCGGATGTTTTATGAACAGAAATATACATACGAATGGGGTCCCATTTAATTTCATATTCATGTTTTTGAAGCTTCAATTCAAAAGTCTTGCGTAAATGGTAGGTTTTATTTTTGTATGACTTGGATGCTTGAAATATTACAACGCGTGGTACCTAAGTACCTACATACAAAACATAGATAAGGGTGCGACGTGACCTTTACTCTTTACCTATTCTCTTTTATGACATCCATCTGTACTCTTTTTTAGGCGTAAATATGACAAGAATATAACTCTCACAGTGAACCCAAATCACAGAGTACATTTTGCGTTACATTTCTCATTAATAAATTGTGTTACCTAAAAGAAGGACGGATGGATTTTGTTTACGCTGGTAAAATATGATGTAGCCCTTTGCATATAGCTACATATTTATAAAGTTGCCGGAGGAGAACACACATTTTGTTCTTATACCGCTTTTCCATTCCACACAATCACCACACGATCCGAATGTAATTTAAATTAAAATATACGGAAGCAAATACGAATTTGGTACCGTATATTTTCCAGGCACGGATTCAACAAATAAAACCTTAGATACACTAAACGCGGGCGTGCAGAGCGTGGCACGCAAATATGATTGTTTGCAATGAAATAAGGAACACGAGACAATGATGGGCAAACATATAGCAACAAAAAAGCTTCGCAAATGAGCCGCGAGAATGAACTACACAGTTGAACTACGAGAACGACGTACATGAACGTGCAGCACACATACTAGGGCCAATGAGTCGCACCGACGACGAGCTATATCGAAAAGCATAAAACAAGGTACGCGGGCAAGCCAGGACGGCAAGCTAGTTAGGTGGACGAGTCACGAAGATAACATTGTTTGCACATTAAAGATCAAAGAAATAGACATGCAAAAAAAAGAGCTTCGCTGATAAGCCGCGAGGACGAACTACGCGGTTGACCTACGCGGAAGACTTACGTAAACGAGCAATGACCAGAAGAATGAAATACCCTAATAAGCCACGCTGAATATTAACCAGCTCCACACCACTCCAATCACGCGCGGCAGGAGTGCAATCCAAATGTGTAGTCTACATCGACATGCCGCGCGTGACCCAAGAGCACGTAATGGAAGGTACATCACATATCGCCTTTGGGTCGCTTGAATCATGTTTTAGGATCACAAGTTTCAATAAACTGTATTGGCCTAACATGATCCATGATCCACGCTTCTTGATTACATCGAGAAGCACCAGACTAGGTACACGAGGGAGATATGAGAACGAGCTAGCTACGAGGATGGCAAACGCATGCGAGCTACAAACAGATATACTTCGCCGATGAGTGGCATAGGTATATATATACGAGACCTACGGGTGACATGGCTATGCTTTGCTGAGGATAACCTACCCGCTACCTATAGAAGCTAAAACAAATAACAAAAAGGTTGCGACACAAACTGCGTGGACAATTTTTTCTAAGAGCCTTCGCGTCGTCTATCATCGCTACGTGTCGCGTACTGTCTACTAAAACCTTACGTGTTTCGCAAATACATAATTCATTACACATCAAATAGGCTCGGTCGATACAAATGCCTTCAATTGGCAAGAGTAATGCGCGCCAGAGATTCACGAATCGTGAGCGAGTAATTAACGTAAGCGACATTTTACAGAGTAAATAAATTAGGTACTGTTAACGAAGTCATTAATATTGGAAGCAAACCTCGTTTGTCCTTGTTAGGGCATGTATACACTTATGTTCGTAACGCGATCTTGTGGTTGAGGAGACGGTTTCATCGCTGTCTTTGAGACAACGTCTTTATTTGACTTGCAAAATATTTGGTGTTTTACGTAACGTGAAGCATGGCAATTTAGCTGAGCGTTCGAAGAATTCTTAGATAATACGTCGAAACAAGCTACCTGTCTGAAACAGTAGTCTTATCTCTAAAACTGTGGTGCATCCTAACGTCTAATGGAGGGGAAATTCCGGTACCATTTTAACGTTCACATTGCTCTTTCAATCTGCCAAAAATATGTCTAATTTTCCTACATTTAATTTTGTGGAATTTATTGTCACTGAGGTTAAATTGCAACTAAAGGGCAATGCCCATTTCTGACGATGTTTTTCCGTCTATTTAATAAATACTAAAAATATACTAATTTAGTATCTTAAATATTGCTATTACCAATTTGGGGTGAGTAGGTAACAAGGTATCAAAAGCAGATTTTCATATGACACCGAATTGTTTATTACATTCTAATATTTCGGTTCGGTAGTCAGTACTATCGAAATATGGATTACAATTCTTAATAAAAAAAGTCTCACCAAGTTTTATGGGAAAAACAACTATTGTTTCTTGATCTGTGTTGTCAATCCTAATGCATAGGCATTTGTTTTTTCCATGTGCATCACTTGGTCAAAGTTTCCTCAGCAAATGGGCATTTCCTTTTTGAACGTTTATAATTACGGCAATAGGCCTTTGGTTATTGAGAATCTGAATAATCTCGATTACTAATTAATACCGAAGCGAACCCGCATAATAGTATTCTTGCTGAAATATAAATGTATTTCAACAAGACCTAACGCTATCTACAATTCTACATCTGAAATACGATGTCATGAATATATAATATCCCTTTCCTATATTGTATTTCCACTACCCAGTCTAGTCTAGTTTCTAACTATTAACAGGCAGATTGAATCTAAAACAGAATATAATTATATTGATACTAAACAGCAATTACCCAACCGCGTAAAACCTAATTTTAACCCCCGAAAAATGACGGCGTGTTACAAGTTTGACATGTCTGTGTGTGAGTGTGTGTGTGTGAGTGTGTGTGTGTGAGTGTGTGTGTGTGTGAGCTTCTCATTTCTATTTAACTCTATGAGATTTTTCCATAAAAAAGTAAATTAGCTACATCTTTCATTGAAATTTACATCATGAATCATGAACAGTTTCAAGCAAAAAGTTGTACAGACGCCAGCACATCAAGTTACCCCAATGTGTCAAATTTTCCCAACAGAATGTGAACCTTATTCTGATTGACATAAAGTTGAAAAACGATCAAAGAAATTTGACACATTGGGGTAACTTGATGTGCTGGCGTCAGATACTTGTGTTTGTTATTTCTAGCAACAACAAACGTAAGTATCCTCTTCTTTTCGTGCAAATAACCTGGTGTCAGAGTTATCATACCGCCCGTAAACACAGGACTTGGCTTCACATGTCGTCGAGAAATTTGCCTCACGATATTTGCCTTTATCGCTTTTGAAGCAAGTGATAATTTGACAGGTAGGTACACACATGATTCCAAAAAGTCCGTACCTTCGCAGCTTCGGTTCGAACTTAAAATCTATGACTAGGCAGACCGCCGGTTTCACCCTTTTCACTATAGTAGGAAAATCTCATCACATTCATTTTGCGAACAGCTAAGGAGTGGAATTCCCTGCCGGAGTCGGTGTTTCCTGATAGCTACAACTTAGGGGTCTTTATGTCAAGAGTGAACAGGTTGCTTTTAGGCAGGCGTGCTTCATCGTTGACCTCATAATCGCTTGCCGTCTGGTGAGATAGTGGTCAAACGCGTGCCTACACCCTAACCACACGTCTTGTAATATTATAAAATAGCACGTGGAACTCCTCAACTTCCGAGTTGAGCTCATGATTACTGACAAATGCTTGCACTGACTGATCTGGTTCCCTCATAACTAAGTGGTTCTTTCCTCCAAAAGATTATCTCAGACACTAATCTGCATGGTTCTCACATGATTTGACCAAGATAATGTCTGGACTTTAAAAGAGACTATGACCTCTGAGTTTTCTTTCCGTGTTTCTTCTCAGAGTAGTCAGATAGTGAAACTCCGATCTCATCTACTATTAATTAATTACGTGTAAAAGTGTTTGTGAAACCCTATTTACAAAATAAATATCATTTTATTTTATCATTTTAGCTTCTATGGTTTGTCCCACTCCATTAGATTCATACAAATCAGTACCACTATACGTATGTATGTATACATAGGTACATAAACCAAACGCTTCTCGATTACCATGTCAGTGATCGATCACATCTCTAGTCGGAAATTGAGTCGGCTACTCACCTTGTGCTATCGAGAATTGGAGAGCTATACAGGGTGGCAGGGACATCGACGCACATCCGCTTACCATGGATTCAGTACATGATTCTGGACCCCCCTGCGTTGAAATTTTTCGTCGGCTTTTCCTTAAATTTTACGTTTTTTTTTGCATTTTTTTTTACTGTAAACTGTATATAAACATTATTTTTACCTATTCCAATGAGATTTTGTAAATTCACTTGTTTCACTTAAACCAGCAATGAAAGTAAAACAGGAAAGGGCTACCTGATCAGCTGTTTTTCTAAAGTTCAAATGCGAGGTCAACACTAGCATAGTAGGTGCCTTCGCTTTTCGCTTTCTACCTAATGCCAACATTCTATTGTCGGCCACAAAGGACGCCACCGCACCGGGCGGCGCGCGGTCTAGTCTGTACGATATTTTTTTAACCAGCCATTTCCGAGATGAATGACCTTCGTAATTTCATTTATGGCATCAGGTGCAACCTTTTCACGACGTTTGCGCGTCGATGTCCCTGCCACCCTGTATAAAGAAAAATATATTCTCCTGAAAAATATACGACAAAGGTATCTTTGCCTCGTAACTCATTTTGTTTTTCATTTAAATGTTTAGTGTCTACTTATTATTTGTCGTAATGATTTTTTTATCTCCAAAACGGAGTAGGTTGTTCGTAAATCAGACATCTAGAAAATGCGTCGAGTTTTGTTATTGGTTGACGTAAACGTGGGGGAATAGATGGTTGGCCCGTTTTGGAAGCGACAGCGAATTGTAATTACCGTTTAGGCGGAATTCTTTAAATTAAATAATACTAAAAGATTTGTTTTTAAAATATTCGTTAATCTAGAGTTTAAACTTATTCAAATCACCCCTGCCTGACTTACCAGTTGGTAGAAGTTAGTGGCCCTGACTGCTTTGCTGGAGGTCGTGGGTTTCATTCCCAACCAGGACACATGTTTGTGTAATGAGCCTGCTCATTTGTTCTGTATCTGGGTGTAATTTATAAGTGTATTTTTTTTATTAGCGTTGTGTGAAAGTTGTGGACGCAACGGAAGACAATAAAAGTTTAAAACAGCTCGAGGTGAGGTGATTTTAAAGGATCATGAGCAACGATGTATGGAAATCAGTCTCAAGTTGAAACACAATAAATCTTTATTTATTATAGACTACGCTTTAAATAGGTACTATTAAATTAAAGTGTTCATTTTAACATAAACACCCGAGTTTTGAAGTAATCACACATATATGGAGATAACCTACAAAATGTCTAACCTACTCGCAACTTATTAAATAACCACAGACCACTCATGTAGCGCAAAACAACAATGTTAGTTAAAAACAAAACAAGAGAACAGTTGCTAATTTAAAAATAAAATGTACTATTAGTGCTTTTTATGGCTTTACAGCGGCTTTGCAGAATTCCTATCGGTCGCTCCGTCTATCTGTCATCTGACTTGACAGTAGTTTTGTATCGTGAGACGAAACGCAAAAATAAATATTATTGTCTTTTCGGAACGATAAAATACATGTAATATACAATACGTTATGGTTATGATATTACGTATTATTTATCTAGTTAAGAGTTGTGTATCATGTTTGTTTTTTTTTGTCTAAAGGTTCACACTTACGTCACTCGTAGATACAAATGAAGAGAAAGAAACGTCCATCATGGTTATACGGAAATGTACCTAGCAATCGTTAATTTACTGTTCATCTCGAAATCATAATTCAGGATACGAAAACAAAATTCCTGAAGTGAAAAGTTTGTAAAAAATAAACAAATAATTTTTATAATAATTTGGTTTTTATACATGCAACTTTTCAGGACTGCTTTTGGTCATTGTCCTTTGTCGAATCTACTTCTATGTACTTTCGTTCCTACATAATACAGACATACATCATAATGTTATCATATCATTATCTTTTATGTCTTATTATTCTACCTAAGCGTGTCCCAGCGGAGACCGAAATTGATGGGATGGTAGTTAACAGGATTCACATGATATATATACACATTAAGGGCGACATCCATTCTTTTGTAGGGTAGACACATGTAGGAGACATAGTGAAGTATACACACACACTACACTAAGAGCAGTACAACAACAGTACAACAGTACGACGCTGTGGTTTTATTTGGACCACGCAACCCAAGATATATAAATAAATATATAAATATATTCCACAACTTTTCACACAACGCCGTTTAGTCCCAAGTTAAGCTTGAGAGCTTGTGTTATGGGTACTAAATAGCTCGGGGGTCGCGGAAGTATCGTCTGTTCCCGTGACCCCCGGCGCAGGTGTGAGAAGGAACACGGGGTGGTTTTTAGTCAGTAAGAGTCTGACAGACCCCTCCGCCTCCCCGGGCGGGGGACAAAGTCACACCGACACACTAACCAACCAACACCAACTAATTACCAACTATCTTTCTACGTGTATTTATTTATTTATTAAAACTTTATGCACTAGTAAAAGACACTGTACAAAGGCGGACTTAATGCCTTAGGCATTTTCTACCAGTCTATCTTAAGGTGATGCAGAGACAGAACATTATTACTCAGTCAGTAAATTTAATCTTTCTACAGTACACTTCAAATTGAGAAAAAAGATAATTGTATTAATCTCATTCCTAAACACTTTACTCGCAAACAAATTTAAAACGGCAACCTAGCATATTCAAAAATACCTCGCCAATATACAAATGCAAATTCGTAGACAGCTTTCTACACACTTCAAATTTTCAAAACAAGCTAATTGTGTTAATCTCGTTCCTTAACACTTCACTCGTAAACAAAATCTAAAACGGCAACCCAGCAAATTCTAAAATATCCCGCCAATATACAAATGCAAATTCGTAGAAAACCTCAGAGCTCCTACGTGGCTGCACCTAACGGCTTTATCACGTTAAACCACTCGGATATAATGGGGGCATCATCCAAAACAAATCACTGCTACACTGGGGGAGGCTACATCAAACCCAGCCGACGGAGGGATGACGGCCTCTCACTCTTTCATCCTTGTCCCATCCAATCTGCACATCCATTTGCGCTTATTACTATTACTGTCACCACATCCCATTAAGATCCCTCAGAGATTTTCCAACGAATGCCGCTCAGATTTCCTGTGTAATCGCTTGTCGTGTGTCGATGTTACAATCTAATAAAAATATGGAAATACATACTTACAACGTGATCAAAGGATCTTCGCCCCCTGTTTTTCAATGATAGGGTGTAACCGCAATCATTATTTGATTCCAAAACAATATCGAATAGAGAATATAATAGAATACTCTTAATTGTACACCTTATGAACTTAAAAATACTTACTTTAAGAGTTACCATAGAATGTTACAATGGGTGGCTTTATCGCTATCTCACGAAGAAGAGAAGTTATAAATAAATAAATATAAATAAATATTGCACAACTTTTTCACACAACGCCATCTAGTCCCAAGCTAAGCTAAGAGCTTGTGTTATGGGTACTAAACAGCTGTTAAACATACTTATATATTTCTAAATACATACATATGATAGATAAATTACACCCAGACACAGAACAAAGGATCGTGCTCATCACACAATCATTTGTCCTGGGTGGGAATCGAACCCACGACCTCCGGCATAGCAGTCAGGGTCACTAACTACTAGACCAACAGGCCAGTCAAAGTTACGAAAGTAGTTCGAACGGTGTTTTTAAGAAAAGGTTGAATTTTTTATATATTATTGCTAATTTACCTTGAAATTTTTATTATATTCTTTATTAGCCATACCATTCCGTCTTACTCCCTCGTCTGCACTAAATGGGTCTTAAACAATAATTGGCGAAATGTGGGTGTACTGCAGGTAGACCTCTGCCTAACCCTTTAGGGATTGCAGGCGTGATGTTGTTTTATGCTGTGTTTCATTTTTTTTTTTTTTAATACTTCAAGCACACAAATGTACAAGGGTGATTTTCAAAATTTTTGTACAGTTACAAAAATGAAACAAAAATGAATATCGTTACAAAAGTGATCATGTTACAAAAAAGAAACAAAAAGGAAATATTAGGGCTATTTCACAACACTATTAAAACAATGAAATTAGAGCTTAATCATTTATTGATAATATAAGCAGTATCTAAAATTATAAAATCAGTCTCAGAATAAATTGTGCATTCCGTTTGGTCATTAAGTATTTAGTAAAATGTTTAGCTTACAGAAAATAAACCATTGGTGATAGAACTTACGGTTAAAAATGATTAATTACTTTTAATACGTAATTGAAAAAATAATACTAAAGTTATTATTTATCAGCATTTTTTATTAAGAATGAACTAGTAATAAACCAAATAAAAATACTCATAAGTGACGTAACGCAACGCAAATGACGTAACGCAAATTTCAGTATGTTAAACATGATAAAATAAAAAAATAAAAAAGTTATTCGTGGAAATATGTTCTACTGCTGATACTGAAATACAGAAAAAAAATTGCGCATTAGTTAAAACATTACCGTGTATGTGAAATCGGCCTTGCTTCATATTTGTTACATCCTTTTTGTTACGTAACAAAAATATGAAACAAATCGTTACGAAAATGAAAATCAACGGTTTGTTAAATAACGACCTTCAACATTTGAAGGTTCAAAATAATGTTGTTGGACTTGTCTATCACCTTAATCAAATTGAATCAATATTATTCTTTAAATTTATGCAAAAATAATAAGACAGAGACTTACCGTTGTTTTTATAGCTGATCAACTAAAATGAAAACTTTATTGTGGAAAAAACACTTCACCGCAAGAAACACACTTTTCACAACAATGACACCTGCAGACAAAATGGCGGAGTTATATTTTGTTGTCATCTGATTGGACGTCTTTGACAAGAATGTGTTGCCAATAAAAAATCTCAAATATCTACTAATATTTGTGTTACAATAATGATCAACAAAATTGAATGAAATAGAAGACACATTTTGAAAGGCTTTTATTATAATTATTACATAAAGTTTTTATTACAATTTTGTATACTTTACATAATAAATACCCATTAAGGTATTGCGCAAAGAGAACTTACAATAAAATGAGTGGTTTAATCTTTATGATGGTTTTTGTAACGCGCTCTCACTTAGGGACACGAGGTAGATATATGGAAATATTATGACACTAAGAACATAAATGTCATATATTTCAGACTACTTTCTTTTTTTCAAACTGAAATGTTGAAATCCTTCTCAATAAACTTTTATTCAATAATAATAACAATAATTTGATCGTTTATTATGTTATGCTTGGACAATATTTCGGCGGACGTTTTCACGACCCACAATGGACATAAATTTTGATGATCAAAGAAATTTGACACGTTGGTGTAACTTGATGTGCTAGCGTTTGTAAACGCTAGCACATCAAGTTACACCAACGTGTCAAATTTCTTTGATCATTTTTCAACTTTATGTCAAACAGAAAATAAGGTTCACATTCAATCAGGAAAATTTGACACATTGTGGTAACTTGATGTGCTGGCGTCTGTACATAGGCGGACTTAATGCTTTAAGCTTATTTATCTGCTCTCATTCAAACTATTGACTAAGCACTGGCACACATTTTATACCAAACTTTATAAAATTGAAGTTGAAAATGACGTTTGTCATAAAAAAACCTTTTTAATCCAATGGGCTATTTAACAATATTTTAGTTTTTAGTCCCTCATTTAGTTATAGGTAAGTATAACAAGAAAATATTCGATACAAAAATATTTTTCTTTTTCAAATTGATGGAAATCTGCTTAGATTAAGCGCATTAAAGTTGAGGAGTAGGGGCTTGTAACGTCATTAGCTAGCATAAACTGTACAAGCTAGTGACGTCATGTGACATTTTAACCCGATGTATCGCCGTTATTATTTAATTACGTAAAAAGAGAAAAACTACGTGTCGAATATTTTCTTTTAATCTAGGTCGGGGACTAAAAGCTAAATTTTGTCAAATGGCCCATTCAATTGACTGGCCTGTTTGTCTAATCTGTAGTGGGCCTGACGGCTATGCCGAAGATTATGAGTTCGATTCCCACCTATGACAAATGTTTGTGTGATGAGCACGATCATTTGTCCTGGGTATAATTTATCAATAAAATTAATGTATTTAGAATTAAATACCTATGTATGTTTATCAGTTGTGTAGTAGGTGCTTATAGTACAGACGCCAACACATCAAGGTACCCCAATGTGTCAAATTTTCCCAATTGAATATGAACCTTATTTTGTTTATCATAAAGTTGAAAAACGATCAAAGAAATTTGACACATTGGGGTAACTTGATGTGCTGGCGTCTGTACAAGCTCTGCATAGTTTGGGACTAAATGGCGTTATGTGAAAGTTGTGGAATATTATATTATAATTCAAAGCATAGGTACGTTTAGAAGTAGGTACAAACGGATATCAAAAAGGGTTATTTACTTAGCGACTTGTCCCTGATAAAGCAGTCACTTTTAAAATATCCGACGGTAGGTCCTCAGTAAATAACGTTTTATGAGAAACCGTTTGAAAGTCTGAATGTCATTTTAAACCCCTTCCTTATTACTTTGCCCACCCTAACGTCGCGAATCAAAAATGATTCAAAAGATTATTGAAACGGAACTTTAGTGAGAACTGGCACCGATATTATTCTCTAGTTTTCTGTCAGTTCAGTAACAGAAATCTTTATTGTATTTTTTCTTCTCTCTTTCTACAGTGAATAATTAATACAGTAAAACTGACTGATGACTGGCCTGTTGGTCTAGTAGTTAGTGACCCTATGCCGGAGGTTGTGGGTTCGATTCCCACCCAGTACAAATGTTTGTGTAATGAGCATGATCATTAAAATTTGTTCTGTGTCTGGGTGTAATTTATCTATAATATGTATGTATTTAGAAATATATAAGTATGTTTATCAGCTGTTTAGTACCCATACCACAAGCTCTTAGCTTAGCTTGGGACTAGACAGCGTTGTGTGAAAAAGTAGTAGACTATTTACAGAAAAAAAAAATCAGTAGCCCTACCACGAATTGCGAATATAAGCGCAACGGCAATTAGAACGATTTTATTAATATTTGAATTGTTTTAGGTACCCTGCCACTTATTGGCATCACCCATAGATATAAATATAGTTTTAAAGGTTCCTCATCCCCCATAGAAAACGGAGGATCTTCCAACCAGAAGAGTGTTGTGTCGGGAACTTGTACCTATACGTTCAAATCGCGCGGTTAACATCGATACCGCGAAAAGGATGACAGTCGTTAGTTGGTAAATGGCGAGAAAGATGTCGCTACATCGTCTTAGGACCTTTGCATTGCACATGACGCTTTTAACGCCCCTGATGACGCGCGTATAACGCAATCTCAGTAGGCTCAGCAAACGCAAGCTGGTCGGTGAACGGGAACTATCCTTGTTACACATACTTAGTTATGTCAGTATATTCAAAAATTTGTAAATTATTCTTATAGATTTCTTATACAATCTTATTTACTATCGAGATCTCAGTTTATACGTCCTTTTAATGACAATATGCTTCTAAGTACATGAGACTTTAACATGATTAACGATATGACGATGTACCTTTGCCTATCCCCTCGGGAAATATAGGCTTGAAGGTTTGTTACTCTTCTGTATCTTTTCTAATTATAATTATTTCATAAGTCAACTTCGTCGTTCCAATTTTAAAAGTTTTCTCTCAGCTCTAAAACTCTTATAAATTAAAACAAAAGACAGATTCAAAGCGATTTTAACTAATTGAACTCAATGAATACTAATTAAATTAATGTTTATAAATTCTGTGACAGTTCCATTCTAGAAATTAATCATTAATTAAAAGATTGTCCATAAAAACTTACTTTACTTATCAATAAATTGGAGAGTTGCCCTTGCCCATAGAACAGGCTATTAAACTGTAGTGTGTTTGTGTTGATTTGTAGAACTAAAGGCAGGTTATAAATAGTTGTCGCGGAATTTGTTCGAAAGAGTCACCGCGGCCCTGGAACGCAAAAGGCATTAGGAGGAACACGGATGGGTTTTAGGCAGTAAGAGTCTGACACTCCTTTCTGCTTCACCCAGCGCGGCGGGAGGAGTCATTTGATGATTTCCTGTCCTTAACAAAAAAAGGTTATATAGTTCGATATACGCAGGCGTTGGAAGTCAGCCGCATCCGGTTAGGTTGAAAACCGACGCCAACTTAGTTAGGAACAAGGGAACAGCCCCCCTAGCCAAGTTACAAACGATTCGTATCTATTCTCTTTCTACAATCGAGAACGCCTCAAATCCCTTTGTTTTGACCACGTGACTTAGCGAAAGGTGATAAGTCACGTGGTCAAAACAAAGGGATTTGAGGCGTTCTCGATTGTAGAAAGAGAATAGATACGAATCGTTTGTAACTTGGCTAGGGGGGCTGGCTAGGTAGATGATGATGACGTAATGACGTTAATGTCCAAAAATTAATTACTACACTAAAGTAATTTTACTACACTGAAGTTATGCTGCAAACCTTAGTTAATAGTGCATTATGATATAAGTGCGGTAAGTTAAAAATTACAGCCAAGGCGATATTACTGGCCCGAGCCGTAGGCGAGGGCTACAGCAGAGTCTATAATTATCAAAGCGCACGTACGCTATCAAAAAAAAAAACTGAAAACTGAAAAAAAAAGTCATACGACGTTTGATAACATACTTGCAGACGTCCCGTGGTCTCACCCGCAATGGTCCCGTTCCCGTGGGAATACAGAGATAAAAAGTAGCAAATGTGGTAATCCAGAGTGTCAGCTATTTCTATACCAAATTTTATTAAAATCGCTCCAGCCGTTAAGACGTGAAGAAGTAACAAACATACACACTCACAAATTTTCACTTTTATAATATTAGTGTGATACCTACATTTAAAAATCTATTGAACGTTAAACACAAACATCCGTGATTAAGATGCCGTATTGATTCATCTCTCGTTCACTCAGACATATTTTACATTCGCCGGGGCCATTTTAAAAGATGGCACACGCGAACACAGGCGTTCGAGTTTAGTATTTTGTCGAGCAAAGGTAGCTGAAGTTAAAAACTAGAGGTAATTAAAGTGATTGTCCTGAAGAAGAGGGCTCTTATTTCCTAACGTTTAAAGTGAGTCGATGTCTCTTTTACCCAACATACTACTTACAAAGTTCAAGTCTGTACCAAAAAAAAAATAAGATGACGCAACTCGACCTTCGAACACACTTTTGCAAGTGCGGCAAAATATTAATCACAACTCTTTGTCAGCTTTCCAACTTCGAAGGAAAATGTGTAGGTGGAAAATTACTTATTGCCCACTAACGCAACCCCTTTCAAGCGGGCCCCGCGCCCCGCACCCCGCCTCACTTGACCCTCTGCACAAAATAAAATCGCTTTAGGTCGAGCCAACGAGCAACTAACTTACCTAGTTGCTTACGTACGTACTAGTTGCGAGAATTGGGGACCCACAGTGACCCGCGTTAGGGTTAGTAGTAGGTACTTTTGTAACCTTGTTTTCATACACGCATAATCATAATAACATTACACTTTGGTGGTACAAGGTTATTTCGCAAATAGAATAGAACACTGTTTTTTGTACAAACGCCAGGACTTCAACCTTCCCCAAACTGTCAAATTTTCCCAATTGAACATGAAGCTTATTGTGTTTATAATAAAGTTGAAAACTTATCAAAGAAATTTGACTTATTGGGGTAGGTTGCTGTGCTGGCGTCTGTACATCAAACTGCCTTGTTTGTTTAGTGGTTGCAACTATTACTGCTGAGCAGTAGGGTTCCATTCTCGGGTGGGGAAAATGTTATTAGGATTTTCCATCAAATTTTATGTCCAATAAAATTGTGTAAGTCCCATGTGGTAGGCGAGCCTATTGCCATCAATCGAACACGACTCCAAACTCCGGGCAGATACTGAACTATTTTAGATAGAAAAACTCTATAACGCTGTGTCAGACCCAGGGATCGGACCGGAGGCTTCGTCCTTAGCAGTAACGACAAATTACACAGTCAAGAAAAAAAGGAGAATTATATTATATATATATTGCAAAATTGAATTGGATAAACTAAAAACAAAGCACGGACTAAACATTTTGCACACCTTGAACAAAACAGTAAAATCCAAGCAAAGAGAGTAGACCATTTCTAATCTAAAACCGAAAGTTACAAAACACTCAACACAGTATCTGGGATTACAAACAGTACCTAACTTAACCCTTCACTGCCAGTAAAACATTTTAAAACTAATTTTGTTCCTTTACACTGATCTAGGGATAAGCGAAAAACATTGAGAACCAACTGTTTATCTTTGCCCCAGTTGAGAAAGTTTGAGCGAGATACAGTGAGTAAAAGAGTGAGATGCTAGATAAATAGTGTTTGTAAGCAAACGACACTGCTTATGCTATCGTGATTTGTGTAAGTTAAGCCGACGGTACACGGCTTAAGTTAGTATCTTGAGTATGTTTGGCCAAGACTTCTACTTTCTGCAGCGGCATAAATGTAAGATTAGGTGCCAAATATATCAAATTTAACTGCCTAACCAGCCGGTGCTAGTCTGACACCTTAATTACCATCACACGTGACAGCTCTTTCAACCTACATAGACTAATTAAAAACCAGCGTCACTATAAGACTGATCAAAATGAGAAGGGCTATACAGGGTGTCTCATTCAAATCGGTCAGTATGGGAAAGTCTGAAACTATAAGACATACGAAGATCTGTTCTGAGAAACCATGTCATCGATTTTAATAACAAGAAAAACTGCATTCATACATTTTAAAAAACATATGTACTCCGTTCGGGAATCGAACCCGGTTAAATAAAACACACTGCGTCAACGTTAGGAGTGGGTAGGGGGATGATGATGGTTAATATAGTAAATACACCGTATATTAGTAACCCGGTATTTTAGAAACATTAGGTTCCTATATAATACTGTGACATCTGCATGCCAAATAAAACCTTATCGAAACCACGCTAGGTGAATAAATTAGTACTGGCTGGATTTGAACACTCGAGAGATTTTGAAATAGTTTTAAATATAGACTTATATGTTTTGGATAGCAGACTTGTTTTAAACGTGGTAATAATAAGACGTGCGCTAAATAATAAGTCATCAAATCAGTGGAGCCCGATTATTAAAAATTATAAGTTTACGTCCTGATCCTGTGATACAATGCTCCCAAGTGAACTGTCTGAACGTATCGAAGGAAATGCCTTCCTAAGAAAGATTGTCAAAACTAAAGAAGACTACCAAACGCAAAAAGTACTAATTTATCTGTAGGTACCTCCGGGACTTGTTTGCTCTCGCTGAGCAGTTCTCAACTTTGCAATTACTCTCAAATGATTCCTTTGAAAATACGCTTTTGATTATATCCACTCGTTTTCAATGAGAGCGTCTAAGCTTTCATTTTAATTCAATTAATACTTTAATAGGCTTATAATGATATCGGTGCGTAAATACCTATTTACCGCGGGCTACATGACGACCACAAGGAATATAAAATGTACAGACGCCAGCACATCTGGCAACGACAAACTGTCGAATTTTAATGTTAAGTGATGTTTTTTAGGCTGTGGTTTGTTAATTAGTTCACCATCAATACCGGCCAAGGCTAGGCCGCCCAGCCATGATAGGGTCGGCTTTCGTTAAAGGCTGTACTAATGATGATGATAAACAAATAAAACCTAAATAGGCCAGTCAGTCAATGTGAGATGATTATTTGAGTTATCCATAGTAATATCACAGTATAAATATATTAATACAGTAGGACGACGCCTTTGATCTCTGGAAAAATGCCGACAACTTCTACACGCGTTAGACTTGAATAATAGCTGCCGCACTACGGATATCGTTTTGTTCGCAGTGCGGGAGCGGCTTTCCCGCGTCTCGCCCCTCACACCCCGCACGATTGCCCTGTCTAGACGGCTTCGTCGGACGACTGTATGTTTTAAGACTGTGGTAATATTATAAATGAGAAGTAACTCTGTCTGTTTCACTAAACAGCTGAACGAATCGTAATTAAATTTGGCATAAAGATAGATCACATCCTGGAGACGGATATAGACTATCTTTTTAACCGACTTTCAAAAAAGGAGGAGGTTCTATGTTCGTGTGTATGTATTTTTTTTTTTTTTTTTTTTTTTATGTATGTTACCTGATTTCTCCGCCATTTGAGGACCGATTCTCGAAATTCTTTTTTTGTTTGAAAGAGTAGACTCCTGAGGTGGTCCCATTTTAATTTGGTGAAGATCTGGTGCTGATCTTCGGAGATATACAACGGAACTCTTCAAAAATAGACGGCAAATCTATCGTGATTGCTGGATTCGCTTGGATGTTTATTGTTTATACTACATCATGACGTATCATCACGCCTGTATGCTCAGAGGGGTAGGCAGACGTGTTCAATATACCTAGATTTCGACAGTTAGGTATGTTAAGTTTCATTTATTAGGGTTAGGTGGATAACCCTATTATAATGACATGTATTGTTAACAATTAACAATATAAAATGAATTCATGGCAAATGTTTGTATGGGAACAACTAAAAATGGAAAAATAAAAAACTTTTTTGCAAAAAATATAACCGACTTCAAAAAAAACACTAAACGGTGTAAAATAACTCTAAATTCGGAAGTCGGTGGCCCATCATGAATAAGACAAAACCACCAAAGCCACAGACTTCCTAATTTAGAGTTATTTTACACCGTTTAGTGTTTTTTTTGAAGTCGGTTATATTTTTTGCAAAAAAGTTTTGTCTCAAAAATTAGTGTGAAGAAAGCTCGTTTTCTTAAAAAAAAATCAAATGCAGTGCCATCTTTGATGATAGACGGTGATATCTGTTCCCAGCCTATTAACAGGTGGTAATTTGGCATTTGACAAGTTTTAGGCTAAAAGTTAAAAACCGGCCAAGAGCGTGTCGGGCCACGCTCAGTGTAGGGTTCCGTAGAAAATGTAAACGAAGTAAAAAAAAATGCTTACATATACGATTATACTACAAACTTAGTCCAGAAATTATTTTGTACAACTTTTTGTCTTTTTTGTACAAAAACTGTTTCCATCCAAGTTCAAAATAATTTTCCTAGAAAGTCCTTATAAAGTTCTACTTTTCAGATTTTTTTCATATTTTCTAAGCTTAAGGTTCAAAAGTTTAGAGGGGGGGGGGGGGGACATTGTTTTTACTTTTGGAGCGATTATTTCCGAAATTATTGACATTATCAAAAAATGATTTTAGTAAACCCCTATTCATTTTTAAATACCTTTCCAACGATACATCACACGTTAGGGTTGAAATTAAAAAAAAAATCACTTCCCACTTTACATATATGGGGGGGGCTAACCTAATGAAACATTTTTTTTTCAATTTTTATTTTATCACTTTGTCGGCGTGATAAATAAATAAATAAGGGTTCCTAGTTGACGACGGAACCCTAAAAAGGTAACGCAACATATAATTGCTTCTGAGGCAGAACGGACTTTGTAGTACCTAGGGGCACCTAGTAGTATTACTATATATAATAAATTATAGAATATATATTATATAATATATTATAATTCAACAATTCAACAACAACAATTCAACAATCAACAATTCAACAATTCAACAATTTCTATCAAAACGCGTGCACATATCATGTAGTCGCAATACGCCTGTCAGCAGAAGCCTTTAAGACGGAAAATAATACCGTCTACATAAATATTTGCCTGCGTTTAAAGTATGTTTTACGCTTTTATCCTCTTGTTTCATAAAGCATTTGTGTCAACAAAATTTACCTCGCCATCATTTACAGCAGAATTAAAGCATAATTTTTGGGAGCTTGCGGGGTTAGGAGTTTTTCTGTTATGCCCAAGTAATGTTGTTCCTTTCATTGCAACGTGGGCCGTTATAGAAATTTAAAGTGGCGAAACTAGGTGAAGTGGGCTATTTATAATAATTAGTACGAAAGGGCTTCATTTGCACATTGTAAACCACTTTTTTATTTTTAAATATACAGCCGGCAGCGTCTATGACTTATAATAAGAAATGCTCGACAAAGTCAAAAATACTAATTACCAAAATCTAGTTAACGGCTGTAGTTTCGTCACAGCGCTAATGTTTTCCCTTGGCATGATTATCTTGTTCATGTGTTTAAGTTTTTTTTTGTATATATTTATTGTATTATATTATATTAAGTATATTATATTTTATGATAGGGTGAAGGTTGACTGGTAGAAAATGCCTAAGGCATTAAGTCCGCCTATGTACATTTGTGTGCTTGAAGTATTAAATAAATAAATAAATAAATAAATAAATGGAGGTTAATGTAAAAAAAAAAACAATAAAAACAGGTCCTAAACATGCACAATGTTATGAAGATTTTATCAAACATCCTTCACAAACTAAGAATTTCAGTCGCAGATATAACAAAGCTTGTCTATGAAAATGGAAAAATATTTTCTTACTAGAGTACGGAACTTGAGTGAATTTAACTCGTTCTTTGTTGATTTTTTAATAATGCTGCCAACCGATTACACAAAAATACATAACATTTCATACATCTCTATCAACAATGCTTTTCATGCCAGTAGCCCATTAATTGGAGAAGACCGGTACCACGCTTATACAACCGAATGGGCTAAATTTTAGTTTTTAGTCCCTCATATAGTTTGCAAGAAAATATGCGACACATATTTTTTTCTTTTTTCACGTAATCAAAAAATAACGGCGATACATCTATTCAAAATGTCGCATGCGTCACTGGCCAGTACAGAATAGAATAGAATAGAATAGAATAGAATACTCTTTATTGTACACCATAAAAACCAGCCAGTACAGTTTCTATTAGATAATGACGTAACTAGCCCCCACTCCTCAACTTTAATGCGCATCTAAGCAGTTTACCATCAATTTAAAAAGAAAAAACTTGTCTCAAATATTTTCTTGTAATCTAGGTGAGGGGACTAAAAACTACAATTTTGTCAAATAGGCCCATTAACGCTACTTTTGTCAGCAAATATAAGCTTTTTTCAAAACATCTCTAGAGATAGTGTGACTGCTATGCCGGAGGTCGTGGGTTCGATTCCCACCCAGGACAAATGTTTGTGTGATGAGCATGATCATTTGTTCTGTGTCTGGGTGTACATACATACATACATAAACTCACGCCTTTTTCCCATGGGGGTAGGCAGAAACTACAGAGCGCCATATGCTACGATTCTTACATACATCTTTTGCTTCGTTTACATTCATACATGTTGTCATACACACACGCCGGTTGCGAGTACTACGCACCTGACCTTTCTGAAGAACCTGTTGTTCTGTGTCTGGGTGTAATTAAATCTATAATATGTATGTATTTAGAAAAATATAAGTATTTTTATCAGCTGTTTAGTACCCAACACACAAGGGACTAAATGGTGTTGTGTGAAAAGTTATGGAATATTTATTTATTTATTCTTTATTTATTATTTATTATTTATTTATTTATAGTCCAGCCAGCGTCAATAACATCGGGTCAAAAACCTCAAAATGATTTAAACAACAAAGAATATTAAATATTAACATAACAAACAAATGTTTCAAACTTTAATCAATCGAAATTAAATGAAAAAAATATTTTAAGTATATTGAATGTTTACATTTCTGGAATGTAGTTTACTGCATCTGTACGTATACATCGATCTGCACTGGACAAAGCTTATCAACAAGCCCTCAAAGCTCTCTTTGACTACCAGATGATGTTTGTTTGAAACTAGTTCACAATAGATATTATGTTAGGCTTCACTAGAAACTGTATACTATAGTAAAGTTCCAATTTTGAGGATGATATTATATCAATAACGAGTCACTTCTATACGGCTCTCGGCTTTGCACAATAGGGAATATGCATGTATTTAAATATGGTTCAATTTTTTTTTTCCGAATCTTTAATGGCAGAAAATATGAACTTAATCATTATTTTACTATTTAATAGCGTCATAATTATTTAAAATTAAAAATAAAAGTGTGAATTAAGCGCGGGAAATTCAAATTTGTGAAACGCATCGCCATTGGTTATAACGAAAATTGACGTCAAATACTACGACAACAACTCAACGCCTACAAAACATACAATGTGTTAGTATGACATTAAGTATTGGAATGGACTTTTTATTGGAAAAAATAATTATTGCCGTGTGTGTTGTGAACTAATTTAATTTTCAAGTGTAATTTTAGCTTCATAGTGAGGTTATTAAACATTTAAGAAAAATGACTGAAAGTGGTTTTGTAAAAGCACAATCTGATAATGTTTATTGCATTCGGGTACAAGCAATACTGGTTAACTGGTTTTTGAGCTTTTTTCATGGTGAAATGGTTAGAAGAACGAAAACACCCAAAGTAATAGTGATAGGATCCATAGTAAATGACGTAATCGATATGGCGCGCGAAAATGGCGGCGTTTAAACAGCTCAAATTTATTCTGTATTTTAAATGTTTTTTTAAGCTTCATTACTGCATATTTAAATATGTTTATATTTTTTTACTATGTTAAAACGTTGTAAACCGTGAATTAAAAATATAAAAAAAATACATGCATATACCCTATTTTCGTCCCAACATGCACCTTTGAAAGTAGTTAGGTGAATCAAATCCCTGTTGGGTTTTAGTCTGAAGTCTACCTACCCTTAAAGACTATTAGCCCCGGTCTCCTCTACGTTTTCATATATCGGAAATTGACTGGGCCAGTTTCCTGAATCATACGGGCTGTAGGGTTGACGTGTCGAATGGACTTCGTACGAACATTTTCTCCGCTATCGGATCAAAATTGTTACACTGCCTATTCAAGGGTGGTTTCGCATTTTCGCTTATTCAACCGTTTTTCGTCTGTTAAATTTCATAATTTGAGTAATTGGCGAGCTGAATGGGGCATTGTTTTACACGGAGTTGCGAACAAAAGGTGCTTCAAAATTCTAATATTAAAATTTTCATTACGGGTGTTTTGTAGTTCCGCTCGTGTTAAATTTTGTTTTTGTTTACGGCGTGGGATAAACGGCAGTGATATGAATAATAAGTGACCCTTTTTAAATCAGTTTAGTTTTGTATTTAATGTACTTGATTGTTTTCCGTATATTTTCTATTCGTTGCGTTAGTTCAATAGATCACTGAATATTGGTTGCACCAACACATTGAAAACGTATAAATTATTTCCTGAGATCATCTTCTCTCTAGCTGTTCCCCAACTATATTGGGGTTCACCTTCAGTCTGACTCTTGTTTTACTTGGTGCGACTACTTGTCTCATTTCCAAATCCTTCCAAGCAAAACGTGAGCCCTTGGGTAGACTAATTGTTAGACTTCGATTCAGCAGCCCTAGCCATGTAACAAATTCTATTTCTATTATAGAAAGAAAATGGCGTATATGGAATGAGCTGTTTGTTAACTGTCAAGTGTATTTCATTTTCAGCCATATTACAAATTCCACTCGTTAACACTTGACAGTTGACAAACAGCTGATTCCATATACGCCATTTTCTTATTTTCTTTGTATTGTCGGCTTATCGATTACGATAATAGAAACAGAATTTGTAATATGGCTAGGCCTGCAGGTTCTGAATATTCGTAACGATTGTTAAATATCAACAAATGAAAGCACGGACCAACTTCTCAACGTAGTTTGAAGAGAGGGGTTTTGATAATATGTAATGAATGATTACTCATCTACAGACTGAGTTCAGCAAGTGTAGTTCAACCTTCGATTGACCCATGGAACTATTATTATGTTCCCACAAGCCCGTAAGATTTACATTATTTACTTAAGTGTACTTCAAACTATAGTTACGAGCTTCACGTCAACAATAGTTGTTATTTATAACATCGATACTATTGTTGACGTAAAGCTCTTTAAACCTTTTCTCGTCCCATAAATTGTAACATCGACATTTGTCTCAAATTCTCAATATGTTAGCAATATATCTTAAAGCATTCAGACTTATTTAATTTATAGCTTCGTACTACTACTTAGGGGCAAACCCCCTAGGAAATTTTGGTTACTATTATAATAGTGCTATATGTTTACTATCTTTATGAGCATAATGGCGTCTATTGTCTCAATATAAAATCGATACCTACACACTAATACAAAGTATACAAAAAGTTCGTAATTAATGTAAGTTTCAAAAGGGTTTGCCAAACAAAGGATGTTAGGGAAGTAATTCCCACCGTTCTTTTGTTTATCCGGATTGAATACAACCGGGGACTTGATTCTCGACCTTGTGATATTTGATATCGAATCGCGTAATATCGCCAGTGCTGTTTCTAATATATCGTTCAGTCAAAATTATTAATTTTGTGCAAAAATTCGTGTTCCCGCGGGCAATAACACATAAATAGTACTGACTCACCTATCGTATGTATCCTTAATACGAGCAATTGTTTATGTAGGTAAGTAGGTACGTATATTATATGTATGTAATCTTAATTTCGGAAACGGCTCCAAGAATTTACATGAAATTTAGTATGTATAGGGGGTTTTGGAAGTGACGAATCGATCTGGCTAGAATTTAGTTTTAAATAATGAAAAAAAATACCGAGCTCCGTCATCTAGGTACTTAATAATCAAGAAAAACTGAGTTCCTACTAAATAAAACATACCTACCTACTCTTAGCAGTCAATAATGCTATATAGCACAAAGATATGATAGTAAATGTGTAGGTACTGCTGTATCACGTTTATTGTCACATAATTATGCTTAATTAACCGACTTTCAAAAAAGGAGGAGGTTCTATGTTCGTGTGTATGTATTTTTTTTTTTTTTTTTTTTTTTTTTATGTATGTTACCTGATTTCTCCCCCATTTGTAGACCGATTCTCGAAATTCTTTTTTTATTCGAAAGAGTATACTCCCGAGGTGGTCCCATTTTAATTTGGTGAAGATCTGGTGCTGATCTTCGGAGATATGCAATGGAACTCTTCAAAAATAGACGGCAAATCTGTCGTGATTGCTGGAATCGCTTGGATGTTTATTGTTTATACAACATCATTACGTATCATCACGCCTGGTATGCTCTGAGGGGTACGCAGATGTTTACAATATACCTAGATTTCGACAGTTAGGTATGTTAATTTTCATTTATTAGGGTTAAGTGGATAACCCTATTATCATGACATGTACTGTTACAATTAACAATATATATAGCAAACATTTGTATGGGAACCACTAAAAATGGAAAAATAAAAAACTTTTTTGCAAAAAAATTAAACCGACTTCAAAAAAAACACTAAACGGTGTAAAATAACTCTAAATTCGGAAGTCGGTGGCCCATCATTAATAAGACAAAACCACCAAAGCCACAGACTTCCTAATTTAGAGTTATTTTACACCGTTTAGTGTTTTTTTTGAAGTCGGTTTAATTTTTTTTTATTTATCAAGTTTCGATATCAAATATCGCACTAGCAATAATTAGGACCTTAATCATCACAACAAGATATTCAGATATAATATTTTTTAGTACACGTACCACTAGCTACAAATACTCTTTGGTTATCAAGCTCCTTTACTTTTATTAGTAACTAAGTACGCTCCTTTATAACTGCCCCCCTAGCCAAGTTACAAACGATTCGTATCTATTCTCTTTTTACAATCGAGAACGCCTCAAATCCCTTTGTTTTGACCACGTGACTTATCACCTTTCGCTAAGTCACGTGGTCAAAACAAAGGGATTTGAGGCGTTCTCGATTGTAGAAAGAGAATAGATACGAATCGTTTGTAACTTGGCTAGGGGGGCTGATCATTTGAGTAAGATTGCATTATACTTTAGATGCATATATTTGACAATTGTTCAATTCATTCATTATACAGTATTTAATAACAGACGTGGCTATTTCCTTAAAACCACTCTATAAGAACCCCAAAATTCCAACTAAAACGTAAACAAAAAATGTCCTCAGTTTCTTTATTATAACGCAAGGTAACTTAAAACAATAGCAAAACATAACAAATTACAAGAAATACACATTTTTTCAGCTAAACGACAATAATAAAAATAATTTAGTTCATAACAATGTACCATTATGTACAGGTTGCAGTCCCATTGCTTACGAACCCCATTACGTCGGCCATTTTCCTCTTGTAAATCTTACAACTGGCACGCAACACTAAATAATGAAATAAAATATATCACATTATTACTCCTTCAAAAATAAACAAAGGGCGGCCACCAAAAAAAACACTTAACTCCCGGAAAAAACCTGCAACAAATAATGATCTTGTGAGAAAAATATGTAGGTAATCCGCCATTTTGTGGTGGCGGCCATCTTACACCGATTTTCATCACACAATGCTTAGAACACTCCCGACTAATTACATCTTTTAAACAAAAAACATGAAAACAAAATCAATTCATCCGTTTAAGAGCTATGATGCCACAGACAGACACTCACGCATAGACTCGTCAAACTTGTAACACACCGCCGTTTTTGCGTCGGGGGTTAAACTCGGTTAAATTCATTCAAATGGTTCAACATAAACGAAAGTCGCGCACACGGTTTGAACAGAGTTTAACACAACACACGCCTCACTTTAATACAAAACCGTCGATAAAATCGCGTTTTTGTATCCCAAAGACTTTTCTGACCTTATCACTTACGCTTCGCTACTCTCCCGAAATTAACTGGCTCTGTAAGTAACGCAAGTGTGATAAGAGAATATTGTTCGAAATTGCGATTTTGTTTGCCTAATAATACTGTCACGTTTGTGCGCGAGTTTCGGGACTTCCTTGTTTATATGTCAAGTGTTTGAAACAGGTTGTTGAATTAATAACCTCTCTGGAAGCAGACGGTTAGCCAGATTACCAAGATTGGTGTAGAGTTTCGTGTGTACTCGTGTAACGTAGCCAATTAACTGTAGACCATGAATCTTAATTAAATTAAATTTCTTAGTGCAAGCAATTTTGAAGAAACATATTTTTGTCGTTTGGGCACTTTAGCAGTGGATAGCGTGGCGGACGAATGTTGTGATGGTTTCTAATAATTTATTGTTAAGTGTCAAGATAGTTCAGTGTTGTTCCTTATTTTCTCATTTTAATCAAGGTATTTTAAAAGTGTGTATGGTGAAGATAAATAAACTTTTTTAGAACTGTGCGGTGCTGCAGATGTTGTATGTATTTTGTTGCTACTATTATTGTCTTTATTAGTGTAGACTATTACTACCACTTATAAAAACAATGAAAGTGACCATATGTCGCTTTGCCCGACCCGGAAACGTTACTAATCACGCTTAACAGTAGCACTTTCGACCCGTCGTCGACCAACCATCGATATCCTAACTATATGTATAGGTAGTTGTGTCTTTCACCAAAGCAACATTAACTTGTATAGATACACAACCGACTTTGAACTAATAAAGCCTATCTAAAATCAATGGATACCAAACTTCCCAAAGAATTGTTCTTCAACAAAAAAATCTCGCGAAAGGCAATTTTCTCCTGAACATTAATGAAATTGCTCCCGTTCATTACTTTTATTAATTATGTAGGATTAGAAGATAGGGAACTTTTAATATTCCGCTTATTAATACGATTGTACTTCCAATTACTTTCAGTAGAACTCCCCGCTTAGCAGAAGTAATTGGGTGTCTGCGTACCGTAGACCCTTTTGTGGAATTATTTGATTAGTATTATGTTGCAATCTTTCATAATCATGTTATAATGAAATTAAGATCTTTTACTGAGTTAAATGAAAGTCGAGGTAAAATAAAATAGGTCTTTTATGAAGCTTTTAGAATAAGATTTAGGTAATATCTTTTTACCTTCTCGAAACTAAAATGTAATAACAATATATTTACGAAAATGGTTATGGTTTGTCTTTCTTGGCTTTGTTTTTTTTTTCAAATTTATAATTATGTCATTGTATTTATAATTAAAGAAACAGAAAAAAATATTTATTTTATACAAAAAAGTCATAAGGCATGGCAAGGTTGATAATAAATAGAATGTTGCCTGTTGACTAACGTAAGCAATTAAAATTAAAAAAAATCCTTTCATTGCGTTCCTGCCTTGTTGCACCTACCATGTTCTATCCCTGCATCACCTTAAAATAGTCTCTTAGAAACTGCTTAAAGCATTTTAAGCCACTTTTGTACACTTTTAAAACTAAGAGGTGGTCAAGGGATCATCAAAATTTAACAGGAACAATAGAAATTTTATTTTTCGCGGCTCACCGGTGACCGGCCGTGGCGTTCAAAGTGTTAAAAGGGTATGTATGTAATTCACGTGGATGATGTCGAGAGCGACGTACTAGAAATATATCCATACATTGTAGATGGAAAACATGATCTTTGATGCAACAAGCAACCATAAACTAACAGCTTAGATATTGGCTCGTAACAGGGGTCAGTTCAAAATCCCCCTTAAGGCGATCGCTCTATTCTAACCTATTTTCAAAGCATATTGAGGTCAGTTGAGAGATTTAAAATTAAACTGTTAAAGTAACAGCTGAAGGAAAATACAAAATAAATGTAACAATAACATCACGCCTGTAATCCTCGAAGGGTTAGACAGAGTTGTAACTACCTGTAGTACACCCACATTTCGCCAGTTATGTTTAAGTCCCATGTAATAGGAAGCGAGCCTATTGTCATCAATCGGGCAAAAAATACTGAAAAATTCCAGATGGAAAAATTACAACCGACCCGGGGATCGTACCCGGGACCTCATGATCAGCAGTAGCGCTTGCGACCACTAGACCAACGAAGGAGTCAAAAAAGCAGGCAGTAAAGTCAGGCATATACTCCTCGAAAGGATAAATAAACATGACGTCACGCTCGTATTTCTCGAAGCGTTGGGCCGACGTGTAAATGTAGTGCACCCTCGTTTCACCAGCTATATTTATATTTATACCTTAATAGCAGACGTCCCGCGGTTTGACCCGCGTAGGTCCCGTTCCGGTGGGAATACAAGGGATAAAAAGTAGCCTATGTGTTAATCCAGGGTGTCAGCTAACTCCATACCAAATTTTATTAAAATTCATTCAGTAGTTTTTACGTGAAAGAGTACCTAGCAAACATCCATCCATCCATCCATTTATCCATACTCACAAACTTTTGCGTTTATAATATTAGTAAGATTGGCATCAACCTTGTACAAATCCCGATTCCTAATTGTTGCTAAGAAATTCCAGACGTAAAACCTCGACAGCGCTTTGCCCAACTCCAACTCAAAGTAAACAATTTCCGATACGTGTCGCGGGTTCCATCCCCGCACGGAACAAATATTTATGTGACGTACAGATAGATGAATGAAAAAAAATACCAGCCTGTTACTGTCCCACTGCAGGGCGAGGCTTCTTTTCGTACTGAGAAGGCACGAGCATTGATCACCACGCTTGGCATTTTCAGACTTATACTAACTAATAACCTACCTAGTAGTTACCTCTTGAATACACACATAACTGATTTACTTACTCGTTTTCTATTTATTTCTTTCCGTCACTGGGTACCCCTCAAGGTTCATTGGAAGACCAGCGTCAGACAGCATCACCTGTCTGGCATGAGTGACCTTTTTGGCGCAGCCGTGAGGCACACAGCACATTATGTGTACCTACTTAATAAGTGTTGTATATTTTGTACGTTTCATAAATTATTGTGTGTATGCTTCGTATGTGTGTTAATGACTGATGCCAAATAAATATTTTTCTTTCTTTCTTTCTTTTCTTTCTAAGTCCAGGTTTCCTCACGAGGTTTTCCTTTACCGCTGTTAATGATGTCTAAGATAAACATAGAATTTAGATATGAATTAAAACAAGTCCCATCGGTACTTGCTCAGATTTAAACTATAACCTCGTGCATGAGAGGTAGGCACCTTAACCTCTGGGCCATTAGTACAATAGATCATCAGGTGTATGATACCATTCAAAACATTACACTCCTAGGTAGTTAATTAAAAAATCGTAAATTAAGTACCATGAACGTCTGGTACATTTTCTTGTTCCAAATCTCTTGCCAAAGTAACTTGGCTGCACAGTGCACACCCTTAATTACAGTAATGAAAATTCTTCATCAAATAGACTACGTCTCCACGACGGAATCGGACCATTTCCTGCGAGTAATCTAGAATATCTTCTAGGATTGATGGAAATGGGTTTTACACATAGATCTAGGTTGTACAAACTAAGGCCCTGTTCACACCGCGCGGCTGTGATTAGTACGCAATTTGCCTGTGTATTTTGAGGTCACTTCGCAGTTTTTTCTCAAGTCGACTTAGAAAGTGGTTGGCTGCTTAGCTGGCCTGTATCCTGTGGTACGCCTCCAGCCAAGCTATGCATAAAAACTTAAAAAACTACAAATGTGACCATGCGTTAAGAAAACTTCCTGCGGGGAACGGACTTCGAACTCAGATGTTGCTAGTGGACGAACAATTAGGAAGCTGGATTGTATCAAGATTATTTAGGAACAGATTTATGTACTGGGTCATAAACGTGGTCTGGCTCGAAGAAGGGTCGAGAAGTTCATAGTTTCACCCAGTATTTGTTTTTACCTGTGAATATCCAGTTGGTTGTTCCATCGGCAGAATGCACCCACTAGCTGTGACATATTAAAGTGATCTTTGACATGAAGAAGTGATCACTTACTGATCATTAGATATGCAACAATTTTAGATGAACTGAGGCAGAAGTTAGCAAAACCAGGAACAGTCACTCGATTCTGAGAAAATCTTGAGTGAAATAAGCGATGAATTGAACTGCCGGTATCAGTAGCTTACTTCAGGTGATACTGACAGCTCACTTCATCAGTCACTTTACCCAAGATTTCACACAAAGAAATTTACAGAATAGCACTACATAGTTGGAGAAAAAGCCATTGATTGTCTAAACTTATCTCGATCGTTTGGTTCAGTTTAATACAGATGGAAGAACCATGTAACGTCGAAACTACTATATAAGTACTTGAAATGAAGGATTAAACTAGTACCTAGCTCTCAAACTGTCACGTCCTATCTCCAAAGGAGTCTTGTCACAAACTAGGAGTGACAGATTTAGTGCGTATAATTTTAGCTCCGTTGTAAAATACCTTGATATTTGCAATTGGTTCTTGATATTAGAGCAACCAGCATTTTGACCGCAAAACCAAACCAAACCTAGTCTAACCAAATCTCAAATCTTTTTAATTTTTTTTTTAATAGTGTGTATGTTTTTAATTAATAATTTGTAATTAATAATTTGTAATTCGTAATGTATTTGTTATTTAGTTAGGTATTTTAATAAATGGATTATTTTTGAGTACGATTGATTTATATTTAATTTGATTATTATTCTTAAATTATATTAGTTTTAATAACATAGACATAAGTGTATTACTAACAAATAATGGATCGAATATGGTGTGAAATAAATGATTATTATTATTATTGTTATTAAAAGGGTACCAAGAGGTAGGTTACCGAGTCCGTGGGATGTGGATTGTGGAGGTCAGATATGCAGTCGTTTTATGTAAAACACTGGTATAAAATTTAGCTGCATCTACTTAGACAGGTAACTAAAACCAACGTAGTTTAGAAAAAACAGCTTATGATGAACTAGTAAAGTTGCAGCAAAACTTTAATCATCACAAGAGTGTTACACGACTTTGAACCGTAGCGTAGGTGAATAAAGTTGAAAAACTATTTGGATTTGATTCTGAGCTGCTTAGTATTGAACTTTTTTGTCTTCTCTCAACTTTTTTGATCTTGCACAAAACTCATGGCATCTCCTCTCCATCAATGTCCCTTTCACTAAAGAGTGGAAAAGCATCAATGAGGCTTGAGGCTAAAACACTTTAATTCTCAAGATGGATTATTTTAGTTCAAGGTAAAATTGCTTCATTTTTGAAAAAAAACTGCGTTCACCGATTTCTCTACAAGATCAAAATTAAGAATTAGGAACTTTTTTAACTGTGCAAATTAAATAAGTCCGTCAAAAAGCCTACTCTTCACCACTTTCTAGTGCTTTTGTCGGAAAGATGAAGTGGCGGAACAAGCATTCCAAAACCGTGAAAACGAACAAGCAAAAAACTTACGCTAAAGTCTCGAGCGTAGTGCTAGTGTAGGTAATATAAAATAAATCTTATGTAAATGAGATAAGGGCTTTTCCATGTAATGTAGGTATATTGTATGATGCCTGATCCAATCGATCTCAGTCTTCAACAAAATATAATTTGTTGCCAGTTGCCATGGAAACAAACGGTCTACCACGCCAACCGTAACGTAATGAAGTTATTCCGAAATGTGTTTACAAAGATAGATATTCTATATATACAGAGGTATATAAAGAATAACTTAGTGGCAAGATAAATATGTTTTCTGAGTCTCTAAATGATAAATGATAAGTATTTATTTTTGCTTATTGATTCCAACAGGAACGTAATACTTCAGAAACTGCTCCTTCAGGTTATATCTAAATCAAAACTCATTTATTCAAATTAATCCGCGAATCAGCACTTTTTAAACGTCAAAAATTAAAATTACATAAGACATTCCCCTAAAACGCCTGCCTTACACGCAGTTTTCAGTTCAGTTGGTTCTGCCATTTCTTTCTCCCAGCAAAAACACTAGGAAGCGGCGAAGGGCGGATGTTCAGGGGACAGTGTTAGGTAATTTTGACGTTCAAAAAGTGCTGATTCTCAGTCTCATTTAAATAGATGAATTTTGACTATGACTTATTTAATTTTAAACCTTTTGAAGAAAGAACATAGGGTAAGACATAATTAATGACGATTTAATTTATAGTTTTTAACAGTTTCTATTTAAGCAAACATGAGAAAATTACCGACCGACATTTCAAAGATGAGGGATACAGAATCAAGCATAGAACTTACGGTATCAGTATGTACATACAATGTTCCTTCTACACTGAATAATAAATAGTGGAAAAGGAATGTAGAAGGCCCAATGATAATATTGATAATACCAGACGGCTTGCACTGAAGGGCAAAGGCCTCTTCTCATAAAGAGAAGGCACGAGCATTGATCACCACGCTTGCTTAAGGCGATTTCAAACATATATTAACTAAAAGCCCAGGTTTCCTCATGATGTTTTCCTTCACCGACGTCAAAGATGTCTAAAAAACCTAAAAAGAACATTATGAAAGGCACAAACGGTCCAATTTCCACCACTAGTAAATTTAATTGGCGGTAAAATCCAGCACTCGTTGCCATCTCACCACATCGCTATTGTCAAATAATCTGTCTAAACTGAACCTCAACAGAGCCTTGTATAAAGAAATTCTAATTAAATATGACTTGAAGGATCAAACTACAATAGAGCAGTTGAAGCGACTAAAGATGGAAGCGGAATAATAGGAGCAAAATGGAGGCTGTGGACTGTATAAATGGAATAATACACCTAAACAATTTGCTTGCCTATTGTGTTTGGAATCCCATTACAACCGCGCAAGATTCTGTATTTAACAACAAGACGGCAGGTCAATTTCTTGAGATTGAATACAAAATTCAATAAATGAACGAGCTTGAAGTGACTGCTCAAATAGTGAGAATACTTGTATTGTGCCTTGTTTCTGAAACGACTGCCACAAAAAAAGTTATTTTATAGTAAGGTAAATGTGGTCTTTACTGGCTATTGTGTGTCACATCTGCGTAATAGAAATATGAAAGTCACCGGTGTAACTTCATATAAACAGCATAAAAAAGCTTGTTTTTTTGTTCGGGGTGGAAAATCCTCATGGATATTTTCCGCCACGAAAAGGGTAAGGAGATTGTCAGACTCTTATTGGCTAAAAACAACAGAGTGTTCTGTCTCATATACCTGTGGCACTGATTCTGCATCCCCCGACTAATGATTTTCACGGATTACTCTAGCACATTTTCTCTTTTACCCACATTGGGAACGCTCTGACGACAGACATAACATTATTTTGGCAAGGACGATATTTATACCTATTGCTATCCGTTGCAAATACACTACTATTTTTTAATTAGTCCGAAAATGAATTGGGCTGATCCGCACCTGTTACTGATCATATATTTGCGTAAACAAAAGTAAAAAAAACTACATTATTTTATTAAATATTAAACTGAAATAACGAAAACAGCTGTTGAAGGCGGGGCATGCTTGAGCGAGATCACGCGAACGTGAGCGAGAGATGAAGATTAATGAATACTACTTTGTCATAAAATATAGCCTGTATAGTATATTTCCATAAATTGGGTGACTTTTTGGGATGTGAGCAAACGCTAATAACTTTTCTGTTTATGAACATTTTATTTTATTGATACTTTACACATATAGTGAGAAGACCGCCTAGAATGAGCAATTAAAAACTAGTGGTGTAGGTATAGAAAAATAATATTTCGTTCAAACATTTTATTACCCATCTAATTTGTTACATAGATACAACTTCATCAATGCATTATATTGCATTAGCAACAAAACACTCAAAGAAATAAGCTTAAATACGTGTATGTGGTATTTTTATATCCAGCATGTTAATTAACGGAGGACATTCCCGTTATTCCGTAATAGTTTCCAGGCATGCTAAAAATACTACCATTAAAAAAATCGCGAAAAATATAAGCTGGTCCCGTCATTTTCACGAGTTATGAGAATAAAGAATGTACCAACTGATTCTTTTCGCAAAATTTTGAAAGATAATATTTTTTAGCACGTACCTACGGATAAATATACAATTGCGGGTTAGCGGGAACACCCATACTTAATTAACAAACTCTATTACGAACTAAGTAGCCCACGCAATCAAATAAATTAATTAACGGACAGTCGAAATCTATTTAAGTAGTGTGAAAATATATTCAAATATATTTATTTGGTTAGGTTTGTATGTAATCCCGGATAAGCCGGAATGAAACCTACTTAGGATAAGGGTCTACCTAATTTGCCACCTAAATGGCTAGGATTGTGCACAATCAGTAGATTATCCAATGACTTTGTCCTCACCCGAGGTCGCGGCTTAAGTTCTTTACCCGACACCGTCTGTATAATGGAGAAGAGAGATAAACAAACGAAAATTATCAATGGCAATGAACATACGTATGTATATCCAAAAATATAATATGAATACAATGTGGAAAGGATACAAACAGATATACGTTCAAAGTAAAGAAAAAATCAGAAACACGCTCAGATACAAGGAAAACTAAAACACTCGTGATCCGAAGTCATGGTACCTATATCCAGCGTTTGTAATTTATTTTCTAAATTTGTAATATTAAAAAATAATTGTAATATTTACTTTTTTTTCATTTATCTTGTCATCTACTTTCAGAGACAAACAGTTGATATTGAAATGAAATGAATTCGACAACGCCATTTAGCCCCAAACTAAGCAGAGCTTGTGTTAAGGGTACTCAATTGATAAACATACTTATATATTTTTAAATACATACATATTGTAAATAAATTACACCCAGACTCAGAACAAATGATCGTGCTCATCACGCAAACATTTGTCTGGGTGGGAATCGAACGGTTGTGGACCTTCAGCATAGCAGTCAGGGCCACTAAATACTAGAGCAACAGGGCGGTCGATTACTTTGAGTTGAAATCAAATCAATTTGAAAACAAATATTGGAATATGGAATGGTAAGTACCTAAGTCTATACTCGCAGCAACTGCTTTTGATGTTTTCATCTGTTTTTTTGTTAGGAAATATTTGCCAGCTTACTTTACTAATCTAAAGAGATGACTACGGCCAATATACATATAACATTGAATCTCCATTTCGAAAATGTTTAAAATTAAAATGTTTTGTTTAAAATGTTAAAGATTGATTGTTACCGGCCAGCTCATCAAGCTACCCCAATCTGTCAAACTTGAACTTAATTTTATTGCAAAATAATAAGGTTCATATTCAAGTGTATTTTTTTACAGTCTGGGATAGTTTGATGTGCTAGTATTACTTCCAAAAATGACTTCTTGACAAAAGTTGTATTCGGCCATAAATATTTAAAACAACAGTAGATACGAAAACAGATTTTTCCTCATCAGGGCATTAAAGAAAAAGGTTACAAATTGGTCCAGTTTGCAAGAACAAACGAAACGAAGAAAGTAAAAATCTTCTATTTAGGTCAATTACCTTTTATAAAGTAGTCGCTAATACACGAAAAATCATTTGCACGTGTAAAAAATACGGAACAATAATAGCTAAGTCATCGCTACGAAATTCTATTGTAAAGGAAATATAAATCAAATTGGAACATTAAGCGTTATTAAATCAACCTCGCCATCGGCATTACCAAATAAGCAAAAACCGCCACATTAAAATAAAATAAAAGAGCTTTCATTTTTAATAAAAACCCGTTTGTCGACGAAAAAAATGTTTGTACTCATTCGTTTGTAATCTTCGTCTTTAATATTAGGTTTCATTTCGTTCAACTCCATGTTTATCACTTTATTGTCAAATGTAAAATGGTTTTAGGCTGAAAGACGAAAGTAATTATTTTGTTTCTGTAAACTCTGTTCGGGTTGGATATTAAAACAAAGTTTCGAGTGATTTAACCCGCTCATTATTTACATAAAGATACTTACATGTTTTATTTGTTTAAATTAAAACGTAATAAAATGAATGTCGACGAAAAATTTCAACGCTGGAAGGTTCAAAGTCATGTAGGTACTGGTCTCATGATATCTGAAGCCTAGACAAAGTCATCATCATCTCGTCAATTCGTCATCAGTCAGTACCACAGTTAGTCCACAGCTGGACTCAGGCCTCCCCTTATGAGCGCCACATAATAATACATAATTTCTTCTATAATCGGCATCACGCCGCCGCCGCCGTCGTGGGAACGCCGGGAGGGGACGCCCTAGAAGGACATACATAGACCTTATTGGTGAGGTTCTTCAGAAAGGTCAGGTGCGTAGTACTCGCAACCGGCGTGTGTGTATGACAACATGTATGAATGTAAACGAAGCAAAAGAAGTATGTAAGAATCGTAGCATATGGCGCTCTGTAGTTTCTGCCTACCCCCATGGGAAAAAGGCGTGAGTTTATGTATATATGTATGTAATCGGCATCATTCTTCTGTCGACATTCTCTTTTCTACGGTGATCTTGCTTGGCGTGCTGGTCGGTATAATTTCCGCTTTGATCAATATTGCTCAGATATCAGCAAACCTCTCAGACAAAACGAGTGTTGTAGGTATATATTGGCTTTACTTCACTATTATCAGATTTGCACAGTACAGAACTAGGACATGTTTCTTTTATAAAACGAGTTCGTTGTATTTAGGCTTCTAGATACTGATGTTTCTCCTACGGAAACTCAATTATGGGTGTCGATACAAAATATTTCTTGAGCAAACGTCTCTCAAAAGACTAGATATTTGTTGAAAAATATTTTTCTATTAACATTATAAATGAATGAATGAGAAAATACTTTGTTTGTTTGTTTGTTGCCTTTTCACGGATAAACGGCTGAATGGATCGTAATTAAATTTAGCAGGGAGATTAATTATATCCTGGCTTTCTTTTGTCTATTTAAAACTATGGAAAAAACAAGACAAAATTTTTTTTAAGAAAAATTGTTTTCTCAAACATGTTTCAAACGCAGCGCCATCTTTAATGACATGTTAGATGGTGACAACTTTACAGTTGACATATTATGTTTGTGTGTAACTAATAAACTTATAAATCACTGGACCGATTTGAAAAGTTATTTCATCGTTGGGAAGCCACACTATCCCTGGATGACATAAGTTACTTTTTATACCTGTATTCCCACGGGTACGGGAACCACGCGGATGAAACCGTCTGAAGTTCGCTAGTTATCAATAAACTTGGAGTAAATGAACTACTAGTATGATCTCCAAATTGACTATAAATTGATTGAAGATTGAGAGATTATAAAGAAAGGGGGGCTTCCCTATCATCAATTATTTATTCATCTGAATTCCAAAAGAAATATGTTTGTCTCTGCATGATCTAAAGGTTGACTGGTAGACAATACCTATGGCCTTAAGTCTGCCTCTATACATTTGCGTGCTTGAAGTATTAGATAAACAAATAAGAAATAGAACCTTACCAAAATCAATAGAACTTAGACGTAAGTATTTTTGACAAATTAGTGTCCAAATTAAAAAAAAAAACACGGGAATTGACCATTTGGTCTTAATTTACTCCTGTATTATATCTGTCCCATACCACTAGTTGCTCTTTCGTGCAGCCCTAGTATTATCCAATATTGCATAAAGGAACTGACATCTTAATTGGCTCGCGAACAGGCGGCGCCTCCGTGTGGTGGCCTGAACCACTTTTAAAACCACAAAGTTCTCTTCGACGACTCAATATCTTTAAAAGTAGACGCAAAGCTGATTCCCTGGTTGAACAAACTATAATTAGTGTTTTTGTTTAACACTGTGTCAGTAGCAGCTTATGTTAAATAACTGCATGATTACGGCTGTTTTTTGAGGGATATACAGAGCTATACCTAGGTACAGACGCCAGCACATTAAGTTACCCCAATGTATCAAATTTTCCCAATTAAATATGAACCTTATTCTGTTTTACATAAAGTTGAAAAACGATCAAAGAAATTTGACACATTGGAGTAAATTGATGTGCTGGCGTCTGTACAAGCATATGTTAAAGTTGCATATGTAGGGCCTGTAATCCTCGAAGGATTGGGAAGAGGTGTAAGTAGAGTACACCCCCTTTCGCCAGTGTTTAAGTCCCATGTAATACAGAGTGAGCCTCATGCCATCAATCGGGCATATCACCAGGGGGTCGAGTCTGCTATTGCAATCGTGTCTCAATGACCGGTCAATGATCGATTTTTGACGTATAACGTCAAACTTATGACACATTTCCCATACAAAAACTGTCAAAGTTGTCAAATATTCGATCAATGACCGGTCATTGAGACACGATTGCAATAGCAGACTCGAGCCCCAGGCTCTGAGCTGCTATTAAGAAATTCTAGATAAAAAAAAGTGTACGACGTATTGCACGACCAGGGGGTCGAACCCAGGATCTCTCAACAGTAGCACTAAAATATAAATGGAGTATTCAGTTAGTATTATTTAAACGTACCTACAAATCGGGAATTTAGGTCATCATGTTGCAGAACAGCCTTATTAGATTATACCGTTATGATCCACCCTCACTTATCGGGTAAATTAATCACATTATGAGTTATCGATAAAAATAGGTCTCGCCATCAACCCGTGGTGTTAACGGCAGGACACGGTATTATGGTTTAATTTTCAATTTTACAATAATTTCTCGGTACGACACTATGAGAGAATCAAGTAACTTTGTACCGACTTATCGAATGTTGTCGCTTATTATTTATTGTAAGTGACTTGTACAGTTCACAACTTATTAACTGACCAAGTACCGGAATTCCAAACACAGTTAAATTACCTATTGTGTTCGCGGAAGCAGGCTTCCGCTCGGGGCCTGATGAATTAAGATTTTTTACTCCGCGAGTTTTATTTTCATCTAACTGTACTTACATTAATCCAGTCACAATAATCAGGTAAAAATCTTCTTTTCAATTTTCTATTTTATTGAAAAAAAAATGCTCGCTTACAATGTGGGTTGCACATTAGGTACTATAGTAGTCCTGTTAACCCCTCAAACTAAGCTAAAACATTATTTTGTCTGGAGTGGGTTTACGTCAATAGTGCAATAGGACCTCTCGATCGCCAGGCCAACGCCTTAGCCATTGGGCTATTGCTGCTTAACCAAATGAAATAATATTTATTTCTGTAAGTAGATCTTCCCAGATACTTTTACATGACTGGCCTGTTGGTCTAGCAGTTGGTGACCCTGACTGCTAAGCCGGAAGTCGTGGGTTCACAAATGTTTGTGTGATGAGCACGATCATTTGTTCTGTGTCTGGGTGTAATTTATCTATAATATTTATGTATTTAGAAATACATAAGTATGTTTATCGGCTGTTTAGTACCCATAACACAAGCTCTCAAGCTTAACTTGCATGGGACTAAATGGCGTTGTGTGAAAAGTTTTGGAATATTTCTATTTTACATGTAATTTTTTTTAAACTAAATTGCATTTCCAAAGTGACTGATCCCTGAGACGAAATGCCGAAAGAAACTCAGGGATCGTGGTCTCTTTTAAAGTCCAGACATAAGATTTTATTAATTTATAATGCGAGTCTCTCGATGCAGGGCAAAGTCTGAAAAAGCCTTTTGAAGAAATAATCAATTCAGCTTTAAGTTAACCTGTCCCGACAGACGGCATGCATGCTTCAGTCATCATGTAGCTCAAACCTATTTCAGGGAGCTCGACGACCCACCCCATAAAGCAACCCATTCTATGAAAAGATAACCATGTCATGATTATGAGAAAACCTGAAAAGTGCTAAAACTTCAAAAACAGTAAATCTAATAAACATGAAGATCTAATTAAAGACATTGTGAGGCTTTTATGAGGCTTATGTCCCACTTTCTTATGAGTAAACCTGTCTTAGATGCTCTCAGATAATTTTATCAGTGCACGTAGCAAGTTACCATACTGTACCTTTAATAAACTAAATCAAAGTGGCAGTTTAATTAAGTATCAAGCTGACAAGCTGCAAGATGGCGTGTGCTTGAACCACAAGATTAAGCTTAGCAAACCATAGCTTTCTACACGTGGTTATAGGATTACGCCTTTTCACAATTATATTTAGTTCATATTACTTAGAAACATACATAAACTCACGCCTTTTTCCCATGGGGGTAGGCAGAAACTACAGAGCGCCATATGCTACGATTCTTACATACTTCTTTTGCTTCGTTTACATTCATACATGTTGTCATAAACACACGCCGGTTGCGAGTACCACGCACCTGATCTTTCTGAAGAACCTCACCAATAAGGTCTATGTATGTCCTTCTAGGGCGTCCCCTTCCGGCGTTCCCACTTACATCTGCCTTGTAAATACCTTTCGTTAGTCGCCTTTCATCCATCCTTTCAACGTGACCAAACCATCTAAGCATACTCTTTTCAATTTTTGTTACTACATCGGCGTGAGGCGTGAGTTTATGTATGTATGTATGTATGTATCAGACGACGGCGTGGCCGTGTTGTCAGTGGCCTGCCGCCGCTACCTGCTGGCCGTCTGCGCTGCCGCTGACTGCCCACCACCAACGCTGCCTAGGGCTGGTTGCCCTGAGCCCGCTGCCCACCTGGTCGACCGCTCTGCCGCGCGTCCCTACCGACGTGTGAGGCCGCCTGACCTGGCCTACCTACCGTGCGTGGCGATCGACGTCTTCTGGTTGCTCAGGGCAGTACCGTATTCCTACCTTCAGTGACAGTGCGTGACCTTAGAGACACTAGAACCCTAGACCCTAGAACCTATTTTGTATGTGTAGTGCTAAAGTAAATGTATAACTAAGTCTTCCTTGTTTCATTTCCCTACCAGGAAAAGCACAACGCTACAGTGGCAGATACTTAGAAAATGTTCAACCAAGGCGTGATAGTCTAGTGATGTGACAGGAAGATTACCAAATCGTAGGTCTCGAGTTTGCACCCAAGGCACGCACCTCTGACTTTTTAGATTCATGTGCGTATTGTATATGTATGGCTTCAAAAACGGCAAAGGAAAACGTCGTGAAAAAGTCGGCATGCCTGCGAGATATTACACGAGGGCATGTGATGCCAAGTCAGAGGCTAATGGGTGGCATTACAATTTTGACACCAGGTTGATCACTAATCACACGATAAAAAGAAGAAAAAGTCTATGTGATGATGTTTTTCCAGCCTTTAAAACCCCCGATATAAATAAGTAACTTAAGAAAAGGTATACATAATGCGTAGTTTGTATTGGCCTTTTAATTTTAATTTAAATTAAAATATGCTGATTCAAGCGTCGTCACATCTGGGGACTATAAAACTTTACCTCTTAATAATGAAAGTATGCTTATGTAGATAGGGTAACTGCGGTTACTCACTGTTTTATTTTATTTACTTATTAGTCCCCCAACAGTCCGACAGGCAGTCACTCCATGTAAAAAGAAAGAAAGAAAAAGAATGATAGAAAATATTTTATTTGGACGCACAGAACATAAAACATAAGAACAGCAATACAGATAATAAGAAAACAAGAATAAACTAAAGACAAAAAAAAAACAAACAAATACTGGTATTCGATTCATCCGGTAAAACTGGAAGCCGACCCCGGTTGGGAAAAGGTTAGGCAGAAGATAATGATCCTTAATGAACCTTGATGAACCTTACAACGTTTTTCAACAGCAAATAAAAAGACCTCAAAATTGTTTCATTCGTTTGGTTTCACAGACAAATACACCGATCGATATACATACACACAAACTCATACGTCAAACTTATAACACCTCTCTCTTTTTTCGGAGGTTACAAATGCATAATCTCAAGAACGCAAATACACAATCTCGGGAACGGCCGATTCCTACTGACTGACATTTATTGCTAGTTTAAGCATAGGTACATGTTGAAAAAAGCAATTATGGTAGTTTGCTCAGCACTGCTTTATGACATCGTTAGCTTTGTCTCTCGTGTATGTCATTTTGACCAGTCCAGCACTCTGCCAGCAAAAGTGTAAAACTCGTGTGTTGCAGAGATTTTGCACCTCAACCATCCCCAGTTTAAGCACTAGTAGGCAATGAAGGGTCTGCTAATTGCCTTTGACCTATTTTGTTTCGGTCAATGCTTTTATGGATTGGCTAGCTGCGCAGTCCCGACCTCAACTTCAGAATATTCCTCGAAAATTGGGCTATCAAATGCAAATTTAAAAGTTTTTTTTTAACCCAACTGATAATTCCAGAGATTAGGGCATTGAAACAAAAACAACAAGTGAACTCTTCAGCATAACTATATACAAATAAATAAAGTGAAATTGTCTGTTTTGATAAATCAAAATAACAGTTTTTTACCAAATGAAAATGGAAGTATGTTAAAAGTGTGTTAATCCAAAACAATTTATGTTTTTGCCTGTTTCGTTGGTCAAATGTCTAAAACAGCTGGAAAGATTTTGACGGACCTTTCGCTGATAGCTAATGTTATGAAAGTTACTAACTCTACTTATTTTGAAAAAAAAAGGATCCGCAAAATGAAAAATAAAAACCCATAAAATTCACACAGACAAAGTGGCAAAGTAAAACCGTGTTTTTCTCTTGATTTAAACTACAGAACTCTCAACACATACAAAAATTTCAAATTGGTTCGTCTCCTTTTTTGTGAAATTCTAGTAATATTTGTTATTATATGGTACGACTTATGTATGGCCACGCTGCAGGATTGATTGACACTATTAATGACGCCACACATCTAAATTATTCACTGACTTGCCATCGACACTGAGAGAACTACAAAATATTACATACAGTTGCAATGCAACGAAGCTTTATAGTCACAGAGCGATTCCCATTTTTATAACAACATTAAAATTCTAATCTCAGTCTCAATTTGTCAAAAACACTACTCATTTTCTTACGTTTTGACAAGTTGATAATATTTTTATTTTAAACTGACTTAATATTGGCATCGACACACTATACCTACAAAATATTACACACAATTGTAGCGAACATTAAAAAAAAAAACATTACGCATGGGTAATTCCTTTGTTTTTAAGAATGTTCTTATTCCAACAGACGTTCGTAAGCTAAGTCTCAAGTCGATTTTTTACAAGTTTTTGACATTAGATTGTCGCTAAAAAAACGTTTCTAATAACGGGTATTGGTCTTTAGATTCTAGTGCACTACGAATCAGCAGATATAATTTTAAAGGACACTACGTAACAACGTTAGTTAGGACTGACAACTTAATTGGGTCGCCAGCCGGTGGCCCGAGCTGGCTGTGTGTGGTATGAAGCTGGAAACCACTGCGCTTTATCAATTTCGGGATATGGAAGTACTTGGTAATATGCGAAAGGCAATTTTAGTATTTTTATGAACGTGTGGTGACATATAATTATTACTTCTTTTGTTTAATCCTTTCTGTCAACGAATTTAACATACATACCATACTTATATAAACTCACGCCTTTTTCCATGGGGTAGGCAGAAACTACGGAGCGTAATATGCTACGATTACGATGTATTTTACTTCTGTTAATACATTTCGATGTTGTACTCGTAAAAATATTGAAGTTATTATTTTATAATCACATCTCCCACAATTGGTGACCCCGACGTGATATGAAAAAACACAAACTTCCGATTTGCATTCTAACTTCAGTCTTTCCACCTAACCTAGCCTTTTCTCTACGATATTATAGATGGCTTTCAATCTAACTGGGTGCAGCTGAATACCAGTGTTTTTACATGTAGCGACTATGTTAAACGAGACCACTTGGTTAAACTGGCTGTCAGACTTTTAGGGATCTGACTGCTCGTAACGACTATCAAAAATCTTGAAATGATAGCCGAGACCATTGGCTTCTGGTGCTTTCCGAGCTAAGAAGGGTCACGGATGACAAGAATTTTCATTCTTTTCTCTGAATACACAATATTGTACATCATAAAAACTCACAAATAAATAACTTACAGACTGCATTATAAAGTAACTTTTGAACCGCAGCAACCCGTGGTCAAATCAACTAGTTATAACATAAAAATCTCGATGTTTTGTCATTTTGTAAAACCATACGATGCCAGGGCAGGTTGTTGGTAATTTATTATCATAAACACGCTTTCGACGGGTGTTATTTACAGCTTTGAAATACGTAATTAACATCTGCCATATCAATCCTTGTTGCAAAATGAAGTTAGTATTTATAGACTTGTTTTCAGTAGGTATATCTGTTTGTCACGGGTTCACGAATCAGTGTTGATTTAGCAAACAGCAATTAATGATGGTTTACATAAATTCGTAACTATAATAAGTTATCAACTATGATTTGTCTATTTGTGAAGTAATAAAATAAACAAAGTACAAATAATCTAAAAATATACCGACCTCACAACCTAGTAAAAAAATTAGTGCTAATAAAAGTGCTTGTGAGAACCTATTTACAGAAATAAATATAATTTATAATAAATAATAGCAGCGCACAGGGTGTCGTAAGGGTCAGGGTCGAAGTTACTAGTCAGAACTTCAGAGAGAGGAATCGTCTTACAAATCAAACCGGGTCCAGAAGTATGGTCTACTCCTTTCTGAAGCTTGATTCAGAATCTGAATCTGATTATTGTTCCAACTGCCAAGCGAGAACTTCCTCAGATATTTGTGGCTCTAGGCTATAAAGCTATTTTGTCTGACACGACAATCGGCACAATGATTGCTGACATTGCACAAGTTGACAACCTCACGAGGCAAGTCACGTACCTATTATTATTATTTTTAATTTTGCACAAGGGAAACAACTTCAATAATTAAATAATATTCTTTCAAACAAGGAACGAGACTCACAGCGGGCTAGTCGATGGAAGCGAATAGCTAACAAAAAACGCAAAGATTTTTTAAGCTTTTTCACCACAACCAAGAACTGTGTGCAATCTAATATCAGATGGACACGACAAGTTAATTGACTCGGCTGCCGGCTGGGGGGAGCAACGTGTCAAACCCAACCAGTAATACGCTTCAGCGTTCTATGATTAACATCGGATTCTCTGTAATATTCATACAGGGTGGAAGAAATATGAGTTTAAACCCTGATAACATGAGTTTGTATTTAGACCCTTAACTTTCTATAAACAATATTAGAGCTCTTACGCACAAGCGGAATGTTGCCGTCGACGCGCTAGACGGCAGCCCAACTAACTCCTATGATGAGAGAACTGACGATGCCTGCCGCTGATTTTTGAAGTTGGAATGTGAACGGCTGCCGTCGCCACGTCACGGCTGGCAGCATGCCGCTCGTTTATAAGACCTCTTAGAACTAAATATAATTATGACAATAATTAAAGAACTAACAATTTTTGTAATGTGTAGACTGATGAGGTAGGACGTCAAAGCACTTAATATTATTGAGATATAAAAACACATTATATAAGTAGATACAGAACTTCGCAACTAAAATAAAAAGAACAAGAATACATGTTTTTTTTTGTAAAAATAGTGTTCAACTCAGGTCCTTGAAGTGCTTTGCAAGCACAGCTTAAGAAATAAGTCCAGATGACAAGAAAAAAGTCGTCTTATACTTTCTTTGAGGATTTATCTACGGTCGCGCAATCTTTTTATTGCAATAAAAATATACTGTCAGCTTTTATTCGGGTTGCCAGTTAGATAAAGTTAAAAAGAATAACCGCCAAAACCCCTGACATTTGCCGAAAACGGTGGACATATTCCAGTTTCAATTTTCATTCGAACCATTTTGAACGAGGTGCTTCGTACTGCGCTATTCACCATGCATTGCATCCTCCGTATGTAATTTAACGGATTATCGTGATTGAATGTGTGTAGCGCGATAACACGGTGAAAACCGTCAATGGACTTAACCGAAAATTTCACTAGTGAACATAACTGGTGTGCTATAAGCTGTAACGATTTTCGGAGCAGTGCATCAAAATTGACAGTCGATAACGTGTACAGTCACATTATAAAATTAACTTTACGTCAGTAATCCCCAAAGGATTAGGCAGTGTTATAACGAATAGCACACCTACATTTTGATAGTTCAGTTTTGCGACTTGAACAGTACGGTCTGCAACGAAACCTTATTCGCGTAATCAATTATTTTTAGGGTTTTGTGTTACGGAGTCGCAGTTATTCAAAACGTCTTAAATGAATTAGTCTTGTGGACCGTACTTTTCAAGTGACATCTGACAGATAGAGGTCATTGACGTTCCTATTCTCATTTGAAACGCATAATACGCATCACTTTGCACAGTGACTTCATAAAACTTATGCAACCCTCTTCAGTGAAGGTATCTCTCTTGAAACAGCTTTCACAACTAGGCTACAATACTTTAAAAGCTAACGAGCAAAAGAGTAAAATAAAACTTACCCAAATGACAGAAAAAACACACCAACGCCGCAAGCCACATCACGATAGTTTTATTTTTTCACATCATTAGGGCAAACACTGCTCTTTATCACTTATCTTCATTAGGAGGGTAGTTCACTTTAAATTGTCATCGCCTGTCACATTCACCATTCACTCGGTGAATCACCCCGCACAATGGACCTGCGAACAAAAAGTATTGACAATTCTTTACTCCGTCAAGTTTTGTTATAATGGATCTTTAGTGTTTCAAAATCTTTGAAAGGCGTCTTTTTAAAAGCTCGCGAGTGACACTGACAATATTTTTATTAACTCTCGTTGTGGATATTTGGATTTATGAAGGAAAATGGTGTTAAGTTATTTCGAAGAAACAAAAAGGAATAAACGTAATAAAAATGTTTTTATTAAATTTCGTTTGAAGTTCGTTCGTTGCTCCCTAGAGAAACAATGGCCTTGTTCGTACAATCAAAATTAAATGAGTAATTATTTGCCGGTGAATTTCCGTGTTTTCAAGAGACATTTTTTTTTGTTCTTAGTATTTATTGACATACCTATTTAAATGTAACTGATAAAGTAAAATATAGAGATATGTGCGGTAAATCTAAAGGTAATTATAACGTCACTCGGTGTTTAAGTCGATAAAAGTCTATGGCTTTCAGAGAAGTGAATCCATTGCCTTTGGATGTAGTTAATAGAATTGATCACATCTTGTAATAATGTATCTACAGAGGCCTGCACATCAAGCTACTCCAATGCGTCCAATAGCTTTGATGGTTTTTCAATTTTATTACAAACAGAATAAGGTTCATGTTCAATTGGTAAAATTTGACAGTTTGGGATAAATTGATGTACAGTGGCGTTTGTACAATGCGTTGACCTTAAAGACCAATGGTGACCTAGTGCTAATGGTCGCGACTAACAAGTTGTAGGTTAGAACTCAGACAGGTGCTTTACTTTGTGTTAATAAATTATTCAATTATCAGTGTTCTCAAGCGGTAATGTTACCCAACATGTCTTAGACCAAAAACTCGAAGACATGTGACATCTACCAACCCGCACTGGGCTCGTGTGGTAGAATACGGCCCACTCCTTCTAATAAAAAAGAGGCCTGTGCGTGTGCAGTAGGAAAATTAAAGGCTGATTATGGGTAAGTGTCTTTATTGATATTTACGGCTATGTGTTTATGTCTCTAAATTATTTTTGACGCTCGACGGAAGATAAACAAGGGTGAAAAGTGAAGCCGGAGAAGGCTTTTTAACAAACACTGTAACTCGTTGCATGAAAAAATAATTTGTTAGATAATTTTATTATGACGACCATGCAGATCAGTATTTGAGATGGTATTTTGAGAAAAAACCACTTTAGTTCTTTTGTTTTATTTTCTTCAACATAATTAAATTTAAAATGTTCCTACCAGTAAAACTTAATATCTAGCAAATACGTATACGTTGTGTATTGTGACATGTTGTCTCAAAGTAACCTTTTTATTTCAAATGTACTTTCTAAGTTGGTGGGTACCAAGCTTCATACCCTGGCCCACCGCCGCAAAGTTGCATGTCTGTCGGTCTTTTACAGACTGTATTTCGGTGAGTGTGCTCTAGAGCTCCACGAGCTCAATCCACCTTCTCCTTTATTCCATAGAAAATCCAGACGTACTGCAGATTATCATCCATTCCTTGTAGATGTTCCACACATTCGCACGATGCGCTTTGCCTGTTCCTTCATTATGCGCACAGCCAAGGAATGGAATTCCCTGCCTGCATCAATGTTCCCGAGTTCATATGACCCCAATCTGTTAAAGTCGCGAGTTAATAGGCTTCTTTTGGGTAAGCTCGTTTCATCGTCGACCTCATCTTTGACCGCTGGATAAGATTGAGGGCAAGAGAAGACCAAGAAGAAGTTTATCTTAGGCACCGATTAAGAAAAATATCGTGTGGATACCAGCAGGGCTATAATTGCGTGTCTCCGTTGTAGACAGTTCATAGTGACATGATCACTGGGAAAAGTACCTATTAAACGATTTACTGGAAATGGACGCCTGTTAGTAGGCAATGAAAAGGTACATGGGTGTACCCAGTTCTAAACCAGGGGGGGTCTAACTCAGTTTTTTGTTATTTTAGTCGTAATTTCTAAGAGCTATTGATAGTTGCTTCTATAGCTTTTGGTAGGGGGGGGGGGGGACAACCATTTTGATCGTTTTTACCATTTTCATGAACGTGGGTACTATTTTATGTGGGGGTATGAGGTCGACCTCTGTACTTCGCAATGTTTACTGAAAGCCATTAACATGATTTATCTCACACATAAGTTAACCCAAGAAAAAGAGAACACACAATCATTTAAGCGAGCTCGAAATCTTATATCACTCCTCAGGTTAAAATTGAAAAAAAGTATCGCTACACTAAGATTCCAGGGGGGAGACAGCTGCCCGAGCCCCCTGCCCCCCCCCCCCCCCCCCCCAATACCCCTGCTGAACTTTAATTTAATAAGTTCGAGATGCCCGTAGAGACATCAGCAAGCATGCAATAAACACACATTGTATGTTAAATTCTAAGATTGAAAATGTTATATTATACCTTGCGCTCCAAGCGGAGAAAAGAAATAGATTTAACAGCAGAAAGACGAAGTAAACCAATTAAGACTAAAAATGTTCACGAAGACACTGTTACATTGTTTAAAATTAAAACTCTTTACTGTATCAGTTACTGGTTTTACATAAAGCAAGTACACCAACAACATTTATGATGAAGTAAGTTTGCATTATTATAGTACTCGGCGGCTGAAAGTTTCCGACTTAGCAACTTACGGAGCTCTGGCTTGAAGTTAGGGAAGCTTGTCTGCTTTATGTACAAAATCACAATCCTAGAACTTTTATATGTTATACTTATGTTTAATTATGATACCTGTTATTGAGTTTTAATGCAAGTGTAATTCAGTCTACATTTTATTCAGTCCCCATGTAAAATACTGATATTAACCTTTCGATCGTGTCAATTAGATACACAATTAAAAGACAATGACACGCCGACACCGGTGGCCTCTCGGGGTTTAATGAATTTAGCTACATCTAGTAAAACTTGAAGCTGACCCCAACATAGTTGAGAACAAAAAAAAGAATGAAAGATGATGATGATGATTTTATTGAATTTATAAGTAAACGGGACGATCACGTTTACACGTTGAGTAGTAAGTAGGAGTTAATCGAGAAATAAATAAACTATAATTATAGTGCTAGGTATGTACCCTACAAAGTAACATTCTCCTTTTTAACCCCCGACGCAAAAAGAGGGGTGTTATAAGTTTCACCGCTATGTGTGTGTGTCTGTCTGTCTGTCTGTCTGTGGCACCGTAGCGTCCAAACGGGTGAACCGATTTAGATGCGGTTTTTTTTATTTGAAAGCAGGGTTTCTTGCGATGGTTCTTAAACATAGTTCATCAAAATCGGTTCAGCCGTTTCAAGGTTATCAGCTCTTTTGTGTTACCTACCGTTGCTATTTACGTCTATGGGTATTAACTTTACTTACAAACATATGTGTGTCTTAAAATTTCAAACACCCTTAAAATTTCAACATATGTGTGTAATATTAATAATTATGGTATATTTGGTCTGATGCAGCCAGGATATGTCGTGTTTGGACGTTTTAACCAGCATTTGGCTTTTCATACAATGCACTCAAAAATTCTCATAACTGTTAACTCTATAAAACAAAATTTATGCGTTTAAAAATTATAAAATAAAAATTAAATTAAAAAATTAAAAAACCCCCACCGCTTAAAAGTAAAACATTAATAAAGTTAAAAATAACACTTTAGCCATGAAATTTTACGTAACGTCGGGGTACCGTTAAAATAAGTACCTACATACCTACAAGTACTAGGAACATTCCTTACTTAAGCGGTACCCCGACGTGAAGTAAAATTTCATGGCTAAAGTGTTATTTTTAACTTTTTAAATGTTTTACTTTTTTTGCGGTGGGGGTTTTTAAATTTTTTATTTAATTTTTTAGATTCACACGTACAAACGGCTACACATCAAGCTATGCATTTCCAGTATGAGCTGATCTCGCATGATATAGGATTTCAGTACAATGCGAGGTCAGTTAGTTTACAGTGTAAACTGAGTGTAAAAAGAGGTAAGCATAAACATTTACAATTTATATTTTTAACCATATTAAGTATGTATTAACAATAACTATTGTTATGTCTTGAAAGGGTTTACAATTCCAGATTTTAGCCCTAAACCTTTTGTTGACATCTTGTTTAATGGGAACGCAAATAACTGAATATGAATATAATTATTATTTAATTTGATGACATGGCTAGAATGGGGGTTGTCTGCTGTTGAGATGATGGCAAAAAGAAATGTATGACCTTATATAAACTGGCATAAAGGCAAAAAATCATGATGATAATGATTATTTTATTTTAAAACTAGTACGCGGATCCTGTTGCTTATGCCAGCGACAACGGGGTCGTCAAAATCGAAGACCTGAAACGTCTGATGTCGAATTCTAAAAGCCTGGGGACTGGAAAACAACGGGATGCGCGAGACGATTCGAAACGTTCCAGATCTTACATTTTTTTAAGTCTGTTGACTTAAAAACATGTAAGATCTGGAACGTGCCATCTGATAAACAACTGGAAATGCCCATCAGATAAACAACTTGTGCTAAGACCGACTTAAAGTCTTATTTTATGAGCAGGGAGGCCACTCGTACGTGAATTGAGAAACTAAACTGGGTAATTAGTGGCGTCGTCCTGATCGACAACACTGTCGAAACAAGTGTAACCAATTTTTCGATTAATTTTGTAGCTTGATCATTTTTGGGGTCAATATGGCGCTTTCGCATTACCATGAATTTTAAACATTCAGAGTATACCAAACCAAGAAAATCCATGATTTTCTTGGTTTGGTATACTCTAAATGTTCCCAAATATCGATTCATATCAGTTCCTTTTCTGAGGGAATAATTTTCCAAGTATTTCAGGAACATTCACCAGACCATTCATACCCATATAACCTATTCAAGTTAACACGACGAACAGTTAGAATAACAACTCTCCTATTTCAAACTTGCTGGCTGTTCATGAGTATAATAAGTTGCCAACTGAACACTTGCACGAGTAACTGAAGTAACATATTACCGCGTTTCCGGCAATGGACTGTGAACTTGCAAGTGACACGTTAAATGCTTGCAGTGCTACCATATTCAACTGGACGTGAACGCTGTGGAACTTTCATTATTGGATAGTTCGGTTCATTGATCTCTTGTAATGTTATGTAAATAGGTTCACCACGTATACGTAAAGAAGCTGGCACATCAAGCTACCGCAATGAGTCAAATTACTTTAATGGTTTTTTAACTTTATTACAAAAAGAATAAGGTTCATGTTCAATTGTTCATGTTCATCAACTGGCCTGTTGGCCTTGTAGTTAGTGGCCCTGACTGCTAAGCCGGAGGTCGTGGGTTTCGATTCCCACCTAGGACAAATGTTTGTGTGATGTGCACGATTATTTGTTCTGTGTCTGGGTGTACTTTTTCTATAATATTTTTGTATTTAGAAAATATATAAGTATGTTTATCAGCTGTTTAGTACCCATAACACAAGCTCTGCTGAGCTTGGAACTAAATGGCGTCGTGTAAAAAGTTGTGGAACATATATCTATACTAATAATATAAAGAGGAAAGGTTTGATTGTTTGTTTGTTTGCATTGAATAGGGTCCGAAACTACTCGACAAGATTTTGAAAATTCTTGCACCGTTGAGAAGCTCCTCTGTCCCCGGGTGACATAGGCTACTTTTTATCCATGTATTCCCACGGGATCGGGACCTACGCGGCTGGAACGGCGTGATGTCTGCTCGTGTATTATATATTGGAAAATGATTGGGAAAATTTGACAAGTCAGGGTAGCCCGACATTCTGGCGACTGTATATAGGTCCTTTTTGAATGATAAGGAAATTTTTAATTAATTAATTCGATACATTCGTTTGGCACGCGGCAGCTACAGACTGTGGTTGGTTAAATGAATTATTATCAACAGCCATTACATGAAATATATACTTGTTATAGAATCAAGAGTATTAATAAAAGTCTGTACAAGAATTTTGGGTGATGGAAAGCATTTGTTTAATATGGACAATCGGAAAAAGGCGTACATAATTATTTTTCATTGATACCACTTTTTCAATCAAGGCTGACTACTCTTCAGCTTTTTTTTAGTGAAATCGTGAGTTTATTTATACTTAAGAACTTTACTCGTGTTTTACTGAGTACTTTCAATTTGATCTTTAGAACAAAAAAACATACTTTTATAGTGAAGTACCAAATTCCGGCTCTGTTACCAACGCCATATACAGTTTGCTTAAATACCGAGAGAAATAGTGAACCAACCGTGTACACACTTATAAATGTTATATACCAGAACATAACATCAAAACTTATTGTTTTGTTTCGCGAAACCAAACAATAACAAACAATACGGTGGTCCCACAGAATCGGTTCGAAAGGCAGTTTGCGAGAATCAGCATTCCAAATACACTGTTTTGGGAAAAGCGAGATACACGTACAAAACATGCCCAGTTAGAGCAGGACAATATTATATACATTATAACAGATTTGTTGTTTCCGTGTCGTGTCTAGTGTTGCTGGAACCACGAGACACGACCAATAGTGTAAATCGTCAATGTTATTGTATGTTTACAATATAATATAATACCCGCCTGTTACTGTTTCTTTGCAGGGCAAAGGCCTCTTCTCTTATAGAGAAGCAAAGACTTTCAATACCTATAGACCGGACATCACGAACTAAATTTTCGTCCGAAAAGGTGTGTCCTGCTGGATACAAGTCTATGAGTTTTTTGTAGTACGCTCCGCTGCCGCTCCATTATTCATATATTATTCTAAATGGCGTTACTGAGACATGGGATCAAAGTTTTTCTATGACATTTCCTTGACATGCCCGTTCTATAGTATTTTAAATCTCTTTGTAGAGAAGGCACGAGTATTCAACCTCACGCTTTCTAAAGGTGGATTAGTAATTTTAATTCGATATCCTCACTTCCTTACTAATATAATAAACGCTAAAGTTTGCATGGATGTTTGTTACTCTTTCACGCAAAAACCATTGAACGGATTTAAACGGAATATTACAGTAATAAAGCTTTTATATTAGAATAACACATATGCTACAATTTATAAAGACTCAAACTTAAACTTAAAATCTCTTTTGCGTTCATGTGTACATTTGTTGTACCATTTAATATAAGTTCCAACATGAAACCCGGTTGGGGCACGGCAACATAATACATAAATTGAACAAAAACTTAAATTAGGTACTATTTAATATTAACGTGATGTGAATTGTCCAGTATTAATCAAATAGTTGAAGAACTAATTCTGCGCAGACGAAGTCGTGGGCACCCGCTAGTTACCTATAAGTCGAGATTGCTTCACAATGATTTCCTTTACCGATGCAATGATTTCTAAGATCAACTTAGAAATCATTGCATCGACTTTCTAAGAACAGCTAAATGTTTAGGCCATCACAGAGTCCTTTACTCAAACAAAAATATCAACTAATCAAAAACATTGCAGCCAATCTGTTTACAAAAAACCTCTGCACTTTACTTGAAAAGAAAATAAACCCGCAAATCACTCGGAAAAACGAACGAACAACTATTGCTGAAGTGCGCAAATATCATTCAAGTTATCATAACAACAAATAAATAAACACAAATATTAATAGGAAAAGTAAGAGATACTCTGTGCTGGGAAACTTCCAACTTCTTTTATTCATAGTCAAGAAAACTTTCACTAACTTATTTCCATTAGCTTGCTGAAGCGACAGAGGAAAAGTTACGGACTGGCAATTACATTCGTCATAGTTAAGCTGGACAGACGTAGCGAATCTAGTTTACTAAGACTCCTGTTGGAGGCATTATCTATTCTAAGAATTAGTAGGTTTCTCTTAATATAGGCAGCAAAAAGATAATAGTTATTTATGATACTAGTGCAGTAAGTTGGTTTTTACAAACGAGTAGACGAATGTAATGTGCTTACCATAGTCACGAGTTTGTAAATACCAATTCCGCACGTGTAACATACAACGTTTTTTAACACATTTGCGACAAACAGTACAATTATGTAATGAAACAAACGTTTTCAAGACTATTTTTAATGGCAAATAAAATATTAAAATGCCGCGCATTTGCAAATAACGCCACATGCACGTGGTGAAAATTAGAACTACAACTTTCATCTCCTTTTCTCTTTAGTATTAAAGTGAGACAAACGTATTGAACAAAAGCGCTTCCAAGGAGGTTCGTTCAGTCAGCTTATTTATTCTAGTAATGTGAAACTCCTTGGTGGAATTCTTGTATTACGTTTTATGGAAATTAAAAAAAACCGTAAAGAATACGAACGGTGCCATACAACGGGGTATGGACCGTGCGGTAAAATAGGTACTTAAGAGAGAGTACCTATTTTACCGCACGGTATTAGTTTAGAGTACATATTTTACCGCACGTTCCGTTGTATAATGCGTAATTTTTAACTTTCGAATACAGGCTCCGTAAATGCTTTTTTGAGCAAATGTGTTGAAAAAAAAAAAGGACGGTGAGCAGAAAAATCCTTAAGTTAATACTTTTTATAATAACTTACAAAAGGTGTTATAATGGGCTGTCTTATCGCTAAAAGTGATTTCTTACAGATTTGACCATACATTTACGTACAGACGCCAGCACATGAACCTACCCCAATGTGTAAAATTTCTTTGATAGGTTTTCAACTTTATTCTAAACACTAGGTTCATGTTCAATTGGGAAAAATTTAAAGTTTGATGTGCTAGCGTCTGTACCTATATCTAAATCTAATTAATAAATTAATAAACAGTCTTGACTGTAAGATATATTCTAATAAACGGTTCTGTGTATATCTATACTACTATATTATAAACAGGTAAAGTGTGTGTAATCTCTAGATCTGCTGATTTTGAAACTTTTTTTACCAAAAAAAAAGCCACACTTTCTGTAAGTGTCTTAGGCTATATTTCATTTATAAAACTAAGAAGAGGTAAAAGAGATGTTAAAGTACGAAACGCGAACAAAGTCACAAGCAAGAGCTAGTCTACATCTACACTAATATTTTAAAGAGGAAAAAATTGTGTGTGTGTATGTTTGTAATGATTAAACTCAAAAGCTACATTCACCTTGAGTAACATAGGGTAATTTTTATCCCTGAATTCCCACGGGAACTGGAACCACGCGGGTGAAACCGCGTGAAGTCTGCTAGTATGTAATATGTATCCTACACCTTCCTGATTAGTATTGAATGTGAACAAAAGTTCGAACCCGGACCGAATTATGGGTGCGATAAAACACAGCATTGAATCCCCAGTCCTGGGATGAACCCGCAACTCTCTGCTTAACATCGAATCCAATAAACTTTTCAACCACAGCGAACTTTTACTTATTTAATTAGAATTAATTATGCCAGCTACGCGTTGATTACTAATTCCGTTCACGTACTGAGTCCGGAGAAATGCGCAGTAATAGTTAGTGTCACCTACAATCCTACAGCTACAATCCGACAGCTAGAAATCCTACAATACAGTTATAATACAGCTACACATGGGACATAATAAACATATCGTTTTTCTTTATCTTGGCTCACTGCCCAGGTCCGTTCAGCGTAAAAAGTTGGAAGTGCGCTCATTAGTTCGCACACGAACAGATGTTGGTTGACCCGGTTATATATGTACCTACCTATGTATAATAAACAACGTAGGTGTTGAATGTTATAAGGTCCATACAGACTCTTTTTAGGGTTTCGCATATAAATAATTCAAGTGAAGGTTTTGGTGAGACTATGTCAGTCAGTTTGACAGTGTGTTGCCGTCTGACAATGCTTTCAAAACTAAAATCTAGAGATTTTAAATATAATAATGGTGCATGGTCGACTGGTCGTAAATTTAATATTATAAATGAGTAAAGTATCTCCGTTTGTTTATTTGTCGGCCCTTCACGACTAAACGGCTGACCTGAATGTAATGAAATTTGGCAAAAAGATAGGTCATATCCTGGAAACGAACATACGCTATCTTTTGTCTATTAAAACCAATTCTTCACGTGACTAGAAAACTGGCCTTTATTTCGGTCAGAGAATCAGAATTGCCTTACAATTTGGCAATGCGGCCAGTATTCTGGGCACTTTTCCCGTTGACAGCGATGCGGATGATTTTTTTGATGCCCTATTATAATTGTTTTATGGAAAATTCATGAAAGATAATGTCGAAAAGGCAGAAGACAACTGTTTTCCCTGTCCGTTAAAGTGCTATTCTGTAAAGTTTATTTGCGAAATCGCTTCTGAATCCGCAGTGAAATTATGTGAAATTAAAATATCGTATTCTTAAATGGAGTGTTTTCGACACTGGCGCCACCATGTGATGATCAAACTGGAACGAACTAAAACGGGTGAGTATTTTGACGATGACATGTAAATAACGAAACTTGTACAGGCGACATGAGAAGCGTAGTAAGTATGATTTTCGAGATGATTTGCGAAATGACTTTCGAAGTGATATACTTTTTACAGAATAGCACTGCTGGTCTGAAGCTTAAAGTAATAAAAAGGTAACACAACATAAATTGATTCTAAGGCGAAACGAAGTTTACCTACCGGGGCAGGTAGTTGTAGATAATTCTCAGTGCAAGATATTACATATCCCCATTAGGTACGTAGTTAGGAAACTATAGCCGGCAAGCTTGGTCAAGACGGGGATTAACTCCAACCGACTTCACCGTTCCTGTACTGTGTTTGAAGCAACTTTGTTGCACCTATGAACTTCATACTCAATGCCTTAATGTTCAACTAAAAGATGGGAACTAGTAAATAATTATAGCCTAGCCGTGCGGGATGATTGAAGGTCGCTCTGTGGATGTTTAACCAATCATTATATTTAGGACTCAATCCGTGCTTCGCAAAATACATGAAACCGTTGGTCCCGGTTGTTTTGTGTAGATTTTGACAGTCGTTACGAGTAGTCAGAAGCTTGAAAGTTTGACAACCAAGGGGCATCATGTTATTGCAGTAACGGGGTTGTGGAGGGCAGTCGTTCCATGTAAAACACTGGTATTTAGCTGCACCTGGTTAAGCTAGAAGCCGTTTACAGCATAGTTAGAAAAAGGCTAGGCAGATGATGACCCCGCTTATGGGATAATATTTATATGAAAGTGGGGCAAGCATTAACCCTCCATTCAAAAATAAGTCCGGCTTATTTCGTGTCATGAATGTCAAATTACACTTTTTACATAACAACTTCACCTGTTACTATAGTAAGTACAGACGCCAGCCCATCAAGTTACCCCAATGTGTCAAATTTTCCCAATTGAATATGAACCTTATTCTGTTGGCATACAGTTGAAAAACGATCAAAGAAATATGACACATTGGGGTAACTTGATGTGCGTGTTGCGTCTGTACATTGATATTTCATTTTTTTTTTCTATTTCTTTTGTACTCGTATAAAGCGATCGTCTACTGTAGCAAATAAATACATTTTCTTTATTGGCTTCCTATGTTTAAGCCTCACCTGAGACGAGCCCATTCCTTCACATATTCTAAAGCATTATATAAAAGCAAAAAAGACTGCCTCTCCTTACCAACATAATCCCTTAATCCTATTTCACACCGCACACGATCAAAGTTATTCTAACCCAAAACATTCCGGAAACATCAAACATAATATACGAGTACCTATTTTATAATCTTACTGTATCAATTACGTTAATTAAGCCTAGCCTGCATAATTTTGAGGGGTATACACATCAAAACGTGTTAGATACAAGTTCCCAGTCGGCTGAGTGCACAGTAATGCCTTTGATCGGGTTGACTGGCTGTACTGTAGTGGCACCGGCTCTTTCACTCTGAACGTATCCACGTTTGTGTAATCAAGCCCTAAGAGTTGCATGTTTTATTTTTGGCTGTGGTGTGAAATAGGACACGTAGCGTGTGCTGAATTACCAAAAAAACATTCGCGATGTGTGTTTGGTGAATTGGATTGGTTTTTAATATTATGTCGACCATTTATCTGATTTTTGAACTGCTTTCTAGTGATTTTAATTCAGTCGATTGTATCTGTATAGATGGCTAGGCACGAACATACAACTTTTAACTTAACTATTGATGACTCTATCCTACTAATGTTATGAATGTGAAAGTATGTGAAACTCTTAAACAAATTTTGATGAAAATTGGCACATACCTAGATGGGCCATTTCCTGAATGAACACATAGGATACTTGGTAATCCCAGTAATATGTTCCTTTGAGATAATTTCGACAAAGTAACTTTTTACACGGGCGAAGCCGTGGGCAGAAACTAGTACTAGTTGTTAGTGTATTAGTTACCTACTACATAGAGGTACTTAGTAATTTTAAATCTTGAAGCAATAAGTATCATTTCAGCGACAATATCAACATTTTGTCAAAATTTTACGAAAAGACAAGTTACGGGCACTTATGACAGATTGAGACTTTTTAGAACGTGTTACGTTACAATTACGTTTGTCTAAATCCGGGAATTGTCATCTGCTTAGCCTTTTCCCAACATAGTTGGGGTCGGCTTCCAGTTTACAGAATGGAACTGAATACCAGCGTTTTACATGGAGCGACAGCCTGTCAGACCTCCACATCCCAGTAACTGGGTGATAAGATACCCCTTGGTTAAACTGGTTGTCAGACTTTCGAACTTCTGACTACAAGTAAAGACTGTCAAAGATCAACAAATGACAGCCGGGACCAACGGCTTAACGTGCTTTCCGAGGCACGGAGGAGTCTTGGTATGTAATAAATGGTCACAGACCGTCATCGCCAAGCGTAGCTCAACCTTCGTTCGACCCATGCGGCTGTTATAATTTAGCCAGAAACTACTCAAAATCCGGGAATTGTCGCTATAGTAAAAACTGTACATTTTGTCAACAACCGCGGCAGAGGTGACCTTCGTGTTCCTCTCACAGGTGCGCCAGGGGTCACGGGAACAAAAGATACTTCCGCGACCCCCGACCGATGGCGGCCCCGAGGGCCTCGTCCAGTCAGCCAGGGGAGTGAGGTGTTAGACTCCCCTCGCGACGTCTAAGGGCCGAGCGTGAACACGACGCGCCGCTACCTCGGGTCTCAGTACGTGGGGGGTGTCGGCCGTCCCCGTGTCCGTCGCCCCTGGACCCGTTCAGGGGGGCTGGAAGAGGGCGTGCCTGCGCCTGGTGCGTGTGCTGCGGGCCGGGTGAGTGGAAGTAATCTCCCTCTCCCTTTCTGCAGCCTCCTGCGAGATGACCGTTTCGCAGAAGGACACCACCACGTCCCAGGACAGGGAACCGTGCCTCATCCCGAGCCAGCGCTCGAGCACCAGCTGGACCGCCTCGATGGTGACGAAGCCGGTGGTAGGGCGCGAAAGCCTGTCCCGCCATTCCGCCACCAGGACCTCGCGCAGCTGCGACCGACGCAACTCCATGTGTCGCTGCATCGGTCGCACGCCCCGCGCCCGCATTTCCTCGTGCCACCGGTACAGTGCCCAGGGAAATTTTTCATCAGTTTGTTATTGATTCTCACATTTTATTTTAATGTCATTTTTGCTTAACTGTAAAAAAAAACATTAAAAACCCAAGTACTTAACTCACGAACACGACACGAATGGGTACATATCATAATCCCGAATTTTAAAAGACCGAAAGGATGAAATACCGAATGGACGAAATACCGAAATTGTCACCGTTTCCGAGAAAACGAAGGCGAGCGAGCGAAGCGAGCGTACCGCGGCAAAGGCCGCAGAGCGCCAAATTCCCTCTTTTGCAAAGCAAGCATGCATGGTAGATTAGGTTTCCATAAGAATAAAAAAATTCTTTATCGCATAATCATAATATTACTCATTATAATTCAAGTAAAACAGTTAGTCAAAATGGAAAAGGCTAGGTTAGGTTAAGTTAGAATTGTGACCACACAACGTGCCAGCCAGATGCCCCTTTTTTGCAATGCACGCATGCATGGTAGATTAGAACTTAAAGATACTTTATCTGGTGCTCGGCGGCCACTGCCGCGGCACGCTCGCTTGACTCGCTCGCCTTCGCGCGTTGCGTGGTCACAGTTCTAACCTAACCTAACCTAGCCGTTTCCATTTTGAGTAACTGTTTTACTTGAATTATATTGATTAATATTATGATTATACTTTTGATATAATTTTTTTTATTCACTAGGAAACCTACCTAATCTACTATGCATGCCTGCTTTGCAAAAGAGGGAATTTGGCGCTCAGCAGCCGCTGCCACGGTACGCTCGCTTCGCTCACTCGCCTTCATTTTCTAGAAAACGGTGACAATTTCTGTATTTCGTCCATTCGGTATTTCATCCATTCGGGATTTCATCCATCGGTAATTCGTCCATCGGTAATTCGTCTATCGGTATTTCGTCCATTCGGGATTTTGTCCTTTCGGGATTTCGTCCATTCGGGATTTCGTCCTTTCGGACATTTGTACATCGGTATTTTGTGTTTCGATATAACGACTATCGGCATTTAAAACTTTCGGTATTTTAAATTTCGGTGTTTTGTACGTCGGTATTTCAATCATCGGTATTTTGAACTTTCGGGATTATGATACGTACCCACACGAATCCATACTCCATTTTGATACCGAAAACTTTCAAAGAAAAAAAAACAATACTGCCGGGATTGAACCCGGGACTTCATGCTCAGCAGTGTCGCTTGCAACCACAGTCAATTTTACGTTAAAAGCTAACAAAAATAGACACATACTTACTGATAAACTTTCAATAATATATTAAAGTTGATATCAAACTATCACATTTATAAATTGCATTAAAATAATAATATTTTACTGAATATTGTTCACGTGACTCATTACTGTACGACCTCATTGTTTATTTAAGTAAGTATTGTATTTTGACATACATTATGTCAAATTGTAGAATATATTACGCGTTATTACAATGAAACGCTGTATATTATACATAGTTATTTTCATATCCATTTAAAACATCGACAAAAAAAATACTGCGTCTTTGAGGTAGTGGTTACAAGCGCGACTACTGAACTTTAGGTCCTGGGTTCGATATCCAGGTAGGGCAAAATGTTATTGTGAACTTCGTGAACTGAAGGAGGCTGCGAAAGGGAAAGGGAAATTACTTCCACACACCCGGCCCGCAGCAGACGCACCGGGCGTAAGCGGAGTGCGGATAACGCCCTCTTTCAGCCCCCCCGAGGTCCGCCGCCCCCCACGCACATAGACCCGAGGTGGCGGCGCGTCGAGTTCACGCGCGCCCCTCTTAGATGTCGCGAGGGGAGTCTAACACCTCACTCCCCTCGCTGACTTGGTGAGGCCCTCGGGGCCAGACGGAAGTCGCGGAAGTATCTTCTGTTCCCGTGACCCCCGGCGCAGGTGTGAGAAGAAACACGTCACGTTTTAGTCAGTAAGAGTCTGACAATGACATCCATGAGAATTTTCCACCCATCAAAAAAAAAAAAGTTTAGGATAGGTATGTTTGTTACCAAACTTCTCCGAAATGACTTGTCCTATTCTTATGATATTTCGTGTGTATACTCGTATTCAGTAGGTCGTAAATATTATTTTTAATATTATTATAATAGTAAAGTAATAGTAAATTATTAATTATTATAAATTAGTAATAGTAATAGTAAATTATTATAATAGTCGTAAACTATTATACGGAACAAAGCAAGCGTGTATCGTCCATTTTGGGCCTGTTGGTCTAGTAGTTAGTGACCCTGACTGCTATGCCAGAGATCGTGGCTTTGATTCCCACCCAGGACAAATGTTTGTATGATGAGCACGATCATTTGTTCTGTGTCTGGGTGTAATTTTTATGTTACATGTATTTAGAAATATTTAAGTATGTTTATCAGCTGTTTAGTACCCATAACACAAGCTTTGCTTAGCTTGGGACTAGATGGCGTTGTGTGAAAGTTGTGGAATTTAATTATTAAACAAAAAAGCACAGATTTCGACTTCAAAGACATAACAATAGGTATTCGCAAACTTTGGGTGCCTCTTGATCAAGCTTGTAGGCCTTTGAAACCCCATTCTATACGCGTTTGTGCAATCATCGTCACGGAGGAAATCTGTATCAGCTAAAAGCTCCGAAATCTTGCGGTCGTTATCTATTTTCCGTTTCTATGATGCGGAAAAATACTGGAAAAGATAGTCTTTGTAGCGAACATTGTGACTGATAACACATTTTTAGCACAAATATACCTGCATTTCTTTAAGGGTTAAGATTACCTATGGAACTAGTTCTATGGAATAGGGAGAGAGTCCAGCCTACCAACCGGAGATTAGTCCAGGCATCGCGTCGCAAGCAAGAAATCCTAGACGGAAAAGTCTAACAACACTGTCCTACTAGTAATGAATCAGAGAATAAGAATAAGAATAAGAAAAAATGATTTGCTCAGACAAGTGTATACATACATGCTTAGATAAACATGCATGCAAGATCTTAAATAAAGGTGGATCACGACGTGTCTGCCATTTTTCATGGCGTGCAAAAATAGGTACAGACGCCAGCACGTCAAGTTACCCCAATGTGTCAAATTTCTTTGATCGTTTTTCAACTTTATGTCAAACAGAATAAGGTTCATATTCTATCGGGAATATTTGACACATTGGGGTAACTTGATGTGCTGGCGTCTGTACAACTATTTTACACAAACACTTAAAAATTACACTTATGGAAATATCAGTAACAGATTTCCTAATTAAATAGTTCATATCATTTCAATTAGTATTCCATTATAATTACATTTATATTAAAGTCAATATTTAATCAGGACTTCATGTTCAGCAACATCTACTACACCACAGGTACAACACGTACATTATTCTGCCTAGGTTTTTCCTAACTGTGCAGGAGCCTATATCTGCCTATCTGATCACCAGAACCCAGTGCCACCACAGTGAGCCGTGTTACACGATCCCCTTGGTTAATTATGTCATGATCGTCTTCTTGCCCTTGTCTCGTGTTATTTGGGGTCGGCGCAACACGTTTTTTTTCTTCCATTCTATTCTGTCACCCGTCATGCTACTTCCTTTTCTTTCCTATCACTCTTCACATCCATCCATCTTTTCTTTGGCCTCCCTCTCCCGCTCCACCCATCCCCATATAGACTCATAACTCTTTTAGTCACATGCGTTTCATCCCTCTTCTTTACATGACCATACCAAGGCAAGCGATTACCCTTCAACTTTTCAGGCACTGGCGCCACTTTCAAAATTCTGATATACTCATTTCTTACTTTATTTTTTCACGTTTTTTTTTAATATTATAAACCAGTGCTTGACTGCAATCCCACCTGATGGTTAGCAGTTATGCAATCAGTGATGGTGAAGCGCACTAGTTTATTAAGAGCCTATTCACTCTAGCCTTGAAGACACCTAAATTATAATCGGAAGGGAAGACCGCAGCAGGCAAGTTGTTCCAGTCCTTCGATGTACGCGGTATAAACGACGAAGCGAAACGCTTTGTCCGAATCGTGGGAGTGCCAACAATGTAAGGGTGGACACTCGCCGTACGCCGGGTTGTCCGATGGTAGAAAGGTGACGGCGGAATCAAGTCATGCAATTCCCGTGCACACTCTCCAAAATGTCACACCACACATTCTAATCTCCGCTACAAGCAATCTTTTTTCATCTGTCTTTTTCACAGCCCAACATACCTAATCCATTATAACATCCTAAAACCGTTTCGCTGACAAAATAAATTATTCTATTGTTTGGTTGTCAGACTTTCTGAGTCCTGGCGGGCTCATAACGACTGTAAAAGGTATTTAGCCGAAACCAATCGCCTAAAACGACTTTCCAAGTATAGAATGTTCTGAAATAGGAATCATAAAAGCAATAATCGTTAAGGGAAACACGAGAGTGACTTAATTTCATAAGATAAGAAAAATGTCAGAATGTTATGAACAAGCTCGTATAATTACGCTGTTCAAACAACACAATGCCTTTATGAGCCACTGAATTACTTTAATGGCCCCCGGCGCCTTTTGCTTACGAGACGTTTAAAAGCTAATTCTCATACGACGATGGTGCGCGTTATGTGCGCTGCGTAATAAGGACATTTGTGATAAGAAAAATCTTTATTTTTCTATGCTAATAATATTATAAAGAGGTAAAAATTTTGCAAGTTTGTGAGTTGGTAATTTCTGGATGTAATGAACCGATTTTGAAAATTCTTTTATGAATAGTAAGCTACATTATTTGTGATTGACATATTACACAATAGGCAATTTTATTTTAAAAGAAAAGGCACGCGGACAAAGTCGCAAGCGAAGTATTAGTTATTTATATAAAATATTATGGTAAAGGCAGATGTACAAAACAGTAGGCTACACTCAAATTTGTGTAGTTTTTGAAGATTTTCCGTAAGTGCCCCGGAGCAATCGTCCCTAAAGTCATATGCGATCCTATTCTTAAAACGGGGAATAAATCAAGATGCCAAGCTGCTACTAAGAAGTTCAATAAGGAACAATATATTTTTACGCTCCCTAAGAATCAAATCCTAGCGACCACATTACCACCGAAACAGTTTTAAACTAAGTTAATTGCGTGTGATTGTTTGTAAACGCAGAGCAAGCGCACAGTAATTTTGTTCACATCTAGGAACGAGGAATCGTAAAGGACACTAGACGTTTTATTTTCTGTGCAAAAAAAATACCGAGTAGTTCGTCGCCCGCTTTCCGATCGCCACCGTAGTGGGCGGCAGTAAAAATTTTACGCTTCAGAAAAGCGTTTGTGCAATCAGAGCGGATTGTGCTGGGAATCTAAGCTAAGCCGCGCTAAGCGCCGTAGGCACCGGGAAAACATTTCGCCCGCCTGAATCCTATTACTGATTTTTAAAAAGGTTTTACGGATCTAAAGTATCTGTATGTTTCGCTAATGCTGTCGCAAACCAAAAGTCGTCTTCGTCTTTTTTTTGTGTGGTTAAAGTCAGAGATTGTTTTGTGCCGTCAAATGGCCGGCAATGCCGTCCAGAATAATCTCTGAGTCATTCAGGTTCTTTAGTTTCCTCGCGGTTTTACCCTTTACGGTTTTTGATACAAGTGGTATTATATTATACCAAAGACATTCAATAGAAAGAAAGAAAACATAATATGTTTTGGCATGTGCCAAATACATATTATGTATTTGGCACATGCCACAAGTGCACAAACAAAAGTAAAAAAATAATAAATAAAAAACTAAGAACTGAACACGAAAAAGAGTGTGTATTTCACGGCTGCGCCCAATAGGAACATTTCAGCCAAGTGCTGGATATAGAATAAATAATAAATAAAAATATAATATAATAATAGATTATAATAAATAATAAACAATACTGACTATAGACAGCGGGACATCATGAACAAAATTTTCGTCCGATACTTATGTCCGAGTCTATAGACATACGTCTATGAGTTTAATTTAGTACGTTCCGCTGCCGCTTCAATATTGCTATATTACTCTAGATGGCGGCACTGACACATGGCATCACATATTTTTTGTCATTTCTTCGCATGTCCTCTGGCGATAGTAGCTTTAAATATCTTCAATGTATATTATACAATACGCATATGATTCTGAAATGTCGGAGGTGCATGTCTTGGATTCGAATTTAAAGCCTACCAATGACTTGTTAGACCACCGGTCACATCACAAAGGTATAACTGCTTACTGTAAGTTTCGTTAAAGATAAAATCGCTTACTATACCTAATCTTTTCTAATTAAGAATTCTTGGCAATAGTCCTCCCTAAGAAGAAATTTCGGTTTAGTAGGCTGCCAATTCAGAACTTTTAGACTTTTTATTTTTGTTTTTTTTTTTTCGTTTTTTTTATTATTGATAGGCACGCGTTTGACCACTATCTCACCTGATGGTAAGCGATGATGTGGTCGACGATGAAGCACGCTTGCCTAGAAGCAACCTGTTCACTCTTGACTTGAAGACCCCTAGGTTGTAGTTGTAGATATCAGGAAACACCGACTCCGGCAGGGAATTCCACTCTTTAGCTGAAGGAGGAGGTTGGAGGCTGTTTTTAGGAGAAGTGTTGCGAGTGGTCTACAACTATATAATACCAGCCGCACTGGTTTTTCAAAGGTTAAGCTACGCTTACCGAGGTCAGTCCGAGGATGGGTGACCATTACATATGAAAACTTTTCCTTGTAAAGCACGTTAAGCCGATGATTCCGACTGTCGTTTGTAAATCTTTATCAGTCGTTACGGATAGTCAGAACTCCGAAATACTGAAAACTAGTTTAGCCAAAGGGTAGTTTTGACTTAACTCACAAAAACCAATATTGAGGGTTACCGGGATATTATTTCGACCCAATAGATGTAATAACATCAATCTATGTATATCGCTTTCCTAACAATTTATTTATTAGTAGGTACTACTTGTTTTAGAATTATGTGAAGGTCGTTCGTAGAATCGGCTTTCATAAAAGATATTCACGCTAAATTAAATAAAGTCTTTTTGAGAATATATGAAAAATTAATTAAATATAATTGGTAGGCGAAACCTTTTTGAATAATCTTCTTTGACTGTCCGCCTCCGCGTAGGGATTATTTTTTAAATAGACTGTTCGATCAAACATACACATAAACCCACACTTCTTTCCCTGGTACACAGAAGCAGAAACATAATCGTTTTATTTTGTCATACATTTATAGGCCAATTCCTGTAGGTACATATTTAAAAACGTTCATAAATCTACTCACAGTCTCATTTCAGCGACAATCAACGTCAAAAACTTGTCAAAAATATAGGGAAATTTTAATTTCTAATAAAAAAAAAGTTTTTTTTAGTATTATTTATACTTAGACCATTAGGTTTATTATACTAAGATTAGAATACGAACATTTTTTCAAATACGGACATTGTCCCTCTGGTAAAACACGCACTGGTTCTACACACCTTTCAAAAAAGCACCATTAATGTTCATACATCGACGTTAGAAAGTATTTACAAGTAACACGCGGTTTCAGTTACTAGGGTCTAGAACATACTTTTGAACGCCCCATTTCCCCCAAGGGAGGGTGGTTCTGGTGTTTATGTGCTGTACAAGAATCACAGGATGAAATATATTTCACGACTTCATATTATTAACTTCATTGCCATTTAACACGGCAACGCAGCACACAATAGGACAATTTTTAAGTAAAGTTTTAAAGTTTTTGACACGGGCTGGTTTACGGCATTGTGTTGATATTACATAATTAGAAAGTAACAATCTTACTTTGACAACTAATAATTTGTAGCAAAAGTTGATTTAAGGCCTTCCCTCCAACTCCGACAATTTAAGTGTTTACACAAAAGAACTCAATTTGAACCCGCTAGTGGTCTTAGATGAAATCGATACTGTAGCGTCTATAATGTTGACACCTAGTTTCGCTTTAAATTCGCCAATATAAGTGGCCAAAGCTCAAATGAAAGTTTTTGTTCCAACAAGTGTATTTAGACCAAAAAGAAAACGTACCCGTACCTCAAGTAGAACAAAGATAGAGAACGAAAGCAATGAAATCGTACAGTCATTTACAAGAGGATATTACGTTTAAGTATAACTTGTGAAGGCGTGGGAATGCCGGGAGGGCACGCCCTAGAAGGACATACAAAGAACCTGTTGGTGAGGTTCTTTAGAAAGGTTAGGTGCATAGTACTTGCAACCGGCGTGTGTGACAACATGTATGAATGTAAACGAAGCAAAAGAAGTATGAAAGAACCGTACCATATAGTGCTCTGTAGTTTCTGCCTACCCCCATGGGAAAAAGGCGTGAGTTTATGTATGTGTGCATGTTGTTAAGGCCAAGGGTCGAAGTTAAGTGGTTTTCAATGCTTGATGACTAATCTGTGCATCAATACCATTCATTACCAATTTATTTTACCAGACTTTGTCCTGCATCGTTAGATTTTCCAGACTTTGCCCTGCATCGCTAGATTCGCATGTTATAGGTATTAATACAATCTTATGTCTGGACATTAAAAAGGAGTTTCTTTCGGCATTTCTTCTCAGGGATCAGTTATTACGGAATTCCGGCGTAATTTAGTTTTAAAGAAATTACATGTAGAAGTAACTGGGAAGATCTACTTACTGAAATAAATATCATTTCATTTCGTTTCATAAAAAAAGAGAATATAATGTTAGTAATAATTAGAATAGATTTACCGAAACCGATATTAGATTAACCTAATCTCGCTCGAACTCTAAGTTAACCCCGATTTGGTCTCTTGACAGCGATAATCATTATTTTAGCATTCCCGACTAATTGACGACCTTATAGAATCATCGAGTAGGTAATCATCAGAACATTTGACCATCAACGTATCCAGGTCAAAATTATTAGCACCCGGTTTCGGGTTGAACCGGTTAACGCTGTCACTTAAACTTAATAGGGATATTGAAATTGATTTTTATGAAAATCAACAGATTACACATCATCTGCTCAGTTTTTTCCCAAATATTTCCTAGAACTGACTGGGATGGCCTCATTATTTTCTATGACATAACGTAACAGAACATGATGCCTGTAATCCCCGTAGGGTTAGGCAGAGGTGTATTTGTAGCACACCCATATTTCACCACTTCTGTTAAAGTCTCATCCTAAAGCGGGCGAACCATTCTTCTCCTTATCATGTGGTTTGTGCCGTCCATGGGCCTCTAACTTGGCATCACATACCATAAAGAAAATATCTGTCAGGCATGCTGGTTTCCTATCACTGTTTTTGAAGCATAAAAATGATAATGGGCTATTTGACTAAATTTTAATTTTCTGTCCCTCATCTAGATTACAAGAAAATATTCGACACGTATTTTTTTTTTCAAATTGATGAAAAACTGCTTGGATTAAACGCATTGAAGTTGAGGAGAGGGGGGCTTCTAACGTCATTACTTAGTATAAACTGTACTGGCTAGTGACATCGTGCGACATTTTGACTCGATGTATCGACGTTATTTCTTCATTACGTGAAAAAAGAAAAAATATGTGTCGAATATTTTCTTGTAATCTAGATGACTAATAACTATTTTTTTTTCACATAGCCTATTATACAATATGCACATGAATCCGAAAAGTTAGAGGTGCGTGCCTAGGTGGTGCGTTTGCTTTGTCATTAATCGGGCATAAATCTAGACTCCAGGCTGCTACTGAGATATTCTAAGTGGGAACACTCTAATAACACTTTGCCCGACCCGGGGATCAAACCCGGGACCCCATGCTCAACAATAGCGCTGGCGACCACTAGACGAGACAGGGGACTTCAATTTCTATATCTATGTAAATAACAATCAAAAGCAAAACTGTTTTGTACATGCATCACTTCAAAGCAACTGCAACTATTTGAATAAATTTTTGAAGTGAAAACTTCTATACGCACGTAGGGCATTTTGAACGATAAGAAAAAACGTAAAATTTGTCTTTATTTAAGTAAATAAATATTGTAGGTAAGACAATAAAATAAACGCTAACCCTATACTTAATGTATTTTCGAACTGGCATGCCACTCGTAAAGTTTTTCGTAATAGCAAGCGTCGCAATAACGTCATTCGAATCTTCATATCACTCCCATGATCAGCAGTAGCACTTACAGAATGACAATAAAGAAAACTGACTAGTTAATAGGTCCAAACAACAGCTATAAGCAGACAGTAACGACATTATTATTTCCTCTCACAAAGGGACAAATTGTAACATCAATGATTTATTGTTCAAACACGATGACGTAATAGCTATCGGCTATTTCATTTTATTGCCTCTCCGGATACAATGGATTTGCGCATTTGTCTCTCTTCAATCTATATTATTTCTACGGACTAGGTTTTACCTACGATTTCCCTCTCGTGGGATTTGAAAACAAAAGCAATTAAGTTTCATACAAACTTTTACAACCCGCTCACCCCTTTGAGGGTGGAATTTGGAATATAATTTCTCGTGACCCATGATTTATTTTCTAAAGAACATTGCTTTTAAGTTTAGTGTATAAATGTACCCATAGATTACAAATTAATGTCGTTAAGATTAATATCTTCTCTTGTACAGACGCCAGCACATCAAGTTACCCCAATGTGTTCAACTTTATGTCCAACAGAATAAGGTTCATATTCAATTAGGTAAATTTGCAGAACTTTTTATTTCAAAGATACTTAGGTGAAAACAGTTTTTATTCAAATTGTTTTATATCAAATTTAGAAGACAAAAAGTGAAACATAGAACGATACATGGACACATGTATTGTTCCTCCCTGCTTCTTTGAGGTTTTTATCATTGACACTACAATTTTCAACTAAAATGAATTAATATAACTAAATGAAATCCACATCATTTCTTAAAATAAATTGCTAAAATGGTTACAACTAAGTGCAGTAAAAATAGATTATAATAATTACGGCGTCTATCGTAATTGTAACATGCTTAATTGTACTTTCGTTACAAAGTGTGCATTAAATATTACCTCTTTTAACTTCTGTCTAATGCAATTTGTAAATGTAGTTTAGTGTTGTGACTAGGTAGTATTGCATACATTATATTCATTTATCACTTTTAACATATCAGACAGAGGTATTGCTGGTGAGTTTATTCCGCCACCTCTTCTTGCCAGTAAAATACTAGGAAGTGGTCAATGGCCGGCGTTTTGGGGACTAGTTTGTGTAATTTTTGATGTCCAAAAAGTGCTGATACCTGGCCTGATTTGGATATGTATAAAATTTTTGTTTTCTGATGTTTTCTTACTTTAACTGTATCTGGGCCATCCACCCCGCATAGTGCAATTCAGCATGCGTCTATTTGAAATAAATAATACCAGCCTATTAGTAACCCACTGCAGGTAAAAGGCCTCTTCTCATACAGAGAAGGCACGAGCATTGATCACCACGCTTGCTCAAGGCGAATTGGCGATTTCAGACTTATTAACCAAGTCTAAGTTTCCTCCCAATGTTTTTATCGTGTCAATGATGTCTAAGATAACCCAGTACATGGGAGGCACCTTATCCTCTTGGCGATCGAATTCACTAACAATACGTGACACCTAAACGTTACGTCAATAATGAAGACATTATGTACAGTCACCCTCACAAGTCGATATACATAACCATATTTCCTAAACTCATGAACACCTTAGCTTACACAAATTGCTAAACAAGACTAGTGAATTTTGAACCTTTAAGACGTTAATTAAATCCTGGCACTAGTTTTGTTTAGCAATTTGTGTAAGCTAAGGTGTTCATGAGTTTAGGAAATATGGATATGTATATCGACTTATGAGGCTGACTGTACATTTATGCGGCGCCTAGTGTTCGTGACAACAGGCGTTAGTTCCACTATCAATAGTATAATGTCAATCGGTATTCAGATAATTGAATCCCAGTGCTTAGCCTAAATGCATTAGACAGTTTAACACAATATACTGAGTATACTGCTTTGTCTTAATTAGTGAACGAGATGAGAAGATAGGTGAGACGTTTCAGATTGTAGATCATCATCATGTTTATAACATTCGAATGTTTTACAATGCATAAGTAAATTTGCTTGGTCAATAGAATGCTTCGTTTATTTTTATTTTAAAAATGTCTTTCTGTGAAATTAATGTAATAAGTTAAGTAATTTTGCACGTCGTAAGGCTAAATTTGTCGGGCCGTTTACCAAAATAACCATCATAGTTGTGTACAATATACATTTTTGGCAAATAAATGCCTTCTAGTTAAACCTCTATCGAATTGCATTTTTTTGTTCTCAAAGACGAGTAGGTAAGTACTTAAAGTTCCAGATGATGGCTATTGAATCTTTAGCTAAAAGTAGCTAACTACTACAAAGGAATAGGGTGTAAAGTTCTGCATCCCCCATAAAAAAGGGAGGATCCTCCGATCAGACGAGTGTTGTATCTGGTAGACTTCAACTGCCATATGGTTGTTGTTGCGATCTTATATAAACTCAATCAAGCGGATAACTTTAACATCGCTATGTAGGATGTAAGTCGTTAGTTCGCATGTGGCGAATTATACTGTAATAGTTTATTTGTTATTTTTACCACAACACTTTTTGAGAAAGAATTTTTTTACTTTTACATTTCGTAACATCTCGAAACCCGAATCTTTGGAAGGCGTACGAGGAGCCTAAGCCAGCCAGCACAGGCCCATTGTCAGTTTTAATGAAATAAGGCTTATATCTACCGCAGATTTTTCTTGTATGCACTATGCAAATATACCCCAGGAAAACCAGTGACTGGTACAGGATTGCCCGGGCCTCACCAAATATACGCGAGTTTTATAGCAAGGGGTGAATTACACACTCAATAATGGACCCTCTAAAATAATTGCTAGCACATTACTATTATATTATTATTGCTGCAAATCTGTTCACGAATCCTATTTCATATTTCATATTCCCGTTTAAATAAAGCAAAGATAATAAAAGTAAATATGGGTTAAAAAAATCTGAACACCTCGTAAATTCAGAACGCCCGTACAAATATGAAAAATGTGTTCCACTTTGCAACACTTATCGTGGTAGTACTCGGTGTACTCGAACATTTTTTGTCATATAATTCTCACTCAGACACATAATTCACGTCGAGATAGCTTTGGAGATATCACGCCCCCGACTAGGAAGTTCCCAGGGGGTATAAACATTAAATTAAGGTAATTTCTGAAATTACTGTCGTGGAAAAGGTTTAGGGGAATGCATGCTTCGAACAATATGTATAAGTTCTAATATTGAAAACCATTTTAATTATTTCTGACGAATAGTATTGTAATACTTCAGTTACTACTTACGTACTTTCTAAAATTATCTTAGAAATCATTGATATCGGTGAAGTAAAACATCATGAGGAAACCAGGGCTCGAGTCTCCTATTGCAATCGTGTCTCAATGACCGGTCATTGATCGAATATTTTGACAACTTTGGCGGTTTTTTGTATGGGAAATGTTTCATAAGTTTGACGTTATATGTCAAAAATCGATCATTGACCGGTCATTGAGACACGATTGCAATAGCAGACTCGACCCCCTGGACTCATAGATAATAATATAAGTTTGAAATCACCAATCCGCCATGAGCATGGCGGTGATCACTGTTCGTGCCTTCTGTATGAGAAGAGGCCTTCGCCCTGCAGTGGGACAGTAAAAGGCTGGTACAATTATTAATGTTTCAGTTGGTACATCCGCGACTTTGGGAATAGTACTTGCATCCTCATTTTGTCTAGCTTTTTCCCAACTGTGTTGGGGTCGCCTTCCAGTCTACCTGAACGCTGTACCACTTGGTTACATTGGTTGTTAAACTTTCGTGATTCTACTCGTATGGACTGTCAAAGATCGAAATATGACAGCCAGGAACAACGGCTTAATGTGTCTATGGAGGTTCGGAACGCTCTTGACACAGTATCTAATAAATAATAGAAATAAAAAAAAAAAACAAAAATTAAATGTACAAACGCCAGCACGTCAACCTACCCCAAACTGACAAATTTTCCCAATTGAGCATGAACCTTAAAATGTTTAGAATGAAGTTGAAAAACCTATCTAAGAAATTTTACACATTGGGGTAGGTTGATGTGCTGGCGTCTGTAGTACCTATCTAAAACTTTTTTAAACAGAAAAAAAACAACCGATTTCTTAAAAAAAAAACTAACAGGTGTAAAATAACTCTAGTTTTGGAAGTCTGTGGCTTTGGTGGTTTTGTTTCTTTCATTACTGGCCACCGACTGCGAACAGCTTCCAGAAAAACCAGTGCTTAGTGCTGTTTTTTAATATTTTCTTTTTTTTTTATCTGTATGGCTGTTATTTTGTTTTATGTTCTGTGCGTCCAAATAAAATATTTTCTTTCTTTCTTCTTTTTCTAACATGTAGTGACTGTTTATCTGATTTCCACAACCAGTGAATGGGTAACGCGATACTCGTGGTTAGGACTGATTGTCAGACTTTCGACATTTTCAATATGTTTAATAGCAGCCAAAGATCTAGCAATGAGAGCCAGGAGCAACACCTTAACGCGCTTGCGGAGGCACGGAGCGATCTTGACATGTATGCGTGGTCACCCTTCAACGGCAATTGTGTAGCTTAACCTTCAATCGACCAGTGCGGCTCGTATAATTTAACCACAAGTCCCTCAATGAATGAAACCGAACTACCAATATTTGAAATACAAAATTGACTCGGGATATCAATACCTAAACGGATTATTTTTTTAACAAGAGTAAGATACTCGAATAATCCTTTTAATAATAGTTGGGAGTGATCCCTTTCGGCACAATGAGTAACGAAATAGGGCAACCCTGACATCATTTTGATGACGTAATCATTTTCTCGTTGGCTAATTTAACCGAATAGTTTGTCTATTATATTTGCTCGGGAATCGATTTATGGGTAAATTTGATGTTGTCCGTGCTCTAAGATAGCATTAGATAGCTGGATTTAGGTCCTTTAATTGAAATTGACGTAGCAAACCTACTGCTTTGAGAGCTAACATGTCTACTTTAAGGTGTTTATATGTTATTCGGTTTTACAAAGAAAGTACCAGATGATTAGGACACATCCAGGACTTACCTCAAGATATTAAAAATAAAAACTGATCAGTGCCGGTAAAAAGTACGTACGAAAACGAACTCCTATCTCAGCAAAATACCAACTGCTTTAATTTCACTTGCTTTGAACATATCATAAAAAAATAATAGACGTGTTATACGGCCAGAGGTCAACAAATTGAGATAAGACCTTTGTAGCGACATCTATCTCGCCACATACGAACTATCCTACATCGCGCTATTAAAGTTATCCGCGCAGATTGAACGTATAGGTACAAGTTCCCGACAACAACCGTCGGGCAGTAGTTAGCCCACCAGACACAACACCCGTCTGGTCGGAGGATCCTCCCTTTTCAATGGTGGATAAGGAACTTTACACCCTGTTCCTTATACCTCCAAACCTTACTTTACAATGAGCATAACCCAACGAATACAGATATTTCATTAAACCCCAAAAGGACACCGGTGTCCGCGCTGTCATTGTCTTTCCACTGTGTCTCTAATTGACACGATTAAAAGGTTAATATTGTCCGTCCACTGTCTAAAACCCATAGGTGTACAATATTCTTGTTTGAAGGTTATAATGCCCTTCAATAGTAAGACAATAAAGAAAGATAAACTGTTCAATCTGTACTTAGGAAAAATAAATAAAGTATACACGCTATTACAAAGTAGACAAAAGACCAGTATCGTACAAATTAAAAAAAGTGTGAACAGGACCAGTACCTACGATTTGCTTTCAGCCTTTTAAAACAAAACTAGTACTAGGTACTTTAATATTCCCCTATTTATCTCCTCCTGTCTGGCTTTAGTGGTTTTGTTTCGTTCATTATTGGCCACCGACTTCCGAAACTGGAGTTATTTTTCACCTATTAGTGTTTTTTTAAGAAGTTCGTTGTTTTTTTGTAAAAAAGTTTTTATTTTGCAATTTTTAGTTTCTTCGTACGTAAAGAAGGTCTTCTTAAACTTCAAAGTATCATTGAAATTGGTTAACGATTGCTAATGAAGTTCTTTCTAAACATTAATCTCTACATCTCTGCCGGGCCACTTTTAAAATAGAATGGCGTAATGTTATGTTATGGAAATACAAGAACTCTGCATAGACATCTGACTAAAGCAATCGCGAATAATTTGCTGTTATGCGTTGAAGAGTTCCGTCGCATGTCTTCTTCATCAGTTTTTCTTCACAAAATGATACTTTCCAAATGAAAATGCTTGATTTGTTACTAAAAATGTAAAAATCGGTACGTCTGTACCTATATATTTTGAAGAGTTCCCACAATTCCTCGAGGATCCCTCATCAGATATGAGTTTTGATAAAAATGGGACCAATCTGCTAGTATAATATCCCCCTATTTATCCCCTCCTGTTTACGGAAAAAAAATAAAGTCTATGACACTGACAAAGAAAAAGCTTTCTATAATAGTAAGAGAATTTTCAAAATCAGTTTAGTAGATCCCAAGATTACTCCCCAACAGCATCACAAACTCACATAATTCACCTCTTCACAATATTAGTAAAAACTAGCGGGCGTCACGTGGTTTCACCCTCCTATTTCCCGTTCCCGTGGGAAAACAGGGATGTAAAGTAGTCTATATCTTCCAGAGATAGTGAAGCTTCTCAACGATGAAAGAAATGTTCAAATCAGTCAAGTAGTTTTTAAGTTTATTCTTCACTTACAAAAATACAACTGTTCTCTTTCTAATTTAAAAATAAAGATGAAGGTAACACAATAAATTGATCACCTACAGCTACCTATTATCAATATTATTGTAATGTCCACTATTTGTTTGACATGAGCGTACACCATAATTTAAGGCGCATACTATTTTGACAGCATTTTGCATACAAACCTGAGGTTGTCGACTGTTTGACCCGACTTATCTGTGGTGGCTTTATCACGTTTGCGCGTCGATGTCCCTGCCACCCTGTATATACCGATTACACAGGTATAATATAGTATTGTATTTAAACTAACACACACACACATTCGCACACACACACACACGCGCACGCATACACACACGCACACGCATACACACACGCGCCCCAATAGCGCACATTCGCACACGCTTGCACATATTAGCTCATTCATCCACTCACATATCTGCTTACTCAACACGATTTAATTGGGGGGCCTGGAGTTCTGAAATACAGGGTTAGGTTTAGTTAAATTAAGACTCCAGATCTCCAACAAGTTACGCACTTGGTCATAATTTCTGTGTCTGACTGTAATCTATACTCACGTTGATATGTAATTTTTAGAGATAAAAAATCGTTTTTATTATTATTATTTCATTAAAGCAGAAAAAAAGAGGGCGTAAAGAACTTGGTTGGATACCGTAACAGGCATCCATTAAGATGCGCGGTTAGGCAGCCGACAACCTTTTTGGTTGACCTGCGGGATTCCCACTCAAAACAAAAGCAGGGCTTCAAACACGTATATATAAATGACTACGCACTAAGGCCACATGTGTGGTACCTCGACTTCGGGTGTCCCTGGTAGTAGTGAAGGACGACGAAGGACAGGTTGGATCGGATCAAGATTATTTATGGACGTATTAAAGTGACTTTAGCAAGAGCCGGGATATACGCTTGCGATCCAAATCGGTATTTCATCCCACCGCTCCCTACGACTTTCTATCAAATCGTGTGTCCATCTAGTAGATTCTAAAGCACCGTCTTCACGGGTGAGGGAATCGTAGTGATACACTCGCCAATTCGATACCATTAAATTATCGCCGCGACGATATCGCCGTGCTAGCGATTGGTTCAAATACTTTCTATTGAATTAGATAGCATTGTGTATGAGACTATGGCCGCAATTCTCTCTCGTGGAGATGGCGTCTAAGTTATGCTTAGAGGCCCCTCTTGATATCTTTTTTTGGAATTCTAAATGCATATTTTTTCTAAAACAATAGTAAAGTGGTAGAGTAGGTATCTAAGCTACCTCGTCATACAAAATTAAACGCTAATCTTTCAAAATTAACTTATTTTCACGCTTGTATATATAATATAAACATATCTATGAACGTAAATGAAGTAAAAGAAGTAAGTATGTATGAATCGTAGCTTATATGGCGCTCTGCAGTTTCTGACTACCCCCAAGGAAAAATGGCGTGAGTTTATGTAAGTAGGTATGTACGTGTCACGCTTGTAATTTCCGAAGGCCTAATAGAGGTGTGTGTACCTACAGTACACCAACATTTTGCCAATTTTGTTAAGGTCCCATGTAATAAGGGGCGAGCCTAAAGCCATCAATCGAGCATAAATTCAAATTCCGACGAAATTCTAGACGGAAAAACTCAATAACGCTTTTCTTTCTAATTAATTACTAAATAAATAATATTCTTTCCAAACACCAAAACTGTAATAATATTCTTTATAAAATAAGAAAAACTGCAAACCAGTAACGTATAAAAGGCCTATTTGAAACAAAATAATACTTACGCGAGTAAGTAATAAAGTAACGCACCAATAAATTGCTGTAATAAAAATATATTACTTATGTAATAAAATATTCATCTCATTCCTTACCAAATAAAAACTTTTTTACAACTGATCCAGTGATTATATCGCACTGCACACAAATCCGTCGAGTAAACTTAAAAACGCGGAAATTTCTCAACAACTACGTCAATTAAAAGTTTTAACAGTAATACGTCACAGAATAAACACAAATATATATTTTTAAGAACCAATAGAGAAAATGTTGAATTAATTTACACTCACTAAAGTAATGTCTTTAATATTTTTTTTATTGTTGCGTTCGCGAGTTGTTCGAGTTTCGAATTTTGTATCGGAACATGGCGCGGCTCGTTCGGGAAGGGCGCGAGCGTTGAGCAGACTGGTGGCCGCGGCCGGCGACGCTCAGCGCGCATGTGCACACAACCTCTTATAATTTGATATCTCACATCACCGCCCCTGTGACATTCTGTGGTAAAACCTACTCGTAAATTATTCAATTTTATTTACTTATTCGTACGCTTCTGTAGAATGTTATGACGTGGGTCGTGAGATTTACAATCGACGCGAGATTCGCGTGTTAGAATGTTGGACGTACTTTTTAAGTACGCTTGGCGTTACTTCGCTCCTCAGTAGGAAATAATTCATCAAATACTTCAGTGCTACCGACTGGCGTGGCCGTTAACGGTGATTCGACGGAAATAAAGTTTTATAAACTTACTAGGGACCGATCTTTTCATAGAATTGACTCATTTGTTGGCATTTAAGTTTAATTCTGACATTGTACTGATTAATGGAGCTCACTATCATTGGACTAGTTCCTCACTTTTATACTACCAACATACATTTTCGTTGTGTAGGTACGTATGTGGTATTGTGTAGGTATGTGGCTTTCAAAACAGACAATTTTAACCCTTTAGCTGTGATTTTGCCTAACCAAAACTAAAGGATTGCAAATACTTAGAGTACCATCTTCTGTACATCCAGAATTAAACTCGTAATCGAAATATATTGAAGTAAGTGCGGACGCAAAGAGATTGTCGTTCGGTAAGCCGACTACAAATAAAGAGGTTTAACAGGCCGGTCGGTTTTGGCAGCACGCCCGCACCCCTAGTTATTCTGAGTCGCACCGGCCGATACGACCCTTTGTCGATAAAACTAGAACATCACTACACGACAGTTTCGAATCTTTTTTGTGTGTGTGTTGTGAGAAGGAATGTAATATGTGCGATGTGCGTGCCTAAAACACTAACTCGTTGGTTGAGAGCATTTTTTCATACGCGTTCTTGAGCTTCAAAAGTGCTATTGGAGTTCAGCAACCCCGGATCAGGATTTGTTAGACTTGCCTTCTGTTACTTCGGCATATTATTATATGAAACTGGTGGAGATTGGAAATACGTTATTTGGACTAGGTTTTTGGTCGCTACAGCTCTATTTGGTGCAATCCCACCCATATTTAGATACAAATGTCTAATGTTGGGATATATAACATAACTTCAACATTTTAGACCTCTATTTATACAAGGTAAAGTGTTAAATTTATGTTAAATATCTTTTCCAAATTTACGCGTTATTTCGTTATGTTTAATTTAACTTTATTCTGTAAATTTCATGATTTCTGTCTAACACATTAAGATTCATGATAAATTAAAAGCTGAAAATGGGTTTAAATAAAAATAATGATTTAACCGTATTTTTTTTATTAATTAAAGTAATGCAAGTATCAGCAAAAATCTAAGAAGGTATGTACCTTCTAAGACTTCTCTTCTTTATAAAGTCTACGTCTCGCGTCTATACATAAGCATGAAACAATTTAAAAAATCCGAAATGTACCGCGCTGTGTTGGTACTTTTACAAGGACAAAAAAAATGACATTTTTTTTTTGAGAGCGTTGCCATATTATTATTTTAAAATGTCGCAGCTAATGTTGAGATAGGGGCTTTTTTGGTCTCGCACAGGTCTTTTTTTTGTCTTTAGTTTTTTAATTTTTTCTAGATTGTTTTTTTTATTATCTGTATTGTTGTTCTTCTGTTTTATGTTCAGTGCGACGTGCGTCCATATTTTTTTTTCTTTTATTTAAAGAACACCTACGAAAATGAGACTCTCTCATCTGATATTCAAATAGAAGTCCAGCTAAAATCAGGTCATTAGATAGTATGTACTTTGAAGTAATCAACGAGGGAGGGAAGGGACCCTTACTAGGGTCGCTACGTTTGTGAATGTCAATGTGAGAGCCTGTATTTGCGGTCCTTACGCATGTTCAAAGAGACTAGTTAGTAATAACTGTTCTAGAACATGCCTGATTACATTATTTAAAGCAATGTGTTCTGTTTGATGTATTCAGTTTGGCAATTTCAAGTGAAGTCAAGTCAAATCGTTTATTTCTATTGAATTATTATAAAAGGCGCTCTTTGAAAGTCTTCACAAGCAAATAAATTAAGTTGTTACCTTTCGTATGTTTTGTATAGAGAAGAATAGACTAGAAGCTCTATAAAAATCTTTCTTTTTTAATTAAAATAGTTTTTCACAATATTCTGTACCATAATAGCCTTTAAAGCTTATTGAATGTGTTCTAGATACCTACATATATGTTTAGTGTATTAAGTCACAGAACGATGGAAAGTCTTTGTATTGAAATTTTTCGTGGGTTTTTTTCTAACATTAAATTATTTGTTGTTGTTTTTTAACCTTAAAATGTTTTTTCTTAAAAAATAAATAAGCCACTGCATTAATTAAAAACCTTATTATTTTGCACAGAAATCACGATTATTTACAATAAAAAGTAAATAGAACATCAGGTAAAAATTGGCAGTTAGGGAAAACCAATCAAAAGTTATTTTGTCGCTGACTTTTAGATGGACAAAACCAGCAACACTTTGCCTGACATAGTAATCGAACTTAAGAACTCATGCACAGGAGCAACGCTTGCGATCATTAAAATAACAAAGCAGTCACAGTAATTGAGCATCTAATTTCAATGCCGTCACCGTCTAGAATGATGTAGAACTCATGTGTGCAGATGTCCAACGATGTTCTTTCCACTCTTTATAACAAAGGTTAACTTTTTTCGCGTATTAAATCACTAGACGTCACGCGGTTTAACCCGCGTAGGTCGCGTTTCTGTATAAATACAGGGATAAAAGTAGCCAATGTGTTAATCCAGGATGTCAGCTGACTCCACGTCAAATTATATTAAAATCGCTCCAGCCTTTTAGAAGTGAAGAAGTAACAAACATACACACTCACAAACTTTCGCCCTTATAATATTAACGTGATGTCGGGTTTAATTAGATGCTCGATTACTCTGAACGACTTGTGGTTTTAGTGGTCGCAAGCATTACTGCAGTGCACGATGTCTTAGGTTCGATTTAAGTGCCTCGATTTTTCTGAAATTGTAGCTTTTAGAAGAAAGTTCCTGTTTTTTTCAAAGTCGGTAAAAAATGGACTTAGCACCACGCATGTGTTCTCCGAAAGAGTCCCTGGGCTTATACTGAAAAACAGATGGATAAACCCAGTTTCACCTTACCCTATCTGAGACTCGAATCCAGGACCATGTCCGACCAGCAAACCAGCCCCGAATCAAAGTAAACTGATTAATTCGTTCAAAAGGTGCGTTGAAAAACCGCCCCGACAAGCTTGTCCAAGTATTTTTCAAGTTCTCTTTGAACACCATTTACATGTGTTAAAACAAACTGTTTCTCTGAATTTTAAATGCCACTGATTGTTTTACTTGCTGAGTGAGCACTTAATGAAATTAAAACCAACACTTTTGTCGACTGAATCGCAAGTACAGACATCACATTTTACAGTTTGGTGTAGCAAACTGTAAAATTTTCCCAATTGAACATGGACCTTATTCCGTTTGTTATAAAGTTGCTAAATAAACTATCAAATAAATTTGACACATTGGGTTGGCTTGATGTGTTGGCCTCTGTACGACATTATTTTATCGACGTCAATTTCATTATACATATTATATCGTTTTTCATTGCTTTAATTCCGTAACTTACTTTGTGTGTGAAGTGCTTTTTGACTGTCCCACTGCAAAACAAAAGATTTGTAATAAAACCAAGCTTGGTCAAACAAATACTTATCTAAAATATACAAACCCGTCTTCAAAGACCTTCGTTTGTCCTTCCAAAACATTTATCGTGTTCAGGGACCTGTCAACTTGGTCAATTGACAGGTGCCAGAACGCAGAAACTGCGATTCCGGCGAAAATTGTTATTGGCACGATAACCTAAAGCAAAATATAGGCCATATGTTTGTTATGTGACGAATTTACTCGGTCATAAGTTTACTTTTGTCAAGAAGAAAAGAAATCCGTAAAACGGGACGAATTGAAGCAAAACTTTGAGGAGGATATTAATTAAATTGACAGTTGATTGTTGCATACGAGGACTCCAATAATTTTTAAATAATTGAGATAAATAGTTTCGCCACTTTGTTAGTACCAGATAATATAAAAAAACTAGCTTGTTATAATAAAACCTAATTATTTACTATCACGTGACTAAAAAACTGGTAAATTCTATTCAATGTGACATTTCTGCCGGCGTTTAGGGCAATTTTAACTTTACCATCGATGCGTATGTATTTTTTGACGCCCTATATCTAATTGTTTGATTTTAACCACAAGATTACTATTAAAAAAAATATTATATGGTATAGTATATTAGGTAATGTCGTCTCATTAGGTCGATGCAAAATAAAGATATAAATAGATAGAAAGATAGATGAATAAACATTTATTTAGTTCCTACACACAAAAGACACAGACAAACACACAATACAAAATCAAAAGTGATAAAACAATGAGCGATGAATGATAGTGTGCGGTGTGCGTCTCAAGGCTGCACCAAATGGAAGTCCAGCTCAGCATGTGCCAGGCAAATGTACCTACCTGGCGCTGATATTCTCAAAAAATAAAAAAAAACATATAAACAGCAATGAACGGACAAAAAGGATTAGCCATCTTAGGGTACTGTTATTAGTACAAACTGTATCCTTCTGGATGCCGTTTTCCATCCATTTGAGATAATCCCCCGGCCAGTCGTTTACAACACGAACTGAAAAAGACCGAATGGCTCCGAATGGCTTTTCCATTCGCTGAGCACCACAATTCTTTGTTGAGCTATTATAAAATGGGTTAAAATACGCGCTCCTATGCATTAAAGTCGATCCGTGGCATGTTCATTGTTCAGTTATGGAACACAACTTTACAATACAATGAAGTACCTTAACGTTTAAGATATATCAATGTGTTTAAAATTCAGTAGTGATGTTCTGTTGGAATCACTCCGTGAAATTGTCAGTGTGTGGAGAGAAGGTGAATTGAACTGTATAACACGACGCTTTACGCCATCTATCGGAATGTGACGTGACGGTCAAGAAGTAAAACATTATCTTTTGGTGTTAAACATTGATCATCACATCTATTCTGTTATACTTGTACTGAACTAACTTAGTTTGCCAACATTTATTTGTGTAAACATGTTATATTTTAATTTTAAAGAAGTAAGAATTATGTAAAATTTCTCCACCACAGATTTTGCAGAGGTCATTTTGTGGTTTTATTTCATTTTGAGAGACCTCCGACCTTCTCCCTTGATCTTTGTTATTAGTATAGGGTTGTCGAAAACCAAAAAGACTGACAACCAGTTGGCCAAGGAGCTATGCATTATCCACTATAAATAGGTTGTGGCTGTCCATGTAAGTACCTACAGTAGGTACTTACATGTACTGCCAATAACTGAGCTCGAGCTGCATCCAATCAGAGACACAAAAATAGTTGGAAAAAGGTTAGGAATTAGGTAGATAATAACAACATTTTATTTAATTATACTAATCTTTTTGAACTTTAATAAGACTATAATCAAACAATCTAGTGTAATTTACATAAAATTTTCCTAAAAGCCAATTACTCATTAGAGATAATGAGACTATAATGAGAAGAGAAAATGTATTTTAGGGTTCCACAAATCACACAGTCTTTACGTCGTTTGCGCTTCAAAAAAATACTTTTAAGTCTTCTAGCTCAAAATTTTCTTAAACCCATTTTCACTAGACGTATCTCAGTCAATATATCAAAAGCTTATCCTGCCACTAACTAGGCTACCGGTTGTCTATCCACTATAGACATGAATAGCTCCAATGTATTGGCAAAAATAGGTCGTGAATATCGGAATAAAAACTGTATACTGGTTTTAAATGTACTTTGTGAATTCTGTGGTTTTAGCAGGACGACTGAGCACTCGGCAAACTATTCACCATTCAACAGTTTTGGAATAGTGGGAGGTATTGTATCGTGTGCAAATGTTTAAAGCAATTTGTGTTTTTAAATCTATGTTTGCTTGCTTAGATACAAATAAAATAATCGCCATCTAGTCCCAAGTTGAGCAAAGCTTGTGTTATGGGTACTAAACAACTGATAAAAATACTTAGGTATATATTTCTAAAAACATAGACAAGCAGACGTCAGTCGTCGGTTTTACCCGCGTATATCCCATTCCCGTGGGAAAACGTACGTGGATAAAGTAGCTTGTCACCTGGGGATAGTGTAGCTTTCCAAAGGTAAAAGATATTTTTGAATCGGTCCAGTAGTTTCGTAGCATATTCAATGCAAACAAACAAACAAACAATCAAATCTTTCCTCTTTATAATATTAGTATAGAAGTATAGATAAATTACACCCAGACACAGAACAAATGATCGTGCTCATCACACAAACATTTGTCGTGGTTGAGAAACGAACTCATAACCTCTGGTAAAGCAGTCAGGGCCACTAATTACAAGACCAGCAGTCCAGTCGACATAGTAGAACATATCATCACATTACGCCAATATTCCCAGCAAGATTAGATAGAAGTGTACGTATAGTGCCCACATTTTTCCCAGTTATGTTAAAGTCCCATGTAAGAGGAGGCTAGCCTGCCTTCAACGGGGTGAAAATACGGACTCAGGGCTGTTACTGCTTAGGCATCTATGAACATGCAAAACAAAAGGTAGATTGTTTGAAAATCATCATTTACCAACCAAAATCGTTATCATGTAAGTACCTACTCTCAGTATTGAAAAATAAAGAACTGTTCTTATTTTAGCGGGTTGTGCCGACCCCCAGTATCATTTGAAAAAGCTGATAGAGCGGAGCTTCTTGCCTGCTTATTGGTTAAGTGTAATAAAATAATTAGAAATTTGATGATGATAGTTTTTTCTTTAAACTTCTAACTGTCCCAAAGCATAAAAAAATCTTTATATTTATGCTCTCAGGCATCGCGTTTTTGGAGATGCAAATATGAGGTCCATTAATAATACATTCTATCCTAAAAGCTAGATTTTTTCATTGCCCTACTAATGGCGCAATACTTTTGTAGGACCATCTACAAAAGTATTGCGCAATTATTAGGGCTCGCTAACTTTTGGCTTTGCATAATAAAATCGATATCACCACCACTTTCACAACCAAATTAATACCAATTAGATTCAGTACTCGATCTTTCACTCTCCACAAAACACTTATACAGAACATTTCACTAACAAAAGCTTTCCACTTGCCTACTAAGTCGATAAAAACAGACAGTTTAATACGAACATCATTACTTCTCGAATTCTCCGAGAATGAAGTCAATTAGCGTCGATCTGTCCCGACACATTTCGATACAAATTGAAGTGCTGAAACTGTTCGGCATATGGTTCTACATACCGTACGGCTTGAAGAATGTCAGATTTTGGATCAGCGTTATGACGAGAATCGTATTAGGAATTGCCGTGTTCGTTGTGCCGACTGGCAGCCAATTGGTTTACGTTGTGCGGCTGATTTTGTCGGGGAACGCTGAAATACAAGAGGTGGCTGGAATGTGAGTAACTAATTTTATATAAAGCTGTAATTTTACGCATGGGATTTTTTTGATAGAACAAATAAACTTGAAAACTACTGGACCGATTTGAAAAATTCTTTCGCCGTTGGGAAGCTATTACTGGATTTCATAGGTTACTTTTTTAGGGTGAAACAGTGTGACGTCCTCTAGTTGATGTTAAAAATTAAATAAATACAGACGCTAGCACATCAAGTTACCCCAATGTGTCAAGTTTTCCCAATTGAATATGAACCTTATTCTGTGTGACATAAAATTGAAAAACGATAAAAAAAAATTGACACATTGGGATAACTTGATGTGCTGGCGTCTGTACATGTACCTATATGTTTTTATTCAGTTAGTTATATCTTTTTGCTTGAGTTTAGTTGTCAACGTTGGTACTTACTATTCTTATTACTACTGTCTTGTATATTGGTGTGTGCTAGCTATCATATAGCAAATTATTTAATTTAATTTAAATGAGTATGTTTATTAATTACCAATGCTGTTTAAACTGTTCTTCTTACATATCAGACAGACGTGTTGCTGGGGAGTTTGTTCCGCCACTTCTTCTTCCCAGCAAAAACACAAGTAGGTAAGTGGCGAAGGGCGGGCGTTTTGGGGGACTGTCTTGTGTAATTTTTGACGTTCAAAAAGTGCTAATCCTTAGCCTAATTTGAATAAATTACTTTTGATGTTTTTTTTATTTTGAGATTTTTTTGCTAGTAGTATGACTATACTCTGTGTATAGTCATACTACTAGCAACTTTAAATCCAAAAGCTTGAAGCTCAAACCCTCAAAAAAGGGACCTAAGTAAAATGCTGATTCATGCATAGATCCCCATTAGGGAAATTTCTAATGCAACTGCAGAACAAACAAAAATAGGAACAAGGTATAGAGAAAACTATAATTGAAAAGTTCGTAGGCACCTACAATTGTTTTAAAAATAGATAATATATAAGTGGATACGACTGGCTCCTTATCAGTAGAAAGAAAGTAGAACTTGCCTGCTAAATGCAGTTATAATAGTTTGGTTCGCTACCCTTTAGCTGTGCCCTACTGGGTTCATAAAGGTCTCATTTATAGAGTTTCCGGCTAAGAATATACAATGGAAAGCAATTAAGATATTGAGTATTGAGTATTAAGTATTGCCTCCCCGTTTTGACGCATTAATGTCATAATCTTGCTTTATATGCGCTATGCGATCGAAGCACAGATGGGGCACTTTAATCACTTAATTGCTTTCACTGCTTCTAATGACCTGATGGTGATGAGATCCGAAGTAGCACAATGTATAATAGTAATGCAATAGCAATGCAGTAGCAATGTGTATTAGCTGCTTTGGCGCAGTCGCGAGACACAAAATTATATACAGGGTGTCTCATTCAAATCGGTCAGTAAGAGAAAGTCTGAAACTATAAGACATACGAAGATCTGTTCTGAGGAACCATGTCATCGATTTTAATAACACGAAAAACTGCATTCATACATTTAAAAAAAACGTCTGTACCTACTCCGTTCGGGAATCGAACCCGGTTATTTTGAGCACCTACTAAAATAAATTAAAGTATGTGGAAACAATGCATTTTATTCATTTTAGACATCATGTTTCATACAAACATTTACTGCTTAAGACCTACCCAATCGATATCTAAATAGAAATAGTGTAGGTTTTTTTTTTTCAAAATAACCGGGTTCGATTCCCGAACGGAGTACAGATGTTTTTTTTTAATGTATGAATGCAGTTTTTCAGAACAGATCTTCGTATGTCTTATAGTTTCAGACTTGCCCATACTGACCGATTTGAATGAGACACCCTGTATATGTCGGCATCAGCGATGGCTGAGCGGTATGGGCCGACATCAGGGGTTCCGTGGTACCAGAATGCATAACGTTAAATAATAATCTTCATTGCAGTAATAACCTCACTTTAATAAAAGTAATCATATAACATATTTCAGATAGGTAAACAAACAGCTTCGCACTGGACTAGTGTCTTCGTTGGTGTCTCTAATCCAACTGAGCTCTGCCTAACTTTCACTTCCCAACACGACTCCATCCACGTGACTTCGCTCGCGCCTTTTGCAACGACAACTGACGTCACGGCGTTTACCATAGACTCTGTACTAATGTAATCAACTTCACAGCTTCTTATTTCTCAATATTGTTCGCCACGACATGTATTTATTTAATTTTTAACATCAACTAGAGGATCTCACACTGTTTCACCCTAAAAAAGTAACCTATGAAATCCGGTGATAGTTTCCCAACGGCAAAAGAATTTTTCAAATCGGTTCAGTAGTTTTTAAGTTTAGGTATTCGTTACATACAAAAATACAAACCTTTTCCTTTTATAATATTAGTAGATATAGAGCATAGATAAATTACGCTTTAATAAATGATTTAACGAATTTACTCATCCAATTTACCAACTGAAAGCAGGCTTATTTTTTAAAGTACCGAATAAAGCTCGTTTATTAAAGCTGAAACTAAATACAAGTTGTAAAATACTTGCTTTTCCCGACATTCAGCGATTAGGTTACGCTTAAATAACACTCCGCCTTGTACAAAATGAAATTTGACTCATAAATTATTGAGGCGTGAACTAATCTTGAGAGAACTGAATCGAGAAGTATATTTTTTCAGATGTTAACCTGCCCTGGGTCCCATAAAATTCCCCTTAAAGGGCCAAAAAGGGTAAAATATTCGTAGGTGCGCTCGACCGGATCCCTAAAGCACATCATATTATGTTAATATACATAGAAAAAAATCAATGAACTTTTATGGGGATTTCGGACAATTTATTTACAGCTTACTTCGCCATTTGTAATGGTTATAAAATTTTGATTAAATCAGTTTTGATTGGCTACATGAAAACGGGGCAAAAGAAATACTTTTGTAAACTGTAAAGAACCTTTCCGTGCTCATAAATTATGTAATAACGACACAATAAATCTGCCGTGGAACAAAAATCGCGTGTAACATACATACATGACGAACCCAAATGAAATCAGTTTAGTGGAGCTTTCGTTTAACTTGTTAAGGTCAAATCTTATCAGTGCGGCCTACTTACATAATAATATCGTGAGGGAATTAATGGCCGTTCTTGTGATGACAAGGGAATGTCTTTGACAGAAAATGTCCTCGAAATAAGTATAAAAGTATAGGGAATGTCGCGTGACACGTTTCACGGTACATGCGACGACGAAATGTTCACAGCTCAACAGTTCTTTATAGTTATGTGGTAGCAATTTACTGTTCTGCACTCTAGATAAGACGACTTTAGTATGCCGTTTAAAATGGCTATTTACACTATTTTACCTGTTTAATACGATACTATGCACAGCACACGTACGTTACTGAATTACTACTAACCAGCTGTGCCCGTGATTTAATCCATCAGAAACGTTTTACATGGATCGCTAAATTCCATTGTTAAAGTGTAAACTTCTTTAGGCGCGTTTTTGAGATGGCAAAAAAACGATATATGAGTAAATGTACGTTTTAAGCCATAGATTTTTTCGTTTCCCAAGGTAAGTTTTCACTTCTATCGGCAATCCCAGAGTGCCATTGTTTTTTTTTATAATAAAAGTTACTCCTTATAACTCAATCAGCGTTTTGACGGAGATATGTCCAAATTAGCACAGCCGTTTTAGAGAATAACTCAAATAAACAGACATTTATACAAAAACATTAACAAAAAAACATGGTATAAATACCTTATATTCCAACCTGTTGTTGGAAAAATGGTTAGTTAACTATTTACGAGACAGTCTGTTTCTCACGTGTGACATATTATGTGTCTCTTTGTTTAGGATCTTTTTTACATATCTTAGTGACAAAGGCTCTAAAGCTAATTGAATTTGGACCCCTCTATTTTATGAACACAATTCTTCCCAGCGAAAACCTGTCAGAATTTCCAAGAACCTATTCGTAAAACACACGTCATATATTTTTTGTTAGTTTTACTTCAGAAATATTTTCCTATAGTTTTTGAAATTTTGAAATTATTTAGTAAACTATTATGTAATTTGGCTCCCTCAAAGCATATACTTTACTAGCTGCCACAAACTTTGTACTAATTTTTTTCCAAAAAAAATCATTCTGGACCGTGTCTAAGATCTACTGAATACCCACATATATTTTCATAAGAATCTGTCAGGTCGTTTTGGAGGAGTTTGGTTACAAACACTGTGACAAGAAAATTTTATGCTTATATCGGAAGAAGATTTGCCATCATTTGTACTTGGAATAGAGACTTCTAAAGTGTTTAGTTTACTGCCAGCTTCTAGTTTGTTACTAGAATTTTTTCTACGAAATAGTTCTGGAATATATCCCGGACAAACATCGTGACGACTCAACCTTCTATAAACCTATGCAGCCGTTAACATATAGCCAAAAGTCCCCAGTTTGCGTATTACTTTTTGTACAGCAAAAGCCTGCATATTACTTTAACAAAACAAAATACTACAACTCACTAATGAAATGTTCCACGTTTCAGAATTAACTTAATTCTGACAGAGTTGCTGGTTTCACTAAGGCTTTTGGATTTAAGTCTACGTCGGGATCTACTCATGAAACTGTCACACCAACTCATTGACGAAGAGTTTCAATTTTACTTGAAAGAACAGAACTATATATTGGAAAAGTCTGTCAAATTTTCCAGAAGACTCTTTTGGATTCTCTTGTGTAGCTGCAGTTCGGATGTGCTTGGTGAGTTGTGAATTTAGTTAAATTTTGTTAATATGCTTTTTTTTACTGGCCTGTTGGTCTGTTAGTGACCCTGACTGCTATGCCGGAGGTCGTGGGTTCGATTCCCACCCAGGACAAATGTTTTTGTGATGAGCACGATCATTTGTTCTGTGTCTGGGTGTAATTTATCTATAATAATTATGGATGTATTTAGAAGTATATAAGTATGTTTATCAGCTGTTTAGTACCCATAACACAAGCTCTCAAGCTTAAATTGGGACTAAATGGCGTTGTGTGAAAAAGTTGTGGAATATTTATTTATTTATTTTTTATTTATTAAAATAAAACTTTTTGTAGAAGTAAAAAAAAACTGTAGAAAGGCAGACTTAATGCCTTAGGCATTATTATCCGACTGCAAAGGAAGTTACGCGTATCTTGTCGTGTAAACTTCTTGATTACTACGTATCTTTCAAATGAGTATTTTTTTATTGTGAATGTAAGGACTATGTGGATTCCTTGTTTTTTAGATTTTCTTTTCTAAATCTTTTAAAGTTCTTTTATTTATTTATTTTACATTTTGTCTGGCAGTTTGAGTTCTTTATGGGGCCAACCCAAATGTTCTTTCCTTGGTATTGTTCGTCGGCACGTGGAGCTCCTCAAGTTCCGAGTTGAGCTCACGATTACTGACAAATGCTTACACTGACTGATCTGGTCCCCTCATTCCGTGTGGTTTTTTCCTCGAAAGACCATCTCAGACACTAATCTGCATGGATGTTACATGATTTGACCAAGATAATGTCTGGACTTTAAAAGAGACTGTGACCTCTGAGTTTCTTTCGGTGTTACTTCTCAGAGTCAAATAGTGAAATTTCGATCTCATTTACTAAAAAAGGTGACGTGTAAAGGTAAAAACCTATTTACAAAACACAACAAACAACAACAACAACAACATCAACAACAACAACACACACACAACACAACAACACAATAACATTCATCAACTACACAACACCACACATACACCACAACAACACAACACATCACCAACAACAACAACATACACAACAACATCAACATTCATCAACATCAACAATGGCTGGACGGTATGTAGTTCTTTCCTGAAAAAGGCGTGCTTTTATATATTTATGTACTATAGGTACTTCCTCGTTAGTCGAGTGGTCGCAAGGGATACTGCTAGTCAGTTTTTCCATCTGGAACCTCTCAGATGCAACCCGTAGTCTTGATTTGTGCCCGATTGATGGCAATAGTTTTGCCCCCTATTATATAACTGGCAAAATGTGGGTGCACTACAGGTACACATCTGGCTAATCCTTCGGGAATTACAAGCGAAATGTTATATTATGTTCTAGTGACTGTTAGTTGATGACGTCAGTAGTGTCTGTATTTATGCTTTGAGACTTTATCATGTTTGGCGAGACAAATACCAACAGCGTCAAGATAAACATAATTCTGTTACCTTGAACCCTCTCGAAAGGCATGCGCTTAATATAGAGATGCTGGCATCGAAGCTCGTAGTATAATCTCATACAACAACATGGAAAGTGAACGCGAGATGATGTTTGTTTATAGTCAAAACTTCAAGCTACGTCACAAGGACACTGTATATGGGTACTTGTATTTAATATAGATACTGGAGACCCATCTTGGCTTTACATGAGCAAAATGTTTCTTTATTGAGACCAATAAAGTTTCCGAATATTCTGGTACATTTCCTTAAAAGTATCTTTCACGCAAAGCTTTTTTCAGTCAAATATGAACATAAAAAAGTATCCAAATCGGTCAAGCCATTTTTGTGCCATGACCCCTGAGTTTCTTTCGGCATTTCTTCTCAGGGATCAGTCACTTTGGAAATGCCATTAAATTTAATTTAGTTTAGTTTAAAAAAAAAGACATTTAAAAGTATCTGAGAAGATCTACTTACAGAAATAAATATCATTTCATTTCATTTCATGTGGGTAATTTGCGGAAATTGAACTTAATTTATTTCAATAATAATTTCAATGAAGTTCGAGAATTTTACAAATTATGATTTTAGATCGCATTGGGTACGAAAATCCATCTTATATTCCAATTATCAGGGGGTTTTTTTAATCTCAGTACTTGTAAAATACTTAGAACTGAGGCAAGTTAAATTACAGCAATATCTTAAACTTTGCTTCTGTATATCTAAAGAGTTAAGTCAATGTTTTTCTTGCTTCTTCGAGAAAATTTAATGAACATCGTTGGAGGAGGGGGAGTTACCGGTATAATTAATTACCTAACCGCGTATACTCGTTGATCCAATTGGTATCGGTATTATTACAGTTCACGTTGTCGTGGTACCAGCTTTACATCACTTTGAAACTTTACCGCTGAAGATGGATCTGATACTCATTGATGTTAATAAGGAATCGTACTTTAATTATTTATGCGCTTATCAGGTAAGGTTATTTCATGTTTATTTTCTTCTTTTTCTGTTTTGGACTCGTTTATATACCTATATAAACTGTGTAATTTGTAAAAACCGTTTTTCCCGTAATTGTTGTTTATTTTTATTCCAGATATTGTACAAGCCTATGATGCTCGCAACATTCGCGGCGTTACAAACATTGCCCTGGGCCTCAATGTCTTGTGCAAGTAAAATTAATTTTGCATATTATTTGAGTTATTCACAAAATCTGAATAATGCCATAAATCACGCCCAGCAAGGTTATTCGGAATAAACTCAGCGCTTAGGGGGATTTGGTCAACACGGATCCATATTTTAGGAAAATAATAAACAAAAGTATTATTTCCATGTAAGAGGATAAAGTAGGATTAGCAAAAAATCGTTGTGTATCGACAAAGCAAAATCCGAAACCGCGCTGCGGGGTACAAAAAAATATTCCTACGAAAACAGAGTTCTCATTCCGTTTTGAATATTAACATCACATGAAGCGTTCAAAGGGCGTTAATTCTGCAAAAAAATATACATTCCACGTCTAGAACTTTTTTATGTACTCGACGATTTATTTACCTTCCAGTCAGCCAATTGGACGTTTTAATTTATAACTTTGAAAATATGAAAGACCTCGTTAAAGCTACCGCCGCTGAAAGGCAGTGCGATGAAAATGAAGCATTTAAAGAAATGTTCAAAAGATGCGTTCTTCACCACTGCTCTATAATAAGGCAAGTAAATGATTTACCAATTATATTCAAACTCTTTTCATGGTTTTTTTTATATACGAATCATTCCCATGAAAGGTATGCAAAATATTGTGATTTGAATTAAAAATTAAATAGCTGACTGTACTTCCATTTCAGATTTGTAAAGACGATACAAGATGTATTTAGTGGACAGTTATCAGCGACGTTATTTTTGAGTTCTGGTATTTTAGGCACTACTGCAGTTCAAATATTTTCGGTAAACATTGATTAATAATCCTTAACAGCACAATGTCTAATATGCACTTATGACTAGTGAAGCACTCGCATCTTCTTGAAAAAAAAAATGAAAAAAATGAAATGAAAAAGTTTTTATTTGTAACTTAAGGCAAATAAGCAAAGCAAGGAGCAGTTATATGCTAGTGTTTGTGTTAGTGCTTTATTATGCTAGTTGCCTTAATTTTAGTTTTTAGTCCCTCATCTAGACATCATTACGAGAAAATATTCGACACACATTTTTTCATTTTCACTTTATAAAAAATAACCGAGTTAAAATGTCGCATGACGTCACTATCCTATAGTTACAGTTTAAAACTGACTAATGACGTTACGAGTCCCCTCTCCTCTCCCCTGTTTAATGCGCTTAATCTAAGTAGTTCTCCATTAATAATATTTTAAAAGGAAAATAAAATCATAAGCATTATATTTTATTCTCAACTGATGGACTAATTATATTGAATCCATAACATCAGGATCATTGAATATATTGATTTACTGTTTTCGATTTAACGAAAATATTGTTCTTTTTTTATCGGTTGGAGGCGTTAATCCTGATTGGCTTAGAAATTTGTTTGATCTTGTAGGTCCGTTTACGGTTCTAATGTAGTTGTTAACCAATCAGATCATCTGTCAGTGCATGACGGTCACATTGGTAACTTAGTGGTCAAACTCATCGTCAGAGATTACGTTTAATCCTTACATACGAGTGCTCAGTACACACATACATTAACTCACGCCTTTTTCTCATGGGGGAAGGCAGAAACTATAGAGCACCATATGATACCATTATTAAATACTTCTTTTGGTTCCTTCGTTTCCACTTACGTCTGTCTTATAAAAATCTCTGCATACCCTTTTCTATTGTGAAATTTTGTTGTGCCCAACAGAGTCCATAATCGTTCCTATTTTAAACACCTGCCACCAGTGTATACATTATGGAATGCAATAAAAAATTGAGATTTGATTTTTGTAACAAAATCTTCTTTTGAACTACACACTTCTTTTGTCAAAATGTACTGGTCTATTTCGAAAGAAAACCAAGGATGTTCAGAAAAATAGGGTAGATAATATGCATGTATTTTTTTTTAATTTTTAATTCACTGTTAACATAGCTGTTCACTGTTCATTTATTTTAACATAGTAAAAAAATATAAACATGTATAAAATTCAATTAATGAAGCTTAAAAAGATATTTAAAATACAGGAGCTGCTTAAACGCCGCCATGTTCGCGCGCCATTTCGATGACGTCATTTACTATTATCCTATTACTATTACTCTGGGTGTTTTCGTTCTTCTAACCATTTCACCATAAAAAAGCTCAAAAACCAGTGTACAGGTATTGCTTGCCTACCCGAATGCAAAAACAAAATCAGATTGTGCTTTTACAAAACCACTTTCACTCATTTTCTTCAATGTTTTATAACCTCACTGTGAAGCTAAAATTACACTTGAAAATTAAATTAATTCACAACACACATGGTAAGAATTATGTTTTCCAATAAAAAGTCCATTCCAATAATTTAGTGTCATACTTACACATTGTATGTTTTGTAGGCGTAACTTTTTGTCATAGTATTTGACGTCACGTTTCGTTATAACTAATGGTGATGCGTTTCACAAATTTGAATTTCCCGCGCTTAATTTGCACTTTTCTTTTATAATTTTAAATAATAATGACACTACTACAAAGTAAAATAATGATTTAGTTCATTTTTTCTGTCAATAAAGATTGGAAAAAAAATATGCGAACCAAATTAAAATTACATGCATATTCCCTATTGATTTTTGTAAGTTTTTTTATTAGGTTACATTTAGCACTTTGTTTTATATTTCACTAGCTGCCCAAACTTCGTTCCGCCTTAGGATCAATTTATGTTGTGTTAGTTTCTTAGTTTATGATAAACACTTGTCAAATGTCAAACTAAACAAACGTGGGCTGGGAAGACATTTGTCACCGCCTGTCATATCACAGAAGATGGCGCTGCATTTCAAAAATGTTTAAAAAAAATAAATTTCTCCGTATTATTTGTTGAGACAAATTGTAGCCTATGTCCGTCAGGAAATGAACTATCTCCATACCAATTTCATTACGATCCGTTCAGCCTTTTAGTCGTAGTTAGAAACCGACAAATAATCTCACTTATAATATTATTATGGAAGTATGGATTGACATAAATATTAATGAAGGAAGCCGCAGGCATAGCTAGTTAGTACATATTAGATTATAATAATTGAATAATATATTTTGTTGTATTTTTGCAGATTGAGTCGCCTCTGAAAAACATGACAGAAGTAATATGGGTTCTGGCGTACTTGTCAATTTTTATATGTAATCTTTTCATAGATTGTTACTTTGGTAATACTATCACTGTAAAAGTAAGAGGTTACCTATCAGTATTATTTTACTTCTTCAGTATAAAAAAAATATTTTCAGTAATGTACAGACGCCAGCACATCAAGTTTCAAATTTTCCCAATTGAATATGAACCTTATTTTGTTTGATATAAAGTTGAAAAACGATCAAAGAAATTTGAAACATTTGGGTAACTTGATGTGCTGGTGTCTGAACCTACCTCTAACAGGAACGCTTGACACATTTTAATTTAAGGTCAAAACAACCGATTTTACCATTTAAAAAAAAATATTTCGAAAATATTATGTTACTTTTAAGTCTATTCCTGTCCATAAGTGATACTTATGGTGCTAAGTTCATTAATATTTGAACCTTATGCTACAGGGCCGTTCTTATTTAAAAATTTAATCAAGGTTTCGGGCCCGTCAATGTACTTCTGGTGAGAGGATATAACTTTGGAGAAGACGATGGATTTTATGATTAATATTTAAAACACACACCTATAATACTAATACAATTTATGCTAACTTATTAATTAAAACATTTGTGCATGTTGTAATATTATTTCAGAAATAAAAAGGCTAATCATTATTATTATAATTAATCAGGCCTTGAACGGAAACCGGCTTCAGAGAACAATAAGTAATTTAATGTGTGTAGAATTCCGGTAGTTGACGAGTCAAAACCCAAGCGATTAACAGTAATTTTGATGACTAAGTAACATTGCTTCAACAGAGTCACTATGGGGCAGGTTACATTTCTCATGGAATCAAAAACCCTTGAGAGAACAGGAAGGCTGTCTTCGGAACTTAGTGATGCTTTTGATGAAAACTATTTTGTCATAAACCAATTTGTAGTCAAGCGTGAGTTTTCCACAAAAAGATTTTTTTTTTTATTACTGATATGCACGCGCTTGACCACTATCTCACCTGATGGTAAGCGATGATGTGGTCGACGATGAAGCACGCTTGCCTAGAAGCAACCTGTTCACTCTTGACTTGAAGACCCCTAGGTTGTAGCTAGTTGTTGTAATAAATAAATTTCATTTCATTTCATTTCATTTAACTATCAGGAAACACCGACAACGGCAGGGCATTCCACTCTTTAGCTGTTCGCACAATTAATGTGTTTCGATAGCGTTTAGTACGTATGGTTGGGATATCTATCATCTCAATATACTATAGACGGTACTTGCGAAGAAATGTCATAGAAAAACTGTGATCCCATAATATGTGTCAGTATCACCATCGAAGAATGCAGCAATATTGGAGAGGGAGCCGAGCATTCTTAACTAGACTCATCGACTCGTGTTCACAAGGAAAAAATATTCCACAACTTTCCACACAACGCCATTTTTAGTCCCAAGTTGCTTGAGAGCTCGTGTTATGGGTACTAAACAGCTGATAAAAATACTTACTATATTTCTAAATACATACATATTATAGACTAGCTTCTGCCCGCGACTTCGTACGCGGATCCTGTTGCTTATGCCAGCGACAACGGGGTCGTCAAAATCGAAGATCTGAAACATCTGATGTCGAATTCTTTAAGCCCGGGGACGGGAAATCAATGGGATGCGCGAGACGATTCAAGATGTTCCAGATTTTTTATTTTTGTTGGTCAACAGGAAATGCCATCAGACTTAACAACTTTTGCTAAGACGCCATTTCTATTATGTATATGTTATATTGTCTCTGGGCTTTGGAGTTCCCCTACAGGTGCTCCAGATCTTCAAATTTAGTCTCACAGCAGAAAACACTCTTCACGTGGAATAGTTTTTGCAATGGCACCATTTTTATGTCTCTTTTACTTTAGGTGTTCCATTTTCCAAAATAAATTATAGCCTATAATATGTTGCGTGACGTTCACGATCAGCGGTCAGTCGCGCATCTCCTTCCCCCACTTATCTCTAGAGTCAATGCGTATATACGCTGAAAACTCAAGCGTCATGCTTTTTCCGTGAACGTCTCCAACTCGCGAGACAGTGCATGATGTTCACGATCAGCGGTCAGTCGCGCACATATTCTTCACTGGTCTCTAGAGACCTGGATGTAGATGCGTAAATACGCTGAGAATGCAGGCGTGCTTCGCGATCCCAAGAAGTTTCCACGGAGCGAGTTGCAGTTGAGTTGGTCTTTAATCATTTAGCACCTTTGGAACATTGGGAAAAATTTGACCTCTATCTAGGCATGGTTATAGTTTTATTGTAATGATACCTGATCAATTAAATCTAAGTGGCTGCTCCCCTGCGTTACCGGGTAAGCTACCGTGTAACGAAGATAAATGGAAAAGTAAATTAAACACTCAAATAACATAAGCCCGAAGGCATACGATAAAAAAATGGGAGTTTTAGCCAGTAGAGTCTAATTTTCAACGATATACCATCGTCATCGAAAATCAGTCCTGAACTGTTCCCACCTTCACCGCGTAGTACCTCCTACTTATGTTATTTTATAATTATGCAATAAAATTAGTGATAGTTTTAATTTCTATATCAAATGTTTCTGATCTTCGATTTTTATAAGTCAACAGGAAATGCCTATCAGACCGAACAACTTTTGCTAAGACGTCATTCCTATTTGAGTTATGGTGTAGCTGGGCTCTTGGAGTTCCACAACAGGTGTTCCAGATCTTCGATTTTTATACGTCAACAGCGAGTGCTCATAAGGCTGAACAACTATTGCTAAGACGTCATTCCAATATATGTTATAGTGTAGCTGGGCTCTTGAAGTTCCACATCAGGTGTTCCGGATCTTCAAATTTATTCTCTCAGCAGAAAATGCTCATAACGTGGAACAATTTTTGCTATGGTACCATTTTTGTATCTCCTATAGTTTAGATGGTCTGTTGCGGTTCTGCATCAGGTGTTCCGGATCTTCAAATTTATTCTCTCAGCAGAAAATGCTCATCACGTAGAACAATTTTTGCTATGGGACCATTTTTGTATCTCCTATAGTTTAGCTGGTCTGTTGCGGTTCTGCATCAGGTGTTCCGGATCTTCAAATTTATTCTCTCAGCAAAAAATGCTCATCACGTGGAACAATTTTTGCTATGGGGCCATTTTTGTATCGCCTATAGTTTAGCTGGTCTGTTGCGGTTCTGCATCAGGTGTTCCGGATCTTCAAATTTATTCTCTCAGCAGAAAATGCTCATCACGTGGAACAATTTTTGCTATGGGACCATTTTTGTATCGCCTATAGTTTAGCTAGTCTGTTGCGGTTCTGCATCAGGTGTTCCAGTTTCCAAGATAAATTATAGCCTATGTGTTGACCAGACTTAATATCTATACAACAAAAAAAAAATCATTCAAATCCGTCCAGTAGTTCCGAAGATTAGCGTGTGCAAACAAACAGACAAACAGACAAACAGACAAACAGACAAACAGACAAACAGACAAACAGACAAACAGACAACAGACAGACTTTTTTTTTTGGATTCGTGCTCTATTACTGTTTCTAAACCCCCCTCAATTATTATTTTTTAAATATATTCAATGTACAGACACAGTTTTTTTACAGTCTTATTATATGTATAGATAAATTACACCCAGACACAGAACAAATGATCGTGCTCATCACACAAACATTTGTCCTGGGTGGTAATCGAACCCACGAGCTCCGGCATAGCAGTCAGGGTCACTAACTACTAGTCCAACAGGTCAGTCGAAAAAGAAAAAAAGATTCGAATGAAAATTTTGATCGTGATGTCCCGGCTATAAGCATTGAAATTCTTTGGTTTTCGATGAAAAATGACTAAAATTGCCGCTTTTTATGTGATCGATATTTTTTTTTTGCCAGGATCATTTTTATTGTAGTAAAAATGAACATTGGGCCAGCAAAAGTTAATAAAACCCAATAATACTCGCTAGTGCCGCTTGAATGATGAAACAGAATATTATGTGCTTTAGATTTTTTTATTCATTCGGATTCTTGTTGCACGTGGAAATAGTTACGTACGTAAAAATCTGATGAATATCGTAGTGCCCGCTGTGTTTTGCAGTTGCTTTTTTACACAAGCAGAACAAAAATCTACAGTAAAATTCTGATATGCTCCCAAAAGAGCTCTTCATGTTTTAAATTACTGTTTGATGTGTTGCAATGAGTAACTTTACTATGCTTTCAACAAGTTTTGCGGGTTAGCCGAATCTATTTTAGGAATTGTGCACACACAAGAAACTTTTATGTACTAAAACAACAGTAGGTTTTGTTCTATTGGGTAACAGTTAAACGGTTAAATGTTCGGCAAGACGGCAAAAAATTCAAGGATCATCGCACGAATAACCACAAATTTGAAAAAAATAAGTTTATAATTTTTTTAACCCGCGACATAAACGTTGTGTGTTATAAGGTTGATTGTGTAATGTGTGTCTGTGTAGTTGTCTCTGACATCGTAGCTCCCAAATAAATGGACCGATTAGTATTGGTGTTGTTGTTATTGCTCCGGTTTGTTTCGAAGCTTATTCATTCCTAGTGAAACGATGTGCATTTTAGGGAAATGTCTAATGTTATTTTGACGTTCAAATAGTGCTGATCCTTTATATTATATTTACTTACATATCAATCAAAAGCTGTTCAGAACTTTTAGCGTGAAAGTTACTAAATCCTTAGATCCTCAGAAACGTTAAAAAATACAAGTAAGATTTAACACTACGTACAGAAATAACATAAAATACACTACGAACAAATAAAAAGCAGCTCCAAATCAACCGTATGTATCATTTCCAGCAAAAAGTATATTGACATCAGACCAGAAAACAGCCAGTTGCTTACAAAAATAAAAAACAAAACTCAAAAGAAGTGTCATATAAAACTCCATACTCGAGACATCACACCTCGACCCTCGTTACCGGCACGTGCCAAGCCAATTCAGTTATCCTCCCTTAACTCGTAGCCGACCTTACGGTCTAAGCTTCACCCAAGGGTATCCTTACCAGTTACCAAGTATGAATTTGGCGAAGTCCTTTTTAGTCTAACAGAAAAACCGGTTTAGGGATAAGAACACTTAGGTATATTTTATGCACTAATTGTACATCATTCTAGGTGGCCTAAACAAAGTCACATTTTTATTATCGACTAGCAGACATCCTGCGGTTTCAACCGCGTAGGTACCGTTCCCGTGGAAAAAAAAAAGTAGCCTATGTCACCCGGGGACAGTGTAGCGTCCCAACGGTGAAATAATTTTTCAAATCGGTCCAGTAGTTTCGGAGCCTACCTATTCAATGCAAACAAACAATTAAACATTTCCTCTTTATAATATTAAGTATAGATAAGTAGAAATTCAGCAATGTCCGCTTGAGTCTAACAGAAAAAACTGATTAGGGATAAGAAGATTTAGGTACACAATCCATGCACTAATTGTACATCATTCTGGAGGCTTAAACAAAGTCACATTTTAAGTATCGATAAGTATAACATGAACTAGGCAAAGTCCTTTTTATTCTAACAGAAAAACCGCTTTTGGAATAAGAAGATTTAGGTGCAATCTATGCACTATTGTATATAATTCGGCAGGCCTAGACAAAATCACATTATAATTAACAATAAAGAAGTTCGATAAATCCAAAATCTGAAACTTTCGGAATGCTGAATTGTGATAGAACTACAGATTTCCTTAATTAATTTTATCATAATTCAAAATGAAGTGCAAAGCAAAGTGCAAGTTCATGTTATTTTGTAATGCAAGGAGCCTTTTTTTCATTTCCCTGCCAGAGTTAATTGGTCCTTCTCGTCTTAAAATGGTTTGAAAATATCATCAAGTATTTGGATTACTGTGAGATAATTAGAGGACTACACACGTTTATGTACTCTGTCAGAAACTTTTCTAGACTCTAAGTAAGTTCCTGATAAAGTACAGAAGCGTCCAAAATGGTTATCATGCCCTAAACCTTAGATTATTTTGGTCACTCAAGCTTTATATCTCATTTCAGGGCATGCACTTATCAACGGTGGTATTCTCATGCCCCTGGATCGAACTACCAACAACCTTGAAGAAAAACCTAGTGATATTCATAGCCAAAACACAGAAGCCAGTTGTCATAGCAGCCGCAAAACTTGTTCCTGTTTCTCTAGAGACATTCACCAAGGTAACACGTCAAATTTAACTATCTATGTACACGCGGTGACGTACACATCGCACCACTAGTGCGACAAAGGCGTAAGAAGAATATACTAACAAGAGAGCAAAAAAACTGTTAGGTCTGGTCTGGCTGATCTATTTACCATTCCATCTTATGATCTTTTGTTATTTACGGGTGCGTGTTGCGGTGTCTGATCAAGCGCTGTATAGGGTGAAAAAAAATACGCAAGTCTGTATTTGTATATACCAACTCGTGGACATCCCGCGGTTTCACCCACGTAGTTCCGTTCCCGTGGTAATACAGGGCTTACATAAAGTACCTATGCCACTCGAGAATAGTGTGGATTTCCAACATTGAAAGATTGTTTCAAATCGGTCCAGAAGTTTTTAAGTTTATGCGTTCGATCGGTACAGACGCCAGCACATGGACCTACCCCAAACTATCAAATTTCCTTAATTGAACATGAACCTTATTGTCTATACTAATATTATAAAGAGGAAAGGTTTGATTGTTTGTTTGCATTGAATAGGCTCCGAAACTACCGGACCGATTTGAAAAATTCTTTCACCGTTGTGAAGCTACATTATCCCCGGGTGACATAGGCTTTTTTTTTCCCTGTATTCCCAAGGGACCGGGAATTATGCGGATGAAACCGCGTGACGTCTGCTAGTGTTTAGAATAAAGTTGAAAACCTATCGAAGAAATTTGACACATTGGGGAAGGTTGATGTGCTGGCGTATGTACAGACGCCAGCACATCAAGTTACCCCAATGTGTCAAATTTCTTTGATCGTTTTTCAACTTTATGTCAAACAGAATAAGGTTCATATTCTATTGGGAAAATTTGACACATTGGGGTAACTTGATGTGCTGGCGTCTGTACATGGAAAAATGCTAATCTTTTCTCTTTTTATTAATATCAAATACCAGATGGGACAAATACGTGGAATTAAGCTGTTATTTCCGATCTTACTTTCAAGGGTTTTATTATATTTTGGAGATAATGTCCTTGATCTCATGCTTAAGTTTACCTTTATAATGTAGGCCGTCCGGAGTGCTCGGCGTGAGACACGTGTACGTGAGGATTAGGTCAGAGTGCCCTCTGGGATTTGTAGACAATAAATAAATACGTCAAAATTGTAATGGAAGTAAAACAATATTTCATTTTAATAGCAGCAACGTAATAATACCAGTGAATCTGTGAAATTAATGAAATTTGTAGTTCAACAGTTTTTAAATGCCTTGTTTTTTTTTGTAATATGATTGAGTTTGATGTGATTACTGTGGTCTGTGACTAAAGTACAGACGCCAGCACATCAAATTACCCCAATGTGTCAAGTTTCATTGATCGTTTTTCAACTTTATGTCAAACAAATAAGGTTCATATTCAATTGGGAAAATTTGACACATTGGGGTAACTTGATGTGCTGGCGTCTGTACAATTAAAATGTACTGTCGAAAACATTAACACAGTATCGTTCTAAAGATATTTGTTAAAATGTTTCAATTTTAAATAACACGGATATTGAATACGAAAACATTCTCAATTCCAAAGTACTTTATCTTTTTCTGTCGATGTATTTCGAACATAATTCAATAAACGCAAAAGGAATATTCAAGGCCGTATCTAAAGAAACCCACGCGCTTTGAAACAGTCAAAACGTTCGCTAAGTTAACTGTCGGAACCAGGGAACTATTTTTACCATTAAGGAAAAGGCTATCCAATTTGTCTGTGGGGGAAGATGATCAATAAAACACAACAGATGGCTTTTGAAGAACCTTTTCTTTGTTATGGCTCGTGGGTATGTAATAACAGCCGAATGGATCGATCATCAAACTCGGACGACTATAGCTGATGTCTGTACGAAGATGGGTGACCGTTTATTACTTAACTTAACCCCTTAACAAGTTTGTTGACGGAAGAATCGACAAAGTGACAAATGGTTGAAACATTTCTGCCGGTTATACACCACTATTTTTTTATTAGTACAATAAAAAATCGACTGTATTCGTACCTATTACTGATCACATTTGCGTAATCAAAAGTAAAAAAAAAAAACTAAATTAAATTTTTAAAAATGCCATATTTAGTTAAACTTAAATAACGAAAACAGCTGTTGGAGGCGGGGCATGCTTGAGCGAGATCACGCGAACGTGAGCGAGAGATGACGATTAATGAATACTACTATGTCATAAATAGCCTGTACATTTTTTACATAAATTGGGTGACTTTTTGGGATGTAAACAAACGTTAATAACTTTGCTGTTGATGAATATTATTTATTGATACTCTACAAGACCGTCTTTATTAAGCCCTTTAAGTATTTGTACTAATTAAAAATTAGTGGTGTTTAAGAAATAATGCTCAATATTGTTTAATACATATAGTCGATAGATAAATCGAGACATTTCTTCTCATAATTCTGCACATTGTCGTGCTCAAAACAAAAAGAACGTTTCTACAACTGTTACTTTTTCGATTCTACTGCAGACTAAATCCGTAGCTATGTTGATCATGCTAAGTGTGGTGTACCTTAGAAAGCTTGTTAAGCTGTTAGTCTCAGCTGTTTTGAAGAAATTTAACAGTCGTTACGTGTCTCCTAACCAGTCTGAGTCTGACTTTTTTACCCAGTTACTGGGATGAGATGGTTAGAAAGGCAGTCGTTCCTCATAAATTACCAACTGGTGATCATCTTATGCGGATGGAATGGATAAGCCTAGCCCTTTCCCAACTTTGTTGGGGCAGGCTTCCAGTCTAAATGCATGCAGCGTAAAACCTATGTTATACGTGGAGCTACGTACGGAATTGATAAAATATGTAAAGCATATTTATTTAGTGATTTATTTATTTATTTAAGCTTTATGCACAAAAAAAAAATGTACAATGGCGGACTTAATGCCTTAGGCATTTTCTACCAGTCTACCTTAAGGTGGTGCAGAGATGGACCAAGGTAGGTGTAACTGGGTAAAAGTTAAGGACAAATAAGAGACACAAAAAAGAAATACACAGATACATACATACTGAAAAAAGTACACATATCGATACCTGTGGGTAGAAAGGTCGTATAAACCAAAACCCGACTTTTCAGGAGAGCCAAAAAACTATTTTTTTTTTACTTAAAAAATCATTACTTTTTTGTTTTTGAAGTTATAAAAAAATGATCTATGAGAGGTTCTTACAATTTGCAAATGAAAAAGTTTAAATCATCAAAACCTCTCTATCTTCTTTAGTTTTAAAGTTAGCTTGGATTTACGTCTAAGAAAAAATCAATTCTTGGTTAATACACCCCATGAAAATGTACTTTAAAAAAACTGTATAGGTTGTATATCCATTTTTGGTTAGCTTATGGTCATATTTACTGTCGTAAAAACCCATATATGTAGTTTATTATGTATTAAAAACCATTTATAATCATAGATCAATTGAATTCTGACTAACTAACAATCCTTTTACTATCAGAATTAGTAGGAACTCAATTATTATTATTCTAATACCCAATAATGGTCGTTTCAAATAAAATAAAACTACCTGAAATACGAAATCAACATTAATTAAGATTATAATACCCTCTAATCAACATTTACTATTATTTCAATAATGGTACAACATACCGTTTAATATTTTAAATCGAAAAAATAATTATAACAATTTAAATTGATATCTAAGGTGCTGATCAGAAACTTTTGGCATATCTACTTTTTGGTGGTTAACACCGTTATTGTCGTAATACTTATAAGTAAGGGTTATTCTGCTTAAAATTGAATCAGTTCTTTTCCTTGCACAAGGCAGCAACGTGTGAACTTCGTACCAACCAATCCTTTCGACGTTGCGAGTCCAAATTCCAGTAGAAATTGAATAAAGTACCTAGCTCGTCTCTCCTCCGCTGTATTGTACCAACCTCTTTTGCATTTGTCGATATTACAAGGGTTATTTTGCATCTTCTCCTGTACAACCTTTCCTTTTTCAGCTTCATATTCTTTTCCTTTTTCCGTTTTAATTTTTGCTTACTTTCTTTTGTTTACTTTTAATAGTTTTTTTTCTTTTAATTAATTCTGTTTCTTGTTTTTTAAATTTCTTTAACTTCTTTTTTTAGTCTTGGAAGTGTCTTCATCACTTGATTCATTTGTATTTTCTTGAGCCCAGTCATCTGAACTGCCTGCAGAATAGTCACTTGTATCGTCATCAGACAAGAAATCTAAAATATTTTTATGCATGGCTCGTACTGGACGCTTTTTAGCTTTTTTAGCAGACAAACATGGACTTGCAGCGTTGGCGTTCTTTATCGAAGAAATATCAGTATACAGGTTAGTTTGTTTATTATAATCTGCAGAAGGTAAAACAAGGTCTGCAGCGGCATTGTAACCTGAAGTACTTGCAACATTAAGGACGTTATGTGCATCAAGAGCGAGTAAAACGGGATCAGTTTTGTTCATCAAACTTAGGTCAGTATTAATGTCAACTGTAGGAGATAAGCTTGAACTTGCAGCATCAACATTGTACAATGAAGTATCCAGGTGAGTATCTAGATAAGCTGGAGTAGACAAATCTGGGACTGCAGCAGCAACATAGTATGTCAAAGGTGTCACAACATTATGGTCAGATACAATTGCTGGAGCTAGTGTATTTGGTTCTGTTACGCTGACAACGTATATCGAAGGTATAACGGCATTAAGGTCAGTATCGACATCCACTGAGGTATTGTTTATACTCACATTGCTCGTGGATAAGGTGACATTCTTATCCGGGGAATTATTTAGAATAGTTATAGAAGATGAAGATATCATCAATAAATGGACATTACGGTAATTTTCTTTGTTACGTTTTGACTTTTTAGTAATTATGTTTGAAATTAAGTTATTTTTTTTATTTGAGACACTTTTTTACAGAACTATAAATCGGTATAGCATCGTTGTCATAATAAAGATGGAATAGTGAAGACGTATTCATAGACCTGCTAAAAGTATTGTCACTATTACTGGTGGTTGAATCCATAATTATTAATTGTGGTTTCTTGGCCCGTTTAACAGGTCGTTCAGAGTCTCTGTCTTCTATAACGTCACTATCCGATAAAATACTCTGTTGTGAATGTTGTGATATTATAAAGTCACAGACAATAGGTATAGGAAAATAGCTTAGATAAAAGTTAGGTACTATAAAGGTTTAAATCATTTTGCAATATAATTTTTCGTGTCGAGTCCTAAAAATGTTTGTTGTATTGTTTTTAATTAAGCTTATCTAAGTAAAATTAAAACACTATCTATCTGGCTACATTTTAAAACTATTTTCGTTATCATTAGCGCAGAACTAAAATTTTATGCCATACAATATTGAACCTTATATTTATTTCCATACGCATTGTTTTACTATGTGCTCGGGCCACGATTTTATTTTGCGATTAAAGGGATTTTAAGCCATCCCTTAAAAAAACGTGAGTTGTAAATGCAGGTCTAATATTAGTAGCATGTCGTTTGAGGGAATAAAAGAAAATATTTTAAGCGAAGAAGGTCGTAAAAACCATTTCCTGCAAGAAGACGAAGATTGTTTATAATTTTTTCTCTTCGTACTTGCTAGTCTATTAAAAAGTATCATAGCTTGAGGGTGTATAAACCATCCTATCCGTCTACTTTCGTATATTGCACTAAGCACTTGCCTCCGTCGAAGTGAAGCATCCAGGGTTCCTTTTTTAGTGTCTCCCTCCATTTTATAGAATTATTTAGTCATTACATTATTCATTAATTGTTGTATAACAATAACGCTTGTAAACGAAACTTGTGTGTAAAGTGCTTCTTGCAATGAACATGGTTTATACACCAACGTCGCGAACTGCCTTTGGATTTACGACGTCGAATTTAAACTATGTTTAGGTAATGCATTTAACACGTTAGGGCGTATAAACCATTTACAATCAAAGACTATTTTTACGCCCTGAGTTAAAATAAATTATGGTCATTACATCATAACAAAACTACAAAATTTACCTTTTTTAAGAGGCTATGACCGAAAACTTGTGGGTCGTATAAACAATTTTTGTGCGAATTTCTGCATTTCGTATACACAGATCGATAGAGAAAAAAAATCTGAGTAAAATGGTATATATAACTCAATTTGGCCAAAATGGTTTATACGACCTTTCTACCCAAAGGTATCGATATGCATACATACTTAAACAAAATAAACATACACACTCACATAGTCAAGAGAGATAAAAATACGTTTATAAAGAACAACTATTCTGAGTACCAAATCAACCCGGTGATGAACCTGCCAACATGTTATTCATATGTTCTCGAACTTAACCTTATTTTAGAGTATGCTCTTTAGTTATTCAAAATATCGCCTTATAATTATCAAAATATTGTTGCTTGAACTGTGCAGACAGCTCTCAGAAATAGAGTGGACGACTAACAAGTTTTATCATATTTATAATACGAGTGGTTAGTTAACATACTTAGTATTAGTTTGCAGTAGTTGGGTTTGAAGTTTGTTCACATGTTAACAGTTTTGTTAATACCCAAAATAGCTCGTAATTTGAGTCTGAGCAACTAATTAAAATTGGAATTGCATTACTAAAGTCTAAAGTCATACAGATCGATCCATAGTCTCGCCTATCTTGCCTATCCACGCTGTGCTGATAATTATATGACCTGGTATATTAATTAATTGATTAGTCTTATTTTGATTTTGATTTTAATATTTAAATTTGATTTTAATTATTGATCTGAAATTGATTTTAACTTAAAATATGATAATAATTTTTAATTTATTCTAGATATCGATCTTATTTGATTTTAATTCTAAATGTTGAATAAGATTTTAAGTTTATTTCATGTTCTATAATTAGTATGTATTGTTTGTTTTAATTATTGTTTGTATTAATATTTGTTTTATCTGTGTATTTTATCATGATTCGAATTATAAAATAAGTTCATTACTATATTAACTAGCATCCCTATTTTGTGAACGATGTGCGTTCCTGTAATTGACTAACACAGGACTTTTAGTTGATGTTTATTAATTTTTCATTTGTAATTAAGTCGTTGGTGTGCCTATGAATCAATAAATAAATAAATTACATTGGATAGAAGATTATATTTTGTATTTACATTTGCGACTGGCTTTCGTCTGCGTATCGTGCAACCACTGCCTCCCTCGGTTACACTAAAAAAATAATTATATCTATGATGTGGCTCATATACATTTGCAATTTAAAAAGCTCTAGATTTACCAAAGAGAATAAAACAGTTTAAAAGGATTAATGCTCTAACCTCAGTTTCACTATTAAGGTCATAGTTAAGGTCAGGTGCGTAGTACTCGCAGCCGGCGCGTGTGTATGAATGATAACATGTAATGTAAACGAAGCAAAAGAAGTATGTAAGAATCGTAGCATATGGCGCGCTGTAGTTTCTGCCTACCTCCATGGGAAAAAGGCGTGAGTTTAAAGGTATGTGTATGCAAAAAAAAGTAGTGTCGACTAATCAGTTGTGTTAGGCGATTAACACACGGCACCGCGCACCGAGGCGGTTCTGAAGGGATGGCGCCCCGCTCGATCGCGCGGTCGGGCGGTGTACGTGTGTAAGGTATCAACGCATTTATTAGAGGCCAATTCGCCATGAGATCCGCTTCACCGCCTACCGCGGCGGTGCGCGGTGCCGTGTGTTAATCGCCTACTTGTGCATGTCGTCTGTCGCTTTCGGACACAGTGTTAACACTTAAAATAGAAAATCAACGATATAAATACTCCCAGTGCCCATCCATCCGACAATAGATGTCCAAATATATGATTATTAAGATAAGTACCTACCAAGCATAGTTCACTTCCAGAAGGACTGTGATCATTATTCATCGTCGTTTATCATATTTTTTGTCCTCAAATATTTGGGATCACTTCCAAGATATTCCCATTGTCATTGTACAATTGAGAAGATAAGTCGCGGCGGTATTATTTTATTTTATTATGAAAATTTTATTTGTAAAGAATACAATATTGATCTTGAAATATTTGGTTTCGGGATATTTTTGAGGATACATCCGTTTGTTGGTAAAAGTAATTTTACACAGTCCGTCGTCGCGTAAATCTATTTTGTATTTTACTGTACATACAAGCATAGATTGTATGCCATTTTGTATGATAAAGAAATGGAAGTAAAAACAAATAATTCGTCATGAAATATCTGCAATTTTATGATAGGCAAGTAAGATACAAGTTTCATTTTTGGTTTAAATGTAAACTTAAGTAAACGAGCAAGAACATTGTTCATCATTGCCTTCCCAACTATGTTAGGATTGACTAATAGTTTTACTGTTTGCAGTTGTATACTGGTATTTCAACAAGAAAAGACTGACTATCTGACCTTTACAAACCAACCACAATATAAAAAAAATATTTATTTTAGCGTCAGATAGGTGCTGTCTGACGCTGGTTTTCAATTGAACCTATAGAAACGAGTGAAGGATGTGTGGCGTAACTTACATAATTATTCAAAAGAAAATGTAGAACCGAAGAAGTTTTGATAAAATTAAAGAAAATATTATCTATATCTATACTTATAATAAATCTGTAGAAGTAAAATTTCTGTACATTGAAAAATCAAAAAAATAAATAGCAGGGGGTGTTACTAGACCGACAGCGAACCCAAAAATATGATTAAAAAAATTTTTGTCTGTCTGTCTGTCTGTCTGTCTGTCTGTCTGTCTGTCTGTCTGTCTGTATGTTCAGGTATCACGCAAAAACTACCGGTTCGATTACGATGAAACTTGGTATACTTATTCTTTAATATCCTGGGCACAACACTGGGTACTTTTTATCCCGGAAAAGTATATACAATAAAAAACAAACTTAATTTTGCGGTTCGACCCCTAGACCCGACTACTGTACCAAACGCAAATAATAAGTTTGTCGTAGGTTACGTCACCCGCAGTGGAGTTCACCAAGGGGCGCTGCACACGGCTAAGATATTATAATATTTTATCTTAAGATACAATATCGCTCGCCATACAGTTCAATGGACTATCACACACTACGAAGATAATTATGTACATTGAATATATATTCAAAATTAATATTGGAGGATGATTGGTGATCGATACTGATGCCAAAAATGCAATCAGTAAATGTTTTGTCTGTCTGTCTGTCTGTATGTGTACGCATAGTTCAATAACTATTATAGGGATTGGGATTGACTTGGTACGGTTGTAATCAATACGCCTGGGTAGGTTGATCTTAGTCTCAGTTGTTTTACACATGGTCAGTTGTACGGCGCTCTTTCCCGGGTCAGTAGTTCCAGAAATCTTTATGCATACATACTGGAAGGATCAACTTTGAAAGTAGTCTATCTGGAAGTATTATGCTAAAATTATTACGCTTATATATCAACGCACAGCCCAAACCGCTGGTATTAGAGACATGAAACTTGAAGGGGACTTCTTAGTTATTCTTTCAACTGAGGTAATTAGAGACACAATAGAAAGACAATGACAGGCGGACACCGGTGTCCTCTCGGGGTTTAATGAATTAAGAATAAGTATCCACTAAAACACGATTTTTGTTTTTTTTTATTTTTTCCTAAATTCAACCCTTAATGGGAAAACAAAGGAGGCGGAAGTTCGACATCCACGCGGGCGAAGCCGCGGGCAAAAGCTAGTTTTTAAATAGATCTGTTTTAGAATACAACACAATATTGGGTTACACTAAGGTAAGATTGGTTCTTTGGTGACACTGGTTGTCAGACTTCGGCAGCGGTTCTAACTAAGATTGTACTATTTTTTTAAATTAGGTAGTAAAAATTTGCACGCCTTGCCAGTTTCAATATGTACCTACTTGATATACTTTTTAAGATCTGGAATTCTCAATTAGTTTGTTGCATGTTATGACCCGTATTAACTGTTATAGATTTAAAATGATAGCCGTGACTGTAACGTACTTTCCGAGGCACGGAGGGTTCCTGTACTACGGGGTACTAGATAGTGATGCGTGGGCCTTTACTTGGACCCACAGAGAGACAAAGATTTAAAACAAAAAGAAACGAAAAAAATACAAACAAAATAGTAATAAACACTTGAACTCCAGATTCACGAAAGAAATAAATTAAGATAATTATTCTAGTTGCACATTCCAATAGGTAGTTTCATAGGGAGACAAATGGCAAGAAACTCCATACTAACATAATATACATAACGTCACGCCTGTAATCCCCGAAGGGCTAGGCAGAGGTATACCTGGTAGTACACCCACATTTCGCCTGTAATAGGGGGCAAGCCTTTTGCCATCAATCGGGCACAAATCCAGACTCCGGGCTGCTACTGAGAAATTCCAGATAGAAAAACTCAATAACACTTTGCCCGACCCGGGGATCGAACCCGGGACGTCATGCTCACCAGTAGCGCTTGCGACCACTAGACCAACGAGGCAGTCAACTCCATACTAACTCTTTTAAAATAGATTACCATACTTGCAAGCCTACACAGATAATGGTTACATAATTGATTCTCACAGAAAGCACATCAAGCTATCGAGCTGTAAAATTTTCCCAATTGCACATGAACTCATGAATTGCTTCTTTATTAATAAAGTTGAAAAATTATCAAAAAAAAAATACAGATTGGGGTAGCTTGATGTGCTAGCCTCTGTACTTGTGTAGGTATTTAATATTATTTCTGTTAACTGTTAACATATTCAACAATTTTGTTAGCGACTGTATAGCTTCTTGGAAAAAAACTGAATTTATTAGCCAAGTTCATTAGCGGCTGTAGCAGCTTGTATTTTCACGAAACTGTGGTCAAAATTTATTGGTTTTCAAGGAATCCGATGCTTTTATTCCTAGTATTTCTCAACGAATGGTTTTATTATAGTTTTATGATTGAGCTGAGCTGCACTTTATTTCAGTCTGGCTTGAAAGTACACCATATTTTAATAAATATTCTTTTAACGCGGTTGACAGCTTCTGTTCCAGTAACTGACATTTTATGGTTTTAGTACTTGAAATGTTATTTATTCTAAGAATAATGTCGCGATTAATCTTACACACTTTACCTTTAAAAGACTTCCAAGTGGCAGTTCCAGTTTAAAATGGATTTTGAAATAATCACTTATTATTGCATATTATCCATCATACTTGTCTTCCCATAAAGGTATAATAAGGTAGAGGGGTCCTTATAGAACATCGCGCTTATATTACGCCAATCACTTTTAAGTCTCGCATAAATGCAAGCCGGCCTTGTGTTAAACGGGAATAAATCAGAACTACGGGTTACGGCATGGTTCTAAATGGAAAAACCCAATAACACTTTACCTGGACTGGGAATTGAATCCTGGACTGTTTATTTGTTTGAACTCGAGACATATGACTTGGCAATACGTCGTCGGTTACAACACTTCCCTTATCACTGCTAAAGTTCACAAAATAGGTATGCTATCTCCATAATAGCCCCACGCAAATCACACAAATACATACGTACATAGTCTCACGCCTTTTTCCCATGGTAAGCGAAACTTACAGAGCGCTGCCACATGCTACGATTCTTGTCATACACAAAATACAATGAAAAAAAGCTTTGTTGTCTCGTAATGAATAATATCTGCTATTTTCTTTCACAGCGAGGATTACCTAAACTTTGTTGTTAAACCATCATAATAAATCAACAACGTTATTTGATTTTATAATTTGATCCATTATCATATTTATAAAAAGTTTGCTAATAAACTTATTACTTAGTTGAATATTCAAAAAGTTTACGGGCAGTAAGCAATCAGAATATATTTATTATACGAGTTACAAAAGTATTTAAAGAAAAGTACTTTAAAAACAGTAACTTTTCAAAATATAAACAAGGATTAAAATTTTAAAATAAAATTTTACATCTGTTTTATTCATAAAACGCAATTAAAATTTAACTTAATGTCTGTTTTAATAAAAACTCTTTCAGTAAATGTTAATATTTGCAAAGAAATGGTTCAATATGGAATACCTAATACATATTTAGGATTATGATTTTTGTGTATATGGTGTGAAGTATAGAGTATCACTAGGTATGATAGACTCTTTGATGTCAAAGTTAGAATCAATTCCTTTCTTTGTTTCTTTCTAATCAGAATTAGTGAAAGTCAAATAATCTGGTTAGACTGTAAACTGGGGCCCTCAGCTCTCATATAGAGAATTAAGGGGCCCACCTGTACCAGAAAAACTATGGATACTGATAAAAAAAAGTCTACATAAACCATCGGACTTAAAACAAAACTGGCGAAATGTGGGTGTACTACCAGGTACACCTCTGACTAGCCCTTCGGGGATTACAGACGTGACGTTGTGTGTGAATCTAAATTTAAACTTGCGAAAATATGTAAAAACAAGATGTTACTGCAAATCACTGCAAATCAGTGGTAGTTTGTTTCGCCACTTTTTTCCAGCAAAACCACTAGGAGGTGGTGAAGGGCGGAGTTTTTAGGGGACTGTCTTGTGTAAATTTAAACATTAGAATAAAAGTAATTTATTCAAAAAAGGCAAATACGGACCAGCACCCGTATTTGCCTTTTACACAAGACCAGCAAGTGTATTCCGGGCTTTGCATGTAGCACTTTTCATCGGTAGGTACTTCGTATCTGATACTTCCCGTTTCTATCAACATCAAGATTGCGTAATCCAAAAGTGGAGCATAATATTCTCAAGAGAGATCGGTTTGGACCAATTTTCCTTTTCATTATGCATCTATAGGCTTGCCTGTGATCACAGCAATATTACACAGATAGCCTCCGGCGACGAACTGGGTAAAGGCAAGGATAGTAAACTGTATGGCATTGAAATCTGCTGGAAATAATTTTAAATATGTCAGACTAGCAGACGTCCCGCGGTTTCACCCGCGTAGGTTCCGTTCCCGTGGGAATACATGGATAAAAAGTAGCCTATGTGTTAATCCAGGGTCTCGGCTAACTCCATACCAAATTTTATTAAAATCCATTCAGTAGTTTTTACGTGAAAGAGTAACAAACATCCTCACAAACTTTCTTTATAATATTAGTAGGATGTTGATGAAAACATCCGTATCGAATCAGTACATAATTCATTCTCTTCAATTGCCAAGCTTTTTTCCAACTAAGTAGTTGTCTGGTTCCAGTCTTAATGCAAATGGAAAAAAATTAATCAGTTCTTTTGTTTGAAAAACAATTATTTGAAGTTGTAGTTTGTTTGTTTGTTTTCGAAAACGTTGTTTCTCCTGTGTCGTGGGTGGGTTTAAAAACATATAAACTTATATAGGTACACAAACAACTAAACCCGGAACAAATGCATGAAGGCCATTTAAATTTTTGTTCCGTGCGGCAATTGAACCCGAGACACGCAGCGCAACTGTCGATCGCTTAGTCGCTGCACCAAACGTGCCGTCAACTCAAACTTTAACATGTAAACCGAGATTATTTTTTATAAACGTAATCAAATTCATTGTTGCTAGGTTTTATATTTTACTACCCTTTATTTTTTATTTCATTCATTTTTTACTAATAAATCTAATATCTATTAAAAATAACCGATCGTCTGAATAAGAACCATGTGTAAAATATTCGGTCAAAGCACACATTTTAGCGGTACATAAGTTTCGCATTTGCAAAACTATCGGATTCAAGGCGCGCAACCATTTTTATTAGGGAAACTCATCACGTGCGTATGTACCAACACATTAATAGATACAAACTACTAAATTATTCATCAGGAGTCGTACTGGGCCCCAGAAAACCTCGGGACCCGGTGTCCCAGTGGGATGAGCCCGGGGTCTGCAGTTTAATCTTTGCCAATTAAGCTTGGACACAGTACGACGCAATAGAATATGCTATCATTTTTACCGTCTGCAATTTTTATTATCTTTCCCGTCTGAACTAATTAAATGTGAGCAATTATGCTCGCGTGAATTATTTTTACAGTAAACGAATTATAAAATTTTGTGAATAGGATAATTAAATTTTATTTTTGCAAGCTGTTGCGACTACGACTTCACAAGTTTCTGAAGAATAGATATTGAGACTTATTTTACTAAATTTTTGAGGTACAAACATTCAAGGCTAGATACACGACATACCCATTAAACATCAAAACTTAAAAAAAAACCCTTAGTAATATAAGCCATCGTCTTAGATTTAATTCAATCATCTATATAGCGAAAGGATACGTGAACAATTTGATTAGGATTGCATTCATATTTCTGAACCCAATCTAAATTAACGTGAACCATAACAAGTCTTTGATCACGGAAAGGATTGCATAAACATTTTTAAACAAATCGGAATTAAAGCTACATTTTATCTACACCAAATAAATTACAAGCGAAGACAAACTCTCACAATCAAGCACGTCCAGTATGTAAATTATCACTCACTTAATTTATTTTTGTCTGCTCTACCAGACAAACTGGCACCCTAAGCTCCGTTTGCTCAAAGAAAACAGTTGTTCAAAATGTTTTCGTTCCATTCCAAGAAAACCCTTTAAAACACATGTTATGGGTAACCTCTCACTGGGTTACCCAAATATCTGTATTCTCCGGGTTAACGGCCTAATTTACAAACTAAAGGATTATAAATGTTTTGTTTTTGTTTTCAGGTCATGAATTGGACTTACAAGGGATTTGCGGTCATGAATCAGATGAAGAAATAGGTAGCTGAATACACAAAATTCAATCACAATTAGCATGTGAATTGAAAAAATAGAGTCATAGTAGAATATTATTGCTTCGTAAAGGCTCAGGCAGATATCAAAAAACGAAGAAAAATGAAATTTAAAATAATCATGTCAAAACCCAAATGAATAACAATAAATTATGAGTCTAACAGCAGCTGCGGCAAATAGATCCACTAGTGTTATTCTGTAAAAATCAATGAAAATATAGGTTTAGTGTTCAGTAAACAAAATAAGCATAAGCTTAAGCTTAAGCTCTTGTAAGAATTCGAAGGATTGACAGTTCGCTTTACACGCGTTTCACATTTTTTTTTACGAAATAATCCCTTTGTTCAGCAGAATGTCAAATTTAAACTATTTGACTGACATGTCTGAGATATAGAAAAACTGAAAAATATTCACGTATCACAAAAATAGATTATAAATTGCAATTTCGTTTTCAAAACAAAATATATGTTAAATAAATTCTAATTGTCCGGCTTCGAACTTACAACAAAAGGCTTTTTAGGCATATATTTCTAGTTGAGGCGCTTGTGGATACGTAACAACTGTCTCAAGTTACGCTTGCCAAGGTCAGTCCGTAAATGAGTTATCATTCGTTACATATCATGACCTCTGCGTGCCTCGAAAAGCACGTAAACCATTGGACTGTCATTCGTAGATTTTTGACAACAAACAAAACGCGTAGTCAAAAGCCCAAATCTCCGACCACCAAGGGGTATAGTGCCATCCAGTAACTGCGTTGTGGAGGTGAAATAAGCAGTCATTTTATGTAAAACATTGGTAGTAGATAAACTGAAAGCCGGCCCCAAAATAGTTGGTAAAAAGGCTAGGTAGACGATATTCCTAGTTCTTAGTTCTTTTACATAATTTTAGCAGCATCTTCTTCTAAGTAAGTGCATTTTCACAACTTGTAAAATGCACCTAGAAAGTATAAAAATTGGTAGATTGCACCATAATGTTAATAGCACCTATCTACGAACGCCCTGTAATTGATGCTTCATTTTACTTGTATGAGCTACATTAGAAGATAGCTGCGGGAGTTTTCTAACTTCTATGTTCTATGTCATAAATAAAATATTGTCAAGTATTTTATTGTTATCTTATTCGTTCATCATATATACATATAAATTTCCGTTAGTTTATGAAACTTCGACTGTACTTGGACAGCCTTATTGATCTAGTAGTCGCAACAACACTTCTAGTGAACATCGTCACAACGTCCCGGGTTCGATCCACTGGTCAGGCAGAAGAACCCTATTGGCAGGAAGTTTCGTAGAAAAGTGCATTCAAACAAAAACAACACACAAATTATTAAAACAAATCTTACATTAACCACTTTCACTATTGTCAATCAAGGCAAACTAATACTAAAAACATGACAAAGCAAAATTGCATCCATTTGTTCACTTCGAATAGTTAAACGAACAAAACGCCAACGTTGACGTACGCGTTCGTGGAAATCAAAAGATTCCAGGAAAACGGTACACGTTCCCGCAGAGGAATTCCCTTGCACAATTACGTTACAAAACGTCGCTCATAATTCCAGCAATCTGACGAGTCTAACATCAAATGAGTGAATAGATAACCGTTATTCGTAATAACCGATGATGTCGAATCATGAGGAATAAGCGATCCATCCATTAGTGACAAATGTTTACTGCAATCAGACGCGCAGCGCCGGACGTACGCAATTAATCAACACATATGTGCAGCTACTTACATACATTGCATTGCCGCAACAATGGATATCGTAAATCAAACAATGGAAGCGGTTATTATGTGCGGATTGTACGCCACTAAGCAGTATCAGCGTTACAGGATTAGTTGGTACTTTTTGTCCGATTTTGTGTTGAATAAAATAGAATGCTATGTATTGTACACCATAAAAACTTACAAATAAAAGCGCCATATAGGGTGTTACAATGCCTTTTCTCTGAAAGCCATTTGTGTTCACAAAACAAACTGTGTGTGGTTGTTAAGGTGAGTGTAACAGTGTAACTAATTCAAAATTATTAATAATTCCCTCTTGATTTGGCAAACGTGAATATCAAAAATAATATGCAGCTATTATTGATAAGTCACTACTCTCGTCGTAAAAGTAATTAAATAAAATAAAACTCCAAGTTATTTGTCCAAACCCCATTTCAACCTGAACATTCTAACCTAACCAGCCGGTCGATTCAGTAAAAGTCACGCGGTGAAAACTTGAGTGAAGTTAACTGTCAATGCCTAGCATTCGTATGGAATGACAGCTCAATTCGCCCTCAATACGTCTTTATTTTCACGCGGTGATTTGACCAGAATCGCACGGCAGGTCCCTCGTACGCCTTCCAAGGGTCCGGAACCCAAGGGTTCCGAGAAATATAAACGCATAATAATAATAATCATTTATTTTAATACATAATTGTGCACAGTTTTTACATTGGTCCCAAACTAGGCAAGCCTGTATCTTGGGAACCAAACCGATTCAGTATAAACACCCCGTGAAACTTGAATGAAGTGAGTGAACTGTCAATGCCTAGCATTCGTATGGAATGACAGGTCAATTCGCCCTCACTACGTCTTTATTTTCACGCGGTGATTTGACCAGACTCGCACGGCAGGGCTAACCTGCTAAGGTTTTATAGTTAGGTTAGAATGGGTTTAGTGAGCGAACTCATATTTAATCACACTTTTTCGTGTAATCGTAGTATTATTCTTAAATATTATTTTTTACTGTTTCTTATTTAGAACCTGCGTATCTATATTTAAACAATGGAGCATGCATTTAAACCCCACAGAAGCGTCAAAACAAAGCAAAATCGATTACCTGACTTTCATAGAATTAAAAAAATATTCTGGAAAATAATGATAAGAAAAGAAAGAATAAACAATTTTTGGCTCAAACACACAATATTGCAATATAAAATAAACAAACAAAAAATATAACAATAAAGAATAATGCGTAATAATAACAATACGGTTATTAGTATGCAGATTTGCTAGCTGGCTTACTGGCTGAGTGTTCACAAACAATGTGCAACGTATTTTCGTTGTCATACGTCAACATTGACAAAAAACTGTAACAAATTTAATTATTTCTGGCATTCTATGTCAATGAAACAGTAAAAAGTAATGCAAGCGGAAGCTACGCTGTCAAAATATAAAGACAAAGAGCGTTTCATTCATTCCCAGTTTTTATTCAAAATAATTATTCAATTTTCCGAAATAGAAGCTGGAACAATTACATTTTAATAGGCTACGATTTAAATCCATACATTTGATTTCACCGTACTTACGTGGCGCTAGATCTGTTATGCGAAACATATATGCATTGACCTTAGTAACGTTGATAGATTAAAATCTAAAAAGTATAATCATAAATAGTGGTCGTTCGTAATGTAATGCATTTTATAACCACCACAGCCTAAAGGGCAATGGAAAAGGCTATACTTGAAGTTTTTCTACGGGATCAAATTAAAGGATTTGCAAGGGAACTAAAACAACCGTGAGTGTCCAAAGATTTACCAAACTCATGTCGCTTAGTGCGAGGCGCGTTGCTTCTAGATCTGATGGCCTTAGGAGTGTAAAGGTTCTCATATGACGCCCCTTCAGCTGCGGCGGGAATCGCAGAATATTCTACGTCCAGCAATCAGCATTTCAGCCAGAATGACGTCTTTAGACTAAAACAATGAGGAAAGTGAAATACTATAAAGCCATCTAAACTCTCGTAACAATTAGAAAAAAATGAGATATGTACAACATAATGCAGTGCCTAGAGACTGCAGTAACTACTAACCAAATTCCGCCGAAAGTGCTTTGACCGCATTACTTCTGTCACGAGGCACCAGTTAAAGTCGCAGGTAAGTTTTTGTGCGTCATTTGGGTCAGTGTACAAAACCACGATGACGTCGACAGCTATTGACACTCGGAGCTGTATGAAAACAGTGTTGTCAGTCTCTGTGCTTAAAGAGCGTGTATTTTAAAATTGGCAACGTCAGAATTAACTGTCAAATTTTCGCTGCTTTGACTAATTTATCAATATATTACTTACTTTATACATTTTTCAATGACATTGTGATATTTTGGATACAAAAATAAAAATTAACTTCAAGCCGAATCCCATTAGCCTTACTGTACACCAGAACATCGTAGGTATGTATAGTTAAGGAATACACAGCTTTTGTGAGCGTGGAAACTACGCGACTGATACATGGCCGACTCGCGGCCGGCGATTCAATTTGCGGCCGCCTCCCATCACACGTAACAATCCGACGGTACAGAGAACACCCTTTCATGACATGCTAAACTCATGGTCCAAACTTCATTCAGATGCAGAATATTGTGTGTGAGTTTCCGCATTATCAAGTAATTTTCGATTCGATTTCAAACAAATTTCATTAAATAATTGGTGTTTTCTACATCTATATCAATACTGATATTATAAAGAGAAAAGATTTGTTTGTTTGTTTGTAGCGATTTAACTCTAAAACCACAGAACCGATTTTAAAAACTCTACCACCATTAGAAAGCTATATTATCACCGAGTAATCATGACTATATTTTGTTTTTTTACACTGGATGAAATGTCAAAGATTAAAAGAAAAAGTGTCAAATTGAGTGCAAAGTGATAGTTTAAGTCTCAAATCACCAATCAGCTTTGATCAAGCGTTATGATAGTGGTGTTAACCACTATTTTATATTTATTACAAAAAATTGGGCTGTATCCGTACTTGTTACTGATCATATTTGCGTATTCAAAAGTAAAAAGAAACGAAATTCTATTTTTAAATATTGATTATTTATTAAAAATATTAAGTATTTAGTTAAACTTAAATAACGAAAACAGCTGTTGGAGGCTGGGCACGCTTGAGCGAGATCACGCGAACGTAAGCGAGAGATGACGATTAATGAATACTAAGTTACTATGTCATGAATAGCCTGTACAATATTTCCATAAATTGGGTGATTTTTCGGAATATAAATAAACGCTAATAACTATGCTATTTATAAATATTATTTATTGATACTTTAGAAATATAATGAGAAGACCGTCTAGAGTAAGACCTTTAAGTATTTGTACTAATAAAAATTAGAGAATAAGCCCTTTAAGTATTTGCAGTAATAAAAATGATGTGATAAAGCAACGTTGTGGTTTGAAAGAAGATGTAGTAAGTAACAAAAATTGAAAAGAGTATGCTTAGATGGTTTGGTCACGTTGAAAGGATGGATGAAAGGCGACTAACGAAAGGTATTTACAAGGCAGACGTAAGTGGGAACGCCGGGAGGGGACGCCCTAGAAGGACATACCTACATAGACCTTATTGGTGAGGTTCTTCAGAAAGGTCAGGTGCGTATTACTCGCAACCGGCGTGTGTGCATGACAACATGAGTGAATGTAAACGAAGCAAAAGAAGTATGTAAGAATCGTAGCATATGGCGCTCTGTAGTTTCTGCCTACCCCCATGGGAAAAAGGCTTGAGTTTATGTATGTATGTATGTAAAAATTATTGGTGTCTAGATGACAAACTAAAGTGTGCCCAACACGCCACGCATCACGGCTACATGACATTTTTATAGGATTAGAAAGAAAGACAGCTGGAAAAACTAATTGGCTGGTTTAAATAATTATGAATTTATTGGTTATTATTGGGTAGTAAAACAATTAATGCGATATGCAAATCTTTCTAATTCTCCTGACTAAAAATTTGCGCCAATAGATTCTTCAATAGAGACTTCTGGATGGAATAATATGATATTCTTAAACCGATTCTAGGACAAACTACAATCACAAACAAACGTATTATACCTACAAACATATTTCACATAAACACTTGCCGAAATTAACGGCACATTGTATGAAACTTTGGACGATGGGAACAGACAGACAATAGCTCAAAGTTTATTTTAAGTCAGCGTGCCAACTTTTAACGGCGAAATGTATCACATCCATACACTCTGCTGAATGAAATATTTGGACAATAAGTAAGGATGGTGGAGGTGTCAAAAGTTCAGAACGTCCGTTTCGCTGCGATTCGTTAGTAAATAGCGTTTCTGAGTTGCCGCTTGAGAGGGATGGGGCGCTGAATTCAGCGGAAGAGATAAGCAAATATGTCTTGGGGAGAAAGGATTTATTGCTTTGTTAACCGACTTTGAAAAGGATGTGGTTCCCGCTTCGACGCGTACGTTTGTTTGTCTCGTTTGTTTGTGTGCGAGTTTTTTTTTAACGCGCTTGTTAGTTAGTACACTGATCGTAGTTGAGCTGAAAGACACGGATGAAAATACACCTTTAATAAGTCAAGTATGTAGACTACCTAGCCCTAGAGGTTTTAACTTCGAAACTACTTTCTGAAAGAAGAAAGAAAGAACACACGCACACACTGTTAAAACTTGAAATTAAAAAAAAAAAAAAAAAAAAAAAATGGTACGTCTCACGGCTGCGCCAAAAGGCTCATTTCAACGGTAATATAACGGCCAGACAGATTCAGCTGTCTGACGCCGGTTTTCAAATGCACGTTTTGGGTCGAGTGACGGTTGAGTAACACAATATTATCATAGTACTTATATTAATACTGTACATATAAATAATAAATAAAAATAAAGATCCAAGACGTGTTCAGAATAAAGATAACAGATACAAAAAAGAAGAGATATATAGTAAATGAATAAATAAATAAAAAATGCAAAATAATGATCCAACTGAGGCGTAATAGGTAAAATATAATTTAATTTATGAGGAGCAGCACTGGATGGACTGGATTCGCCTGTGTTTATAATTGAAGCATTAAGCATTTTGTAAAGTTCTCGTGTCACTGTGTTTGTTACCAAAATCCTCCGAAACGACTAGATCGATTCTAATAACATTTTGTGTATACTATACTATATCTTTTTTTCTAAAAGGCGAAGCGCAATTTGCTGGGACAGCTAATAAAAATATAAACATTTCTGCATCTTCAACAACGTACGCAATTACTTTTGTCTCAATCTGTCAAAAATACATAAGCAAATTTAACTAATTTTTTTACGTGTTTGACTTTGACAGTCGCTAAAATGTGATTGCGTCTAAATTTTGAACGAGAATTTGACCTTCTGCTTACTACTCTTCCATTTGAAAAATTAATTGACTTTCACAAGTGACTGACCATTACGCACAAAGCCTCGACAGCTATGTAACTCGACGCGCGATCGCGAGGATTCAATCGCTAGTTTCGAGCCCGTATTTTGCAGTTACTAGGCAAAGTTGTGAAGTGGAGGTACGGCAGGTCGTTTAGTAGAATTGAGCTCAGATTCTCCCACGAATTGTTTCGTTGCATGTAAACTCTTTATAAAAACGTAAAATATGTTTCTATTACCTACTGTTACAACGTTTTTTAAGCTAGGAGCTCTGGAAATGCGTATCCAAAGACTTCATTGGTTTGTTAAACAATACATAAAAACATACATACATTAGCGTTTTTCGCGGGTAGGTGATAAAAAAGATAAGACATAGCTCCAACTTCAAATCCACATTTTAAATATAAATACATAATTCATTTTTAATATTTATGTATATTATCAGTTTAAACCTTAGTAAAGTACTTACATTTGTGTCACATTTATGACATAAGAAACAATTTTGCACCACCTGCCAGCTCATTATCTACACTTCACTGATTTCACTTCATGCACACTACACTCACATTTTGTCAGTTACGTTTAAGTCCGATGTAGTGAGCCTATTCCCACAAATCCAGACTCCGCGCTGCTATTTGCGAAATTTCTGATAGAATTACTTAATGTCCGGAAATCGAATATAGGATCTTTTGCCCAGTACTAAAGCACTTGGATAGTGTAGTCCTTTGAAAGTCGGGTGACCGATTTCACTTACACATCTGTGGTGCATGACTCCATTTAAGAAACAACTCTGCCTACAGGTAAATGCGAGCATTATGGTCATGTGAGTCAATAAGTATGCCATCGCCCTAGTTAAAAGTCATGGCTCGTGACAAAAATTAATTCCCCAGCAAACCGAATTCTAACATCAAATTATTTTTAATCAAGATTTGAAGCCGAAAAATTGCTTAAATAACTTCAATTATGTTAATTACTCTGACCGGCTGAACAATAAATTAGAGCAATAAACGTAAGTTTCGTCGCGTCGCCGCCGACTGCGATTAGTCGCAGCTAATCTGATCGGATACAAAAGACTTGGTATGCCACACGCGATTGCAACATTTTTCACGTACATTACGCGTGCAATGTGAATGTATTACATTGAAAACTAAGAACTGGCTAATGATTTACATTTTCCAACAATAATTTACCCCGTTTTCTGTTTTCATTTTGTGTTGCGAACGTAATGAGACATTTCTGCGACGAATTACAACGTCATTGCAATTGTAGTACCTTGCAGTTTGAACTCCGCCGTACAAACTCGCTAATACTAGGCGAAATTGTTTGTAGACAGTCTATTTTCTGCCCTGTTACCTGACAAAGAAAACAATAAAATAAAAATAATCGTCAGTTTGTTAGTCAAGCGTGGTGGTATGGTTGACTCCTCGCAAATAAAGGGTGGAGGTGACATCGACGCTCATCTGGGAAAAAATCAATGTCCAGATTGATTTTTTTTATATGGACTGCATAATTTTCAAGATTTTTCTAATACCTATTCTTCGAAAAAATTATAATAAATGAAGTGTCTTTTTAAGGAAATATCGTATTGAATTAGAGATTAAATTAAAAACTTCTAACTAAATGAACACTCATCGCTGTCGACTGGAAGTGTATTCAAAAGTATGGCAATGATTATTTTTTAGCAGTGTGACACCATAAGACTGGCGGCATTGTCAAGTAGTATGGCAATAATTAATATGATTATTCTTTGACCACAGTAAAAACCCAAAGTAAATGTCAAAAGGGGTAAAACTTTTGACACCATATTTTAGGGTTTATTTAGTTATTTTTGGGTGTCCAAAATCATGTTCTAAACTCATTGTAGCAGTATGTGCATCGATAATCTTTCCACCTTGAACAAAAGAACAAACAGTACAAATACCGCTTTTGAAAATAGAGGGAATAAAAAGCTAAAATCATTCATTGCCAACGCATCACATATCAAGTTCAAATTCAAAGTATCAATAAACCGGGACATTATCATTTTTATTTTCTATCCATGACTTTACGACGTCGCTGGTCACGAAAAGCCTCGATTGCGACAATAATGTAGCATCAGGACATTACATAAACATCTTTACGTCACTTTTATGTGTCCAACGTGCAAATGCATCCAATTTGCAGTAAAGTAAAAACCAAGTGTCCGCATAACATGGTTACTCTCGATAATCGTGAACATTTACCGTTATACCGAAGTGGTTTTAACTGTTGCACTCTACATATAAGCACGACATAAGAACGCGTTATCTTCTATTATATTACAACTAACATTGAATAGGGTCTTAGCATCTTGTTCGCAAACATAAACGCCTGAAAATTCTGAACCAACATACACTTATAAAAAACACTAACCGGTATAAAATAACTCTAAATTAGCAAGTCTGTGGCTTTGGTGGTTTTGTCTCATTCATGATTGGCCACCGACTTCCGAATTTAGAGTTATTTTATACCGGTTAGTGTTTTTTGAAGTCGGTTGTATTTTTTGTAAAAAAGTTTTATTTAACAATTTTTAGTTTTTATTTTTATATACCTAGCTAGATGATAAATTATTATCCATTTCTACAACACATATTTACATATTACAATCAAACAAATAAACAGCAACTGTTCGCGATGAAATCAAAAAGTAAAATTCATGAACAAAAGTTTTCATAAAATGAATACTACCAGACCAAACTATGTATTTTTTATGAGACCATAAAGGAACTAGTCCGCATCAAACTAAAAAAGAATCACGTAAATCGGTACATAAATCTCAGCGTAATCGGTGAACATACATACAAAAAAGTGTTCAAAAATAAATTAAATTTTCATAAAATTGTTCATAAAATGAAAACTACCGGGTCAAACTATGTTATATTTTTATGGGACCAAATGGCAGCTATTCCGCATCGAACTCAAAAAGAATCACGTAAATCGGATCATTAATCTCGGAGTAATCGGTGTACATATAAAGAAAAAAAAAAAAAAAAAAAAAAATACCGACCGAATTGAGAACCTCCTCCTGAAGTCGGTTAAAAACTGCACGCATTGTTGTAGATATCTCTGCGTGGTAAAAGTGCTACGAACAATTGTGCTACGGAACTCTGTGCTACGTCATAAGCTACGACGTAGCAGTTTGCTACGAAACATTTAAAGCCGGCGGTTTTCCTTTGGAATGCGCTCCCTCTGAACATCAGGATGGCAACCAGTCGGTTTACATTTAAAATAAAAGTTCGAGAACATTTGCATAAGATGTTGGCAGGTTCATCACCGAGTTGATTGGCACTCAGATTGGTTGTTCTTTATAAACGTATTTTTATCTCTGTTGACTATATATTTATTTTGATTAATTATGTATGTATCTGTGTATTTATTTTGTTTCAGTATGTATGTATCTGTGTATTTTTTATTTCTTTCTTTTTTTTTTTTTTTAGAGTCACCTTGTCCTTAATTTTTGCCCAGTTACACCTACCTTGTTCCATCTCTGCACCACCTTAAGGTAGACTGGTAGAAAATGCCTAAGGCATTAAGTCTGCCCTTGTACAGTTTTTTTTACTTGTGCATAAAGTTTTAATAAATAAATAAATAAATAAATAAATAAAGATCTATTTTTGAGCATAAAATAAATAAATTTTGTAGTCTTGGACCCAATAAAGCACTGTAAACATATTTTTAGATCTCGTTTACTTTTTCAAATGTATTACAAATATGGACACGTGTTAAGTGTTTATTTGTTAGCCTAGTTGAGATCAATTTAAAGAGATCAAACTAGTTTCTAATAGCAAAATGAGTTACATACGTTATAGGTATCACAAATAATGAAATAAAACAATTTAATAATAAAATGAAGAGGAAACATCTTGTTGGTTTTTAGGGATGAAAACGATGAAATTGATTTAAAAAATTCTTTCACTTTTAGAAAATTTTATTATCACCAAATAACATACGCTATATTTAATTTTCATAACCACAGAGAGGTCAGGGGATTGACAAATTATAAAGGGAAGTATAATCAAACGAAGTGTTAATACATCATAAATAAACTTAGAAACGAGACACTTTTAATTTTCAAGATTAATTATTTTACGTAAAGTATTTATTCCTTTATTTTATAGAAGGACTATACTAGGAGTTGCTTTCACAATTTTTTTGACAAGGATACCTGAACCGGGATCAAACCAGTCAAAGATAAAAAGTAAACACTCACTATATTGCTATTGTACTAATCCATAGGATTATCGTTTAGGATAAAATCTCTTCTGGAAAGTGGTCTTATAAATAGAAAGATCATGAAATCTAAAATAAATGAAATTTATTTATTTATTTTTATAGGTTAGCCAACGATTGTTTACACATAACATTACATTATAATTGGTACATATACATTGACACGTGTAACAATCAATTATAGGCTAAAACCGCATGCACATGCGCAGTAGTCGGAATAAATATACAAAATAATACAAAATAAATTACCTTATTTACAATGATTATTTAGGTTAAAAATTAATCTTGTAATTAGGTTAGATTTATAATAATCAGAAATTCATAATACATGAATCAACAAAAACACAATTGTAAAATAAATTGATTAAATTATTAAGTAGATAAAAATGCAAGTAGGATATGGAAACTACTTTTACACGTTATTTTTTTTCTTTAAAGCTAGTTGAAGTCGGCATTTTCTAGCTGACTACCTGACTGAATTTTGTTTTGCAGTCTCGTATCGCAAAACAAAATAAAACGTCGATTACAGCAGTCCCGTATCGCAAAACAAAATATAACGTCGATTAAATCAGGTCATGCAAGGCTACTGACAAACAGACAGAAATCGGTCACCAAAGGGTACCGCTGGCACCCTGTGCAACCCTAAAATATCATCACAAAGATAGCAAATACCTACTGCCTTTGTTACTTGACTGCGCCATTCCTTTGGAGTTGTGTGAAAGGAATGGAATTCAACCGTGTACAATAACACACTGAGATCACAATAACTTCTGTCTGATTGTTATTATATTACGGACTTTGCTCGCGACTTCGTCCGCGCGAATACTTGTACAAAAAAAACCTTAAAAATTTACTCTTTAAAATTTGACATTCTCTAAACCCCCTTGGTTTAGAGAATGTCAAATTTTAAAGAGTAGTATTAAAACAATGGCCTTTAACTTGCTGATACTGTTGCTTTCCATGGATGAGAGAAGTTTTAAAATCGGTTCAGCAGTGTTTGAGTTAAATGTTTATAAATAAATAAACAAAAATCTAATCTTTCGAAATTCCAGCTGATGGTGCAGTTTGATGGCTGGCGTTTGCACCAAAGGAATCTAGTTAGTATGGTAACTAAACCATCTTTTAGAAGGGGCAATTATGTTTTTTTTTTCAATTAAGATGTTACTTTTAATATAAACATTAAGAAGTGCCTTTTTAATAGTCACAATAAGTATTTAAACGATTTCACTTGACCTGACATGGCATCATGCTGCCTACAACACTGAAATGTAAACGAAATCGTACAGAAATAATTTCGTATGAAAAAAGCAATCAAACATTGACGTGAGACTGCCACCTGAAACAACACCAACATCGTGCAACGCCGCGATTGCCGAAGGAAATTGCAGTTATTAACAGGAATTCCATCGCGATTCCGACGAAATTACCTTTAATTAAAGCAGAAATTGTGGTCGTTTCTTTGATTCCGAAGAAAAATTAAAAAACTGGGCAAGTTCGAGTTGGGAAAAAGCATTGCAACAAGAAACGCGTTATTTTTCCACCGTTTTTAGCTCGGCTTGAGCAATCGCTGTATGTCTTAAAACGTAATAGTTAACAATAATAATTAAAACACACACAGAATCAAAATTTCAAGCTAATACAATTCATTGGAACCGCACTGGCTGACAAATACTCATTGTTTCGAGATTATAGACTTACACCTGGAGAATAGATAATGACGTATAAACACCAGCACATTAATTTACTTTAGACTGTCAAATTTTCCCAATTGAACACGAAAACAATAATAAGAAAAAAACCCCTAAAGAAAAGCTAAACCGGAACACTCAGGCGTCAAAGTTTTCCTCCTCATCGCTGTCATCTGAAAACATGCCCAGAAGACTGGCAGCATTGCCACATTGAATGGCAATGCTAATTCTTCGGCGAATTATACAGTGTGTAAAAAGACCCTAAACGTAAACGAAAACTACATATTCTACCCATCACTGGGATAGTTTTTTTTTTCTAGAACATTCCTGGGAATTCGCTGGTTTTGGGGATATTGAAGGTCAAAGTGCAATATTTTTTTTCGATTTTTTTTTCATAATTGCATTCTAAGTCATCATCATCTGCCTAGCCTTTTCCCAACTATGTTGGGGTCGGCTTCCAGTTTAACCGGATGCAGCTGAATACCAGTGTTTTACATGGAGCGACTGCCTGTCTGACCTCCACAACCCAGTAACTGGGTAACATGATACCCCTTGGTTAAACTGGTTGTCAGACTTTCGGGCTTCTGACTACAAGTAACGACTGTCAAAGATCTACAAATGACAGCCGGGACCAACGGCTTAACGTGCTTTCCGAGGCACGGAGGAGTCTTGGTATGTAATAAATGGTCACCCATCCACGGACCGACCTCGTCAAGCGTAGCTTAACCTTCGATCGACCCATGCGGCTGTTATAATTTAGCCACAAGCTCCTCCAGTGTGTAAAAAGACCCTAAACGTAAACGAAAACTACATATTCTACCCATCACTGGGATAGTTTTTTTTTTCTAGAACATTCCTGGGAATTCGCTGGTTTTGGGGATATTGAAGGTCAAAGTGCAATATTTTTTTTCGTTTTTTTTTTCATAATTGCATTCTAAGTATCATTAGTAAACTTTCTTCCGAACAAACATTATTAAAATTATCGATTTTTAAAAACAAATTACGCATTTGGAGTTACAAAAATGCAATGGATACTAAACAAGCGGGTCGGGTCAACGACCAAGCGCGAGTGGCCATACGCTCAGCTGATCGAAAGTTGCGTTGCGTTGTCGCGCTATGCAATGCGCGCAATAAAAAGCATCTGTTTTTAAAGATGAAAAAAAAAGTATTTTCTCAACATTATTTTTTGGTTAAAGTAACTTAATTCTATGTACAAAATGTGTGGTTATCGACTATGAGATCGGTCTTTTTACACCCTGTATATATTTTATAATCGAACTAACTACCTCCAACCGCAGCTAATTTTATTACACTGTGCCACAGAGCAGATCAATTTTATCAACCGAAATACCTCTTCCTGACACACATAAATACTGCCAAAATGATCTGACAACATAAACGAGGCCTAATGATGATGATATTATTATCTTAAGTGTGTGTTTCGTGCTTAAGTACCATTTCACGAAAGATTTTTATATGTTACAGGCAAAGAGACACTCCATGGGGAGAGTTGTGTATGTTTTTATGCTTGCACTTTAGCATATTGTTCCCGGATTTAGTTAGACCTTTTTACAAGATTTTTTTTAGTACTAGTAAAATTATTTCAAAATGTATTATTCCGAAATTAAAGGTAACTAATCGCAAGAGTTGGTGATACTGGTTCCCAAACTAAGCTAAGCGCTCGCATTTTGGGACATAGTGTTCAGTACAAGAGAAGGAAAGATTTGGTTTGCATAAAATCTCAAACTAGACATGCTTTTGTAACTCGATTCTATATCTATTTAGGACCCGTTTTATATAATAAGCTCAATAGAATACTTGATATTTATAGTGCTAGCTACAAAGATTGTAGACTAAAGCTGTGCGAATATCTGGGTAAACTTGATTACGCTGATACAGAAAAACTTCTAGTAGTACTTCAATAACTCTGTAGATATTATTATTAAGGTATTTTTTGTTTATATTGTATTTGCATAAGTAGCATAGTGTAAATGTAATTCAATTCAATGTATTAACTGTAGTCAGCTGTTCGCTTAGTCTGGGGATGGCCTGAAACACAGGTTTTCATTAACCTAGCTCAGGTAGGTCGCCACAAGATAATGTCAGTTCCACCGCACCTTCGTTTAGATATTTAGAGATATGTGTTAATTAAACTCGTTTTTTACAATTATAAGTTTTTAAGCTATTTTGTTTAAAAAAACTTGGTTCGACTATGTATTTTAAGTTTACAAATGTAATAATGTGTAAAAGGACCTAAATAAATTATATTATTATTATTATTATTATTACTAAAGTCAAAGTCAAAGTCAAACAATGTATTTCAATTTAGGCCCCTATAAGGCACTTTTGAACGTCGAACAAAAATTAACTTTACTAAATGATTCTAGTTGCCCCTTCCAAAAAGTAGATTTGTATGGAGAAGAATGGGTAAGAAACCCCATACTTACTCTTTTAAAATAGATTTTAAGTACAAAACTTTGTATACTTTAATAAGATTATATGTGAGGACGATGCACCTAGAATAAAAAGTACTATACTAACCTTAGTAAGTATAGTACTAAACCTATCTAGGTTTAAGCAAAAAAAAAACAAAAAACAAGCAATGGAGTTGATAATTACATGATTAAGTTGGTACAGCTAGATACATTGTGCTCGCATATTTACAAATGTAATAACATTAATTAAAAAACAAAAGTGAAAAGAAAAAAAAGTAAATAGACAACAATACATTGGTACATTAATAGATTAGCAACCAGGTTGATTTTGCCAAGACTCCAATGATTGTCCTATGGAGCAGGACCAGCATGTTTCCAAGCATTCCTATCTTGAATATAATCTTCTAATTTATAATATGCCAGTTTACAAAGTGTACTTTTAATGTAAGTTTAAAATTTTCTTCAAATTAGGCTGAGGATCAGCACTTTTTGAACGTCAAAATTACATAAGACAGTAGCCCAAAACGCCCGTCCTTCATTGCAGTGGTAACCTTACTTTAATAAAAGTAATCATCAAATATAACTCAGTCAGTCTCAGGTAAACAGACAGTTTCACACTGGACTAGTGTCTTCGTTGGTGTCTCAAATCCAACTCAGCTCTGCCTAGCTTTCACTTCCCAACACATCTCCATCCACGTGACATCGCTCGCGCCATTTGCAATGAAAGCTGACGTCACGGCGTTTACCACAGACTCTGTACTAATGACTTCACAACTTCTTATTTCTGAATATCGTTCGCCACGACAATGAATATTGGAGCGGCAGCGAAGGGTACTAAAAATATCTCATAGACTTGTGTCTACTTAGGACACGAGTTTTGAATGAAATTTTGTTTGTGATGTTTAGTCTCTAGTTATTCTGTCACATTCGGCAGTAGCGCTTCGAATCAGTAGACCAAGAAGAAAGCTACAATGACATGATCAAACCAAACCTAAAACACAAATATAGAATTTCTGCACCACAGCTAAAACTAACAGTGAAGTTTGAAGACCAAGTGTATGCATTTTGAACTCAACAGAAACCCTAAGCTTCGACCGAAGAGATAAGTACTTCCTAACTTTATAAGCTGACGTGAGAAATTCTAACACATGTCGCTCTCTACAGGCTCCTAATGATTATATCTAGGTACGAGCTACCCAGGCAAACCGTTTTGCTTTAGAATGAATAAATGTAGTGTTACCTTCCTAAGTTTTAGCTTAAGACTTGTCAAATGTCAAATTGACTGGGAAGAAATTTGTCTTCGACGGCTCTCCACGGTAACTTGCCGGCAACACGTGACGCTGGCAGAATAGTCGACATCGGCTCAGTTTCCACTTAGAAGAAAAGAAAAAAGAATTTGTCATCTGTCAATCCTGTCATGTCCTCCAAGATGGCGCTGCGTTTAAAAAGTGTTTAATAAATTGAATATTCTTGATATTTATTTTTTTGACGTTTTTCATTTTTTTTACTAGTTATTTCGGACGAAGACAAATCCAAAAACGCTAAAATCATCATAAAAATTGGTCCGGCCGTTCTTGAGTTATTAATGGTGTAACTAACACGACTTTGTTTTATATAATATAGAAGATAGATAAAAGCCATCCACCGATATTAAGAAAATTTTCGACTTTTCGGCTACTATTTTCTAAAGATCTTTTTTAAAGTGTCTCTTTCATCAGTAACCTCATTGAATTTTACTAAGAAGTGACTCAATTACTCTAAAATTAAAAATCTCGTAACGCTAAATAGATTAATGATGGGTATTTTGTAGTTTTTAGTAGCTAGTTTTAAATAAAATTAGTTCAGAAAAAGAGTTTGTAAGTGTAGAGAGAGAGATTAGTTTGGTCTTGCGCGGGAATATTAATCTAACAGACTTGTATTATTTGTATTTATGTTATGTATGTATTTAAAAATCTATAAGTTTGTTGTATATTTGGTGTATAGCTAATTATCTAGGCACAGCACAAGCTCTGCTTAGTTTGGGACTAATTGGTGTAGTGTGAAAGTTGTGGATAGTAGAAACTTGTGTTTCTTCTTCCCAAACCCTACCGACTATAATATCTTTGATTATACAATAAACAAATCAAAGTTAGCAGTCCTGACCATAGATATCCGAGGTCCTGACGAATCAATATATTCGTTTTATGATGAACTAATCCAATTTGGCCGAACTGTCCAATTTATCGCCATCAATATTTTGAAATAGATTGCAGGTAAAAAATGACGATCGACGATGATTCATATTTCATTTGATTCGTGCAGTTCATGTTTTAATCTTTTTGCTTTTTCATTTAGTGTGTTAAATAAAAACAAATTTCAATTAATTGAAATTGTTTTGTGTTTCTTTCAAATAGATGTTAATAACTCTTTAATAAAATTATAAACAAAAACTATTTCAATTTATATCATCACCATCTTAACACCTCATATAGGCTGTAATCTTTTATGGGTTAGGCAGATGTGTAACTATAGTGAACCCACATTTCGCCAGTTATTTTAAATGACAAGAAAGGGGCGAGCCTATTGTTATCATTCGGGAACGAATCTAGGTACCGAGCTGCTACTGAACCATTCTTCAAAATCAAAAGTCTTTATTCAAACTAGGCTGAGAATCAGAACTTTTTGAACGTCAAGCAAAATACATAAGACAGTCCCTCAATATGCCCCACCCTACATGTCCTAGAACTATAAAGTTCGAAGACATGTGACATCTACCAATTCGCACTGGGCCCGCGTGGTAGGTTATAGCCCATACGCAAAATACGCGCTTCGACGTGGAGTTGCGGATACCAGCCCGGTATCTTTAATCTTTTTTTTTATGCCGCAAGAAGAAGTGGCGGAATAAACTCCCCAGCAATACATCTGTCTGATTAGTTTGAAGAACCGTCTTGATGGAAATACTTAATTGATTTTCCCAACCTGGGGATGCCGGGGCCCCCATGCACAGCAGTAGGACTTGCGACCGTTTGACCATCGAGACAGACGTGTGTGTAATATTATTGGTTCGATTCCCGGTATAGATGTGCTGGCCGAGAAATCTATGAATGCAGTTTTATTTCTTTTTAAAATAAAGGAATGTTACCTTTCCGTAAATTAATCTTTCTAAAGGATTAAAAGTAGTTTTCTTCCAGAGCCCATTGATTTTTTGGTTCACCCTCTTCAGTCATATTTAAATGTAATAAATAATTCAATATGTAAAGTAGACTACTGACTACACAAAACAAAAATTAGTATACCCACGCCAAGTTATAAATCAGCCTAGACGTTCCTCAACTAAATTGAGGTCGGCTTCCAATTTCAAGCCAAGCTTTTAATGTCCTCTGACGAAAGACACGTGGTTAAAAATAAACATTAAAGCAATAAGTACAGGCTGGATTTGATGTGATTTCCGAGGAAGATGAAAGACATTTCTAACTCGTGGGTGTCGTAAAAAATTAAGGCGACTAAAAGATTACGACGAAGAGGGTCAAGAGAGTGGCAAGCGGTACAGACACAGGCAGTGACCAATTGAACCGAAACTTTTACATTTGAAATTCAAAATATTTATCTTTACAACAACAAACAACAACAATGTAACGTTTGCTTCGTGTATAATAATAAAAAAATAAATATTTTACAACTCTCACACAACGCTATCTAGTCCCAAGCTAAGCGGAGCTTGTGTTATGGGTACTAAACAGCTGATAAACCTACTTACACAGGGTTATTTTTCAATGACCGGCCAAATTTTCACTGGGTGTTCTACCCATGAATATGAACAACTTTCACTATGGGACCAACTCTGAAATCACGAAAAAATCAGCTGTTACATACAAAAGTTCAATACCTACTCGACTAAAATGTATGAAACAGCTGATATTCATGGGTAGAACACCCTGTAAAAATTTGGCCGGTCATTAAAAAATAACCCTGTATATTTCTGAAAATATACATTTTATAGATAAATCACACCCAGACACAGAACAAATGATCGTAAATGCTGTAAAAAACCGATCCTTGCGTGGTGTAACAATGAAAGACGTAGGTATTAAGGAATGATGTGATAAAGCAACGTTTAAGAGAAGATATAATTTCAAAAATCGAAAGATGAATGAAAGACGACTAACGAAATATAAGACAAATGTCAGTGGAAACGCCGGGAGGGGAAGCCCAAGAAGGATAAACACACAGACCTTATTGGGGAGGTTCTTCAGAAAGGTCAGGTGCGTATTACTCGCAATTACCAGCGTGTGTTTATGACAACATTTATGAATGTAAACGATACAAAAGAAATATGTAAGAATCGTAGCGTATGGTGTTATGAAGTTTCTGCTTACCTTCATGGAAAAAAGGCGTGAGTTTATGTATGTGTAAAAAGTGGCGGAACTTCCCAGCAACACGGTCGTCTGTTTATTTTTGTTTTAGACAAGAATCCGGAAAAACTTCACGTTAACTTTATAAAAACATTTTTCTCATACAACCTTCTCAGATTACAGTGTTAATAAGTATGAAAAGACAGAGTAGGGTTACAAACAGGTATCAAGTACATACTTGATCCAAGATAAAGACTTTAAAGGAAACTGTCTTCAAGTCTTTGAGCTTCTTTATATGTTTCTTCACGAAGTAGTCAGATTACGAAACATCAACCTTACCACTGTTGTTGAAATTACATTTGACTTGTGTAATGTGTAAAAGTGTTTGTGTAAACCTATTTACAGAAACATAATATAATGGGCTATTTGGTAAAATTTTAGTTTTTAGTCCCGCATCTAGATTACAAGAAAATATTCTACACATATTTTTTTCTTTCAAATAATAACGGTGATACATCGAGTTAAAATGTCGCATGACGTCACTAGCCAGTACAGTTTATGCTAGCTAATGACGTTACAAGCCCCCACTCCTCAACGTTGATGCGCTTAATCTAATCAATTGTCCATCAATTTAAAAAAGAAAAAAATATGTGTCGAATATTTTCTTGTTATCTAGAAGAGGGACTTAAAATTAAAATTTTGTCAAATAACCCATTTATCAGTAAAAAAAATGCAAAAAAACGGTAAACTGCTTTTAAGAGTCTACTCGGCATACACCGTTCCGAACTAAAAACACAAAAATGAGTAAAAAAGCACTTTGGGTTACTTGTAATTAACATTTAAATGCGAGATATCTATGTGTGTACAGCCTAAAATTAATTTTACCTCTAAAGCCGAATTATGAACGCGAATTAAACGTGAAAAATCAGTGAAACCCATTTGCGCCATTAACACCAGTCCCAGAGGTCCCATGAAGGTTAAAAGTACCTTCCACCATTCGTGAAACTCGTAAAAAAATCTGGAATTTAATTTGAAAATAATTCCTCTTCCCTTTGTGATCGCAATTAGGAAAGTTTCAGTAGAGTACAATTTTACGATAGCAGGCATTTTTTTGTGGAAAAATTGTATTTAAGTTTCAGTTGAAAATACTTACTGAGACGTTAAATTAATTGTACAGCAAAAAAATATTGTTATTAGGCACTTGAACGAAAGGAACGACTGAAAATGTTTCACGAAAGTGTATAAAAGTAACTTACTTAATATATTTTACTCTTGAGTTGTTTTCTTTGGTACTTATGTAAATGCTTTTAAATTTGAATCGTTAATAGCGCCGAATCTCTTTGGACCAAATTTAATCAAAAATATTGCTTTACACTATCAGGCAGAGTTAAATGAAATGGATTTTGAGAATCATCTTAGTTTGAATGTAACCTATTTAAGATATCCTAAAAGTTTTTTTTAGATTATATGAAGTATCTAAAGATGCTGCCTCACTGGTCTAGCGCTCGAAAACACTACTGCCGAGTGTGAGATCCTGGTTTCGATTCCTAGGTCGGGCAAAGTGTTATTGGGTTTTTTCATCGGGAACTTTGATTGGGCCCGGTTGATGGCAATAGGCCCTCCACCTTTTACATGGGGCGTATACATAATTGGAAAAATGTGTGTACAGGTACAGGGTTTTGCGCAATTTTGTTTTAATATGTAAATCTAGGGTGGTTTAAACGAAAATACGACAGGAAACCTTGTTTTAATTGGAAAATTTACAAGTTTTACCGCCCTTTATCCTTGTGAATATTTGAGATATACAAAGATTTTCAAGAGTTAGCTATTAACTGCTTATTACTACTGTTCATATTGCGACGTAAAACGTATCTCCTTTGTGTAATGTCTCCTGATAAACAAAATGAAGTAAGTTGAGATATTTTATTTTATATTTTTAATCATCATGACTCATGAGGGAATTGAGTCTTTGATTTAATATTTTTTAATATTTTTTAAATAATTTATTCACATATCACACAATCTTTTATCTCAATCCGTATCGTATTGGTACGATACACGGGAATGATGGGGAACTGAAGCATTTTATTTATGTTTATGTTTTGAACAATTTTACTAATTTTAAGCTTGTTGTGATTTTATGCACCTTCACTACCATTTTTTGGTGTAAATTGACCGGACTTATTTAAATTCATCTTACAATTTTTATTTTTTTTTAAGGAACTAGCCAGTCATGTGTGAGTCACGCCCAGTTAAACTGTATTTTGTAACGTAAGCATTCCATCGTTTTAAGTTATTATTTCGTAAGGAAAGAAAAATAAATGTAGCTTAACAAGCTTTGTTTTTATAAAATAAATAAATTTCGCCAATAATATTTAACACAAATATTACAGTTCAATGACAAACCGAAAATTAGCAATGAGAACTTTACCTTAAAATACAATAATTACGTTATTTAGTTAAGAATGATTTGCTAATTTCAGTTAATACCATTTTTTTTTTTTTTTTTTTCCAAAGTATTTTTATTTTATTTTATTTTTTATTTTTATTAAGAGGAACAGCAAACAGTTACATTATAAGAACTTATAACTAGTTTAACAATATTTTCATTTTGCTAATAATGCAACCCACAACGCTGTCCACGGGTTATCATAAAAGTTTAGGACAAACAATAATCGCCAGGGGCGAGGGAAAACAAATGAAAAAAAAAAAATAAATAAGGTAAAAAAGAAGTACACAATCAGGCCAGATAATATGAGTATTAATTTATAAGAGTTCTGAAGATTAGACCTTTGAATTTTCCTATCGAGTTGTTGAAGATGTCAATATTTACAAAAGTTTTGTTGTACAAGCCAACCATACGGCGGACGGGTGAGCGCAGGCCAGAGTTAGTTCGGCAGGAAGGAATTGCGAATAGCGTACCTGCGCGCACCTGACGCCTGTGGAAGGTTCTAGGTATTGCGTAGCAGATCATGTTATTTAAATTTATGCAGTTGAATTTATTTCTAACAATTTTGTATAACGTGATAGCTTCAAGATATTTTCTACGACTGTCTAGAGATAAAAGTTTGTACTTGCTGAGTAACTGGGTATAGGGTAGATAAGATCGATGGCACCTGTAATGCATAGCGCGTAAAAATTTGTGTTGTACGTTTTCAATCATTTCCGCGTATTTCTTATAAAAGGGGTTCCATATCGGAACCGCATACTCCAATTGGGATCGAACTAGGGCTTTATACAGGCATAAATAAGATGAAGTTCTCTTAAAGTTGATGGTGGACCGCATAATAAATCCGTACATTTGATAAGCTTTATTTACAATTTTATCGATGTGCAGGTCTAAGCAGAGTTTCGAGTCAAATATAACACCCAGATCCCTGATAGAGTTTAATTTGGCGAGTGGTGTGTGACATAGGGTGTATGTAAATTTAATAACGTTCTTTTTTTTGGTAAAAGTAATGTAATTGCACTTAGGCAAACTTAGCTTGAGCTTATTACTGGTACAGTAGTCAGACAGTCGGTCTAGGTCCTGCTGGAAAAGAGTGCAATCATCAACAGTTTTTACTGATTTGTACACCTTTAGGTCGTCTGCATATAATAGGAACTGAGTATGCTGAAAACATTTCCCTATGTCGTTGACAAATATGTTAAATAGTAAAGGCCCAAGAATAGAACCCTGTGGAACGCCAGATGTTAACTTGGTAATGTTCGACCTGTATCCGTTGATTGCAACACTTTGGCAGCGGTTGGTAATATACGACGCGAACCAGCGCAACAAGTTTCCTCTTATTCCATTGAAGGCAATTTTATTCAGTAATAACTCGTGATCCACCTTGTCAAAGGCCTTGCAAAAATCTGTATACACAGTGTCCACTTGTTCATTAGTGTCAAAACTGTCAAACAAGAAACTAGAAAAAGATAAGAGGTTTGTGGTAGTAGATCTATGTTTGACAAAGCCGTGTTGTTCCTGTATAATGACATGGTGAAGCAATGGATATATTTCGTTGTGAACGAGTTTCTCAAAAACCTTTGACAAGGTGGAGAGGATGGAAATTGGACGGTAATTTTCAACATTGTTTTTGGAACCACTCTTGTGTACAGGTGTGATATTAGCGTGTTTCCAGCGGTTGGGGAACACGCCTTCGGTGATACATTTATTATAAATAATAGTTAGCGGCCTATAGATGTAAGCTGCAGTGTTCCGAAGAAAAAGTGCTGGTATTCCATCAGGTCCAGGTCCTTTTGAAGGATCCAATGACTTGAGTTCTTTCAGCACCTTTTCTTCGCTGAAGTGTAAGTTAGTGGTAACATCGCTAGCTAAGGAAGTTTCTGCTGTCGGTTGCCATTGTGATAAAAGTGGAGATGAGGGTTCATATACTGAGTAAAAGAAATCAGAAAACATATTACAAATTACCTCTGGTTTGTTGGATTCTGTATTATTGTAGGAAACTTTTGCTGGAATAATAGGTTTGTCCCTTCGGTTTGATACATATGTCCAGAAGTGCTTAACATTAGTGCGTAAGCTGTCTTCAATTGAATTTATGTACGTAGTGTTAGGTCATTTAGTATATTAAGATGTATTTGTTAGTATGTTTTTACAAATGTATAGGAAGTAGTACTAGTATTTAAGGAAATATTGAATAGCGATGCCTCTTAAATGATTAATCAATTGATGTGATAATAATACATGTACTTGTGAATTTATTCCTTTAAAATGTTCAAAGGACTTAATAATTGTTTTGTATAAATAATCCTGTAATTTAGGAACTTATTTGTAATTTATAGTTTTTGAAAGTATTTAAGTTGATCAGTTTAATATTTGTTGGTCACTAATTTGATTCAAGCCTTCCCCCACTATTATTATATTGAGTGGTAGGGTAAATTGAGATTGCGAGCACTTCTTGCACGATAGGCGGTCAGTCGTTGTGTAGCCCTGATCGTAGTAACAAGTGATTTACTTGACTGTACTGTGGTGGAACAATAAAGGTGTTGTGATTACGTTACGCGTTTTATTTCCTGCCAATAGTAGTGTAGCATTTACTACACAAATGTTTAAAGTTAGTTCTATGCAGGGTGAATGTTTCATAGTCTGTTAAGTTGTTGTACTTTTTCCACTTAACCCAAACTTTTTGCTTTTTTTTGAACAAACTTATTAAGGGACGTGAAAACCAAACTGGAAATGTGGAGGATTTATAATTAGTCAGAGGCGTGTGAGGTTTAATTATCTCATCTAGCTTATCATAAAATTCAGATAAAGCGTCCTCAGAATTTTCATGTGCGAGGAGGTCAGGCCAGTCTGTTTCTTGTATGATTTTGTTAATTTGATCATAGTTAGCCTTATAAAAATTATATTTCTGAATGTACTGTTTTTTAAAGGGAGGGTTTTCTAAATTTATGTTGGTATCACAAACGAACGGAGGGTGGTAAGCGTCTACGGGTAGCAAAGATGAGGACTCGAGTTTGACGTAACAGGCACTATTAGATATTATAAGGTCAAGGGTTTTGCCTTTAGCGTTGAGTAAGTTATTATATTGCGAGGCATTCAAAAGGGATATAAAGTTGTTAAGGTGATTACAAGTCATGTTGACACTAGAGCACAGAGGAGCGCTTGGCGGTGAGTTCGGGGAGGATGACATGTTCCACGTCGTGTCGGGAATATTATAATCTCCAAGTATATAAAAGTATTCGACACCAGGGTTTGTTAAAACGTCGTAGAGAAGCTCAAAGTGCTTCGCGTATACATGCTCAGGGGTCGTGGGTGGTATGTATGCAGCAATGAAAACATGACGCTTCTGATTTTGGCCACTCGGTAGTTCGATGGCAACCTGCTCTATGTGGTTATGCCACGGAGGAACGTTAATGTATGTGTTTAGGTCAATCACAGTGGATCTGAGAGTCTTTAGTATTGCCACAAGGACACCACCGCCATCCAGTTTCTTTGTAGCCGTGCGATCGCGATCACACCTGTACACAGTGTAGCGCTGGTCAATAAATTCGTTATTATTAATTTCTGGTGTTAGCCATGTTTCGGTCAGTACGATGATATCGTACGTTCGCAAAAGGATGTTCATTTTTAGAGTATGCAGTTTCGTACGGGTGCCCAGTTTTGATAATAAATAGTTAAGTTTTTACGAGTCACAAGAGCTGTTGGGGTATTTAATTGTGTTAAGTACAAGTGCTAACAGTGCAAGAGTGCCAGGTAATAGCGAAGTATGTGTGATGATGAGGTAACGTGTAGAGGCTACGAAAAGTATGAGTTTAAATTCAGTTATCCAGCAACACAAACGAGTAAAACATACGGAACATAGAGAACACAAAAAAAAACACCAAAAAAGAACAAAAAAGTTATAAACAATAAAAAAATAGCAAAAAAACGTTTCCATCTTACAATTGAAAGTACATAATTTTGAAATCATTCTACATGGGACTTTGACGTGTAACAATATTATTTTGAGCACTAAGGGGTGGGGACTTATTAATTTTGTGGATATCATCAACTGTTCTAACCACAAAGGAGGGTACTCCGTCCCGTTCACGTACCAGTATGGTTGAGTTTTTAACCCACACGTATTTCAAATCGCTCTGTTTAGCAGCGTCTTTACATTTTCGAAATAACTGCTTTGTTTTCAGAGTTAGGTGTTCATTTATATATATCTTAGCTGGCGATCCCGATATTCCAATTTGATCTGTTTTCAGGCCCTTACCTAAGCGGAAGGCGCTCAGTAGGTTGTCGCGCATAATCCGTGTAGTAAATTTAACAATAATATTCTTCGGCCTGTTATTGGATTGCTGGGCGTGCTGAACTCTATGGATGGATATTATATCTCTCTGTGATGTTGGGCAATTGATGACGTTGCCAATCGTATCCATTAACTGTAGTAAGTTTTCACCACGTTTTTCAGGGACGTTACAGATTTCAATGTTGCAGTTCCTAGCCTGCTGCTCCAGTGAGTTTATTTTTTGTTCAAGGTTGCTGATTAAAATTTGAGATTGATCGGAGCTACTGCGGGCTATGGCATCTACACGTTCCTTAAGGTCTTTATGTTCATCGGCTTGGAATTGTAGTGAGGTTGTTAGATCTGAGACGCTCTCAGCAACCGTATGAACGCGTTCTTTAAGTCTCTCTTGTTCATTCCGGAGATTACTCATATTTTGTTTTATTTCGGAGAGAGTGCTCTTAATCCCATCGTTGAATTTTGATATGCTAATCTCCATTTCTTGACGCCAGCTGTGCACGGTTCCACTGATTTCATCAGTGAACGTAGCCATAGTGTGGTCCAAGTCGCTGCGCCATCCTTTTAACGTATTGTTGAGTAACAAGGAAAACGCGCTCAGGTCGCTAGTAGCGGCATTGTGTGCGTCACCACCACTGGAAATAATTGTTGATGTTGAGCATAATGAGGAGTTCGATGACAAGGTTTGTTGATCCAAGTGGTCACAGGACATATTCATAGCATCATCGTGGCTTGTAGGCATAGATATAGAGCGGTTCAGTGAGGCTGAGTTCGAGCGATCCCGACGTGTGATATTGCTGCAGGGAAGACATTTCCACTGGGACTTTTGCTCGCGAGTAAAACCTGTGAATTGTAGTTTTGTGATGTTCAGACCCTCAGTGTGGTAATTTCCATCACAGGTATGACATTTTAGTGATAGTGCCACAGTTCCAATGACTTTATTGCAGAGATTACACTTCGAACTCATTTTCAGAGGGCAGAAAAAATATTAGGAGGAAGTGTATGTTTATTATGGTACTACTTACGCCACCTAGTGGCAAATGTAGACGCGAGTAGGAAGTTATCAAGCGCTAGGATCGATTTCGCACTGATCTACGATGCGGAGTGATGCCCGTAGTCGTTCCAGTGTATTAGGATAGATGTCACTGTTTTCAGACTCGCTATGGCAAGAAGAATGATTTGCAAAATTTTGATAAAAATCGACCAACACTTTGATTTCGGTTTTATAGGATCTTGCACAAGATCTGCGTAGAAAATCACCAGAAATGCAACAGAACTGTTATTTTACTGTATTTCACCGAGCTTGTTGCACTTTTGTTTATTGTTTTTGTTGTTTTGAGTACGGTGTAGGTACCGTGCACACTGGTTTTCAAGTGTTAAAACACAATATACTGTTAATAAAACTTGTTAAAACTATTAACACAGCCAGGATATTTGTCTCTTCAAACTTTAACACGTATTTAGTTTCGATTGCACACTTTTACTATTTTTAAGATAAATATTTACTAGGAGTAAGCAAAAATAGGTAAACACCGGTACAGCGCCACCTGGCGATTTCTAACATTTGTAAGTTTAACACGGTACCTGGACCAACATTTCCACGAAAATAAATGTTATTTTGATACTTAGTTAAAGACAAATATTTATACACTTGACGCTTGAAATGTTTTGAACAGTTTATTTACTGAGGTTAATGAACAAAATGTCAATCGGCACGAGGTCAATGCTACCAGTAGTTAGGATTCCAAAAACTACCCTTAAAAAAGTGCTGTTGTTTTTTTATATGTGCTGTGCTTATCTGGCCTAGCCTTGGTTTGGTTATTGTTTTAACTATTGGCTCTATAATGGTTTACTAGCAGATGTCCCGCAGTTTCACCCGCGTTGTTCCCGTTCCTGTGGGAATACAGGGATAAAAGTAGCCTATGTCACCCGGGGATAGTGTAGCTTCCCAAAAGTGAAAGAATTTTCATACTAATGCTAGGTAGTTCATTGCATTTACAGATCAACTGTAAATGTGGAACATTAGTATGGAATAACAGCCCAATTCATCTAAAGTTCATCTTCATTTTCACGGCGTTATTTTTTTACAGAATACCATATTATGTGTCCAGATGTGTGCCAATGATGCAACCTGTATAACCATTCAACATCCAACCGTTCATCATAAAATAAGACAAGATTCCGCGTCCTCCTAGCCTTTTGGACACGTTAAAAATCAACCAACCACCAGTTTCACCTCGTTTTGAGCAAATAAGTATATTCTATTGTATTATACAAATCACCAGTACTATAATGTTTACCAATCTCTATGTTTTTTTTTTTTATTTATTTATTTACCATTTTACAAAAGAATCTTATTAAATAGCAACCAAAAACCACTAAGGTTTAAACTAGTGCTATTAATCTATCTCAATATCGCAACAAATTAATGAGGTTTTATTTTATATGCGTATGTTACTATTATGTGATGTGAAAATGTAGGTAAAACTTTAAATGATTGAAAGACAGTGCCAATAAATATTTTATATATAAAATTCTCGTGTCACAATGTTCGTTCCCATACTCCTCCGAAACGGCTTGACCGATTCTCATGAAATTTTTTATGCATATTCAGTAAGCCTGAGAATCGGCTACTATCTATTTTTTGAACCTCTAAGTGATAAGGGGTGTTCACCCCAAATTTTTTTTTTTATATTTTTGTTATTTTTTTTTTATTATTTTTTTATTATGTGGCATCAAAAAATACATACAACTCTAAATTTGAACTTTTTTATCACCAACCCTTGCTTTTTAATAGTCATTTTCATAATTTTATCATTTTCTGTCCCGCTCGATAACATTAATTATTAATGATAAATATAATCCGCATCAAGGATGGTTCTTACATATTTTTTTTTTAAGTTATTGCATAGCTTCTATCGCTGGCCTTGAGCGTGGAAACCGAATACAGAAATTCCGTAACGAAAATAACCTAACACAGGCACAGCGGTGATACTTTTTAGTTTTTAGTTTTGCCATCTATCGATGAATAGCAGAACTTTTAATGACTTTTTGAAATATCACGAGGAGAGGGAGGGGGAGGGGAGTGGGAGGGGAGGGGAGGTTATGACTAAGGGAGGGGTGGAGATGGAGGGGGAGGGGAGGGAGTGGGAGGGAGATGACAGAGGGAGGGGTGGCGAAGTAGGGGGACGGGAGGGGAGGGGTGAGAGTAGGGTGAGTGGGGGAGGGGAAGGGGAGGTGAGAGGGTGGGGAAAGGGGGAGGGGGGAGACGGGAGGGAGAGGGAGGGGGAGAGGAGAGGAGTTGATAAAAAATGCTATGCAATATCTTTACCGCGGCAGTCTCCGAGTGCCACACGTCATTTTTATTTTTTAACCATTCATTCACAATGTGCCACAGCGAAGCGTGACAGGGTACAGCTAGTAGGTACATAATAATTGTCAGTATGTCCTCCCAGCGATTCAATTAGCATCCGTTTTACAATTCCCTGTGAAGTTGCCTTTCTATTTTCAACATGGCTGACCTCTATGAGCATTACTCAGTAAATGATTTTAGTCAAATGAGATTTTGTCGATAACTGCCTCGTTTTATACGTGAAAATTGTGATTGCTTCGTAAGCCTAGTAGCGTTGTTGACCAACTCATTGGACTAGTGGTCGCAGTGATTGTACATATTTCAATCACTGCGACCACCAATGAGTATAGGATATATAATAGGATCTAGATAAGATTTCCCAGGGCTAACATGCGCAAGTCGACAACATTTTGTCGACGCATTATCTCGTGCTGAGACGACATATGTCTGTTTGTCGATGGGAGCTAACATGGCGCCACTTATATCTCGTGTCGTTCTGTTAAAGAACTTATGTCGTACTGTCAAACCTGTTTTTGTCGTCAGGCTCTAACATGCGCGCTATATTTAGTCGAATTGTGACATTTTCCTATGACAAGTTTCTCGTCGATGGTTATCGTAGACGAGAAACCGCGAATAACTGAGAAAAAACTGGAAAAAGGGGTAACAGTGTTCTGTGAAATTTATGAAACAATTTAAGTATAATGGCGGTGCCGTACTATAATTATCAATCAACTGTGTATGAGGAAAGGGAAGCAAGAAAAATACAGAGGAAGGTGATTCGACGTCGTTTATATACGAAGATCAAAAAAAGAAAACAAAACTATGTAAGTAGATTGTTTCTGGTAGATGCCAAATCCAATTTGGGCTTATTTTTTGGCCAAACTTACCACCTCCCACTGTTCAATAGACTTACGCGGTCCAAGCTCATCGAGGGCCGCTTTTACTCGTTCCCACTGCCGCTCATATTCAGCGGCACCCTGCGGAGTTTTAAAATCTCCTGCCGCAAAGTTTGCATGCTCATGCATATACGCACACAAATATTTAATTTGGCCTTTTGTACTGCGTATTCTGAAACATTACAGTTCAATTTGTAACTATCAATCTCTTTTTCAATTATTAAGGGCACTATTATTTTACAGTACACACAATGACAAGTAAACTTTCGTTCGTGTTACGAATAATGTTTTACAGTAATGGCAGAACGTTGATACTTAGAATAGTGAACATTCAATAGGTATTGATTTACGTATAGCATGGTGTGTTTATTTTGTACATTACAGTTGTTACATTTCATCGAGATATATAATATAACATAATATTATGATTACATATCTTAAAACTCGTAGAAAATGCATCCTTCACACGGTTTGTTTTGGAAGTCACTAAAGCACAGTGAATAAAGAGTTGCTAATTAACTAATAAGCATATCCGCCATCTGTGACGGGATTTTGATCTAATACTTACAATCTCTTTGATGCCAAAGCCATCTTCTTTCTACAATCCAACAATTTTTCAAATAGTATTGAAAAATAACGCACCACAATTAAAACAAATTTTGAATTCACAAATATGGCAGCGTTCACGCAATTTCCACCTATATTGATCGAATGAAACCGGCGTTACTAAACTAGACTATGGTGTGTTTTCATGAAATGCCAACATCGGTTATCTCGCGTCGACAAGGCGAAGTCACGACGAGATATCTTCTCGAGCGTGGTGCGCATGTTAGGAAAAGTGACAAACGAATCGAGATCGACAAAGTTTGTCATCTCGTTTATGAGATATGTCGACTTGCGCATGTTAGCCCTGCAGGTCGAGAAAAGTGTTAAAAATAATTTGTTTTAGGAATTTTCTTCATCTAATACTGTTGTCTAATACAGTAGTGCACCGTGCAACCAACATGCGCCTCCACAAAGAGTTAAAAGTAGAGTTTGTCAAGGAGAAAATAAAAAACTCCTTGCTTTAATATATGGAGAGATTAAATCACCACCCAAACCTCCCGGCTAGGGAGCTGATGAGCATAGAGCTAAAGTCTACCTTCAAAAGGCTGAAAAGAGACGCGCTCCTCAAGACCTTATTGCATAAAGAGCTAACACCCAATTTTGGACATATCACTGGATATTGTGCCATACACGCCAACTAATTTAAATTTCAACGACTGAAATCCAGCTCAATGTCGAAGAGACAGATCGCAGGGCAAGAGAAAACAAAAAAAATGGACTTTTCTCATAAGCAGCCCAGGGTCGGGATATAATTCCGGTTGAAGGCAATTGGCTCGCCCCCTATTACATGGGACTTCAAAATAACCAAAAAAATGTTGGTATACCTCTGCAGACCTGCACGTCTATTGGGTATTCTCTGTTGACAGTTCAAAGTGGTCTCCGGGCAGTGTACAACAATTATCTGTCAAACAGCTGGTTTCTGTATTGTCTCTCATAAGTGTGTATCTAGGATGATGTTTATATTGCAAACGGTTGACAGAAAGCATGGACAGTTGCAGTGTCAATCCCAATGTGCTACTGTATTGCGCCGGGCGGATAGAGTATATTGCTACGGAATTATGTAGAACTGTAGCTGTAAGATACAGTTTTAGGCACATAAGTTCTAGGCTCTACAATAAAATAAACAGAGAAATAAAAATCTACCTTCTTACTCGGACTATTCTCAGCAAGAAGTTAACCGAATGGCTAAAATCAAAGACATGTGATGAAACAGAAAAACTGATCGAAACATAAATCATAACATAAACCCATACTAACACTCACACACTACATACATACATACATACATCTCCCTCGACACACATCACGTACGCAAAAGACACAATATACGCTTATCACTAGATTTAATTAAAAAAAAATTGTGTCTATTCTTCATTCTGGAACTCCTTTGGTTCTTTTGTTGCCGGAGGTGGGCGTTGATAGTTGCGCCACAGTTTTAAGCTATCATCGAATAATATTGGTAAAAGTGTTTTAAGTTCCAAATAAAGTTTTTTTTTATTATTTTGTTATTATATTTATTATGTCATGTGCGCTCTCAGAGATGTGGCGAAGCGCATTGTACCCCGTCTGATAGTCACCGTAACTTGGAGTCCACTTAAAGTGCAATACTATTTTTTTTTGTAAATTTCAGTTGTCATTAAAGTTGGGTTTGTTATGGACGCTAGTTATTTTTTTTTATTTTTTTTTATTACTGATAGGCACGCGTTTGACCACTATCTCACCTGATGGTAGGCGATGATGTGGTCGACGATGAAGCACGCTTGCCCAGAAGCAACTTGTTCACTCTTTACATGAAGACCCCTAGGTTGTAGCTATCAGGAAACACCGACACCGGCAGGGTATTCCACTCTTTGGCTGTTCGCACAATGAATGTGTTTCCATAGCGTTTAGTACGTATGGTTGGGATATCTACCATGTACCGGTGGCGCAGTGCTGTACGTCTGGTGGTCCGATGATGGAAAGGGCTTGGTGGAATTAAATCGTGCAATTCCGATGCACACTCTCCGAAATATAACCGACAATCACTGACAAGGAAAAGATATAGTCCTGCTGATGACTGTTAACGATTTCGCTACCTGCACCTGTTTCAATGTCACACGTGCTAGCAACTAGAACTGGTAAGTCATTATTTACGCCTGGAATAACATCAATGACAATTATAGTTATATGTTAGTTCATGTGTTATTCATTACAAATATGGTTCAGTAAAGTTTTAGGTATTGTTTGAACATTGTATAATTGTGGTAACCGACCAATATGTGAATATTGTTACTGTTTGAACGGTCATTGATGATTTCTGAAGGGTTCTATAATTGAACGCTCGCTATGGATGGATTCACGCAATGATTGTGATGGGTATCTATTGTTACGAGAACGTTTTATTGATTTATCTATTACGTCACTAATGTTATAATGGCTAAATGATTTTGGCAATGACGCAGAACCCGATAACCTATGTATGTAGCACATATTTTATTCTGGACTTAGGTTTGTAATTTTCATTGGACTTTTCTTTAACGCTTTTTTTAGATGTTTTGCTTAACTTTGAATTATTATTGTAAAATGCAATGAGAAATCGCATTGAAATATTTTAAATAAAAATTTATAAATTCAATGAAATTCAATTTGTTGTTTTTTTTTATATTTTAAAAACCTTACTAGCAATGTGAGTTGCACAAATGCCCATTACTAGTAGAAGTGTTGGGAATTCCTCATACTAAGCTCAATACCTATGCTTGTGTCTGCATTGGGTTTACGTCAATAGTGAAATGAGTGGGGATCAAATTCACGACCTTTCGACCGCGAGGCCGACGCCATAGCCCTTGGGGTATTTGTTGTTAATTGAATTGTCGCTACGTAAGTTAGTAAAAATTGTTTGTTTACAAAAATGATTCCTTCTCGTGACAGGGCCCTGAGGCGCATGAAAACAAAAAAACAGCAAATCCAAATTACTTAATTGGGTTGGAAAAAAGAGGGTGATGATCGATTCGATTAGATTGATTCTTGTCGATTTTGACCAGGGGTCAAAATCGACAAGAATCGCAAAAACGACGACGGGGTTTTGTAAGTTTAAGGTGTCAGTATGTTCGTTTGTTAGTGGCATCGTAGCTTCCGAACGGATGAACCAGTTTTAATGGTATTTTCTAAGAGTGTGGATTTACACTCAATCTAATAACTTCTTCTTTACTCTATTATCTGTTAATATTCTATATATTTTTTGAATACCATACCTGTTTATGTTCTCATCTTCTTGTTCTTATTATATTATCAATGTTAATTAATGTCATATTGGGAAAAAGCTAGACAGATGATGTAAATTAATGTTATGGGTTATACCGTTTTAATTAACAATACATAAATAAATCATTCGAGTGTTTCAACCGTCGTCATTACCATATTAGAAGTGAATATTTAAGCAATTCCAAGATTGTGATACTTTATCAGATTCTAGGAACTACTAAAATATTTTATTATGTACATTCTCTTGCGGAGATGGCAATGACAACGGTTAAAGTAAACGCTTGATGATTTACCTTCCAGTTGAAAACAATGTTCTGATTTCTTTGTTCAAAAGACAAACTTTAAATAAAAATAAATTAAACTAGTTTACATACATCCAACATGACCTGGGTCGTGTTGGATATATGTAACTTAAAAAAAAGGAACAAATGTGGAAAATATGCGACATACTCGCGCAAAACTGCTATCGTTTAGCATAATGCTGTAGCTTATAAGGGAGACTGAGTTATACTTAGTGTTGGTTTACACCGACAGCTCAGAAAAAGAGTTTCTTACTGACATACTTTTAACGAACGGCAGATAGCATCGTGTGAAATAGGTTTGAGCTACATGATAACTAAAGCATCCATGCTGTCTGTCGGGACAGGTCAACTCAAAACTTAATTGACTCTTTCTTCAGAAGACTTTTCCAGAATTTTTCCTGCATTGTTAGACTCGCGAGATATTAATGTAATCTTATGTCTACTTTTTAAAAGGGCTCATGACCCCTGTGTTTCTTTCGGCATTTTTTCTCAGGGATCAATCATTTTGGAAAAGCAGGTGCATTTAGATTAAAAAAAAAATGACATGTATAAGTGTCATGGAAGATTTACTTACAGAAATGAATATAATGATCCCATAAGGGTTCCGGTTTTTCTTTTGGAAGTACGGAACTCTAAAAATACTGCAGAATAATATTTAAAGTACAGTTGTTTCGTTACAATTTTTTTCCAACACTATTTTTTATTTAAGTTAAGCATTAAGTTTTATTGTATCTCTTAGTATTATATAATACTTGTGAATAAACCTTAAAACACATGTATACTATCGCGTTGTTATTAACAAAAGACTATACCTACTATTATATACGAGTATGTCGAAACATTTCATACCCAATTAGCAAGTATTTACTCGATATAATAATGATGATAAGCGTAACATTATCCTTTTAAGCTTTAATTTTGCTATAAACGTAACATAGCACCTACTTGTTTTAATAACGTAGAATCAAATTTATTGGACAATTATGTTGATGCTGGGTAAAATGTCGAAAATGATTGTGAACATCTTATCACTAACAACTAGTTGCCCAGCTAACTTCGTTCCAATACAGAATAAATTAAAGTTGTGTTACCTCCTTAGTTTTAATTGTAGACTTTGTCATATGTCAAATTGTCATCTGATAATGGGTTTGAAAGGCATTTTGTTACCGTCTATCATTTCGTCAAAGATGACGCTACTTTAGAATAATGTGTAAGAAAAGGATTTTTCCTGTTTTTTTGTATCCAGGATAAGATCTCTATCCTTATCTATATCCTTGCCAAATTTTATAACAATCTGTTCAGCCGTTTAGACGTGAAAAGCCTACAAACAAATTGAGTTACTTTCTTGTGTATAATGTTAGTAAAGATGTATTTTTGGCTTGACTGGCCTGTTGGTCTAGTAGTTAGTGACCCTGACTGCTATGCCGGAGGTCGTGGGTTCGATTCCCACCCAGGACAAATGTTTGTGTGATGAGCACGATCATTTGTTCTGTGTCTGGGTGTAATTTATCTATAATATGTATGAATTTAGAAATATATAAGTATGTTTATCAGCTGTTTAGTACCCATAACACAAGCTCTTAGCTTAGCTTGGGATTAGATAGCGTTGTGTGAAAAAGTTGTGGAGTATTTATAATTTATTATTTTTACTAATCGTTTTTCGTAGCTTTTCGAGTACCTTAGGCTTTTTTCAGCTGTTGTCACCAGTAGATTTTAAATGTAACTGTTGCTTCACACTTAACTCTCCCAAAGTGATCTAGTTTTTTAAGACCACGTTATGTATTTACACGCTTTCCACTAACTCTAACCTAACACTTAATAGACCCCAGTTGTCTCGAAAGAAATCACTTTTAGCGATAAAGCCGCTCATTGTAACAATGTATGCAGCCCTCAAAGTTATTATTTATATTTTTTTATGGTGTACAATAAAAGAACTCTTCCTATTTTATTGTATTCTAACACCCGATTTTTTTAAACGAAGTTCACGGATCAGTAATTAAACTCAAGTCAAGTGATTCGATTGGATGTTGATGATGAGTTCAACCAATTCACGAATTGCCCAACGCCCGTGCAATTTACGCGCATTTAGGAATTTACCAAATTAATTTTGCAAAATTTTTGTTTCGTGAAACTACGTGTTACTTACCTACTATACATCCTAGTTTTTTCCCAATTATGCTAGGGTCGGATAAAGCTGAATATCAGTATTCTGCATAGCGCGACTACCAATCAACGTGCTACAGCTATTGCGGGTATCCGTTGGCAGTTCATATTAATGATAACTGGGCAAAGTGTTCAGCGAATAATCGTCAAACAGCTAGTTTCGTAGGTATTGGATATCATTATTGTGTATCTACGATGACGTCATGCGCAGTCGCAGAGTTGTGACAAAACACACCGTACCCCGTCTGAAAGTATTTTTTTTGTAAGATGTGATTGAAGATAGGTATGCGTGGCTAACTGGACACTAGTTAGTCACTGGCAGTAAAAAATATACCACACCTATCTCCACAACCCAGTTACCGACAAATACTTTACCCCTTACTCAGACTATTAGGATGTAGTTTTATGATTTTCTTATTTCTTACGGAATTGCACCTACCGCTGTTTGTATGTGCATCACGCAAAGGTTGACCAGTAGAAAATGCTTATGGCACTAGTCCAACGCTGTACATTTGTGTGCTTAAAGTACATAATAAATTATTTCTTACAGAATTGCACCTACCACTGTTTGTATGTGCATCACGCAAAGATTGACCAGTAGAAAATGCCATTACATTTGTGTGCTTAAAGTACTAAATAAATAAATACAACTATTTGTCACACTTTCGGGCTTTTGACTATCCGTAAAAACTGTTAAATATAGATGAATCACAGCCGAGATAATCTGCTTAACGTGTTTTCTTCGGCTCTCAGTGGTCTCACTATCTAAAAGATATTCAGATCTTTGGACTGACCTAGGCAAGTGTGGCTTACCTTTTAAGGCCCGTGCGGCTGTTATTATTTAGCCATGAGCACCAAATTTTCCGAAATTACGCCACGGAAAGTTTGGCGTGTTTACGCTTGTTAAATTACCGATGCTACACATCAGACCGAAAATCACGTTGGTTAATGATTATGAATGTGCATACGAAATTTCTGTCGCGTAAATTTTCGATGCCACGATGCTAAGGGCGTTTTTAATTTTAACTCAAAATCAATTAAAATCAAAATCAAAAGTCATTTATTTAAATTAGAGTCAGCACTTTTTGAACGTCAAAAATTACATAAGACAGTCCCCCAATACGCCCGCCCTTCGCCACTTCCTAGTGTTTTTGCTGGGAAGAAGAAATGGCGGAACAAACTCCCCAGCAACACGTCTGATATGTTAAAAGAACAGTTTAAACAGCATTGGTAATAAATTAATAAACTTAATCATTTAAATTAAATAATTTGCTACATGCTAGCTAGCACACACCAATATACAAGACAGTAATAATAAGAATAGTAAGTACCAACGTTGACAACTAAACTAAAAAATAACTAACTGTATAAATATAAGCCTTCAAGTAAAAAGGGCGTGCCCGCTTTCATGTACAAAACTGGAATACATGACTAGGTCTACGACATTACATCAAAAATAAATAAAAAAACAATACAATAAAAAAATGATACCCTAGGACCATCGAAGCTAAATAAAAAATCATCTACTAATTAAACAATAATAATAAGGGAGCATGACGAACTTGCTTCCGGTTATTTATGCAAAAATAATCTATTAATAGGCTACCTCTTTATTGAATTACTTCAATATAGACTATTAACTTACTTCAATATAGAGGTTTGAAGTTCACGATTCGTCTGGATTTTTGTATGTTTGTTTCGCAATTATTCCGCCAATTATGAAGTAGGGTTTCGTTTTTGTTTCGTTGGACGTTATCGGTTCAGCAGCTGATTTGAATCAAACATCAAAACAACAGAAAAAAATAAATCATCCAAGTAACAGAAAAACTAAAAGTAGAAAAATAAAACTTTTTACAAAAAAACCCATTATAATAGCTAGTTATAATTCATTACTCCAACCGTGAATAATTGTGGTGCACGCCTTGTATCTACAAATAAATATAAGCCTTTATTGCACAGTAGTAAATCACACTATTGTAAACACGACAATATGATCGTATTTAACATTTATAAAACAAAAAGAGTAGTGTTTATGTAAATAAAGAATTATGTGCATTGCGACTGCGCCGAATAGGTCCAGTTCAGCAAAAAAGCCAGACAACTAGTTCCTGATGCTGGTTTTCAACTGGACCTGAGGTTGTGAGGTATCACTGACGTAAAAGCAGACTGATAAGACCTGTATGCATGTGTGTGAGTATCTGTGCTTGTGTTGTGTGTGTGTAAAATAAATAAATAACGTATTTGTAGTGAACAGTGTGAGGTAGATAAATATTTAATACAAGGAGAAAAAAAAACAAGAAAGAACTGTGTAACTATATACGGACTGCTTCCATGCGACCATGCGGAAGCGCTGCGCGTCTCTTGTGCGCAGGGTGCGGGCCAGCTCCAACACTGTTCTGAGGATGATTGCGAATAGGTTGGACTGTCCTTATGTGCGACACTGCTGTGACAAACAAGTTACATATAGTGTCGCACGTAAGAGAACTATATAAATTGAATGTCATGTAAATTACTTTTATCTTTTTATTTTTATTACGTTTTGAATTAAGTATGATTTTGAATTAACATTATGATTATTAATGATTGTTAGATAATTGTTTTAGTATTATGTTGTATTTGGATTTAATTTTTATTTTTTATGTGACTCTTTTTATATATGATTGAATTTTATGTGTCTACTATGGGTTAAGATACCTGAAATAAATGAATTTTTTTTTTTTTTTTTTTTATTTATTTTTTTTTTTATATGTACAGACGAGTTTTATACCGAATAGCGGTTTGATAATATGCCTGACGATGATTCGGATGTTTTAATAAAAATGCACGTTACCCACTATTCAATACGCTGTAAGCAGCCGAGCGCGACGCTCTATTATATCTTTACTTATCTAATTTTGACGTTTAAAAATTGCTGACCTCAGCTTAATTTGGATAAATAACTTTTGACTTTGATTTTGACCATCACGACTGTATTCTCTGACGGGTTGAACAGAGATGTACAGACGCCAGCACATCAAGTTACCCCAATGTGTCAAATTTTCCCAATTGAATATTAACCTTATCAAAGAAATTTGACACATTGGGGTAACGTGATGTGCTGGCGTCTGTACCTATAGAATAAAACACAACACTTTTTTTAACATTATAATAACTTGAAAGAGCAACAGAGGGTATTACATTGGGCGGCATTATCGCTACATGCGATCTCTTGCTGACATCTTTGGATAAGCTTGATAGAGATGGAGACAGGCATGTAAGTAGTTTCTTATCTCAGTGTAGGTATAGGTAAAGTGTTCCTTTGCATAAGTCATTATTCATATTTTATTAAAATACCAATCGTTTCTAGCAGGTTATTTGGAATGAAACTGCACGCAAACAACTGGTAGGCAAGAAACAATAATTACTTATTCCATTTTATTTTTAACCGACTTTAAAAAAGAAGGAGGTTCTCAATTCGACGGTATGTTTTTTTTTTTGTGTTTGTTACGCGATTACTCCGCCATTTATGGACCGATTTTCAAAATTTATTTTTTATTTGATAGGGTATACTACCAGGTTGGTCCCATTAGTATTAAACCTCAGATCTGATGAGGGATCCTCGAGGAATTGAGGGAACTCCTCAAAAAATATAGGAACATATACCGATTTTTACATTTATGGTAACAAATCAAGCATTTACATTTAGCAATTATCATTTGGTGAAGAAAAACTGATGAAAAAGATAGGCGGCGGAACTCTTCAACGCATAACAGCAAATTACTCGCAATAGCTACAGTCACATGTCTGTGCATAGTTTATGTATTTCCATAACATAACATTACGCCTGTCTATTTTAAACGGGGCCCGGCAGAGATGTACAGATTAATGTTTAGAAAGAACTACTTTTGCAATTGTTACCGATTTCAATAATTTTTTCAAGTTTTGAAAGACTTTCTATACATACAAAGAAACTAAAAATAACAAAATAAAAACTTTTTTACAAAAAAAAACAACCGACTTCTTAAAAAAAACACCAACAGGTGAAAAATAATTCCAGTTTCGGGAGTCGGTGGCCAATAATGAACCAAATAAAACCACCAAAACCACAGACTTCCGAAACTGGAATTATGTTTCACCTGTTAGTGTTTTATTAAGAAGTCGGTTGTTTTTTTTGGAACGAAGTTCCTTATCGCGCGTTGTGAAAGGGGGCTAGACGGGAGGAGGAAGATGGAGGGGGAGGGGGAGATAGAGAAGATTGAATAGTTCACTAATCAATCGAAGGGAACTTCGTTCCATCCGGGTGTCCCTTGACACCTCTCAAGTTTTTTTTTTTAGTTAACGTGAAGCACTTTTATACTTGTATAATGTTCCGTGGATTCCTAAAACAATACCTTCTGACCACTTTTTTACCCGGTCACCGGACTATCACAACTGTACCACACAGTTGTGATCGGCCAGTGACCGGACCATGGTTACTATTACATGCGATAGTACAGTTAACCCCGGACTATGGAAAAATATATCTTCCTGGTACAGTTAACTGTACCACGGAATATTATTTTCTTTGTTATGGATGCTGCGAAAAAAAACCTAGATATTTAAAAATATAAATTGTATATTGACATGTAGGTTACATCAGTAAACGGAAAAAATCAATTGGTCCGGTTGTTCGATCAACTGTACAATCGCATGTCATTTTGACCATGGTCAAGTTACCGGACTATCACAACTGTACCACGGGCAAGGAGCGCTTCTGACTCTAGGGACAAACTAATGTTATAAACGCGAAAGTTTGTGAGTATGGATAGATGGATGGATGTTTGTTACTCTTTCACGTAATAACTAGTGAATGGATTTTAATAAAATTTGGTATGGAGTTAGCTGACTCCCTGGAATAACACATAGGCTACTTTTAGTCTGTGTATTCCCACGGGAATGGGACCTACACGGGTAAAACCGCGGGACGTCTGCTAGTACGGTATAAAAAGGCCAGTACACCCTCGCCTACGGCTCGTATATATCAAAATAAGTCAATAAGACATACAAACTCGCATCTTTTTACCTTTTTTGTACCGAACCCCAAAAAGGAAAGCTCAAATAGTTCTTACAAAAAGGGTCTACACAAGACATTTCCTGCCATATTATCAGGTAAACGCCTAACACGACTTTCGCGTGCAACATTCAATTATCGTAACGTTATTTAAGACAGTAACCGTTAGTGTTATAGCGGTTATGATAACAGCTATTAACCGTTATAGGATAGCAGTTTTAGCGTGTAAGTGATATTTGGGGTTTGGGTCGTTCATAATGCTTTGGCATAAAGTACTTAAGTGATTATTATAGTACACTGAGATTTGATATTGATAGGAATAATTTATTATTCTAATGTGTAGGGTATAGTTAAATAAAAATAAAATAAATAAATGTTCCACAACTTTTCACACAACAAATTATTATGTTACTGTCTCCTTGGTCTTGTGGTCACAAGCGCTACTGCTGAGTATGAAGTACCTGGTTCGATCCCCGGATCGGGCAAAGTGTTATTGAGTTTTTCCATTTCGAATTTCTCAGTGGCAGCCCGGAGTCTGGATTTGTGCCTGATTGATGGCAATAGGCTCTTCCCTATTACATGGGACCTAAACATAATTGGCTAAATGTGGGTGTACTAGGTACGAAGTACACCTCTGCCTAACCCTTGAGGGATTACAGGCGTGATATTGTTATGTTATGTTATTATGTCACAAGAACATGATTTAACTGTTGCAGCAGAGTTTGTTGAACCGGGGACTTGGTTAAGCCACTAACGGTGAAGGAAAACATCGAGAGGAAACCGGTATGTCCTAAAACCAAAAGTTCGAAGACATGTGACGTCTATCAATTCGCACTGGGCCCGCGTGGTAGATTATAGCCCATACGCAAAATACGCGCTTTGACGTGGAGTTGCGGATACCAGCCCGGTATCTTTAATCTTGTTAAGCCACTTTTTGTTTGCAGTAGACATACTAGGAAGTGGTAAAGGCAGGCGTGTTGGGGACTTGTCTCATGTTATTGTTAATTAATAAATTAATTGTGATTTTGATTTAATTTGGGGTTTCTCTATTTACTTAATCGACTTTTACATTTTAATTGTTAACATCGATGAAAATTTAATTTACTTTATATGTATATTAAAAGTCCCCAGGCTATTAAACAGAAAAGCCAAAAATACAAAACAATTAAACAAATTTTATAGTCATATAGATACCGACGTCTATTGGAAGGTGAAAAAAAAATTAACTCATCACTTAAAATGGTACCAAGTAGAATTGTAAATAGAGTTCCCTAAATTCACATTTCTTAAATCAACACGAGCTCCATAATCGCCGACATTTCGGCCCAAAACAGTACAGCTTTATCGTGTTGTTAGCGCTAGCTAGGCATTCAGGCTCTACCAACCACTCTACTAGCGGTCTACCAAGCTCTATGTCCACTTTGTCCCAAAACTTTAGTGGAATTGAAACCTTCTGAAAGCTCTACAACTTAAGCTTCCGAAACTCTACCGTATTTTCCCTCCTTTTTACCGAATGTTACGAAATAGTTTTTCAATCTCATGGTAGAGTTGGAATCTCCAACGTTAGCGGTTGGAAAGATTTATTTTAATAGGTTTCTCGGTACTTTCTGTGGGTTAGAGGTAAATTTGTGGTTGAGCGGTATCGTATGTTAAGCTAATCTGCCTTCGGGATAAATGTGAACGTCGCATTTTTATTGATTCAAATAAATGTATTTCCTTTCTATATATATATATAGACTAGCCTGTTGGTCTAGTAGTAAGTGACCCTGACTGCTATGCCGGAGGTCGTGGGTTCGATTCCCACCCAGGACAAATGTTTGTGTGATGAGCACGATAGTTTGTTCTGTCTCTGGGTGTAATTTATCTATAATATGTATATATTTAGAAATATATAAGTATGTTTATCAGCTGTTTAGTACCCATAACACAAGCTCTCAAGCTTAACTTGGGACTAAATGGAGTTGTGTGAAAAGTTGTGGAATATTTATTATTTATTTATTTTTATTATATACTAGCTGCCCCGGCAAACTTCGTTGTACCTTAGAGTCAATTTATTGCTCTTATCATTTTTTTTATATTAGTTATACATACGTTTAATAAGACGACAACAAATAGATCCAAACCAATAATAACTACTACTACTTTTTATGTAGCGAGTCTCTACTGTGATCTTATTTAAACATTTTGTGTTCAATAGAATTAAAATTACAACATGTATATATAAACTAACCTAACTGACCATACCTATCCTATAGCTAACCTAACTACCTAACCTAACTACCTTACTAAAATGCATTGGTTTAAAAAATACTAAATTCATAATTTTAATCTGAACTATTGCCTCTATGTTACATACAATACAGGGTGGCAGGGACATCGACGCACATCCGCTTACCATGGATTCAGTACATGATTCTGGACCCCCCTGCGTCGAAATTTTTCGTCGGCTTTTCCTTAAATTTTACGTTTTTTTCTGCATTTTTTTTTACTGTAAACTGTATATAAACATTATTTTTACCTATTCCAATGAGATTTTGTAAATTCACTTGTTTCACTTAAACCAGCAATGAAAGTAAAACAGGAAAGGGCTACCTGATCAGCTGTTTTTCTAAAGTTCAAATGCGAGGTCAACACTAGCATAGTAGGTGCCTTCGCTTTTCGCTTTCTACCTAATGCCAACATTCTATTGTCGGCCACAAAGGACGCCACCGCACCGGGCGGCGCGCGGTCTAGTCTGTACGATATTTTTTTAACCAGCCATTTCCGAGATGAATGACCTTCGTAATTTCATTTATGGCATCAGGTGCAAGCTTTTCACGACGTTTGCGCGTCGATGTCCCTGCCACCCTGTATATACCTATAGTTTTCCCGGTCTACTTTAATTAAAGTCCCAACAGTAAAATAAGTTGCAAAGAATTATTAAATTTCGTCTCTGTCGTCATTGATAATTACGTAAATTGATTTTTGAAATACTTATAAGACTTTTTTATGCTACATAAAACCTCTTAGTTTAGTAACAAAATTAATTTCAGAACGTAGGTGCGTATTATAAATTGACAACCTTACCTTCTTGGGTTTAGCTTAAGACTTGTCAATTTCTAATTGTCATCTGATAATGAACTGGGAAGTTTGACTCCTGTCATGTCATCCAAGATGGCGCTGCGTTTGAAAAAAGTTTGAGACAACCGATATTCTTGAAATTTATTTTTTCGAGGACTTATCATGTTTTTTATTAATTATTATGCTATATGCTATTCCGGACTAAGACAAATCCAAAAAGCCAAAATCATTCACATTGATCCAGCCGTTCTTGAGTTATAAATGGTGTAACTAACACGACTTTCTTTTATATATATAGATATAATATTAGTATACATTAATGTAGATAAAAGACTAATACCTCCTTACAGTAATTATTAACTTTTCATATATACCTAAAAAATAAACAAACAAAAAGAAAAGTAAAACAATTATAGGTCATCAAAAAATTCATCCGCATCGCTGTCAACAGGAAAAGTGCTTTGGGCAATTTCCCGTTGACAGCCATGCGGATAAATTTTGAGACTGGCCGTATTGCCACGTTATATGGCAATGCTGATTTCGGAGCTTTTGATTTTTTTCTCAAATATTCACTTTAAAGAAAAACTGAAATACTATATTTTAGTCTTATGCAAGACTAGTCGACGTCACGCGGTTTCACTCGCGTATTTTCCATTCCCGTGGGAATATAGTTTATGTCACCCGGGTAAGATAGGCTACTTTTAATCCCCTTCCCTTTTTATTCTCTCACCGATGCAGTGATGGGAAGCTACACTATCCCCGGGATGCTTCCCAGCGGTGAGAGAGTTTTTCAAATCGGTCCAGGAGTTTATTCATTACAAACTTACACACACACAAATTTTTCCTCTTTAAAAAGGAGAAAAAAGGAATGTATAAACATAATTAGTTACTTAAGAATTTAGTTATTTAAGATTAAAAATTTGTACACCAGAAATGGTAGAATATTAGAAACTTAATATAACGTTAACATCTATTGTACTATATTCTGACAAATAAATCTTTCTTTCTTTCTTTCTTTCTTTATATTTTAGTGTAGATAGTGTAGATATAGATTAAAGTACTACCAATACTCGCAACTTTCGACTTTTCCATCCATTTCCCGACTTTTTCGTATAACAACAAAACTGAATGTTTTTCTTTGACTCTGACACCCGTGTAACATAATATTACCTCTATCTGTTTATTTGTTGTCCAATCAGCTCAAGTGGCACAGCGGTGTATTTCTGTTTGCCGTGTTCCTGGTCACGGTTTCGATTCCTAAATTGAACCAACATTGATGTAGTTGGGTATTGTTTGTTTGTTTGTCGTACAAACATATACAGGGTAGAACGGACATCGTCGTATATACTGGCACCATGAATTTTCTACATGAAATGTTTATTTTGCGCGCGGATTTAATGCCCTAGACATTTTCTGCCCGTCAACCTTTAGGAGATACAGAGAAAAACAGGTGAAGGTGCAATTTTACTGTTGACTGCCAGACTACCAGACACAATGGAAATTCAGTTGTTCGCGGCTCACCGGTGACCGGCGTGGCGTACAAAGTATTAAATAAAAGATAAAAGAAAAACAAAAAGTTTCTAATTCAAATTATGAATAAAAATATATATACACATGTACACTGTAGACTAAATATATATGTTACGGGCAACGTGATTAACTGGGCATTATTAATAAGGTCCGGCCATTATTAATAATGCCCAAGAGCGATGGGCAAAGTGATTAATTTATCACTTAGACCGGCCATTATTAATAATGCCCGACTGCCCGTGGTCCAGGTGACATAATGAATAAAAACCCTCGACCAGACGTTCAGCCTTAGCCAATATGAGCAATGAAAACGAAAATTCTGATAACGAAAAGGCTGCATCTTTACTCAACGCAAAATCAAACGAAATTCGGAAGGCTCGTAACGCAGCTAAACTTTATAACTTTCTTGCACAGTCCATAATTATCAGTAATTTCTGTTGATTTTTCTCAGTTTACTAATTTTTAAACTATTGTTCGTAAGTAAAATTTTTATCAAAATAAAAGTCGGTGGTAACTACTGATGTTATAACTTTTTCAACTGTTTATTTTTTAACTACTATGTCCAATTGTTTATTTTTTGTAAACTTTTCATGAAAATTTTGAAGTTTAATCTCATTTAATAAACAAAAACACTACAGTTCCCTTATTTTATTACTTTGCCCAAGATAGGGTGGGTATTATTCATACTGGCCGGGAAAAGTGATTATTAATGCTGTTTTAATCACATTTCCCAATTGAGTCGGGCATTATGAATACAGACCGGCCATTATGAATAGTTCCCGGACTTATCAAATTGCCCGTAACATATATAATACATAATAGACAAAAAGATTAGGTAAAATGAACGCTGTAGAGATGCTACTTCCAACTTCTTACGAATATGCTCGCGAACTTAAACGTCAAATAATAAAATCTCATTGGTTTGAAAAGAAATCAAGACTTTATACCGTTTAAAAAAAGATCACCAGGAAGCACTTGGAAATAGGGGAAAGCCGTCGAAACATAAAAAGTTGTGGGAGTTCAGAATCATATAGCGAATTCATGGTCTACGGATGTCGGACGATGTTCCTTCTACCCAGTATGTGCATGTTATTTCTTTACATCCTACAGTCACTTTTACGTCATAAGAAGTCATAGTGCTAGGAAGTTGTAGTCAGACGTAAATTTCATTACCTGAAGTTATTTGAAACATTTGACATAAAGTTCGAACGCTAGCGGAAATTTGATTTATTTTATAGTTTCCAATTTCTTGTACCGTCAAAATTAATTAATGGGCCAAAATTCTAGGAACCATTTCAGGGTTCAAAATATTTACCTATAAGATGTCCAACGGATTTAATATCAGTAAATACGTAGATTTGAGTTCAGATATGAGATAAAACAGTCAAGATCGCAGATATAAGTAAAACAAACATGTTTAATATGTCGATTGGTCAGCAGGATGAATTCTATAACATTTCAAACATAATGTGGGTTTTCTGCTATAGAAATATACTTAGCTTGATAACTATGTTTGTTAACTCATTGTAGTTTACTAATCACATAACTAATGAGGTTTAAATTATTTTTTTTTTTTTTAACTAATTTTTACTTACAAAAATTTCTAAGTTTTTACTTTAAGGCTATCAATCACGGTCTGATCCCAATTAAGGCGGGTCTATCTTCACGACTATGAACTTTGTAGAAACGTGCTGCCAGGCGTGGATTTGTTTTGTGTACGCAATAATGGACGGATCACATACATGGTTTATTTTTATTTTGTTTATTAAATAAAGAAGGCGTGGCTGCAAGCCACTTTACCTATTCGATTTGGTGGTCTCGGCGTTCGTAAAATTACCAGTATAAGCTTACCGGCGTTCTTGTCCTCGGTCCACAGCACTGAGAAGTTGACTAGCATCATTTTAGCCTCCTCTCTGGTCCACTTTAAGGTGCCGTGTTTGTCCGATGCGGTGAACGCTTGGAAAGTGGCTTGCCCGGATACAGATTTGCCCGTGAACCCATGTTCCCAGAGACAGTGGGACGAGCCGCTCTGCAGTTTGATACGGAATAACCTTATTAATACGTCTATCGAACCTGCTGAGCGTGCTCGCCTGCTGGCTGTGGGTGAGTGGGAGTCGGGCCTTTGGCTTCAGGCTTTACCGTCACCCAACATTGGCACCATGCTGGGTGACACTACCTTCCGGCTCGCTACATGCCTGCGTCTGGGCGCTCCTTGCGGAGCTCCGCATCGCTGTCAATGCGGTGAAGCAGTCGACTGCTTCGGACACCACGGCCTGTCTTGCAGCAGAAGTGCAGGTCGCATAGCACGTCACGCTAGCATTAATGACATCATTCGTCGTGCTCTTGTCACCGCCGGGGTGCCCGCTATATTAGAACCTAATGGCTTGGCACGCGACGATGGGAAGAGACCAGACGGTGTAACCATAATGCCTTGGAAGTTGGGTAGGCCTTTGGTGTGGGATGCAACATGTGTCGATACCCTTGCGCCATCCCATCTTCCTAGTACGACGGGTTGTGCTGGTGCGGCTGCTGCAGGTGCTGAAAACCTCAAACGGCGAAAATATAACAACCTTATCGGAAGTTATATATTTGAACCGTTTGGGGTTGAAACACTCGGGCCGTGGGGTCCGAATGCCCATATAGTTTTCCGTGACATCGCCAAGCGGTTGATCGACTCTTCGCGTGACCAGAAGGCTGGCCTTTATTTAGGTCAGAGAATCAGCATTGCCATTCAACGTGGCAATGCGGCCAGTCTTTTGGGCACGTTTCCCGTTGAGAGCGATGCGGATGAATTTTTTGATGCCTTATAATTTTCTTTTCTTTTAGTTTTTATTAAGTATGTTATAAATGTATTATTAGTTAGATAAAAATAATAAAAACATCATGTATAATGAGATAAAGGATTAATAATTTAAATAAATACCTCGTTGCCTAGTGGTCTAGTGGTAGTGGTAGTCTGCCTCGTTGGTCTAGTGGTCGCAAGCGCCACTACTGAGCTTGAGGTCTCGGGTTCGATCCCCGGGTCGGGCAAAGTGTTATTGAGTTTTTCAATCTGGAATTTCTCAGTAGCAGCCCGGAGTCTGGATTTGTGCCCGATTAATGGCAATAGGCTCGCCCCCTATTACATGGGACTTAAACATAACTGGCGAAATGTGGATGTACTACCAGGTACATCTCTGCCTAGCCCTTCGGGGATTACAGGCGTGACGTTATGTATGTGTAAATAAATAATAAATAAATATTCCACAACTTTTCACACAACATCATTTAGTCCCAAGTTAAGCTTGAGAGCTTGTGTTATGGGTACTAAACAGCTGACAAACATACTTATATATTTCTAAATACATACATGTTATAGATAAATTACACCCAGACACAGAACAAATGATCGTGCTCATCACACAAACATTTGTCCTGGGTGGGAATCGAACCCACGACCTCCGGCATAGCAGTCAGGGTCACTAACTACTAGACCAACAGGCCAGTATTAAATTAGGGACAAACAATTACATTTTAAAACAGTTACATATTAAGAGCAATACAATAAAACTTAAAAAAAAAAAAAACTTGTAACCACGCACCATTGTCCACATAATTATAAAAAAAATAGGTAGAAGTGAAAGACAAGACGAATATGTGTAGTAACCTCACCACACACACGCGTGACGTACGTAGCGTGTGTGTGCGTGTGTGTGTGTGTGTGTGTGTGTATGTGTGTGGTTTGACTGTGTTAGTGTTAAGATTAGTGAAAATATAAATCTAGAGGATTCTTCACATAAGCTGATCATGAACCCTCTTAAAAATAAACTTGAAGTTTTTTTAAGAATTAGCGCTCTACTCGCACTGACGCAGAGTTGGAGTGAAGCGACGCGTCAAGTCATATATTTCAATGTAAATTGATATACTCGTAGCGTCGAACGTGACGTACGAATCGAAGGGAGTATTTCCGTTTGAGCACCTATTTATTGAGCACCTATGCATTAACCTATGGGAAATGGGAATACCTTTGGTACTAAATGCATAGGTGCTCAAACGGGAATACTCCAATCGAAGTCTATCAACCTGCGTTGCCGCGTGTTTTCATATTTACTTATTAAAACACAAAATACTTAATACTTTACATTATAGAAATACAGATGAATTTATTGTAAAGTTTAAAACATTACGAGTTGCTTTGCTTCGGCTCTGCGTCAGTGAGAGTTGAGCCTTAATACTCGATAAACGTACGGTATATCTGTCATACTGTTAGTACAGTAACATTACTCCAGGGTAATTAAGAAGGCGGAAAGAGTCGAAAGGCAAAGAGAGGCCTCCTGTTTCATTGTTAAACTATGAAGATACTGCCGCGTACTGGGAATAAAAAGGTGAAACTCCAAATAAATTTCACCGTTTTTTGTCACCGAAATCCAAATATCGGAAGCCGCACTATAAGGTGCACATATTTACAACACACAGATCTTCATTGCCTTATATCTAAAAACAAACACCCGGCTTACCGTCTACCCACGAGGTTACTGAGCTGACGTCTACATTAATTCTAGATAACACGGAGTAAGTTGTGGTTAGTCAGTAATAATTTTCCGCCTTGCCTCGGGTAGAAAAATCTCTAGGGTGTGTCACGCTGAACTGGTTTACGCTACTGTAATCAAGAAGCAAGTTGCAAAAGACTTGATTTGGATAAACTTTGTCGGTGGTAAAGTAATTTAAGTACTTGAGACCGTCGGGAGCTCAGTGTGGCCATATTAAATGAGTTCTAATTTCATTTGTCTACCGTCTCGTTAGTAATGTGGAAATAGTTGATCTTAATGTTGGGTAATTTTGTGCTATAAGGATTATTTACAAGATTATTCTCGTGGTCGTCCATTATAATGATTGTAATTGACTAAAATATGTATATAAAATTATTGAATAAAAGATAAAGAAAGAAAAAGTATTTATTTCGGACAAAGACAAAGTAAAAGAATAATGTTAAGGGAATTTGAAAAAAAAGAGCTCAGATATTTTGTTTTGATTTGATCTAGTGGTGGTAAGCACTACGTACAGACGCCAGCACATCAAGTTACCCCAAACTGTCAATAAATTTTCCCAATTAAACATGAACCTTATTTTTTTTGCAATAAAGTTGAATACTTATCAACGAAATTAGACACATTGGTGTAGGCTGATGTGCTAGCGTCTGTACAATTGAGCTATTTTTTACAATCTATTTCAACATGTTAAATCCTTGCTACAGACATATTTGTGTCTAAGTAATAACGGGCAGGGGTGTCGATGGAAGGTGAGGAGGAAACGCCGTCAGCGAAGCTGTAGGAACCGCTCTGGTAAGGCTCTTGAGGAGCCTAACGCATGACTGCGCACTGCGTAGCTGAACACCCAGGTGTATATCTCTCGTCTAGGTATATTACACCACTAAGGCTTAGGGCATCGAGAAGTTCGTGCGCCAAAGATTGAAGTACACGCCAAGAGTAGGTACAGCTATTAGAGTCGCAACGTCAATTTCAAGGCGTTTGTGGTGCGCATCACAACGTTTATTCTCCATTAAGGTATTGGAAGAAAGTTTTTGGCCGCAGGATGTGGTGTTCCGTCGCTTCAGCGGACAAATTCTACTAGAACGGACGAAACATCGCGCAAGTGAAGTAAACTGTTACTAACATATTTTTTTAAGTTGCTTATACTAACAAAAGACTTATTAAGTAGTATGTAATAAGAGGGTTAAGGTATTTATTTATCATAATTATGGGCCTTTGTTCATGAAAAGACGTGATGGCTCAGAGGTTAAGGCGCCTCCCTCTCATGCCTAAGGTTATCAATTCCGGGCAAGTGTACCAATGTGAATTTTTCAATTCACATTTCACGATTGACATCGGTGAAGGAAAAACATCGTGAGGAAACCTGGACTTATAGTTAACATAAGTTTGAAATCGCCAATCCGCCTTGAGCAAACGTGGTGATCCATGCTCGAGCCTTCTCTGTATGAGAAGAGGCCTTTGCCCTGCAGTGGGACAGTAACAGGCTGGTATTATTATTTTGTCTTTGTTACCTGAAAAAAATGGTGTATTATTATTATTAAGCTACGCTTGACGAGGTCGATCCGTGGATGAGTGAGCATTAATTACATATTAAGATTCATCTGTGCCTCCGAGATCAAGTTACGCCGTTGGTTTCAGCTGTCATTCGTCTTTGACTAGTTTTAAAACCAAGAGGTACCCTGTTACCCAGTAAATGGGTTGTGGAGATCAGACAGGCAGTCACTTCATTAAAAACTATGGTTAGGAAACGGCTTGGCAGATAATGATGTTACAGATATATTTCTTTGAAACATAATATGTAACTGTGAATGACAGATTGAGGAATGATGTGATAAAGGAACGTTGTAGTTTACAAGAAGATGTAGTTACAAAAATTACAAAGAATATGCTTAGATGGTTTGGTCACGTTCAAGGATGAATGAAAAGCGATAACGAAAGGTATTAACAAGGCGGGAACGCTGTAAGTAACGCATGTAAGTGGGAACGCTGGGAGGGGACGCCACAGAAGGACATACATAGACCTTATTTATTGGTGAGATGCTTCAGAAAGGTCAGGTGCGTAGTACTCGCAACCGGCATGTGTGTATGACAACATGAATTAATGTTAACGAAGCAAAAGAAGTATGTAAGAATCGTGGCATATGGCGCTCTGTAGTTTCTGCCTACATAAACTCACGCCTTTTTCCTATGGGGGTCCATGAGAAAAGGGCGTGAGTTTATGTATGTTTGTATGTATAATTATTTATGTGCAAGCGAGATTCACTGTGAGGTGTATCTTATTGTGTTATATGTATTGTAAACAACTAAACTTAACTGTTTTCGGCCAGCAACAAAACATTCAGTTTCAATCAATTTTATTTTCTTTAGCAGTCCATAGCAACAAAATTAATTATAAATTTTGTATCAAATTAATAACATATTGTGGTTCAATGTGTAGTCAGCTGGAAATTTAATTAAGTGGTGGAAACGTGTAATTATACAATTTGACAAAACGTTAATTTCCACGAAAATTTAGTCGTCAGTCAAAATGTATGTAAGAAAACCTCAACCTATTTTAGAATTTCATTTAGGTATTTTCTTTTCAGTCTGCAAACGAGATTTAGTTTAAGTTAATCCTTTTGCTTTAACAAACGGATTGAACAAACAAATTCTCAGAAAAATCCAGTCAGTTTTATTTAATTATGTACTGAGAATCTCTCAACCGAACCGTTTGATAGAAACAACAAGCCACATAAATAAAGAAGTTTTATTTAGGTCCAGCTTTACAACACTCGTGGGTTATTTAAAATATATCCATATATTAATCATGCTATGGTTTTCTTTTCGCTTTGGTGATGATGAAGATTTGGTGACAAAAAATGAAAAGAGTATGCTAAGGTCTTATACATGAATACTTTACTGAAATTACGATATAGTCTACAGACTGATAAGTAATTTTACTTTAACCTAAATTATTACAAAAATATAACTAAGAAATTGTCCACTGAAGTAATCTTATACTTAGTCTGTTTATAGGAAGCACTTCGTTCATGTGCCTAATGTTTGTAGCATTGTTGCACGTAACACTGACACTACACTACATTTCACTATCACTTAATAATACACTAACTCGAACGGTTTCATCCTTTTGAGTCTTCTCACTAGACCCGTATTGTCGAGGAGCTGGATTGCATCAACGATAATGTGAGTGAATAAATAAATCAAATCAAGGTGGTGTTGGTGGTGTATTGTTTGCCTAGAAATAGTTACAGAACTCATGGAATCAGTATAAAGGGTGACTGGTAATTAGTGACCGATACTTAAACACGTGATTGTTATCATGAATACAAATAACTTTCCCAAAGAAACTTTTTTTATACTCATTAACTTTCAATTAATTCCATTACGTCAGTACTGCACAGCGTGTGACGCTACTTCTAGTAGATTTTGCCCTTCCCGAGGTCAGACTATCAGCTGATAGATCGTAACGATTCGTGCTTATTGTGATAGATCAAAGGCGCGCGTGCGGGAATTTCACACAGCGTTTTCGTTATTTTATTGTGTTCTATGTTATTGTGTATCAAAAAGGTTTCTTTGGGAAAGTTTATTGAAAGCATGAACACAATCACGTGTTTAAGTATCGGTCACTAATTACCAGTCACCATATGCGACAATACCCCTTCCGTTTTTGAAAATGCCGTTCAACATTTTTACGCTTTTTTTAACTGTCACTTGTATCACTTTGTGTGCTCTCTTTTGGAATAAATAGCGGTAAGTTTCCTGTCTCACAAGATGTCTCCTCGCTATTCCCGTGAGAGTCCACTAAGATATTAGGTATATGCTTATGTGAAATGAGTACAACTTACAGAAGTACAAAATAAATACTTAACCACGTGTAGGTACGGGTTACATTAATTTGCAAATTGCTATGGTGAACCATCTTTAAAGATATGATAAACTATTATGTTGGGTATGTCAGCTGAAGCGACTGAATAGAAGTTATGTCTAAAAAATAATAGCAATTTACTTATTTTAAAAGAAACAAATAAAAAATATTTGTTTATACAGGCGTAAGTGTCACACGTAGGTACATAATTTCCATCCTATCAAATCTAATAAAAAAATGTTTATTTGATAAAATAATAATAATAATAACCTGGCCTAAACAATGAAGGTAGCCTCATTGTGAGGCTATTTCGAATCTATGCGTTTTATTACGTGAAAAATCAAGAGGCTATTAGTAAGATGATAAAATTATTGTATTATAGTGTATTATTATTATATGTTCTGAACTATAACACCTATTTTCTCACCTTTTAAAACAGCTGATCATTTTAAAGCGCTTAGTGGCTAACATTCAGACAAACAAAAAACAAAAACAATTTTATTTGTTCTAAAGTCTAAAGGTTCTACGACAACAAACGCTGAACTCATTGAAAGCTTTTACTATGAAAATATTCAAAGCCATGCGTAGGTAGGTAGAATATCAGAAAAATAAACTAGGTTCGTGTCGACCCACTGAGCTTGAAACTGCATGAAAACTATTTCCACTATGCTTTATAACAAAGTTTGGCACCTCTTTCTATTTTTTGTAACATTGCTCTTCGTAACTTTTTTAAAGTTGTTTTTTTTGCTCTTCAAACTCATCACCATCTCGCCTTGTCTTTCATGAACTGTGGTTGGAGTTCTAGTTTTGAACAGACTTTAAAAAGTAGGTTATAATAAGAGGTTATGATTATTACCGAAGCATTCAACTTTATTTTTAACGGTAAAGTTCTAAAGTGACTTTGAACGGTTTTATTGAAATAAATGATTTGACTTCAACAGTCTTTGTCATTTATTTCAGATAAAAAAGATTCCATAACATGCATGCATACATAAAGTCACGCCTTTTGCCCATGGGGGTAGGCAGAAACTACAGAGCGCTATCTGCTACGATTCTTACATACTTCTTTTGCTCCGTTTACATTATACACCGGTTCGAGTCAAGCACCAAGAATCTGTAAATTGTTAGTGAAGACAAAACTATGTTAGTAAAACTTATTACAAAATAACAGCAGCAGATAGCAGATAGCAGTGATAGCCTAGTGGTGTGACCGGTGGATTGCCAATTCATAGGTCTCGAGTTCGAACCCAAGGCACGCACCACTGACTTCGGATTCATGTGCGGATTGCGAATTAACACTTGCTTCAAAAACGGTGAAGGAAAACATCGTGAGGAAACCGGCAGGCCTGAGAGATATATGTCTCGACGGCATGTGATGCCAAGTCAGAGGCCCACGGGCGGCATTAAAACTCTGAAACCAGGTTAGTTACTAACCACACGATAAGAAGGAGATTACAAAATAAAAGTAGATGTTACAACCTGTTCCAGTACCGCACAAGAAGGCAACTAACTCCTCGACCAAACAGACATGTCAAAAATACTAGATTTCCGCGCCAAAAAAAATATTCTTGAAATTTCACACGCTGGAAGTCTCGGTCATAGCTGGTCCTTAACATAATTCGTAAAGCATATCATTTACTAAAATCAAAATAAAAGATTTTTTATAAAACATAACAACAAACATAAATACTCTAATATTCTATGTAAAACACTTTATGTAAGTAAGCCGTAACATTACTCAAATACACATACAATTTTTTGTTATGTCTTGATACATAAACTCTTGGGAAATTACACTTAAGTACGTGGTGTGGTTCTAGAAAGTATTATTACAAGAAATTGTATGTAAGAGGAAAGGCTAATACGTACGTTACTAATTGGAAAAGGAAATTAAAGAGACGTTTACTTTCTCCACGAAATCAAACCAAATGATAGAACAGACTATTAATGACAACGACTGCTATGCTAATACTAGTGGAACCGACAGACGTTACGTCGATGAAAAACCCTAGAATCCACTCAAATATACACGTTTACAAAATTTCATCTAAATAGGTTCACCCGTTTAGAAGGAGTTACGTGACAAACACACCTAGGTACAGAATAATAATAAATAATAAATGATTTATTTGTATCTTTAATGACTAAACAGAGACATTTTATGCGTTTGTTAGTTGTGTGTTGTGTTTTAGCTTATGGCTAAATAATATACCAATCAAAGATTAAACATGATGAAATGATGACGAAAGAAATTATCCGAAATAAATTTACCTTTCCGCAGTAAGGGACCCTTTAAATCGAAAACAAAAAACATTTCGAAAATTATTCCACGAAAATAAAAATAATTAAAAAAAATCCTAATTACAAAAGAGAAATTAAAATTCGAGGGTTGCAAAAAAGAAACAAGTATTCTAATTAGCCACCCGATTATGATTCAGTCAAAAAAAAGGTTAGCTCTTTTATTATTTCTCCGATATTAAATAAATAATAAAACGGCCAAATATTGTTTTACTAAAACAAAGTCTTACTTTTTGATACCGCGATTAAATTGGGTTACCTAAACCTTATTTTACTTTAAATGCCTTTAAAGTTTACTATTTAAAGTAATATTATAAAGAAATAAAAGTTTGTTTGTTCTTCTTTTTTGTTTGAGTTATAGTGACTGACCAGACTGTCGATTTAGTAAAAGTTACCCTTGAAACTTAACTTGTTGAAAAGTTTTGTCTCTGCATCAAAAGGAAGACTGGTAGAAAATGCCTATGGAATTAAGTTCGACTTAGTACAGTTTCTTATACTCGTACTAGCGCATACAGTATAATAAATAAAAAAAAATTAAGTGAAGTGAACTATCAATCCCCTAGCGTTAGTATGAAATGACAGCACCGTTTCTATCAAAAAAATGACTGGTAGAAAAGGTCTATGGTATTAAGTTCGCCTTTGTACAGTTTCTTATACTCGTACTAGTGGGTAAAGTTTAACAAATAAACAAAACTTAAGTGAAGTGAACTGTCAATCCCTAGCGTTAGTATGAAATGACAGCACCGTTTTTACCAAAAGGTAGACTGGTAGAAAATGCTTATGTTACTAAGTTGGCCTTTGTACAGTTTCTTATACTCGTACTAGCGCATACAGTTCAATAAATAAACAAAACTTATGTGAAGTGAACTGTCAATCCCTAGCGTTAGTATGAACCCAATTGACCATGGTCCATATTTGAAACCATGTGGTCCATATTATATTCACATTTTGCGAATTCATTAATATGGCATATTTTACAAAATGTTGATTATTTCTTAGATGTTGATGTTTGGTAAGAATTTAATGAATTGTATTTAACACTAAATAGTTATTGAACCATTTAAAATAAATAAGGCTGATCACACTTTGAAATTCAGAGTTTTATTTAAGGATATCCTTATGGTGGTCCATATTTGGCGCACTTACTCTACCTGTGCTCACATGGACTGAGATTAATTATTTCGTTTCATTGACTAAGCCCTAGTTAGTAATAAGCTTAAAATTAAATAACTGTTTAAAAGAGAAAGGTCAATTGCATATTAATAAAAAAAATCTAAAGCAAGAAAATTACCAATGCTATTTATTACTACCGAGCAAAAAGCCGAACGAACCAAAAAAAAAAACTTTTGTAATGACTTCCAAATGAATATTCATAAATGGCGAGCTCTTACACTACGCTTTTCATAACATTTGCATAATACCAAGGAGTTTATATTTTTATTTTTAAGTTTGCTTCGTTTTGATTATCCACCTCTTTTTTTAATCTACGCCCGTAATTGAATGGGTTAAAGCTTTATGACGTACCTATTTAATTTGTTATGGTTTTAATTTTATTCTGTTTCACATTATAAACGGCTGGAATTATTCAAGAAGGAAATCTCTAAAAGGCTAGCAGCTGGTTGGGCGGTAAGAGGCTTTATTTTTGAACATTAGAGATTCGTCGAAGAGCTTGTGGCTAAACTATAGTAGCCGCATGGGTCGATGACGAGGTCGGTCCGAGGATGCGTGACCATTTAATATACAGGTTGTCTCATTCAAATCGGTCAGTATGGGAGAGTCTGAAACTATAAGACATACGAAGATCTGTTCTGAGGAACAATGTCATCGATTTTAATAACAAGAAAAACTGCATTCATACATTTTAAAAAACATCTGTAATTGTAGTAATATTGTAAACGTGGTCACTTCGAGCACCTACTAAAATAAATTGAAGTATGTGGAAACAATGCATTTTATTCATTTTAGACATCATGTTTCATACAGACATTTACTGCTTAAGACCTCCACAATCGATATCTAGGTAAATAGAAATAGTGTATGTTTTTTTTTGAAAATAACCGGGCTCGATTCCCAAACGGAGTATAGATGTTTTTTTTTTTAATGTATGAATGCAGTTTTTCTTGTTATTAAAATCGATGACATGGTTCCTCAGAACAGATTTTAGTATGTCTTATAGTTCCAGACTTTCCCATACTGACCGATTTAAATGAGACACCCTGTATACCTAGACTCCTCCGTGCTTCGGAAAGCACGTTAAGGTGTTGGTCCCGGCTGCCATTTGTAGATCTTTGACAGTCGTTACTTGTAGTCAGAAGCCCAAAAGTCTGACAACCAGTTTAACCAAGGGGTATCGTGTTACCCAGTTACTGGGCTGTGGAGGTCTCACAGGCAGACGCTCCATGTAAAACACTGGCATGCAGCTGCGTCCGGTTAAACTGGAAGCCGACCCCAGCATAGTTGGGAAAAGGCTTGTACACAGCTTGCGCATATTGAGGCACTTGCGCAGGTTATATGAATCGTAAACTTTACCGTTTAAAACATGTGCGAGTCTAGCGACTCGAGCATGTAACAAAGCGAGCCACCCGCGCAACTAGCCCGCGTACTCAGTGGCGCGCGCAGGTCAATTGCGCATGTAGCTCTTGACCACGAGCAAATAACATGTGCGTACTGCTTGCGCAAGTAGCCCAGGTCTTTTATTTGCTCCAGTTATTTGCATTATGTATAAGTACAAACGAGTAACTTGAACAAGTAGCTTGCACATATTACTCACGCGTGTAATCTGCATCTTTACTTGCTCCAGCTACATACACCGCGCAGAAGCACCCTTGAAAACCAAGTTGATACCGAGTAGTGAACTGTTACTTCATCGCAGAATCACAGTGGTAAAGAGAATTAATATGTTGATAGTGACGTCTTCGATGAAGACCGAAATTAGAGGGGGAAGAAAAGATAGACAGAATTTAAAAAAAAAGTAGAAACTCCTTCGCCTTGCAGTTGGAAAATCCAAACAACTCATAAGAAATCATTAATTGATTACTTATTAATTTTCTGGACTTTCTCAAAATACGGCGTCTAATACGTAAAAAATGTATACGTCAGCGAACATAATAATATAAAAAAGGAACAATTGTGTGAAACTCCTGTGTTTGTCTGAATTATGGAGACTTTCTCAGAAATCATTAGCAAAGAAGTTTTAAGTCAGTATTTACTCTAGAATGGCGTGGCGTGGGACTGACTGACTGTTCTGAGTACAAATCTGATTTCCGAAATCTTTTAATCTTTAATCTTCTAACTAAATAAGGTTAAATGTTAAAACGAATAAAATCCCAAAAGAACGAGATTAGTTTATTTTTATTTTTTATTATTTTCTGTACAATTCGCGCGCAACTTAATGTTTGTATAGGTATAATAATATAATCGTGCGGGGTGTGAGGGGCAAGACGCGGGAAAGCCGCTCCCGAACTGCGAACAAAACGATGTTCGTAGTTCGGGAGGTATTATTCAAGGCTAACGCGTGTCAGTAGACGTTGTCGGCATTTCTCCAGAGATCAAAGGCATCGTCTTACTGTATTAATATTCATACTGTGCTACTAGTAAAGAGCAAACCCACATAGCTAGTAAGTTAAAAAAAATATAAGACAGTCCCCCAAAATGTCTCTTTGCCACTTTCTAGTAATAGTGGTTATTTCTAACAAAAAGCTGGGAAGAAGGTAAAAGCTGATAATACCTACTATCCTTTTATACCTATCTTGCAAGTAATAATGCACAATTGACCGTGTGCAATCCATAATATAATACCAGCTTGCAATCATGGCAATTACAGAGACATATTGCCCCTTTGACAAAGTTAATGACCCAACAGCTAACTAAGCAATATTGATATACTCTATGGTTTATGATCTAAACTACTAATATGATGGTATAGGTAACTAATTTAACAGTTCATATGTCACAATATGTTTGGGTAGTTGCATAAACTGACATATTGTTTTTAGGGTTCTGTACCTGATAAGGTAAAAACGGAAGCCTTAAACAATTGTACGGCCGTCCGTCCGTCGTGCCTGACTGTCAAGAATCTTTGTCTCGGCAATACTTGGAGTTATGGAGTTAAAGTTAAAACCATAATACTCTACAGGCCCTAGAAGCTGTGTAAAAATAAACTTCTAAATTAACGTAAAAAAAAATTGACCGTTTAATTAAACAAAAATAACTAAAAAAAACGTATATTTCCACACTCAAGGGAATCAAAATGAATCCTTAACTTTTTACTAACCATGAACTATGAGATTTGGCAAGTAATAATTATTGCCTTTTGTAATGTTTCTTCGTTTCTTTCTTGAAATGTAATGATATTTATTTTTGTAAGTAGATCTTCCCAGACACTTTTACATGTCACTTTTTTTTAAACTTAATGACACTAAATGGCATTTCCAAAGTGACTGATCCCTGAGAAGAAATGCCGGAAGAAACTCAGGGGTCATGGTCTCCTTTAAAGTCCAGACATAGGATTGTATTCATGTATTATGCGAGTCTCACAATGCAGGGCAAAGTCTGGAAAGGCCTTTTGAAGAAATAATCAATTCAGCTTTGAGTTGACCTGTCCCGACAGACGGCATGCATGCTTCAGTCATCGTGTAGCTCAAACTATTTCATGGAGCTCGACGACCCACCACACGACGCTATCTGCCGGTCATTTGCGTAGGCCATGTAAAAGCACTCAAAACCGCCGCTTGAACCATAAGTACCTACAGGAAAAATTAAATTAAAAATTTAATAAACCCCCACCGCAACAAAGTGAATCATTTAAAAAGTTAAAAATAACACTTTAGCCATGAAATTTTACGTAACGTCGGGGTACCGTTTAAATAAGTACCTACATACCTACAAGTACTAGGAACATTCCTTACTTAAGCGGTACCCCGACGTTACGTAAAATTTCATGGCTAAAGTGTTATTTTTAACTTTTTAAATGTTTCACTTTTTTGCGGTGGGGGCTTTTTAAATTTTTAATTTAATTTTTATTTTAAATTTTTAAAACGCATTAATTTTGTTTTAATGAGTTTACAGTTATGAGAATTTTTCAGTGCATTGTGTGTAAAGTCAAATGCTGGTTAAAACGAATCCAAACACGACATATCTGCTATTATTTTGTTAAGAGTCTACCTACTGGTGTGCTGGATAGTCTGGCTGCAGCATCAGCTCATCCTGTTGCCATCAGTGCATTGTGTGCGGAATCAAATGCTGGTTAAAATGAATCCAAACACGACATATCTGCTGTTATCTTCCTAAGAGTGTATTAGTCTGCTAGATATCCTGGCTACATCACACCAAATACACCATAATCTTGCTTATCAATATTACACACATGGGTGTGTGAAATTTTAATACACATATGTTTTTTAACCCCCGACGCAAAAAGAGGGGTGTTATAAGTTTCACCGCTATGTGTGTGTGTCTGTCTGTCTGTCTGTCTGTCTGTCTGTCTGTCTGTCTGTCTGTCTGTGGCACCGTAGCACCCAAACGGGTGAACCGATTTAGATGCGGTTTTTTTTATTTGAAAGCAGGGTTTCTTGCGATGGTTCTTAGGCATAATTCATCAAAATCGGTTCTGCCGGTTCAAGGTTATCAGCTCTTTTGTGTTAGCTACCGTTGCTATTTTAGACGTCTATGGGTATTAACTTTACTTAAAAACATATGGGTGTCTTAAAATTTCAAACACCCATGTGTGTAATATTAATAAGCAACATTATGGTGTGTTTGGTCTGATGCAGCCAGGATATCTAGCAGACTAACACACTCTTGGGAAAATAACAGCAGATATGTCGTGTTTGGATTCATTTTAACCAGCATTTGATTCTGCACACAATGCACTGATGGCAACAGGATGAGCTGATGCTGCAGCCAGGTTATCCAGCACACCAGTAGGTAAACTCTTGACAAAATAATAGCAGATATGTCGTGTTTGGATTAATTTTAACCAGCATTTGATTCTAAACACAATGCACTCATGGCAACAGGATGACCTGATGCTGCAGCCAGGCTATCCAGCACACCAGTAGGTAGAATCTTGACAAAATAATAGCAGATATGTCGTGTTTGGATTCATTTCAACCAGCATTTGATTCTAAATACAATGCACTGATGGCAACAGGATGAGCTGATGTTGCAGCCAGGCTATCCAGCACACCAGTAGGTAGACTCTTGACAAAATAATAGCAGACATGTCATGTTTGGGTTCGTTTTAACCAGCATTTGACTCTACATACAATGCACTGAAAAAATCTCATAACTGTATAATATATACAACAAAATTAATGCGTTTAAAAAATTTAAAATAAAAATTAAATTAAAAATTTAAAAAACCCCCACCGCAAAAAAGTAAAACATTTAAAAAGTTAAAAATAACACTTTAGCCATGAAATTTTACGTAACGTCGGGGTACCGTTAAAATAAGTACCTACCTCCCTACAAGTACTAGGAACATTCCTTACTTAAGCGGTACCCTGACGTGAAGTAAAACTTCATGGCTAAAGTGTTATTTTTAACTTTTTAAATGTTTTACTTTTTTGCGGTGGGGGTTTTTTAAATTTTTAAGTAAAGTTAATACCCATTGACGTCTAAAATAGCAACGGTAGCTAACACAAAAGAGCTGATAACCTTGAAATGGCTGAACCGATTTTGATGAATCATGTCTAAGAACCATCGCAAGAAACCTTGATTTCAAATAAAAAAAACCGCATCTAAATCGGTTCACTCGTTTGGGCGCTACGGTGCCACAGACAGACAGACAGACACACACACATAGCGGTGAAACTTATAACACCCCTCTTTTTGCGTCGGGGGTTTAAAAAAATAATTAGGTACAGACGCCAGCACATCAAGTTACCCCAATGTGGCAAATTTTCCCAATTGAATATGAACCTTATTCTGTTTAGCATAAAGTTGAAAAACAAATGGTCAAAGAAATTTGACACATTGGTGGTGTAACTTGATGTGCTGGCGTCGGTACATCTTTAGAAAAATTACTAATTTATAGGTTATTTTTTTTAAAGTGAAACGATCTTGTTATGTGGGGTATCATACGAAAGGGCTTGATAAGCCCAACTATTTTTTACGACGACGAGTTTTGTAACAAACACTTTTGAAACGCCTTAACCTCTGGGCCATCACATAATATAAAATAAATATGGATTAAAGTAATGAGACTAGAATTATTCATAGAAAAATAAATGGTAAATAGTATGTTAAAATTAAATTTTATTATTATTATTAAACATCAAACTGATAGTAACTTGATTAATAAGGGTATAAAGTACTAAGGCTGGTAACTAAAACGGTGAAACAATGTCTAACTTCATTTTATTACACGACGATTCCGTAACAGTAGAATAGGGTCAAACTTGTCGGATTAATCTTTTTATAGAATAGGTCGACTATTTTCATATTGAACTAAGTGAACATTAATTACTGTAATAATATATGCTTTGTGTCTGTTAATAAAGTTACTTACCTAGTTAACATACGGGATGCAAGCTTTTATCATAAAGGGCATTGCCAAGATTCGGCTCGAATCATGTAGTGTCCGACAAGCTTTCCATATTAATGATAATTCATAATATAAAATAGTAAGAATTATACACTATAAATAAAATCTGTGGAAGTACACCGTTTAAAAGTCATTTTTAAAAGTTATTTAATTTATCAACACGTTTCAAAACAACCATTTCAATTAGAAATGTTGCCAATACCAAAATAAAATAATATCGATTCGAAATTGCACTTGCAAATCGATTCCATTAATATCATTATGAAGCTACGTACATAAAAATGTATTACTTACATAAGTTATACCTCGTAATTCTTATATTGTTAAATATTGTTTACTTATATTTTTGAATATAAATATTAAGTAACATATTTATTATAATATTGTAATAATTCAATTCGATAATCAAAACAGTTAAGTATCGATTTTCAAAATAAATTGCTACCTTTACTGTCTGTATAGTACTGGCAACAATTGATCTTGTAGAACAGTTGTCATTGCTTACTGTAATAACGTCAAAAACTTCCCTCATCCCAGGAAGATTTGGTAATAATTGCTTGTGGTACTTACCAAATGAAACAAGCGCGGTCTTATTATGGTGAACATATTCAGTACAATGGTTCCTATACTATTGAAGTGTGTAGAGAGGCTCATCTTAGCAACCTACGGGATGAATTGTCGCTCTCCCAAAATCACTGGCTTCTTCGAGGGAAAATTCAAAGCTGACATATAAGTCGAAAAATATATTATGTTTATATCTTAATTAATAATACTGGAAGTGGAAGAGACGCAATTGTGCAATATTGTTGTAATGGCATAGTTGGGCGAAGAACCGTCGGTAGGTTGCTGTGCACATACAATGACAATGTTATGGTTCCTCGGTTGGGCAAGACATTATACAAATATAACCCCTCCAGTCCAGTTTTTAGACGATTTATTCATTAAATATGATGATGTGTTGTTTGATGAATAATAAATGGTCATAAAGAATACCTACATGTGTTTTTTATTCATTCTAAAATAATGTAGGTATGTATTATATTTATTTACTATAAACACAACAATTATGTGAATACAATGTGCCAAAAATCATTAATTTAATTAATCATTTAATACTTTATTTCATGGTTTCGTTACAATTGGAAGTATTATGTGGTCAACTTTAAAGAACTATAACTTTTTTTGGTGTACTTCTTTTAGAAAACTAATTATACTATCAAATTTTATTATTATTTTCCTTTTTTATGACATATAATTCGTCTTTGTCGGTTCTGGCCGAGACTTGTAGGAAACGTTGGCATTCTCTTTTACTTTCCTTTGCCTCCGCGCCAGGAAAAAGGTTCCCATGTAGATGTACATTTCATATAGTATTGCTTAACTCTCGGAAAATATAATATTCTGATTTATGACGTCATTATGTTGTTTCAACGTGGGTGCTATAATGTGCACATCTCCACTTTGCTAAATGAATGACGTTGTTTCACAAATAAGGCGTGGTTTGATCTGGGTTATAGGGTGTACGGCAACGACATGGGCCGAAGGCTGACACTGCCCTTTGTATTTCTTTATCTATAAACCCATTTATATATTCGTTTAACAACAGAACAGACAACAACAATAATATAATATGGCATTACCCTGTGTCAGGTATATGTGCCTGGCGCTGCGTTGATTTATTGTAGGATCATTTTAATTAATTAATCTATCAAATTATGCTGTTGACTTGAGGTTTAAGTTTTGCTAGGAACGACGATATGCACATCTTATGCACCTACAGTCCCAAACGCCTTTGCCAATCTACGTCGATAAAACAGGAAATTATAGAAACAATTTGTTAGTAAATAATAAATAAATAATCAAGAATAGTCATATACTATTAAAACAATTAAAAAATAAATACTCGAGATGGACTACTATCGCACCGGTTGTCATTTGAGAATACTTGGCAAACCATTAGTTACTCGCACATAGGGATCACGTAGGTACTCACATGGGGTATGTGAGACCCCAATTTATTAGGAAACAATAATGTTTAGGTTAGGTTCAATTTAATAATGATCAGTAACAATAGAAAAAGAAGTGTAAGTGACTCATTAGCTCAAGAGAGTAACAATGAGTCTCTCAGCTGCAGCTGCCAGTGTCTTCAAAATCAAGTACTTACTAAAATTTTGTTTAAAAAAAATATAAATATTAACCAATTTAAAATAAAAAATAACGATAAATCACTTGATAGCTTATTTCTGTTAGTGTAAGTGTAAGTGACAGTGAAATTGATGGCATCATCACATCTTTATCCTTTAGTTGATATAAGTTTAAGTTATGACTAATATAGTTTTAAGACCTTTTTTGCTAATCAATTATGGACATGTTTTAGTCTGAAAGAAATGAATTTAATATTATATAATATATGTATATTTTTACTATTATACCTAAACAACCGAGTATAGTATATAATATTGCTTACCTATGAAATTCAAATAAACTAACACCTACAATGTGTGTTTGTGTTTCAATTTATGTTTGACCTTTCAACAAAAGGGCGGGTGATCTATTTCAGTAAGAAATATTTTCACATTCGTAACACAAGTAAAAGCTCTTGAATTCTTCAGGCTTCTTCGAACCTACATAGTATCTATTATCTGTCTAGATTTTGTCTGATACCTAAAGTTAATAAAGACTAAGAGCATTATTGAATGGGCGACTTGTTCTCGTAATTGTGAAGTTGATTGGGATGTTATGGAATGGTCTGGAATAATACGTTTAATTAAACTCATCTAATGGATCCTATTTCATTTTCTAAGGTTTTTGTTTCGTTCATTTGTTACGTGTTAATGAGTTAAGTTATTAATAAAACAGTTTTGATACATTACAACTTTAGTAAGACTCATTCGTTTTGATTATTGGTTTTGTAGTTTTGTCCACTCCACGAACGACGTACTTTCCAACCTCTGTTGCGGCCGGTGCACACTGGACAATCCACTTTTGTCGAGCTAATCTTTTCACCAGCATGCGTAGCATGAACACATTGAACACCGAAGAAACGGCCTTTGTCTACAGATGAATCGGCAAAGTGACAGATTATATAGACAGGAACCTCAATCTGTCAAATTTCTTTCAATACACCTGCCTGCGTAGCATGAACACTTAATTTCTTTTCTTCCGAGACACGACATAGACCGTTTCTTCGGTGATCATGCTACGCGTGCAGGAGTCAGGCAAATTCAAGCTCTTATTTAAGTGGCTTTCTAATAACAAGAGTGTGTTCTGTCAAATTCTACTAGTGGTAAAGTTAAAACTCTTTTTTATAAAAAATGTAACACGTGTACATGTGTGTATGTGTGTGTAGGTATTTACAAGACAGATGTAAGTGGTAACGCCGGGAAGGGACGCCCTAGAAGGACATACATAGACCTTATTGGTGAGGTTCTTCACAAAGGTCAGGTGCTTAGTACTCGCAACCGGCGTGTGTGTATTTAACATGTATGAATATAAACGAAGCAAAAGAAGTATGTAAGAATCGTAGCATATTTATGGCGCTCTGTAGTTTCTGCCTACCCCCATGGGAAAAAGGCGTGAATTTATGTATGTATGTATGTAACACAAGTAATTTGCCCAGTATGTTGGGTGTGATTACAAACATTTAAACTCAAACAGCTAAACCTAGACGGCCTGGGGGATTCGGATAAATTATACGTAGTGCAGCTGCCAATCGCTCCTAAACTATTCCAACCGTGCCGCCTAAGTTCAACATATAATGTAATAATTACAAAAAAATACTAAACCATAAATAATATTTCTATTTCCAATCAAAAGTCATTCCTTTAGTCAATGACTTAGCTCAGCATTTTTTAACGTCAAAATTACATTAGACAGTCCCCCAAAAAGCCCGCCCATCGCCACTTCCCAGTGTTTTTACTGGGAAGCAGAAGTGGCGGAATAAACTCTCCAGAAATTTGTTATTCCTCGTGGACTCCCAAAGGGATCTGTCACACTCTTATTAATTAAAAACAACCCGGAGTTCCGTCTCACACCTGTGCCAAGGGGTCACGGAACAGACGATACTTCCGCAAACACTCGACTCATAGTTAACCCAGCACAAGGTCCTCACCCAAAATATGCTGCAAGCTACATCAAATCCAAACAAGCTAGAACTTTCCCTTTGATCATCGTTTATAGTAAACAAAGACGAGTATTTTACAACCACTAGGTACAGTCAGCCTCAAAAGTCGATGACCATAATCCATATTTTCAAAACTCATAAACATCTTAGTTTGCACAAATCGCTTAACAAGACTAGACCATGGATTGAATTGAACATCTTAAAATTTCAAAATTAGCTGAACAAAAATACACACATCAAAAGTGTCTAGGGATCAACATATATTTTTGCAATAACTTTTCTCCTGATTGATATTAATTAAAATTTTCTTTAAGGATTCATCAAATAAAGTGTTTTCGTTTGTCACAGTAACCATAAACCAAGTCACCTTTGCATTGATAAAGAAATTTGCCATTTTCCTAATAAAGGGATTTTTGACATTTGAACCACTAACATTAAAGTTCGAAAAAAAGACTGAAATAACAGTTTTCTTTAAAATTTTATTGGGTAACTTAAACAATTAATAATCCGTGTTTCTACCGCGAACACTAACAACACAAGAACATCGGTTTGGCATACTCAAAATGAGTTCATCCAAATCACGCTGTGGAATGGCCGCCCATGTTCGTTGCAACAACAAAAAAAGGTCTTCTTGCGACTGGATACCCTCCATATTCGGCAGAGCTCTTCTCTGTAGCATATCCCATGCATGCTCAATCGGGTTCAAGTCTGGCGACTGAGCAGGCCAGGGCAGAACATTGATGTTAGCTGCGGCGAGAGTCTGTCTTACAACTCGTGAGGCTTCATCACTCTTCAGGGAACTTAATTAGCGACCAAACAGTCAGAAACCGCTTGCATGAAGTGAACCTTCATTCCCGAAGACCGCTACGGGTACCACCTATAGCAATCCACAATCGTAGGATTCGATATCAATGGGCTCTTGAACACAGAAATTGGTCAGAAGAACAATGGCGTTTCGTGTGCTTTTCTGATGAGTCTCGTTTTGGTATGAGACCGGATACAAGACGTGTACGACACTGGAGAACCCCTGGACGCCAACAGCGATTAAAATCCTGCCAGGAAGTCTATCCTTATAGTGGTGGAACCATCATGGTATGGGCGGGTATTTGGATCGGCGGAAGAACTGAGTTGATTTGGATCAGAGGCAACCTCAACGCTCAAATTTATGCTGAGACGATTGTATCAGACGTCATCGTTCCTCTACAAGTGCAAATCGGTCCCTTATTTCAGTTAATGCATGATAATGCACGACCGCACACCGCAAGAGTTGTAAGACAGACTCTCGCCGCAGCTAACATCAATGTCCTGCCCTGGCCTGCTCAGTCGCCAGACTTGAACCCGATTGAGCATGCATGGGATATGCTACAGAGAAGAGCTCTGCCGAATATGGAGGGTATCCAGTCGCAAGAAGACCTTTTTTTTTTGTTGCAACGAACATGGGCGGCCATTCCACAGCGTGATTTGGATGAACTCATTTTGAGTACGCCAAACCGATGTTCTTGTGTTGTTAGTGTTCGCGGTAGAAACACGGATTATTAATTGTTTAAGTTACCCAATAAAATTTTAAAGAAAACTGTTATTTCAGTCTTTTTTTCGAACTTTAATGTTAGTGGTTCAAATGTCAAAAATCCCTTTATTAGGAAAATGGCAAATTTCTTTATTAATGCAAAGGTGACTTGGTTTATCGTTACTGTAACAAACGAAAACACTTTATTTGATGAATCCTTAAAGAAAATTTTAATTAATATCAATCAGGAGAAAAGTTATTGCAAAAATATATGTTGATCCCTAGACACTTTTGATGTGTGTACATTAATTAACTTGACGCAAAATTTTCAAAAGTAGCTCTAAAACATCTTATCACTTTGCTTTAAAAATCGTATCGTAGTCTTATGTTAAACAATAAAAAGTGACGTAAAATTGTTCAGCTAATTTTGACAATTTAGCGTTAAGTTAATTCATACTAAGTGTTGGTCAGCTAATTAAAATGTAAAGCTTATTGTGATGTGAATGAAGCTTTTAAGATGGTTATTTAATTTTGGCCCTAGTCTTGTGTAAGCTAAGGTGTTCATGAGTTTAGGAAATATGGATAATATGGTCATCAACTTTTGAGGCTGACTGTACAAGCCGAAGTATGCTCTACTTAAGGTTCGAAGCAACATCACTGGCCGATAGCTGTCGACGGAGGCTTAATTAAAAGTGCACTTTACAAGCTTTGAGAGAAGACTTATGCTGAGTACTCCAATTAACGATAGTAATCAGGTTCCAGTTGAACTAGCAATTTCAGAAGATGTTTGGTGTAGAAGTCAATGTACAGACGCCAGCACATCAAGTTACCCCAATGTGTCAAATTTTCCCAATTGAATATGAACCTTATTCTGTTTGACATAAAGTTGAAAAACGATCAAAGAAATTTGACACATAACTTACTTACAACTTATAACTTGATGTGCTGGTGTTTGTATTCATAAGGGCAGTTTTAAAGACGTTTCAACTGGGTGTTTCTTGTAAAGAAAATGGTAAGGAATGTGTTAATTTGGATATCTGAGAAATAAAACAAACATCACGCCTGTAGGGGAGGTAGGGGCTGCAAGTGCCGATTTTCCAATAACATCGAATTTCATTATGAAAATGATAGGATGAATTTTTGGTATGTGGCAATCAATATCAAAGAGTTGTCTATCGGTTTTTGTATTATTATAGTAATTTGGGCCAATATCTCAGTAGTTATTTTTTTACAGATTTTTTTTTGACAAATTTCGGAGAGGAACTTTCAGCCCCGCTTTGGGGTGAGTTGTTCCACCCGTGAGGCAAATTGTTCCCCTTAGATTATGTATATATAATTTGAGAATAAAATGGGTTTTTGTAAATTAAACAATCATTATATAGGTTTAAAATATGTTTCATATCATAATTTCTCTCAGATGCATATCTGAACTTTAAAAATAACAAAAAAACGCGGAAACCTCCAAATAACCGTTTCTTTTAAATTTTAAGTCATATTTGCCACTCATCAAGTCAGAAATCTTATAAGATACAAAACTAATTTAAAAAAAAATACTTAATTGGTAATATGCAGATATTTTTTTTATCATATTAACTAACAATTGAGATCTATCAACTTACAAATAGGTATAATCGACTTATGAAGATCAATCATCAGTCTTCTATTCTTATTGGTTTTTAATCAGTCATTGGTAATAATTATAATTAAAATGTAGTCCACTAGCGGTTTCTCCTGTTCCACAGTAAATACTGTCCTGCATTTATATCCTGGAAAGGATCTTTACCGGCTTTCAATTTATTAATAAATCGACGTAGCGTCATGTGTCAAATTTCCAGTTCTCTGGCAACTATTTTACTTTTTTCCCCACATGTCAACATTTGCAGCTTGACGCAGATATGTTTCGGAGGTTTTCCCTCTATCTGACTTCCGTTTGTAGGTACGCATCCTAAAAAAAATAAGTCTTAAAAATTATAGGTAACACTGAAGGTTCGTTAGGGTAAGTTGTTCCGCGGAACAAGCAGCCCAAAAATGAAATTTGGGGTTGGATGTTCCCTCCCGGAGGAGGGAACATCCAACCCCAAATTTCATTTTTTACAAATACTGCCAAACCACCAATTCAATAGAATAAATTCATAAAAACATTTGAATTACAAGACATCTTACTAATGTCACTACAAAATAGGAAAATTACATGTAAATCGAGCCATAATTGACAAAAATAGACCAAAAAGTTTAAACACCAAAATATTTACTCACATGGTGTTTTACGAGCACCGTGCACACCGCCACTCAGCCGCCGGCGCTGGAGTAACTAAGATAGCCGCCGGCGCAGCGCGTCACCTGATGCTCAAATGGCACACTTCACACATATTGCTATCTCTTTTCTTTAGAAAGTTATTACCATCGGAACAACTTACCCCGGGAACTTGCAGCCCCGTCCTCCCCTAATCCCCGAAAGGTTAGATAGGTGTACCTGGTAGTTATTTATTACGCCAGTTATTTTTAAATCCCATGTAATACACGTAATCGGACACAAAACCCCGAGCTACTACTAATGAATTACAGATGGAAAAACTTAATAACACTTAGCCCAACCCGGGGATCGAATCCAGGACCTCATGCTCAGTAGCAGCACTAGCGACCACTATACCAACGAAGCGAAATAGGGGAAGATTTTCATATGATTTGTTTGTGGCTCTACAATATTAGGACAGAGGCATTGACATTCTTCCTAGCGTGTCGATGGCAATCTTTATTGAGTTGACCTAAAACTTAGGAATTCTGTGGCTTTGGTGGTTTTGTCTTATTCATGATTGGCCACCGACTTCCAAATTTAGAGTTATTTTACACCGGTTAGTGTCTTTTTTAATTCGGTTTTATTGTTTTGCAAAAAAGTTTTTATTTTTCCATTTTTAGTTGTTCCCATACAAATATTTCCCATGAATTTATTTTATATTGCTAATTGTTAACAATACATATCATGGTAATAAGGTTATCCACTTATCCCTGATAAATGAAACTTAACATTTTTTTCAGTACAACAGCATACAAAATTTTAGTTTTTTTAGTATCAAGTAAAATATTTTCAACGCAAGTTGGCGTGATGGCTTCAAAGTAAATAAAAATAAAAGAATAAATATTACACAACTTTCACACAACGCCATGTAGTTCCAAGCTAATCCGCTTGTGGTAAGGGTACTAAACAGCTGATAAACATACTTTTACTTATATATTTATAAATACATACATATTATCGATAAAATGACACCCAGACACAGAACAAATGATCGTGCTCATCAGACAAACATTTGTCCTGGGTTGGAATCAAATCCACGACCTCCGGCATAGAAGTCTGGGCCACTAACTACTAGACCAACAGGCTAGTCAAAACATTGTGTCGGTAATTGACCGAAAATTTTAGGACTTTGCCACAGCCATTGGTATGACATTATGAAAAACTTATTCGTGAACATAACGTCTCCTACTCCCCGATAACATTTATTTGCAGAAGTCATAAACATGACCATAATGTATGGACAAGCAAGATGCAATGGAGACACGAGTTCAAAGGAACACGAGAATGGGAAGCCAAACACTGGACAAAAGGTTCGGAGCCCCTATCAGATAATTGGATGTTCCTATTGTCTTTTGCCGTTTTTGGGAATAAATCTGTGATATTGATGTTTATGTATGAGGGTATGGAAATAACAGAAGTTTTTAAACCTAAATAAAGCACTGACATAACGTTCTAAGAAGTGTACTTATAAGTGTACATTCAATGTTTATTGCCTTATGAAGAAATTCTGAAGTAATTACAACTGGTGAAATTTAAATGTTAAGCTCAGAAAATTGCCAAAAACATTATCTTTTAGAACTGAATATTCCTTTGCATAAGTGTCTACATAAACGAAACGATAATCGCTTCATCCGCAGAAGCGATTAAAAGGACATTTCTAACAAACAAAAACTCGTATAAAAATTCGCTTTCACACATGGCTGGCGGGAACATAGACATTTATTAAACTAATAAAAGGCCACATTAAACCGTGCTAATGGCCTGAACCGAGGCACGGAGAGGCACCGAGCTACCGACATAGGTACTGGAGAGGTGGGGTTGAGTTGCAGCAAATGACACTGTCCTGTGACCACTACGAAGATAACTCGAAAGTCAAAACTGGTGAGTGCGTAAACACTTCCAATTTAAAAGAACCGGCAAAGTGTGAATTGGACTCGCGCACTGAGGGTTTCGCAAAAAGAAATAAAAACATTTATTGACAATAGAATAAAACACACAAAGTAAAAACGTGATAAAAATAAAAGACACAAAAATTGTGCCCAAAGGTGATATGATATTTCTTTTTTTTAATACTATATAGTTATATATATATAGTCTATATAGTTTATCCTCTAAAAAACAGTTTTAGCTTCTCCTAATGAATCCTTTTCATATTACTTGTTGTTAAATGTTCCTGGTCAATGGAATGGAAGGATTTTCAATTCTTGATAGTGTTAAAATTGACTACGTTTTTATGTGGCATAAACGACTGTATGTTATGTAGTTTTTGCGTTTAAATAAAAAAACTAGGTTTAAAGTCAACTCGATTACTGTACGCGTTTCCGAGATGTCTTGACAGACAGATTGAAGTCCGGACGGACAATAAAGTGATCCTATAAGGGTTCCATTTATTCCTTTTAAGGTACGGAACCCTAAATGTGACTTTCAGTGTTGTATTTTTTTCTCTTTTCCCAACTATGAAGTCTAATTGTATAAATCAGATATCTTATGAGCTGCTTTTAATACTTAATGGTTTGTTTTATAGTAAAAGTTACAACACAGTACTTTTACTCTCTGAAAGAGCTTTAGTGATTTGCCAATTATACTTCATACAAAATTTACTAGGTATTTTAGTTATTTATAGCTTTATTATATCTTTAGAAAAAGGCAGACTTCAGGTTGTCAGTATACAAAAATATCATAGAAAGTACAAATTGTATTTTTGTACAATAAAACGCTAGGATTGATTGAAACGTAAAATAGACTTCCAGCTGACCAGTCTATTTTTGTTTCAGTTGATCCAAACGTTGTCTGTAAGACAAACAAAAAAGACAACATCATGATGTTTCAATAACAGTGAAAATTCATATTTGTGGTTATTGTAAATGATAGATGATAAATGATAATAAATGATGTTTATTTTGCAAATAGGTTTTCACAAACACTTTTACACGTCATTTTTTAACTGATAGATGAAATCGGAGTTTCACTAACTGACTACTCTGAAAAGAAACACCGAAAGAAACTCAGAGGTCATAGTCTCTTTTAAAGTCCAGACATTACCTTGGTCAAATCATGTAAGAACCATGCAGATTAGTGTCTGAGATGGTCTTTTGAGGAAAGAACCACACAGATATGAGGGGACCAGATCAGTCAGTGCAAGCATTTGTCAGTAATCGTGAGCTCAACTCGGAACTTGAGGAGCTCCACGTGCTGACGAACAGTACCAAAGAAAGAACATTTGGGTTGGTCCCGTAAAGTACTCAAACTGTCAGACAAAAAGTTAGAAATACATAAGTCCTCTGTCATTCAAACTAGGATAATCCCGTATCTCAAAGAACAGACAGTACAATATCTCCATTAGCCCACCCACTTATTTTTCTGCTTAAAATATTGAGTATAAAAATATAGGCATTACCTAACCTCGCTGGCAACCTTACGAAGTAAAAACATCGACCACCTGTGCAAACAGCGGGCGATATAATGCTTTAGCTAAGCTTACAATGTTAGAGCATTATGTTACGCTTAAAATTCTCATGATTAATGGCCCAAGACCTAACTGAGGTATACAATTACGTTTCAGGCCGACTTGTAGCGTATTGTGTATTCTAGTACCGTCAGCCGGCTAGCGCTCTCTATAATTGAATACCAAAATTAGAATTCAAAGAAAGTTTTAGTTTTTAATGTCGTTAAGTCTTCAAAACTTACGTGAATTGGGTAATTTAATCCTTTTTTGTACTGTACAGACGCCAGCACATCAAGTTACCCCAATGTGTCAAATTTTCCCAATTGAATATGAACCTTATTCAGTTTAACATAAAGTTGAAAAACGATCAAAGAAATTTGACACATTGGGGTAACTTGATGTGCTGGCGTCTGTACATAAATATAGTATAATTTCTTTGCTAGACGCCACCCAATATCTTATCTGCGTATGTAAAAGATGCAAACGCACATAAAGTGGCAGGTGGTGGTTTTTGATAGTCTTTTTATTTAACTCCTAAAAATACTAGAAAGCGTATAGGTGCATTATGTATGTTATTCAGAAGCAAAATTAATAATAATAATAATAAATATTCCACAACTTTTTACACAACACCATTTAGTCCCAAGTTAAGCTTAAGAGCTTGTGTTATGGGTACTAAACAGCTGATAAACATACTTATATATTTCTAAATACATACATATTATAGATAAATTACACCCAGACACAGAACAAATGATTGTGCTCATCACACTAACATTTGTCCTGGGTGGGAATCGAACCCACGACCTCCGGCATAGCAGTCAGGGTCACTAACTACTAGACCAACAGGCCAGTCATCGGTCAGTCGTCAGTCAAAATTACAAAACTTTATTTTTTTTTTAAAGAAAGAACAAGTATTTATTTTTCCCAAAACACACACAAAAAATAAAAATTGAAGCAAACATAAGGTGGTACAATATTACCCTTTTTTTCGCCGTAGTCAAATAAACAGCGTTTTGATTACTTTCAAGGATTCTCATTCTCATGGTAGTGTCTGGTTCCTCTTTCGTGCAAGTATAACACGACTAAAGTACCTAATATTACGAAGACTGCGACTACACAATGGGACCGAGGACCCCTTTTGTGTCGGAGAAAGCCCCCAAATCGTTATTATTAATGGTTTATAAACATTTAAGTGCTTTCAATAATGTAAAGGAAAGGTATTCCCAATTATTATTAGATATAAAGTACACTGTACAATTTTAGAGTACCTAACGTTTTAGATCAGTGGGCCCATTTCTCTGTAGGAGGTATTCCTCAAAGCGCAACCAACTGGTGCGTTTTGAGGAATACCCGCAATAAGCGCAAGTAAGTTATTTTCCTCTTAACGCAACTATGATAAAAAAGAGAGGGGTATGACGGATCCCTTACCTAAAACTGTCCTTAATTTAAATCCATCAAAACAAACAACCAGGGAAGCAGAAACTAACTGGAACTAAGTAACTTTAGGTCAATAATATCTATCCATCTATTTTATAGTTTTTAATATGAAAGAGATAAAAAAGAACTACTCAACTGATTTCTAAATTCCTTTCCTTTTAGAAAGCTACACTATTGTTGAGTGCCATAATATTATAAAAACGAGGAAGTAACTATTTGAAAGGATCATTATGAAATTTAACAAGAAGATACAGATGAAAATGGCTCTATTTTGTTTAGAATTCACAAAAAAAAACAAATGAAGAAAATTCGTGTACTCAAAAAAAAAATCCAGCGTCGTCTTTGATGCAATGTCAGGCGATGATCTCTTTCCAATCCATTTTCAGGTGATAATTTGACAAGTGATGCTAAAACTAAGAAGGTAACATAATTGATTCTTTTGCCGGGGCAGCTTATAAAGGTAATTATATTGCGTTCCTGTTACACGAAAACAAAGTGTGTGTGAGAAGCGAATGTTTAATGACTAGCATTAAGTATAGAATGACAGCTTAAAGGTCATGGCACATTATTACCGTGTCAATTTTCTAACTGACCCTGAAATAAATAGTTACCCAGTCCTGTTATTAACACTAGAATATAAGCTGTGTGTATTACTAACAAATATGGATCACTGTTGTCCGAATTAAATGAATATTATTATTATTATTATTATAACGGCACCGCAACTGCACAGCAGCCGCATGGCGTCGCCTCGAATTTAGGCTACTAGCTGCCAGTGCGCTAACTACGCATCGTCGGTAAGGTGCCAGCTTGCAGTACGCACGGCGTTCGCGAGGTGCAAGCTCGCCACCCGCGAAGTGCAAGCTCGCAGCCCGCGCGCTGGCCGCAAGGTGCAAGCTAGCTGTCACGGCGAACACAATTGTTATATGGCATTTATGATTCCCTCCTAGGACTTGCACGTTTTCATAATGTCTCTCTTTTGCTGGCGACTTGGAGTCGGCGTGCTGTAAGCGTGCGGTCGACGCGCTGTAAGCACATAGTCCGCACGATGGCTCCACGAGAGCTGCGAGACGAGTTGTATGGTATAGTGTCAAGCGCGCTGACTGCTCGCCGTTGGCTTTTTAATATTGACGTTGTGAAATATATGCAAGCACATACACACGATTTAATTGTCTAAATTGAATGACAAGTCAATTGCTGGTTTGGAGCTGTGCCGGAGCCGTGCCGTTATAATGTGCCATGATCTTAATTCACCTTTTTTCCACTCCCATTTTCAAGTTAAGTTATTGAAAACCGAGTGATTACTTCTACATGTTAATTTATGCGATGGTTTGGCATAATTATAAATAACGAATTGTATGAAAGTAGAAACCAATTATCCAGCTATTAATTGAACTGAATAATGAAAGACTTTTTATTACCAACATATTTAAACAATCGTAATTGCTTGTGCAAACCACATTTCGACCATATTTCACGTTGATTGTTGTTAAATATCTTACTAACTGTTTCGATTATTATCAGAATCAGAATCAGAATCAGAATCAGAATCATTTATTCGTAAACATAGGTGATAATTACAGACAAGATCTTAAAAATTAGGTAGTGCGCTATCAGTAGGAAGTTTACTTCGGGATCATGATCAGCTAATCGTAAAATATTTTTTGATATCCAGTAAGGTTAGTTTAGGTTATCACCTGGCGAGGCCCGAGAGGCAAACACTGCTGCCAGTCGATTCAGTAAAGGTTAGTCCATAAAAACTTGAGTGACTATACGAGTAATTAGAGTAAACTATACTTATATTAATATAGATTAACAGCTCAGTAGTAACGAAAATTGAAAAGAGTATACTTAGATGGTTTGGTCACGTTGAAAGGATGGATGAAAGGCGACTAACGAAAGGTATTTACAAGGCAGATGTAAGTTGGAACGCCGGGAGGGGTCGCCCTAGAAGGACATACATAGACCTTATTGGTGAGGTTCTTCAGAAAGGTCAGGTATGAATGTAAACGAAGCAAAAGAAGTATGTAAGAAACGTAGCAAAAAGGCGTGAGTTTATGTACGTATGTATGTAACAGCTCAGATCGCCTTCATTTCGCCTACATTTTAACGGGGTGAGTTTTACAGAGTAATACTTCAAGTTAATCAAATCAAATCAAAAATATTTATTTGCCAGAATATGGTATAACAGGTTTTACAATGGTTTTGTTTCGGCATATCCTGCCAAAACATGGCGTGCAAATGTCTTCACAATTAGCGATGTCAATTAAACGTGCTTACAAATCACAGAATCTATTGATTTGTCTTCCAGATACTCCTTAATAGTATAGTATCTTTTATGCAGTAATAATTTAAATAATATTTTTTTAAACATTGTCAGGGGAAAGGGCTCCTACACAAAACTGCGATGCGATGCGATGCGAATTCGCATCGATACGATTTCGTCCGGTAAAACGTTGGTTCAGGTGACCATACTTCGCAGATATTTGCGATGCGTTGCGAATTCGCAGTTATGTGTGGGAGCCCTAAGTCTTGACAACTGTTTGGTAATTGATTGTAACTAATAATCGACATGCTGTATACATTTGTCTTAAATCATTTTAGTTTTATTGGTGGCAACCGAAGTCTATCTTTATGCAGGGTTCGGCTATTTGCCCTTACTGTGCATGTTTCAAATAAATAATAATCATTTTTAACAAATAAAAGTAAGTATAACACATAACTTTAATAACGTTGCACTCCGTCACTGCATTAAACACTTTTAAACACAAAAATGTATCTTGAAAATTTTTATCCAAAATGGCCAGCAATTCTCTTTAACTAGCCTTATATTTCGCGGTCGGTATAAGCCGCTGTATGACAGAAATCTGACGGCCGTGGTTGTGAAAAGCGACCGCGTGGAATGGCGGTATTCGTTCGCAAGTGCTTCTGACACACGACAAATACCCGGAGATGCTATCTGTTGGTATTACGGATAATTAGACTTACAACTTTTTTCCTAAACGATTTTATAAAATGTATACTTTTTCAATGTTCATCTTTCTTTACCTAACTTCAGTAACAGAAGGTTTACGAAGTAAATGATAAATGATATTTATTTTTGTAAATAGGTTTTTACAAACACTTTTACACGTCGCCTTTATTAGTAAATGAGATCGGTATTTCACTATTTGACTACTCTGAGAAGAAACACCGAAAGAAACTCAGAGGTCATAGTCTCTTTTAAAGTCCAGACATTATCTTGATCAAATCATGTAAGATCCATGCAGATTAGTCACCTGAAGGTTGACTGGTAGAAAATGCCTATGGCATTAAGTCCGCCGTTGTACATTAGTGTGCTTGAAGTATTAAATAAATAATAAATGAATAAATAATAAGTGTCTGAGATGGCAACGCTTGCGCGTAACGTATCTTCGTCAGTGGTCTCTCTAAAGGAGTCAACGCCGTCGCCTAAAGCGTCTAGAAGATTCACTTCATACTCCGGGCCTCTCAAAGGATTCGCCTGTGATCAGCGTGTTCTCCGGTTCTCCCCAGGAGCCTCGCCCCTGGTCTGCTCGCCTGCCTACCTGCCTTGAAGCTTGACTTTGTCTTGTGCCAGTGTCAGTGAACTTATCACCTACTGTGATTTGTGACTAATTTATAACTTTTGTAGAGCGTGTTATAGGTAGGTCTGTGTTTTATACCCTTATTGTATTTTTTTTACCCAATTTTCTTTAATTAAATTTACATGTTAATATTACTTACCCTTTTTCTAATTTAATTATTTAAAGGCTAAGTAATACGACAGTTTTACATTATTTGTTTATCGTAGACATCATTGACATCGGTGAAGATCGTGAGGAAACCTGTACTTCCATTGTTTTAATCTTCTTATATATAAAATTCTCGTGTCACAATGTTCGTTCCCATACTCTTCCGAAACGGCTTGACCGATTCTCATGAATTTTTTTATGCATATTCAGTAAGCCTGAGAATCGGCTACTATCTATTTTCCAAACCTCTAAGTGATAAGGGGTGTTCACCCCAAATTTTTTTTTTTTATTTTTTTTTTTATTATGTGGCATCAAAAAATACATACAACTCTAAATTTGCACTTTTTATCACCAACCCTTGCTTTTTAATAGTCATTTTCATAATTTTATCATTTTCTATCCCGCTCGAAAACATAATGATGTTTTCGAGCGGGATAGAAAATGATATAATATATAATCCGCATCAAGGATGGTTCTTACATACTTTTTTTTTAAGTTATTGCATAGCTTCTATCGCGGGCCTTGAGCGTGGAAACCGAATACAGAAATTCCGTAATGAAAATAACCTAACCCAGGCACAGGTGAGAGGGGTAGGGAAAGAGGCAGGGGACGGGAGGGGGAGGGAGAGGAAAGTGAGGGAGGTGTGGGGGAGAGGGAGGGGGAGAGAAGAGGAGTTGATAAAAAATTCTATGCAATAGCTTTACCGCTTATATAGCTTTATAGCTTTACCGGTCTCCGAGTGCCACACGTCATTTTTTTTTTTAACCATTCATTCACAATGTGCCACAGCAAAGCGTGGCAGGGTACAGCTAGTTTATGTCTGAAATTACCTATGCACCTTGAGCGTGGTGATCAGTGCTCGTGCCTCCTCTGTATAAGAAGAGGATTTATTACCTTTATGTCGAGTCCCGTTATGTCGAGCCGAAAACCTTATCTCGCTTCTATTACCCCTATGTCGAGCTTAGTTTTCTGTCCCGTTTCTATTCCCTTTATGTCGAGTTTAATAATATCATATTTTAGAAGTACAGTCACGTTCTTAAATGTATGCATGCACATAATTATTTAGAATCAAATTTTACACTAAAAAGAATTTAAATACAGCTAATAAATTTAACCATACAGTACTATGTACTATTATATTTTTTATTAACCATCAAAGTATGTAATAATATCAGTGTATATTTTTTAATATTTAAAATTTTGTGCATAATGAAAAAGTACCTATCGTTTAAAATATTAAATTCATTTATTACACGGACTAGATTATAATTGACAAACCGAAGTTCAATGACGCATTGGTGATTTTACATAAATTAAGTACAGCAATATTCTAAGGACTGGAGCAACAGATCATGTTTGTTTGCCAGATTAAAAAAAAGAAGAATTTGAAAAAAAGTTTAATCAATGTAAAAACGACGTACGGACAGACTTGAAACCCATACCCACTATGTATGCAATGTCCATGTCGTCTGTCGAGTTTAAAAGATAATAATGATTACGTTAACCAAGTTCTTAGCTTGCAAAGTGTGAAAAATGCACTCTACCGTTCAAGAAATAATCTTTTAAATGTTAATAAGACTACATTCCAGAAATTAGAGGATGTCAAAATTTCACCAGTGATCGCAAAAGATTTTCTGGTTGTAGAAAGTGATGGGGTAAATAAAATTTTGATATTTATGTTAAATGATTGCAAAAATGCATTGCAGTCCATGAATCTGATCTTTGTTGATGAAACATTATTTTTAATTGCCCGACCATTCTATCAATTATATATACCATACATGCCGACATTGGTAGTACCGCAGACAAAACCGTAATAGTGCCGATTATTTTTGTGCTGTTACCTGATAAATGCCAATCGACCTAAGTGCATATGTTTGAATGATAACATTCCAGAATTCCAACCAAAAAAAATTAAAATCGATTTTGAGATTGCAGCAATAAACGCTATTAAAGTTTTCCATTAGTTGACATAAGCGGATATTTTTTCCACTTCCATAAGGCGTTGTGGAAAAAAGGAAAACAGACCGGAATAGTAAATGTTCCCGGTGGAAAAAAAAATTACCATGTGTGCAGCCACAGCACATCTTCCCAAAAGTGTCATCCAAGAAGCATGGGTGTTAATTAAAAAGTTCACCTGAAGGCAATGAAGCTAAATCATTTAATGAATAGGTACGTAACATCGCAGTGGATTAACAAAAATATTGATTTGTTTCGTTGTTACAACGAACGCCACAGGACCACAAACCCAGTAGAGGGATGGCATAACAGGCTAAATAAAAAGCTTAGTTAAAGACCTCCGCTATATACTCTCATTATGAGGCTTAAGAAGCTAGGTTTAAGATAGAACAGGTAAATGTGTTTTTTTACATTTTCACTAATAGTGGTGATTATACTGTGATTTATTTAGAGTAAGGAAGTTACTCTTACAAGAAGTATTATTTTTTACTGCAACACTATGCCGTTTAACATTTGCAACAATAGTGAAGTAAACGACTTATTTTGTATGAAAAATAGAAACAACAAAAATTAATATAATTGAAAAATAATTCATAATTCAGTTGATTCTTTGATATGATCTAATACGTACCCTACGATCTGTTACGAGATATAAAAAAAAACAGGTAGTAAAATAGAGTAGAGCAGAATATATTTCACTGTAAAACACGAGTATACAGCAAACAATGATGTGTAAGGTCTTAGATAAACTGGTAGATCTGCGTCTTTTAATATTCAAAAAGATTACGAAACGAGATTAGATACTCGCTTGGTCCTATTTATGTAGTACATTGTTTTAATATTTTCACCTGAGAAACCTAATCGTTGTTCAAATCAACATTAATTTGAACATTTTAATTGAATCTTTAGTTTCAGATTATTATCTGCCTACAAAACATACCCATGGTACCATTACATGTTACACAAACCCCGCAATTGATACTTACGATCCCGCGAGTAATAGGCGAAGCTTGATTTACAACCTTTAGATAAGGACCGTATACTTCGGCCGGGCTTAAGATGAAAGGTACCTACCTACCTTTCAGGTATAATAACAGTAATTATTTTATTGAACTAGCGACCCGCACTGACTTTGTAATGGAGCAAACATTCTTTGTGTTGAGTCTTGCATACAACACTACCATTCGAATATTTCGGTTAATATAAAAAAATATAATTATATTTCATACATACTCGTACCGTTTCTTGACAATTGCAAACACAACAAATAAAAATCAGTCAAACCGTAATCAATCTATATAAGTAGATAAAACTTTTTTACAAAAAATACAACTGACTTCAAAAACACTAACCGGTGTAAAATAACTCTAAATTGGGAAGTCTGTGGCTTTGGTGGTTTTGTCTCATTCATGATTGGCCACCGACTTCCGAATTTAGAGTTATTTTACACCGGTAGTTTTTTCACAAAATGAAAACCACTAGGCCAAACTGTATTTTTTTTATGAGACCAAAAAGGAACTAGTCCGCATCAAACTAAAAAAGAATCACGTAAATCGGTACATAAATCTCAGCGTAATCGGTGAACATACGTACAAAATAATATTCAAAAATAAATTAAATTTTCATAAAACTATTCATAAAATGAAAACTACCGGGTCAAACTTTATATTTTTATGGGACCAAATGGCAGTTATGCCGCATCGAACTTTAAAAGAATCACGTAAATCGGATCATTAATCTCAGAGTAATTGGTGTACACACTTAAAAAAAAAAAAAACCGATCGAATTGAGAACCTCCTCCTGAAGTCGGTTAAAAAAGAGAAGTCCTTACTGACTACTTGAATAAAAGTAAGCTTTCTAAGTCAAAAATTAGGAAAAATCTGACGAAAAGTTTTAATGTCCCAGCATTATTCGTTAGTAATTTTTACGAATTATTCTAAGTATATTTTTAGTTTTATCCAGAATCGCGTACAAGGAACTCATGGTATCAGACAATCTTCCTTCCACTATATATTCTTGTATTTATATACTATGTATGATATGTGTTACTCAACCGACATTCGTCCCAAAAGGTGCATTTGAAAACCAGCGTTAGACAGCATAGCTGCAGTCTGGCATTACCGCTGAAATTACCTTTTGGCGGATCCATGAGACAAACTATATACTATATACGTCCAGCGTCGACGTTGTCATCCGTCCATTTATTTATTACTGTTTTTGTTTGTTAATTTAATGTTTTACAGTGTGTGCATGTTTTTACCTGTTGCCAATCAATAATAGGAAACAAAACCACACCACGCAACAAACAAAAACAAAACAAAAGCAAAAACACTCCAAGAGCCACGCAAAAATAACTTCTATGGCAGACAAACCGCATATTTCACAATACCTAATCTACTTAACCGGATACCTATAGATATCAGAGACTCAGTGAACAGTAGAAACGAAAAGCGTAAGCTTAAAGAATACTACATCAACTCGACTTTAATTTACCTGTAAAAAGGCATGATCATTGATGAAATCCCAGACCATGGCATGATAAGACAGACCCCAGAGGTCTAGTTGTGTGCCTTGTTTATTTTAAGAACATTGTAACTTGTATAAAATAAAGAAGTAAGTAACATAAAATGTTATTTCTTTCTTTCTTTCTATTTACTTGACTTTCTAGTTTTTGTTTTCCTTGTTGCGCCTACTATATTTCATCTATGCATCACCGTAGACTGGTAGAAAACGCCTAAGCCATTATGACATTTTTTGTACAGTGTTTTTACTTGTGCATAAGCTGATATTTAGCCAAACGCTTAGAAGGTTAATAAATAATATACATGGGAGAGTAAGTAGTAAGGGTACCGTTACATCTAGGTATATAAAAACAAAACATAAACGTATCGCCAACCATTAAGACAATTTGGTTTTCCAATGTAAACAGATTGTTTATCAATTGCTAATGAATACCAATATTTGCACGCTGTTTCGTGATTGGTCGGTTAGCGATCATAGCAATGCAATAAGCGCTCGGAATACGAAGCAATTACTAACCAATTATGACAATTAATTAGTTTCGTATTTATTGGCACGATGATATTGTTTATAGGTAGATTTGAGTGGAAATTATCTACCAACACATTTTCTCGCATATCCTCTGTATAAAGTATTTAAAATCTCTTCGGTATCATCCAATGTCTAGCCCCAACTTTATATTATTCTCTTTTGTTTGCCTTGTTCCATCTGCGAATTTGATGGAATTCCTAGTGTGGGGAACTAGTCTCCTACATCGGTACCTTCTGTATGGTAGTAACTATTCGTAACAACTGTCAAATATCTGCGAATGTCAGCCAGGACTAAAGACTTAACGTGGTCTTCGAGGCATGTGCAGGATTCATATTCGGGAGAGAATACCTTTTTTAACCGACTTCAAAAAAAGGAGGAGTTTCTCAATTCCGTTGTATTTTTTTTTAGGGTTTTAACCTCATTACTCCGTCATTTTTAGTAACAAATCAAGCATTTTCAAATAGAAAGTATCATTTGGTAAAGAAAAACTGATGGAAAAGACAGGCAACGGAACTTTCAACGTATCACAGCAAATCAGATGTCTATGCATAGTTTTTGTATTTCCATAACATAACATTACGCCTACGCGCCTGTCTAATTTTGAAGGAGAGATGTACACTGTAGAGATGTAATGTTTAGAAAGAACTTCTTTAACCGAGTTCAAACAAGGAGGAGGTTCTATGTTCGTGTGTATGTATTTTTTTTGCAACTGTTAACCGATTTCAATGATTCTTTTAAGTTTTGAGACTTTCTTTATATGCGAAGAAACTCAAAACTGCAAAATTAAAACTTTTTTACAAAAAAAACTCCAGTTTCGGAAGTATGTGGCTTTGGTGGTTTTGTTTCGTTCATTATTGGCCATCGACTTCCGAAACTGGAGTTATTTTTCACCTGTTACTGTTTTATAAGATGTCGGATGTTATACTGTAAAAAGACACGCAGGATCCGTTACTCCGTCACTTAGTACATCCGCCACTTAGCACAAGGAATCACTTAGCAAAAGCATCAAGGAACATTTTTATAAATGCTTATTTTATTGTTTGTTTTTTCCCCTTATGTTAATATTTATTTTAAGCGCTATGAAGAGGAAAATATCAAAATCAAGGATTATTTTATTGCCTGTTTTTGCCACTCATGTTTATAACGATCTAAAGCTCTGTGAGAAGTGAAATAGCAATGTTGTTATTATTACGATGTTATCAGTATCTCTAATGACTTTGAAGAATACTTGGAAATAAGCGGCATTTTGGCAAGGCGGAGTAACAAGTATTTTATTTACCTAGTTAATGCTTTAAATAATTTACCTTGACATAAACCAGTCAACGATATAGAAATTATTTCATGATAAATATTAGAATCAAAATGTATGCTTTGCCAGTTATGATGTCGTAGCGATAAATTTATTTCCTTTTTACCTGGAGGATTCTTATTAGACAGTTGTTTTTGCTTAAGTTAAGTTAGTTTTATTGTCGGTAGCTATATATTAATGGTATTCTGTATGTTGAGTATGCTAGCTAACATGTAGTGAATGACTTATTTTAATTATTTTGTAATTATAACTAATCGTACTGTGTAAATTCAAGTTCTTCTAACTTATCAGACAGATGTGTTGCTAGGGAGTTTGTTCCGCCACTTCTTCTTCCCAGCAAAAACACTAGGAAGTGGCGAAGGGTGGGCTTTTTGGGGGACTGTCTTATGTAATTTTGACGTTCAAAAAGTGCTGATCCTCAGCCTAATTTGAATAAATGACTTTTGATTTTGATTTTTGATTTTGATTGATTGTTGGACGACTATCTTCTCTAGCTGTTTTAATATTCCCATTGATTTGACTATTTGGCACAACAAAACGAAGTCGTGGGCGACAGAATGTACCTTCAGTGAAAAGTGATACATGTCGACCTAGATCGGTTTTTAAATTCTCTGATTAAACTTATTAAAAAAAAATTAACTTAATTTCTATCTTATCCCCGTTGTTATACGATTAAAAATGAAAGAGTTTTTTTTGTGTACATTGATATAACTAAGCAATTTTTATTGAAATTATTGTGTAAAATAATACTTTTTGATTCATACCAAAGTGCTCCGAACCGATCTTTATATTTCTGAAATGTATTTTAATACGACTCGAGTTACCACATCTTACACGAACCGAAAGCTTTTACTTCAATTAATCCAAAGTGATACAAATGAAATCCTATATCCTATATCTAGTGAAAAGTGTTACATTAATCCTTGTTCTTCTTAAAATTTTAAACTCACACAACATATCCAACATCAAGAAGTTCGATATTGTCAAATTCACCGATATGATTTACAATTTTCACTATAATTTTACACAGCTAAGTAATTTCTTTAGCAAATGACATAAAATGCAGGTACAAGTTGCTGTTATCACAGCTTACCTAAGCTATAATTTTTAATTATCTCTGCACACCGGATTAGCCTCGCTTGTTTTGTTCCGACACTTATGGAGATGATGTGACAGTCCCGGTATAATTTAATTGAGCTTTTGAATTGTCTCTATCTGTTTGACGGTTGTTTTTGGATTGTTCATGAATTAAGTTGGAGATATTGAACAGTAGGCTAGTTTTAGACATATTTGCAACAATGTGATAGTAAGATATTATTTAGAAAAGTTATCATCTAAAGATTTATACAAATAAATAAAATATTCCACAACTTTCACACAACGCCATCTAGTCCTAAACTAAGCAGCAGGTCTAGCCATATAACAAATTCTATTTCTATTCTATTTGTCAAAGGATGAGGCGACAATAGAAAGAAAATGGCGTATATGGAATCAGCTGTTTGTCAACTGTCAAGTGTATTTCATTTTCAGCCATATTACAAATTCTACTCGTTAACACTTGACAGTTGACAAACAGCTGATTCCATATACGCCATTTTCTTTCTATTGTCGCCTCATCCTTTACGATAATAGAAATTGAATTTGTAATATGGCTAGAACCTGCAGAGCTTGTGTTATGAGTACTAGACAACCGATAATACTACATATACATTTCTAAATTCATACATATTATAGATACATGAAACACAGAATTAATGGTCGTGCTCATCACATAAACATGTGTCTTGGGTGAGGATCAAACCTATATATATCCAGCATAGCAGTCAGGACCACTAACCCCTAGACCAACAGGCCAGTCGTAAATTTTATTGTGTTTACATACATACATACATAAACTCACGCCTTTTTCCCATGGGGGTAGGCAGAAACTACAGAGCGCCATATGCTACGATTCTTACATACTTCTCTTGCTTCGTTTACATTCATACATGTTGTCATACACACACGCCGGTTGCGAGTACTACGCACCTGACCTTTCTGAAGAACCTCACCAATAAGGTCTATGTATGTCCTTCTTGGGCGTCCCCTCCCGGCGTTCCCACTTACATCTGCCTTGTAAATACCTTTCGTTAGTCATCTTCATCCATCTTTTCAACGTGACCAAACCATCTAAGCATACTCTTTTCAATTTTTGTTACTACATCTGCTTTTTATTTATTTTCTTCTCTAGCAACTGAGTTAGTTTCGGTTATTTTGCCAGCGTCATGTGTGTTGACGGTCGTGTTATTAATGTGGTGAGCCGTCGAACATTGAACTTTGTGGTAGATAAATTTTAGTGGCTAAAAAAATAAAACCGACTTAAAAAAAACACCAACCGGTGTAAAATAACTCTAAATTAGGAAGTCTGTGGCTTTGGTGGTTTTGTCTTTTTCATGATGGGCCACCGACTTCCGAATTTAGAGTTATTTTACACCGGTTGGTGTTTTTTTTAAGTCGGTTTTATTTTTTGCAAAAAAGATTTTTATTTTTCTATTTTTAGTTGTTCCCATACAAATATTTGCCATGAATTTATTTTTATATTGTTATTTGTTAACAATACATGTCATGGTAATAGGGTTATCCACTTATCCCTAATAAATTAAACTTAACATACCTAACTGTCGAAATCTAGGTATATTGTACACATCTGCGTACCCCTCAGAGCATACAGGCGTGATGATACGTCATGATGTTGTATAAACAATAAATATCCAAGCGATTCCAGCAATCACGACAGATTTGCCGTCTATTTTTGAAGAGTTCCATTGTATATCTCCGAAGATCAGCACCAGATCTTCACCAAATTAAAATGGGACCACCTCGGGAGTATACTCTTTCACGTAAAAAAAGAATTTTGAGAATCGGTCCACAAATGGGGGAGAAATCGCGTAACAAACACACAAAAAAAAAAAAAAAAAAAAAAAAAAAAAAACATACCGTCGAATTGAGAACCTCCTCCTTTTTTTGAAGTCGGTTAAAAAAAGGCCACTTTTTTGCAATATTAAACGTGGTTGTTTGTTCTGCATAATATAAATAACTAGTATATACATACATACACTCACGCCTTTTTCCCATGGTTTCCCATGGCATGGTAGGCAGAAACTACGCGCCATCTGCTACGATTCTTATACATTTCTTTTGCTTCATTTACATTTTTTTTATTTTGTTAATATTTTATTATGATATTAACATAGTTTTACCCTTTCTGTGACAAAAACGTTTGAAAATACTTATTACTTGTATCAATAAACACTTCGATGTAAACAAAATGTATCACAATCAATTCTAGCTTGTAGCATTAATCACTTACTAGTTAGGAAAATACATTGGTGTTAAAGGGTATAATTGAATATTTACGTAGGAATTTTAAATAAAACAATGAAAAAAGGTTGCTGATAATCAAAATGATTATATTAGTTTTACGACTTTTTCTCACAACAACTATTTGCAGGCAAAACATGCCAAAACACAAGCCTTATAACATTTCACACAAAACGGCAACTAAATGTGTAAAATAATTCATTTCATTATAGATTTAAATACACAAAAATAAGCAAAGAAAACTGTAGTGTACAGTGATATAACTGGCTATTTTTACTAATTACTTAAATTCCGTGCAAAATAATATGTTCAAACCAAGCTCTTTATAATCTTTATAATATTATCTACACGTGCCACATCACACATATCGTTTTTTATTTTAGAACGTTAGAAAAATAACGAGATTTTTTTAAATCTTTAACCTTAAATTACTCAAAACTATGATTTTTCACTTATATCACTTTTCACTGAAGGTACAGTTAAAGGTACAAATCCGAGATGGGCCGCAGACCGCAAAATGCACTCTCGCCGCAGCTAACATCAATGTCCTGCCCTGGCCTGCTCAGTCGCCAGACTTGAACCCGATTGAGCATGCATGGGATATGCTACAGAGAAGAGCTCTGCCGAATATGGAGGGTATCCAGTCGCAAGAAGACCTTTTTTTGTTGTTGCAACGAACATGGGCGGCCATTCCACAGCGTGATTTGGATGAACTCATTTTGAGTATGCCAAACCGATGTTCTTAGTGTTCGCGGTAGAAACACGGATTATTAATTGTTTAAGTTACCCAATAAAATTTTAAAGAAAACTGTTATTTCAGTCTTTTTTTCGAACTTTAATGTTAGTGGTTCAAATGTCAAAAATCCCTTTATTAGGAAAATGGCAAATTTCTTTATTAATGCAAAGGTGACTTGGTTTATCGTTACTGTGACAAACGAAAACACTTTATTTGATGAATCCTTAAAGAAAATTTTAATTAATATCAATCAGGAGAAAAGTTATTGCAAAAATATATGTTGATCCCTAGACACTTTTGATGTGTGTATTATAGCGCAGTCTAAAAAGAGCTTTACAACTAACAGTATTTTTTTTCTATTCAAGCCTTATTACTTTTGTTAAGTAATTACGCTCTATTTAATGTCACATTGCCTTAGAATTTTGCCAAATAGCATCGCAATTACTAAGAAAATATGATTGATGTCCACCGCTAAGATTAATTACTTTTTCTAATTACTCGTGGCTAAGGAGCCAACTTAACAACAAATAAAATAATAATCTCGTCCGTTGCTAGCTTCCGCCTTTCAGTTAAAGCCTCTTAACTTTACTCAATTGGTGTTTAATAATAATTGAAAAGACTTCACTTACCTTACTATTGAGTCAAAACATTCTAAATGGAGATTAATTTACTGGAAATGAATACCACAAAAACGAAATTAAAATCCGGTTCAAACATTCAGTATAAAGTCATATTATCAAGATATTTTAAATAGGTTAGTTGACAAAATTTTAGTATTTTAATCCCTTGTAGCGACATCTATTTCGCCACATACGAACTATCCTACATCGCGCTATTAAAGTTATCCGCGCAGTTTGAACGTATACAAGTTCCCGACTACAAACGTCGGGCAGTAGTTAGCCCACCTGCAGACACAACACCCGTCTGGTCGGAGGATCCTCCCTTTTCAATGGTGGATGAGGAACTTTACACCCTGTTCCTCATACCTCCAAACCCTCATCTAGATTACTAAAAATATACTACATAGACATATTTTTTCTTTTTACACGTAATCAAAAAATAACGGCATAACATCGAGGCAAAATGAATAATGACGTCACAAGCCCGATCGCCGCGGCCGCCGCAAACTAGGTCCCTTGTGGTCGCCCGTAGTAGTAAGTCCAAGTAACCGTCTATTATTTTCTTTTTAGAAAAGCTATTAACGTGATCCCATCTTTATAATTTAAAAAGTATGGAACCTGTTTTTTGATATCCTATAACTCTAGGCTATGTATGAGACCATAATTATCAAAGAATCAACTGGCATACTCGTATGAATTATTTTTCAATTACATTTATTTTTTTGTTTTTCATCGGTATTTAATACAAAATAATTCAATTAAGTATTAATGTAAAACACCCTTATGAAAAAAATAAAATCATTTTACAAAAAAAAAACAACCGACTTCATTAAAAACACTAACAGCAGGCTTACTATGAACTATTATTACGATTCAATTGACGACCTAAAATGAACTGCTTTGCAATTTCATACTAAGACGTCATTAAAACCATCCGGTTTAGGTTGACGCCAAATCAGGAGGCTTACTATGAACTATTATTACGATTCAATTGACGACCTAAAATGAACTGCTTTGCAATTTCATACCAAGACGTCATTAAAACGATCCGGTTTAGGTTGACGCCAAATCAAGTCGGCACTTGAATCGCAAGCGGTTTTAGTTCGTTCATTTTTCGTACCATGAGGTGACATTTGAACCTAAATTGGTTCGCAAAGTGTCAAAAATAGCGATCCAAAAAAAGTTTCTAGTTTCGTGACGTAAACTGAATCGTTTTGTTATAAACTTTGAAAAAATGTGGAAATATACGTACCAAATTCAAGGTTTTTAAGTTAAATATGTGTTTCTTACGTAACAATGTAAAATGTACGCCATTATTCGTATTACTAATTACTTTATCCAAGTTAAACGTTAAAAACTAAAAACTCTTTTGAATACTAAGTTAGAACTCCTTGGGTTCTATCAAAAAAGTTTGTATAGATTTCAAAACGCGTGTGCTGCGTTCTAAACTCGTCATAATCATTTTACTTTTACGACGACACTAAGCAAATCTTTAATTTTTATTTTAAAGAATTATTTAAATTACTATTACATTAATGAGTAGTAAAATTGGGCTTAAAGGTATATAATTTGACTCATAAGCGCCATTTTAAAATATATTTGTTGAAATTTTATACACAAATAAAACCGCTAAAATCATAACTACTAGGTTTCGGAACGCAACGCATAGGTTGGAGTAAAAGAGACAAACTTATGCAACAATTGCTAACAATTGTCTAGCGTCATCTCTTTCTCACACCGCGGACCACCGACAAATTTCGTTCTTTCATTCCTCCATGAGCGAATCAAACGCCACTCAGTTATAGGCACTTCATGGTATGAATATTAGCGAATCAGTTTAGGAACCTAAACTGGTTTGCATCGGAATTGATTGGCTAACTAAAAGTTGATGGTAGGCCTACAGGTCGGCACTTGAATCGCAAGCTGTTTTAGTTCGTTCATTTTTCGTACCATGAGGTGACATTTGAACCTAAATTGGTTCGCATAGTGTCAAAAATAGCGATCCAAAAAGTTTCTAGTTTCGTGGCGTAAACTGAATCGTTTTGTTATAAACTTTGAAAAAATGTGGAAATATACGTACCAAATTCAAGGTATTTCAGTTAAATATGTGTTTCTTACGTAACAATGTAAAATGTACGCCATTATTCGTATTACTAATTACTTTATCCAAGTATCCAAGTTAAACGTTAAAAACTAAAAACTCTTTTGAGTACTACCTACCTAGTTAGAACTCCGAGGGTTCTATCAAAAAAGTTTGTATATATTTCAAAACGCGTGTGTTGCGTTCTAAACTCGTCATAATCATTTTACTTTTACGACGACACTAAGCAAACCTTTAATTTTTATTTTAAAGAATTATTTAAATTACTATTACATTAATCTATACATCGATGCCCCCAAGCAATAAGTCGGTAATGTGCTATTATGGACTTAATGCTGTTATGTCAAATTCGGCATTAATGAGTTGGAACACACCTTGGTATTTTTTTTCAGATTTTTCCTAGTGATATTAACGAAGTTATAATGACATACACTTTTATTGTAGGGAAATGTCCAACAAAATTATGACGGCAATAGTATTGTTACTCATCATTACAAAAGTTTATTTTGTATTTTATTTTGGTAAGCAGCGGTTACCGGATTATTGGCGTAAATAAACTTCATAAGAGTTTTTGGTAAACGTTGACACAGGTTTGTTGTCGAAATATTTTAAATATACCTAATAAGTAATAAACACTTACAATGTTTCCGAAGTAAATTATTACTCAAACAGTTGCAAATTATTGTTTGATTTGATGTGACGATTATTACTTTACGTCATACGTGGTACAATTCAGGCCACTTATAACAGTTTGCATGAATTACTTTAACTCGGACCCGTTGCTTTATGCCCTGACAACATTTCTTCACTTGAACATGTAAATGTAATGGTTTATGTTTTGAACCAACAAAAGTTCCCAATTTGATATCCACGCGCCTATTAAGACGTGTACTATTTATGAATGAAAAGTCGTATCCTTGTATTACTGATACTATCATTCTTATGATGCGCTTGAGGGATGAGGCATTGACAACGTTTCGTTAAACTAGGACCGAATCAAAGAAAGAGTACTACAAAGAATTAAAATCCTCGGTAGTAAGTTCATTACGCAACGAGAGGACAACGTACTATAAGCACAATATAAATAATAAAAGCCAAAACCCTATAAAATTACTATGGAAAAATATTAAGTCCACGTTAATACCCACAAAGTCTAGACAAGACCTTCCATAGTTCACTTACCCAGACCTTATTAGTATTTCTTTTTACTGTCCCTGTATACCCTACGGGGTTTCCAGGGACTGTAAATAAAAATACTCATAACACTCACTCACTACTCATACTTATCTAAAAATGTCATAAGAGATATACTCCTACTACGGTAGGAGTATATCTCTTATTACATTTTTTGTTGATCATAGACATAGTGAAGCCATTTTTTCACTTAGGTACTCAAGTAAACTAGGCAGAGATCTCGCGTATTATGTCTAACTTTAATAGTAAAGCAGTCGGCTACGACAACCCTTCTTTGGGTTTGGTTGCTAATTTAATGGGCCAATATCATAGGGCCATTAACGATATTTGGTCTGAGGAGCATTGTTTGTCACTGAACCCAATAAAAACCAAATACCTATATTGGGTTCAGCACGAGACAGCAGTTAGCAAGACTTCCTGAGACTTTTGACGTAAAACTTATAATGTGTGAGTCAGTTGACCAAGTGCTTGAAGCTCGGAATCTAGGTCTGGTTATGGACAAAAACCTTGGTTTTTAGAAACATATTGCATACTCAATACGCAACTGTTTCTATCACTCGAAGGTTGTATACAAAATGAAATATTATTGCCTATTTATCCAAAACTCTACGGGAACAGTTAGTAGAAACCTTTGTGCTATCTAGGCTGAACTACGCGGACACGATATACCGCCTCGCCTCGGAGAGTCAAACCATCGCAACGGTTTTGTGGGGCTTAGTTTATAAGTTACTTACCCTCTATGATTAAAGATAAATAAATGAACGAAAGAATGAATCCAAAGGGTTCAAAACGCCTGTTCTCTGTTTTGCTACAATATTCCTAGGAGAAGCCATATAAGACGCCCTTTTTAAACAAGCACTTCATTGTGAAAATGAAGTCCCGACGCAAACTACCTAGCTTGTCTTCTGTTCGGAGTGGTAAATACCAGAAACCGGACTACCTATCAGTTCAGTTGGGTAACGAGTAAACGGGAATGTGGAAGAAGGTTATACTCGCAACAACTCTCGACCAGGTCTCGCGGTATAGCAGCTTTTAGAGGTAGCTTTCGTTGAGCAATTTCGAAGATGCATATTTGGAGCTAGATTAAATAAATAATCCACATTCTTCTACATTGAGTGGTAGAAGAAGGGGACGAAAGCGTACTCTACCTGTATCTTCTAAGCCTAGATAATGTAGAGTTGAAACATGCAACAATCAAGTCGTTCCGGTAACTAAAGCTTAGCAGACCTCCTTAGTTTGTGTAAAAGTGCAGTCATCCCGAAAAGTTATCCTCCCTTTTTTGAGTCTTTGATCTTTAATACTGAAGCCACGAACGATATATCAGTAATACGGATGAATACTGAGATTCGGCGTTAAATCTATCAATAACAATCGCAGTGAAACACTCGGTGATCCCTGTGATTGATATTACCTATGTAAATGTTCCTAAAACCTAAAGTGATTGTTATTAATTGCTTTTTTTCTAATAAACCTTGACATATTGCATTCTAACCATGCCGAATATTTTAATGGTACCAGATGGTTACACAAAATTATTAAGATGAATTTATCCTGGAAAAACAATGTTAGGTTACAACACTGTTACTATCTTTATAAAAAATTACCACAATAACATTGTATTAATACATTACGCATCACCTCTTCTATAAAAAATAACGTTGTAGAGGTCCGTAAAATAATATTACTTAATAACAATGTTGACAAACTTACTGCAATAATCCCGTAAGTAGGATTACTAAATTATATAACCTGTCACATTCCCGGTAATATTTATTTTCTTAGATTACTCGGTTTAGCGCAGATATAATTCCATGTTGATAAAACAATTACATTTTACAAAAAATTAGCTTTCATTTCATATATCAATGACCACAGTACTCCGATTCGTTGGAAAGATATTTAACAAAAACAGTTAAACATTTCTCCTGTAAAATTTGGATTTTACGATTACCGACTTATTGCTTGGGGGCATCGATAATAAGACTGTAAAAAAACTGTGTCTGTACATTGAATATATTTAAAAAATAATAATTGAGGGGGGTTTAGAAACAGTAATAGAGCACGAATCCAAAAAAAAAAGTCTGTCTGTTTGTCTGTTTGTCTGTTTGTCTGTTTGTCTGTTTGTCTGTTTGTTTGCACACGCTAATCTTCGGAACTACTGAACGGATTTGAATGTTTTTTTTTTCGTTGTATAGATATTAAGTCTGGTCAACACATAGGCTATAATTTATCTTGGAAACTGGAACACCTGATGCAGAACCGCAACAGACCAGCTAAACTATAGGCGATACAAAAATGGTCCCATAGCAAAAATTGTTCCACGTGATGAGCATTTTCTGCTGAGAGAATAAATTTGAAGATCCGGAACACCTGATGCAGAACCGCAACAGACCAGCTAAACTATAGGCGATACAAAAATGGCCCCATAGCAAACATTGTTCCACGTGATGAGCATTTTCTGCTGAGAGAATAAATTTGAAGATCCGGAACACCTGATGCAGAACCGCAACAGACCAGCTAAACTATAGGAGATACAAAAATGGTCCCATAGCAAAAATTGTTCCACGTGATGAGCATTTTCTGCTGAGAGAATAAATTTGAAGATCCGGAACACCTGATGCAGAACCGCAACAGACCATCTAAACTATAGGAGATACAAAAATGGTCCCATAGCAAAAATTGTTCCACGTTATGAGCATTTTCTGCTGAGAGAATAAATTTGAAGATCCGGAACACCTGATGTGGAACTTCAAGAGCCCAGCTACACTATAACATATATTGGAATGACGACTTAGCAAGAGTTGTTCAGCCTTATGAGCACTCGCTGTTGACGTATAAAAATCGAAGATCTGGAACACCTGTTGTGGAACTCCAAGAGCCTAGCTACGCCATAACTCAAATAGGAATGACGTCTTAGCAAAAGTTGTTCGGTCTGATAGGCATTTCCTGTTGACTTATAAAAATCGAAGATCAGAAACATTTGATATAGAAATTAAAACTATCACTAATTTCATTGCATAATTATAAAATAACATAAGTAGGAGGTACTACGCGGTGAAGGCGGGAACAGTTCAGGACTGATTTTCGATGACGATGGTATATCGTTGAAAATTAGACTCTACTGGCTAAAACTCCCATTTCTTTATCGTATGCCTTCGGGCTTATGTTATTTGAGTGTTTCATTTCCTTTTCCATTTATCTTCGTTACACGGTAGCTTACCCGGTAACGCAGGGGAGCAGCCACTTAGATTTTAATTGATCAGGTATCATCACAATAAAACTATAACCATGCCTAGAAAGAGGTCAAATTTTCCCAATGTTCCAAAGGTGCTAAATGATTAAAGACCATAAGATCCCAACAATCTACCGAAGAGCGTTAGGAGAGACTTGATGTTGTTCGAGAACATGAGGCTGCAACTCGCTCCGTGGAAACTTCTTGGGATCGCGAAGCACGCCTGCATTCTCAGCGTATTTACGCATCTACATCCAGGTCTCTAGAGACCAGTGAAGAATATGTGCGCGACTGACCGCTGATCGTGAACATCATGCACTGTCTCGCGAGTCGGAGACGTTCACGGAAAAAGCATGACCCTTGAGTTTTCAGCGTATATACGCATCGACTCTAGAGATAAGTGGGGGAAGGAGATGCGCGACTGACCGCTGATCGTAAACGTCACGCAACATATATAATTTATTTTGGAAAATGGAACACCTAAAGTAAAAGAGATATAAAAATGGTGCCATTGCAAAAACTATTCCAAGTGAAGAGTGTTTTCTGCTGTGAGACTAAATTTGAAGATCTGGAGCACCTGTAGGGGAACTCCAAAGCCCAGAGACAATATAACATATACATAATAGAAATGGCGTCTTAGCAAAAGTTGTTAAGTCTGATGGCATTTCCTGTTGACCAACAAAAATAAAAAATCTGGAGCATCTTGAATCGTCTCGCGCATCCCATTGATTTCCCGTCCCCGAGCTTATAGAATTCGACATCAGATGTTTCAGATCTTCGATTTTGACAACCCCGTTGTCGCTGGCATAAGCAACAGGATCCGCGTACGAAGTCGCGGGCAGAAGCTAGTGAGTAGTAAAATTGGGCTTAATGGTATATAATTTGACTCATAAGCGCAATTTTAAAATATATTTGTTGAAATTTTATCTATACATATAATAAGACTGTAAAAAAACTGTGTCTGTACATAGAATATATTTAAAAAATAATAATTGAGGGGGGTTTAGAAACAGTAATAGAGCACGAATCCAAAAAAAAAGTCTGTCTGTTTGTCTGTTTGTCTGTTTGTCTGTTTGTTTGCACACGCTAATCTTCGGAACTCCGGACGGATTTGAATGTTTTTTTTTTGTTGTATAGATATTAATACTGCTCAACACATAGGCTATAATTTATCTTGGAAACTGGAACACCTGATGCAGAACCGCAACAGACCAGCTAAACTATAGGCGATACAAAAATGGTCCCATTGCAAAAATTGTTCCACGTGATGAGCATTTTCTGCTGAGAGAATAAATTTGAAGATCCGGAACACCTGATGCAGAACCGCAACAGACCAGCTAAACTATAGGCGATACAAAAATGGTCCCATAGCAAAAATTGTTCCACGTGATGAGCATTTTCTGCTGAGAGAATAAATTTGAAGATCCGGAACACCTGATGCAGAACCGCAACAGACCAGCTAAACTATAGGAGATACAAAAATGGTCCCATAGCAAAAATTGTTCCACGTGATGAGCATTTTCTGCTGAGAGAATAAATTTGAAGATCCGGTACACCTGATGCAGAACCGCAACAGACCATCTAAACTATAGGAGATACAAAAATGGTACCATAGCAAAAATTGTTCCACGTTATGAGCATTTTCTGCTGAGAGAATAAATTTGAAGATCCGGAACACCTGATGTGGAACTTCAAGAGCCCAGCTACACTATAACATTTATTGGAATGACGTCGTCCACGTCTTAGCAAAAGTTGTTCGGTCTGATAGGCATTTCCTGTTGACTTATAAAAATCGAAGATCAGAAACATTTGATAAAGAAATTAAAACTATCACTAATTTCATTGCATAATTATAAAATAACATAAGTAGGAGGTACTACGCGGTGAAGGCGGGAACAGTTCAGGACTGATTTTCGATGACGATGGACACGTCTTAATATAATTGTTCGTCACTCTGTAAATGGTTTGTATTTATGTATTTATTTTTTTGTCTTGATAATTATTATACTTAAGTATTATATATGTATATTCAAATAGTCTTGTATGGTATATATTTGTGTAAATAGTACACCACACACTGCCTACTCATCTTATTTTTCCTCCACTATCAAGTCCATCCAAAGGTTGTCTGTAAGAGATCGCTTTTAGCGATAAGGCCGCCCATTGTATCACCGCTTGTAGCCCATAAAATTATTATTTGTAAGTATTAATGGTGTACAATAAAGAGTATTCTATTCTATTCTATTCTATTCTATGGTATATCGTTGAAAATTAGACTCTACTGGCTAAAACTCCCATTTTTTTTATCGTATGCCTTCGGGCTTATGTTATTTGAGTGTTTAATTTCCTTTTCCATTTATCTTCGTTACACGGTAGCTTACCCGGTAACGCAGGGGAGCAGCTACTTAGATTTTAATTGATCAGGTATCATCACAATAAAACTATAACCATGCCTAGAAAGAGGTCGAAGAACGAAGAGCGTTAGGAGAGACTTGATGCTGTTCGAGAACATGAGGCTGCAACTCGCGCCGCGGAAACTTCTTGGGATCGCGAAGCACGCCTGCATTCTCAGTGTATTTACGCATCTACCAGGTATCCAGGTCTCTAGAATCAACCAGTGAAGAATATGTGCGCGACTGACCGCTGATCGTGAACATCATGCACTGTCTCGCGAGTCGGAGACGTTCACGGAAAAAGCATGACCCTTGAGTTTTCAGCGTATATACGCATCGACTCTAGAGATAAGTGGGGGAAGGAGATGCGCGACTGACCGCTGATCGTGAACGTCACGCAACATATAGGCTATAATTTATTTTGGAATATGGAACACCTAAAGTAAAAGAGATATAAAAATGGTGCCATTGCAAAAACTATTCCACGTGAAGAGTGTTTTCTGCTGTGAGACTAAATTTGAAGTTCTGGAGCACCTGTAGTGGAACTCCAAAGCCCAGCGACAATAATATATACATAATAGAAATGGCGTCTTAGCAAAAGTTGTTAAGTCTGATGGCATTTCCTGTTGACCAACAAAAATAAAAAATCTGGAACGTCTTGAATCGTCTCGCGCATCCCATTGTTTTCCCGTCCCCGGGCTTTTAGAATTCGACATCAGACGTTTTAAATCCTCGATTTTGACGACCCCGTTGTCGCTGACATAAGCAACAGGATCCGCGTACGAAGTCGCGGGCAGAAGCTAGTACACAAATAAAACCGCTAAAATCATAACTACTAGGTTTCGGAACGCAACGCATAGGTTGGAGTAAAAGAGACAAACTTATGCAACAATTGTCTAGCGTCATCTCTTTCTCACACCGCGGACCACCGACAAATTTCGTTCTTTCATTCCTCCATGAGCGAATCAAACGCCACTCAGTTATAGGCACTTCATGGTATGAATATTAGCGAATCAGTTTAGGAACCTAAACTGGTTTGCATCGGAATTGATTGGCTAACTAAAAGTTAATGGTAGGCCTACAGGTGTAAATGAACTCTAGTTTCAGAAGTCTGTGGCTTTGGTGCTGTTTCATTCTTTATTGGCCACTGACTTCGAAATTAGAGTTATTTTACAACTGTTAGTGTTTTTTAATGAAGTCGGTTGTTTTTTGTACAAAAAAAATTAATTTGTTATTTTTAGTTTCTTCGTATGTAGTCCTAATGAATAGTCTTTCAAAAGTCGAAAGAATTATTGAAATCGGTTAACAAATTGCTAAAGAAAATCTGCTAAAAATCGGTATACCTATTATGAGAAGAGTACGAATATGAATATTCATTGATCCTGCGCTTGAGATGCCAATAGAAACCACCAAAAAACTGGATACAAAAGCAACCAAAGAAAGCAAGTTCAACAAAATGTATTTAATCATCTACAAACTTATCATTACAATATAACAACTAACTAACTTACTTTCCACCGTAACCCATCTCGGCCAAGTAATAAAATGTGAATTAAAGGATAACGACATTCAACATTGCACGCGAATAGCGAAACTAGACAAGCAAAGCAATACCTAGGTAGATCGATATTGGTTAAATTCAATACCCCCCGGCTACGTGACACCTTCCTTGCTGCAGCAATCAACTATAACAAAAACAAAAACAATAAAAAGGATAAACTGTGTACGAGTCATCTGGGCATAGCTAAGGATGAGCCAACCCCTATTTATGTGGTCGAGCATCTGTCACCTGAGAATAAAGCCATCCATGCTGCAGCGCGCTTTCGCGCTAAGGAATTAGGATATAAATTTACATGGGTTCGTCACGGAAGAGTCTTCATCAAGAAAGATGAGACATCTGATACTATATTTATTAGTAGTATAGATAAACTAAAGACGCAGCACTTAGATCTTATCGTTCCTGCACGTTATATTGCGTTTGTACTCAAATTCGATTTCTTAAAATGTTATTACCAGAACACAAGAGGACTGCGCAGCACCCTGTCCGAGGTACGTCAACATATACTTAACAATGATTACAATGTCTATGTCTTCACGGAGACTTGGCTCTGTGGTGGTATATTTGATTCCGAATTGTTTAGCGATGATTTTGTTGTATACAGAAGGGACCGCGAAACTGCTACTTTTAGTAACACCAAAAAAACCGGTGGTGGCGTACTTATTGCGGTGTCTAATAGACTATGTTCATACCGTAGGACTGAATGGGAAAGTGATTGCGAGGACTTGTGGGTTACAGTTGAAACTCCAACAAACTCAACTTTTAAATCAATAAAATTTTGCGCCTCTTACCTACCACCACCTGTACATACAGAGGTCTTGGGCCATTTCATAGAAAACTGTAATACGGTTATAGATGGCAACCACGATAGTTACTCACTGATAATTGGTGATTTTAACTTAAGTTGTATTCACTGGGTATATGACATCAAATGTGGATCGTGCATAGCAGATGGAGGTACCAATAACCTTAAAAATATTTTACTAGATTTCATTTCCTTGCACAATTTAAAGCAGTTTAACTGTATAATAAATTCCCAGAGTAAGATACTCGACTTAATACTTTCGGACATAGACCAAATAGAAGTAACAGAGTGTATTGACCCTATACGTAATATAGATAAATATCATCCAGCATTGGTATTTTTACCCTTAATTCCCATTTGTGTTAAAAGTGAAACAAAAATAATCATTAAACCTAACTATTATAAGGCTGACTATGAGGCAATAAATTCCGAACTCGGCAGCATTAATTGGTCCGAGGAGTTTGCATCGTGTCAGGATGTTAATGCTATGTTGGATAACTTATACATGATAGTCAGAGGTATTATAAAAAGACATGTACCTGAATCAGTCTATTCACGCGGAAAATATCCGCCCTGGTACTCACCTCAACTGAAAAAATTGCTCAACCAGAAATTTAAATTGCGTATTAAAATAAAAAAGTTTGATAATCCATTAGATGTATTAGAATTCAATTATTTAAGAAAAGACTTTCAAAAGCTGACTCAAAAATGCTACAATACCTATATAGACTTCATAGAAAGTAAAATAAAAGGTAACCCAAAAATTTTCTGGACCCATGTAAAAAATCTCCGAAAAAATAATAACTCTTACCCCTCCAAAATGATACTAGGCAACACAACAGCATGTGATAGTGTCTCTATTTCAAGTTTATTTGCTGAGCAATTTCTGTCAGTTTTTGATCCTCCAAGTACTGATCACGATTATACAAATTTCACACAACCCTCTTCGGTTTTAGTCCCAGTACTGTGTGATTTTTCTATTACTCCAGATGCAATACGACAGAAACTATCTGGACTTGACTGTTCTAAAAGTGCGGGACCGGATAACATACCTCCAGTATTTTGGTCACGGTGTGCTCATGCAATATCTCCTCCACTAGCTAATATTTTCAACACCTCGCTCGAAACAGGCATTTTTCCCGACGCGTGGAAACAGGCAAGAATAATACCTATCCACAAAAATGGTAAACGGGAGATGGTATCTAACTATCGGCCTATTTTTATTCTGTGTACCGTGTCCAAAGTCTTGGAATCGCTTATATATCCCATATTGTTTGATCATGTAAAAAAATATCTATGCCATAAACAGCACGGTTTCATGGTAAAAAAGTCAACAAATACAAACCTTGTAACTTATATCACTGAATTAATGTGTGCAGTCGATAAAGGTTTTCAAATAGACGCTGTATATACTGACTTTTCCAAAGCCTTTGATAAAGTGAATCACAACCTATTGTTACTTAAACTTCGGTCATTTGGTATTACAGATTCTATGCTAGACTGGTGTAGATCCTATCTGTGTAACAGACCATCTTCAGTGGCCGTAAACGGCAGTGAATCAAACCCTTATTTTGCCACATCCGGTGTACCTCAGGGATCAAATCTAGGACCGTTATTTTTTAATATATTTCTTAATGATATATCGCAAGTGTTTATCTATTCAACACCGTATTTATTTGCAGATGATTTAAAGTTAACTCGTGTAATTTGCGATGAATCAGATGTCAATCTACTGCAATCAGATATAGATAGATTAAATCGGTGGTGTCTAACTAACAAAATGTATCTAAACTGCGCTAAATGTTACCATATAAAATTTACTAGAAAGCGAAAAAACAAAATCTTATCAGAGTACAATATTCAAGGAAATAAATTAACTGAAGTCAACACGATTAGAGACTTAGGTATTCGTCTGGATAGCCAATTAAACTTTATACAACACTATGATGCTATAACAAACTCAGCATATCGAGCTTTAGGTTTTGTTCTGCGGTCCTCTAAACACTTTAAAAAACCCTCTACCACGCTCCTCTTATATAACAGCTACGTAAGAAGTCACTTGGAATACTGCAGCACCGTGTGGAACCCAACATACCAAGTTCATATAAGCAGGATAGAAAATATCCAAAAAAGGTTGGTTAGGCATCTAGGCTTCCGGTTTAGGGTCAGAAATACAAGAACTTATCAGGATAGACTAACTTACTTTAAACTCACACCTCTTAAGACTCGTCGTACTATCTCTGACCTAGTTTTTCTATTCAAGTTATTTAATAATGACATTGACTGTCCAGATCTCCTAAGTCAAATTGGCATCAATGTTCCTGTTAGAATTCCACGTTATCCTCGTCCATTATTCAGGTTTCCCCGCTGCCGCACCAATTTAGCAAAACATGCACCCATTGCAAGGATGACCTATGAATACAACATTGTTTCGAGCTCTTCAGAAGACATAGACATCTTTTCTAACAACCTTGCTAAATTCAAACGTTTGATTCGGGCACGAATTTCAGACCCTGTTTTAAGTTGACGTATCGACAGGTCACATACATTTATCATATTATATTGTTAATAATTTCTCTTTATAGTTCCTATTAATTGTTCCCTCTTTCATTGTATTATTTGTGTTTTAGAATATTTTAATGTTTTAATTTAATTGTTCACTATTTAACCCGTGTTTTAATTTCAAATGTTTAATTTAATTTTATGTTCATGTGTTGTTTAATTTAATATTGTTTAATTTTACTTTGATTTAAATTTTATTCTGTTTAATACTTTAACTTATACAATTCTAAACTATGTTTAAAATGATGATGTATGCATGATGTGTTCTCCTATAACTGAAGGAGCACAAATCTTCAAAGAACTTGGTATGATAATGCATGTAATGTGTATCCTTTGTTGGAGTTCCTTTCTGAATAAAATAAAATAAAATAAAAATAACAAGCGATAATTGCGACGCATTGCAGGTTGATTACTGATCACAAGGTTGTTATTACCTCCCATAGAACGGTGCTCTCTAATCCCTTTACGACACCAAAGGGGCGGAGTATACTTAGTACGGGACCAAGCAGTGTTACCAAACACTTGGCATTAATTACTGCACTTCAAACTTCGACTTATATTCCTGAGATGAAAGAGATGGAGTATATTCGAGTGAGCAAAAGAATGAAGCGTCATGAGGAATATGTAACGAATTTCGTTACGACTCATGAGCTGGGTGCTGGACACTGAGAGTGTTAAGTTATTTATTTATTTATGACTTCAAATACACTAATCAACAGAGGTGGACTCAATGGCATAGGCATTTTCTACCAATCAACCTTTAGGTGATGCAGAGAAAAGCAGTGGTAGGAGCAATTTTAAATGAAAATAAAATAAAACATAATAATACTTGTTAGTATTTTGAGTATAAATTCATAAAAATGTACACTATAAATATAATATATATAATACACAAAGATATAGATGGATGAGAAAACATTAATAACAAATCAAACCTAACTTACATTTTAATTGTTTTATGAACTGTATGGAAGTACCTAACTCTAAAAATCCCTATGTTTCTAAGTACTCTAGCTTTTAAGTAGTTACTTGTCTACCTAATAATGATTAGATTAGTCTGTAATAATAAAATAATTAAATTAATTAATTTCTCGCGTCTCTGGCCTCGGGAATATGTTTGTGAAGCGAAACGTATCAATAAGAAAATACTTTATTGTGAAAAACTGGCAACAACACTCCCCCTTTCCATTACAAGCAATAAAGCTAACCAGAACTCCTGCTTACAAAATATTTGTTAAATTATGGATTTTTCCAATAAATCTCTAAACATTTTGGCATGTCATGCGATGGTGATTTATGAAGTTGAGAAACAAGGAAGTTTTAGTTTTAAGTAAAAATATAATATGCTGGCGTCGATTTTTCGATTTAAAATGCGTATTGACAGAGTAACTTGTTCACGGTAAATGCAATTTAATGGTACCGTGGACTGACGAATGGCAAAAACAGACCACTGAAAAATTATCGTATTTTATGGAATCAATACTCTGGAAAGGCAAACTACTTACCGTAACCTTACTTAAAAAAATTGAATATGTGTGTAACTCAATAGGTATATCAAATACTGAGTTACTTAAATATTCGGAATCAGCATAATTTTCTACATTGGTCAATTTAGGTTTCATTGCATTCAAATATTTTTTATGGCGCTTTAGTAATCCGCAAGGAGGTGAGATTTTCACCACCAACCACCACCTGAATCTCACAAGGCCTACACCACAGTTTTTTAGCGCATTCCCTGTTCGGAGCTGACCTACTTGATAAATGACCGCCTTTTATTTCGATATTTAGTCATAGTTGGCGTTAGGCCTAGCATCGCCATTTCTTTGGAGATGGTTATATACTAGGTAGTTCTCTTGAACTTTATTTAATATCGGGGTTGAAAATCGTCATGGATGTCCTCGGGGAGGATGCGGGGGGTACGTCAGACAATTACCTACTGGTAAAAAACCAACACGGTGTTCTGTCTCAGGAACGGACTGGTCGCGGGAACGGACGATTGGCCCTCGTTTATCTTCATCGCTCGTCTCGTCATGTGGTTATTTAGAATTATTAACGAAACGAAAAAAGGAACCATATCAATACGTGTAGACTGTAGGTATTATTGGTAAGAAAGTAGAAAATAGGGTTAATAGACTGACAAATTGATTTAATAGAGGGTAAAACGTTATTGCTACTTAAGAACACCTGCTTGAAAGCAAATGGCATTTGTAAAGACCTCGTAAGACTGTTTCCGAACCTTAACAGAATATTTCTTTTATAATGTTATCTTAGGTTTTCGACGTAATGCGTACTTGAAAGGCTCATTCAAGTGAAATGCTTTTGTGGAATGGAAATATATGTATATTTGGAGGTTTAGTAGCCTTGAGATAAAAATAAACCCATTGCTTTCAGAAGTTACATTCAGTGGAAACTACGAGTAGGTATTCATCTTGAATGTAACACAATCTTTTTTTTGTTGTGTATCCAAATATAATGTTAAAAACTCATTAGATAAATGAAGATCACCACGCTTTAAAAAGTGTGAAACAAATAATGGTTTGATTTTTTTAATGGATCATTAGATAAATGAAATTGAATGGAAATTATACCCTTAGTTTCCGTGATCCATTTGAATTCCATCGACATCAATACAGTAGTTTGATTTTATTATAAAAACAAATAGAGAAATAATTAATCATCTACACAAAAACTAAAACATTGTGAAATTAAAAACTTTTTTACTAAAATATAATCAACTTCATAAAAAACACTTACCGGTAATAAGTCTATTTTTGGACGTCGGTGGTCACAGACTTCCGAAACAAGAGTTATTAAATACCGGTTAGTGTGTTTCATGAAGTCGGCTGTATTTTTTGGTATATTTTTTTTGTAACAAAGTTCAGCGGTCGCCTAGTAAAAACGTAGCGCACGAGTCGTTATCGCACATACAACCAGCATGCGTAGCATGAACACATTGAACACCGAAGAAACGGCCTTTGTCTACAGACGAATCGGCAAAGTGACAGATTATATAGACAGGAACCTCAATCTGTCAAATTTCTTTCAATAAACCGGCCTGCGTAGCATGAACACTTAATTTCTTTTCTTCCGAGACACGACAAAGACCGTTTCTTCGGTGATCATGCTACGCGTGCTGATGGCGACACACACTTTCATTGAAAGCTACGCGATCAGCGCTCATGTGTGCGTTATATCTGAATGAGCCCTATGCGCTATACTCATTAATTAACATGTTTAATTTTTAATAAATTAAAGTAAACCACATTCTTATACCTATTCATAAAACATGTGTACCTATATAGAAATGAAATTACGTTCGTTAGTCTCGCTAAACATATTATACATACATAATTATATAGGGTGACTGGTAATTAGTGACCGATACTTAAACACGTGATTGTATTCATGATTTCAATAAACTTTCCCATAGAAACTATTATTTTATTGTGTTATAAGTTATAACACAATAAAATAAAACGCTGTTTTGATTTCCGCGCGCGGGCCTGTGATCGATCACTGCAGTAGGCACGAATCGGCACGATCTGTCAGCTGATAGTCTGACCTCGGCAAGGGTAAAATCTACTAGTAGTAATAGCGTTACACGCTCCCCTGCCACCCCCACCGCTCCCGTTGTGCAGTACTGACGTAATTGAATTAATTGAAAGTTAATGAGTATAAAAAAAGTTTCTTTGGGAAAGTTATTCGTACTAATGAGTACAATCACGTATTTAACTATCGGTCACTAATTACCAGTCACCCTATATACATATTTTCTTTCTTTCCTTTCTTTCTTTCTTTCTTTCTTTTTTCTTTTCTAAAACATAAGTTATCAATTTATTTTATTTCAAGTTAATACCTACTAACATTAGGATAAGTCATATTACTACCAACATCATATGTATTTTATCTGAAAGAAATATTTTTCATTGAAAAACTCGAGAATGGCTGGACCGATTTGGCTAGTTCAAGTCTTCAAATATTTGTGGAATTCTAAGGAAGGTGTAAACGGTGAAACAAATATAGGAAAATTGTGAGGAAAGTGCTAAAAGTAACTATAAGATATTAGCAAAAAATATCATTTGCTAAATGTGACTCATATAAAGACAGAAAGTTTCTTTGTACTTGTGTTCCATATTTCGTAATAAATAATTCTATTTAATACTGGTTGCCTTGTACCAAAAAGATGAAGTTTATACTTCGTTACGTTAATTGGAATTAGTCTATTAGTCTATTCAGTTCTCAACTAATTAAGGTGTTCATTCGAGCATTGACTAAATTTCAGTGGAAGTTAGTCTCTAATTCCGGTAAGATTATATGGGTTCTTTGTAAAACAGAACATTACTAAGGTACCTCCAAAATGAAAAAGCTTTTCTAATTAACATGAAGGTTATTTTTTTAAACATTGCAAACATTAAGTACCTACATTTAATTTCACTAACACAAGCTGACCCGAAACCTGTAGGCCATAAAAATATGTTTTATAGAACCCGGGACAGGCAGCGCAGCAGTCAATCACTCACGCACTGGACTAACTGGTCAGTCAATCGCAAAGATTATTGGACAAATGGAAACTAATTTTGCTTTTGATGGAAACAATGTGCTCATACATAGATCTCTGATAATCTGTTCTTGATCATTATTGTTGACGGGCCTGTTGGTCTAGTAGTTAGTGACCCTGACTGCTATGCCGGAGGTCGTGGGTTCGATTCCCACCCAGGACAAATGTTTGTGTGATGAGCACAATCATTTTTTCTGTGTCTGGGTGTAATTTATCTATATTATGTATGTATTTAGGAATATATAAGTAAGTATGTTTATCAGCTGTTTAGTACCCATAACACAAGCTCTGAAGCTTAGCTTGGGACTAAATGGCGTTGTGTGAAAAGTTGTGGATATTTATTATTATTTATTTATTATTTATTATTGACTCAGATAATGTAATTTAAAATATGTATAGGTATTCAATTTCAATATTACGTTTATTATCACAAATTGCATGAAATTTCTTCTCTGTTACTTTCGTGTTTGACGTCAAATCCCTAACAAGACCCCATTCATCTTATCTTCTTCAAAAAACCCTCTGCAATGATTTACGAGTTCCAAATTACCTCTGAAAGTTCAATGAAGTTCAGTATCGAAATAAGTAATTGATTACTCCGAAACAATACAATTAAATATTAATTGAATTATTGATAGAATTCTGCTAAATAATTAACAACGCCTTCTACTACGACTCCTCTACTATTTGCGGTAACAGCAGACACGTGTATTGGAATAGAATAGAATAGAATAGTTTTTTTTTTTTTGGATAGAGGAAAAGTGATAAAATTATAACAGTCGCTGGGGTTGAAAGCTTCGCTTCCCTAGGTCTGTTCGTTAATGGGTAACCGTTAGTTATATTTAGAGTTTCCTACGTATGTTAAAGAGCACGTAATGCCCTTGGTGGGACCATGATTTGCCAGTCTTCACACTCGTCACAGGCAGTCTGAACCTCAAAACTCTGACAACTTGTCTAACCAAGGGGTATCGTGTTACCCATTCACTGTGTTGTGGATAGGCAAACACTCCATGTCAAACAATAATAATAAAAATAATAATAATAATTCTTTATTCTCAGGCAACCAAGGCCCATAAACAAAGTACAAATATAATCTTACATAATAATATACTAATACCTACATACAAAAGCACTATTAAATAAAAACACGTTAGGTCGGCAACGTAATGCGCTGAGTCGTGGTGTCATGTAGCCTTCCGCGAAAACGGCGATACACAACACCCGTCGGCCAAAATTCTTCTTTCATAAAGGTCTCCAGATGGTGTGTTGGAACTCGCACTACAAAGCACTTGAAATTAGTCTTGTGGTGGGACTCCAAACTGACAATGGAACACCATTGTTTTAGATGGAGCGTCTACTGCGAAGCTTCGTCGAAGCTGAATATAGCTGTAACCGGTTTAACAGAAAGCGATCACCGAAAATAGGTAATTGCATGCAAGATAATATTTATTAATTATTTATTATTTAGCTCAAATTGTCCAAATTGTCCAAAGTCTTTGCTTGAGCAAAGGCCTCCCTCCTTTCCTTCCATCGGTCGCGATTCTGCGCCACCTCACTTCAATTCTCAAGGACGACCCGCAAGATAAGAAAAATATTCAAAATAGTTCTTGTATGTTGAGCCGCATATCGTGGCGTACAAATTGGTAGAAAAGATGGTGCATAAACCGTGATAATATTCTACATAATTCTTAATCATAGGTATCATAAGAATTCATTAACACGTTGACTGCCAACTACCAGACACAATATAAATTCAATTGTTCGCGGTCAACGTGTGACCGACGCGGCGTACAAAGACTTAAGGATTTTTTTTAGTTATAATTCCATGTCAAATTAGTGGGTAATAGAACAGAATAAATTGGTCAAAAGTTGTTCTAGTTATTTAGTATGCAGTCAATCGTGAGTTCTTGATTCGATTCGCAGTCAGATAATGAAACACCGACCTCACCTTCTAGTTTAAAAATCAAAGTGTTTAAATGAACCTACGAGCTGCTCCGGCAAACTTTGATCAGCCTAAAATAAAATTAAAGGTGTGTTGTTGTTACCTTCTCAGACTTGTCAAATGTCAAATTGTCACTTGATAATGAACTGGGAAGATATCTGAGGAGATATTTGTCATACAAGATGGCGCTGCTGCATTTGAAAAATGACTAAGAAAATTTTCTTCATAATATTTTTTTCGAAAACTTTTCATGTTTTATATTAATATCCTATTTCGGACGATGAAAAATTAAAAAATACAAAAATCATAAAAATTGGTAAAGCTGCTGTTAAGTTATAAATGGTGTAACTAACAAGACTTTGTTATAAATATACAAATTTACAGAAATAAAAACCGTTTATCATAATTTATCATTTAACAAGCTACAACAATAAGCTACTTTTACACGTGTATTGGTAAAATAAGTAGGAAGTATTTCTTTTGTAAAGGTCTTCTTGGAAATTCCCTTGTCCCGCAGAAACATTTCTTTTCTGCAGTGGTCTCTGTGCGGAGTTTCCAATTGAAAAGTGTCACCACCAGTGAAATCCAACTAGGAAAACTTAGTAGTTACCTATTTCTCCGCCTATTGTTGCTATATGTGTTCTATTGAAGTAAATATTTTTTATTTGAAGCAATAATAATAATATTTATTTGTACACCAAAGATCAAACAGTAGAGACCGAGACTTATAAATAAGTTGTACAAAGTGACACAATTTTAAGACGAACGTCTGACTTCTAAACTAGGCAAAAGCCTGTGTCTTAGAAGCCAATGTTCCCGATATGCAGTGACTTCAATTATTTACAAGAATAGAATACTCGTGCAAGTTCATGACACAATCAAAATCAAAGAAAAAAAAAACAAAATATATATAAAATTATTTGACTTTGACACACATTAAGATTTCATTTAGGAAATTATTATGAGTAGGTTTTCAGTTTCAGTTCAGTCAAATAAAAGTAAGTGGTCCTGGTAATGATTATGCTTAAATTTTACTCAACTAGCTCAAGGTCGGGAGTTGCCCGTGTTAGCCACCAGGTAGGTGCCCCACCTACGTTAGTCCACCTGCGTGTATCACGGGTAATTTTTCTTCCTGTGGTCCACCTATCATATATATACGAACCACGGTGACTATAAATATTAGAAAATTTTGTCTTTCTGGAAAATCCAGCGAATGAACCACAAACAAATGAAAAATAATATAATAATGTTAAAAACACAATTGGTGACAGGTGACAAGAAAGAAGAAAGAAGTCCCCGTTCTTCTTCTTCTTTCGTCTTAGCGTGTCGATGGCAAACAAAGTCACTAAATCTAAATTGAATGTTTAGCCCAGAATTCGGCCACCGCAACACCATCCACCGACGCAACCATTAGATCCTCGTGTGCAGGTGACAGGGCACGCGGCGCAGGACAAAAGGTGGGCCATGGTCTGTGGAGAGGTACCGCACAGGCACTGAAGGTCGGTGCTAGCTGCGAAACCCCACTTCAGGAGATTATCCTTGCTGCGGCCGACCTGGGTGCGGAGTCTGTTCAGAGATTTCCAAGTCGGCCATTGCAGTGTGTGCCCAGGTGGAAGTCTCTCTGATGGCTCGAAAACTACCCAAGTGAGAGTAGGACTCGCACTATTTGTAAAACTTTCTGACTTTCCGTAACGATTGTCAAAAATTTACACATAACAGCCGGGAACAACAGCTTAACGTTCGTTCAGAGGCACGAGTCTTAATATGTTTAATGAACGGTCACCCTTGTACGGACTGACCGCGCGTTGCGCAACCTAACCATCGTTCGCGCATAACCCCTTTGTTTGCAAAGTTTATGCAGTAGTTAGATAATATGAGAAAAAACTTCGGGGTCCCTAGAAATATCTCGCGGTAACAACTGAATAAATACATGTAACCCTCCTTACTGTATTTCTGCCAAGGCGGCCTATCTCAACTGTATTCAACGCGAAAGATGTTATTTCAAAGAATAATAAAAAGTTTTCTTTGCTAAGTAAACATAAACAACAGTTAACTTATAACTGTTTTAGTTTATTTAGTAAAGTAAATTGTTTTTGCGTTAATTAACCTTCTTAATCATTTTAGTAAGTAATAAATAATAATAAGTAGATAAGCAATAAATTTAAAATACACGTTTAAAATGTATTATTAAGCTAGCTTCAAGACTATAATCATGTCTATGGGTGATACTAATTGTGTTTGCCTCATTAATTTCAACCTAAAGGCTGTAGAGTACCTAGTTGTATTTTAAATGTTAATATCTTACGTATCGAGTTTACACATGTCATACATTCGAGCAAAGGGTACTGTTTAACCTTTAAATTTTCCAAATATTTTGTTGAGGATTAAGTTTGAATTATAAATTATAACACGAAGTTTGTTATAAGAGGAAATCTTTTTTGACATATTTTGACAGAGGACTGGAAGCAAATCAAATTAGTCCGCAGAGACTAATAAAATTTTGACACAATCTTTTCTTTATCTTGCATTTCCAGAAATTTTTTCAGAAAAAAAAGACAATCTTACGACAACCTCGTTTAGTAAGTGAATAAAGAGATAAATAGCACGAAGACAAAGAAATAAAAAGGAAATCTAGATATAAGTTTCCATGATAAGTGAAAACTTTCCAAGTCGCAAAAATTTTATTCCCCACTAAGTTCCCACAAAAAGTATGACAGAAATTCTCGAAGTTTCCACTCCTTTTCCATTTCCATTCAGTTTTCAAGTGAAGTGGACGTCATAAGAATCCCGTGTCCCACAGAAATGGTTCGCCGATAATATTCTGAGCTATATTTCTTGTGAGATATACTCGTACGCGGCTACAGTATGGTCACGTAGAATCTTGGTGGGCGTGTTCTTATTTGGTGTCACGGAGTAAGTAGCAATCAGAGTGACAGAAAGCAGTTTTTAACCAAATCATAAAAACTTACCTATTTTCCAGATTAGGCAGAGGAGTGTATAGTACATCCAGATTTCAGCAGTTCTGTTTTGGTCTTAAGTAATAAGGGCGAGCCTATTGCCACAAACCGGGCTCAAATCAGACTGCTACTGAGCTACTCCAGATGGAAAAAAACAATAGCACTTTGTCCAACCCGAGTTCGCACCCAAGACTCATCGGCAGTATCAGCGTGTTTACGAGATAGTAGTACTGGCTAGAAACTAGGTATTTTATATTTGAATACAGCATAACGCTTAAAGAGACAAAGCTTTTATAAGCTGCGATCATGATTTGTCTAGTCTTGTACCAACCATATTGATGTTATTAACTTCACTATCACTTTCACCGATGTACTATGACTTAAACTTGTACAGAGGCCAGCACATCAAGCTACCCCAATGTGTCAAATTTCTTTGATAGCTTTTCAACTTTATAACATACTGAATAAGGTTCATGTTCAATTGGGACAATTTGTCACTTTGGAGTAGCTTGATGTCTGTACGTACACTGAATAAATTATGTTATTGCTTCGGGTATTTTTTTTAGCTGTGTTTTAAATAACTGGCTTTCGGGCTTCTGAAAACGCGTACCGATGGTCTAAAGTTTTTGAATGGGACCAATGTATCATTTATCAAGCTGAGCGATTGTTCCTTACTGTAAATCGAAAGGAAAAAGGGAAAGGACGAACTTAACTGATGTTTTTATACAATACCGGGCATCAAACACCACAGGTAGTCAGTTAGGAAATGCAGACTTCAACTAGCTTTAAAGGAAAAAATGACGTGTAAAATGATTTCCATATCCTACTTGCATAATAAATAATTTAATTTCATTTCATTTCATTACACTTTTTCACAAGATGCTTTCTTAAAAAGTTAATCAGTTTCAATGGTAAGAAGTCTGTGCAAGGTTCATCGTTAAATGAGACTTAATGGAAAATGAGCTCCAAAACCAAGCCTGCTGACTGGCAAATCTATTCTTGTGTAACTCCTGCTAACTCGTAAGGAAGGATGTGATTAACTAACTTGCATGTTCGCGACGTGCAATCATTTTGTAACGCAATATTATTTATAACCCCATCGAAATCAAATGTTTTGGAATTACAGTAATAATAAGTTTATTTCATTATCAAAAGGTTTAAACAAATACATTGTAGAGGCCTTTTTAAAGTATGGAAATACCTGTAACAGAAGTTCCCTTTATTATGCTTTGATAATTGAGTCAGGAAACAGAAATACATTATGGTTATGTTTCGAAAAATAGTAATTCAATAACGATGAGATTTGTTTACGACTTTTACTTTGAGTTCTTTGGTTCCTCACATTCATCATAACATCGAAACAAACTGGAAACAAACTGAATCGTAAACAAGAAGTACTATGTGATTCCATTTGCTACCTATTCCATGTTCACAAAGTACGCTACACAAGGTACAAAAGTTAGCCGCGTTCTGTTATGACATTTATCCGATTTCCCTTTGTGACCGCTCACGTCTCTATTAGGGTTGGTGCACAATTATTGTATCAAAGCGTTTCGTATACAGACCATCGTCAGTTTTCACGCTTTTCGGCTCGGGGAGCGGGAATAATGCGATCATGGTACGGCGTTGTACCCCAGCCGTATTGGATTTGCAAATTATTGATTGGTCCAATTGTGTTGCCAATATGTTTAACATTTCAATTTAGTTTTTAGTGTACAAAACATTTTATGATAGATTTAGTTATGTTAATTATTCTTTATAATTAACGTCAACGAATTTCACTTTATAATAACTCTCTGGTATTACTATGTTATTTGATATTCATTTATTCGCGTCGTGTTTTGAATCAGTGAACGAGGCTGGAATAACAGGCCGTATCTGTTTTGAATATGATGAAATTAATAACTGATCTACTGGCTAATTATGCGGGAACTAAACTTAGGAATTACGCAGAACTAAAGACAGTTATTTACATTTTATTTTTACAGATAGAAACTAGGTATAGGTACATTTTCAGTTCGATTTGTTTATGTATAGTATCACTAACAGCGCCCCGTTTTATAAATTCTTATATTTTAATATAAGTTACGCTCAATCCATTAGACTCAGCGACAGCATAAAAAGACGCTCGAGTATGTATCGTACGTGTATACATCAATCAGCTTACGCGTTTTTTTCCGTTTAGTAGATATAAGTACATAGAAACAAAAAGAAAAAAGTATAGATAGATAGGTTATAAGCGCTCAGCAAGCGACACGTTAAAATGTGGTAAACTAGGCACACTTGACGTCAGTGTCGCGTCGCGCCGTCAAAGGACGCGTGCGACCTATCCCTTTGTTGCCCTAGTTACCTACTACCAATCTTACTACCATTTGGAATCCCGTATTTTTAAATTACCCTTCCTAGCAGCTAATTTCTTATTATCTGGCTATCACCAGGGTATATCTAGGATGACGTCATGCGCACTCGCAGAGATGTGACGAAGTGCACCGTACTCCGTCTGATAGACACCGTAACTTGAAGTCCACTTAAAGTGCAATTCCATTTTTTTTTTGTAAATTCGCAGTTGTCATCGAAGTTTGGTGTGCAACTGAACGCCAGTTAGTCACTGGCAATAAAGAGAGCCAATAGCTGCTGGTCATACACAAACGCTGGTGGTGAGTAGTTTGTACATATCTGACCTTCAGTGAGTGTCCTTCTACTAAGGCATTCCCACTCACATCTGCCTCTCTCTGCTCAAGCAGTTGTCGCTGATTAATTTTGGCAATGAACTTACATTATAAGCAATTTCCACTACACAGCCCCTTCTCTGTGTGAAGGACTGGGCCTAAATCTACCACCCGAGCCTGGTAGATGCCACCATGGCTTTTGGGTTCTAGAACATCACAGATTCCTCACGATCTTAACTTTCACCGTTTGAGAACAGTTGCGATGCAATAATGAACCAAAGTAAAGCACCTCGTAATCATTCCTCTTACCTTAACGCACAATAAAAGTGCTTGTAAGGTCTCATTACGCTCCGCAAGACTGTACGAGCTTAAACGCGCGTACACATCAAAATGCACAAGGATGACGACCCTCGTACATTCGCTGCGTACCTACGCTGACGCGCTGCGAGACACGCTTAATCAGTTGCTGCTCTGGCTGCGTTGACCCTTAGGGCCAGCATACATCTGGCGAGGCGCAGAGAAGCGCGTTTTTTACTGGTAACCAATCATCAACCTTGTAATGGTTGCAATAGAGTTGAAAATAAATAAACTTACATTAAGACATCAATTCCGATAAAATAATGCGGTTTATTTTTTACTTTATTTTAAGAAGTTAGCATAGAAAACGATACCCGCGATACTGAGTTTCGCCAGGTCTGGGCTGGCTCTTTGTCAGTTTAGAAACAAACTGAAAGACCAGATATTTCAATATAGTTTTAATGAACATTCATCGAGACACATAAATCGTTAATCTAATCTAAATAACTTAAGGTCTTGACGTGGAGAATTTCAGATACGTTCGAATACTACTACATCGTCGCACAAAGATTGTTTGCATTCATTAAAGTGAAATAGTTTTCTAATTCTCGACTATTTACTTTGGAAAGTAATTTAGAGTATTGCTATTCAAAAATTCCAATGAAAGTGTAATACTTGTTTGAAATAAAATTCTTGAAGTTTAATAAGAAGTTTTCTTTTAGTTTAAATCTTTAATATTAATTAAAATAGGCATTCCTACTTCGCAGCTTCGTAACCAGTCTCCGTATCTATTATGTGATATCGTGTGGTCAAATGACGATTTGGTTGGCGTAGCGGCTGAGCGATTGGTTGCTGCGTCACGTGTCTCGGGTTTGGTTCCCGCACTGAACAAACACGCATTTGTATGGCTAATATGTAGTTGTTCCTACTCTTGCGGTTTGCGTATTTAAGTTTACACAGGAGAAAATCCAAGTGTAGGGCAACGTTCGAAATAAAGTGTTTAGTTAAAAAAATAAAACAATTTTCGGTCCAGCAATTTTTTACCTTTTCCATAGTACCTAATGGGATATTATAAATTGCATATCAAATAAATAATCGCCTATCAATACATAGTCATCATTTATATTCTTTTTTTACATCAAATAACGTACTTCACTACCAATAAACTAAATGTTTAACAAAACTCAAACTGCAGATAATTCGAAATCATACATCAATATGACATTACTTTTTTCCTCATAATGCAATACAGTTAAATTTATTTTTGTACAAAAATACTACATACATAGCATAAATACTGACTGCACAGCAAATTTTCCATATTTCAAGTAAAAACGATGTGGAAGGGACCCATAGGTTAAGATTATTAGCTGTGCATTGATGAAAAAGCTTTAGCTTTAGGAAAAATCTCTGTACGCTGCGAAAATAAATTGTTGTTTAGTGATATTTTTAACCGACTTTCAAAAAAGGAGGAGGTTCTATGTTCGTGTGTATGTATTTTTTTTTTTTTTTTTATGTATGTTACCTGATTTCTCCCCCATTTGTGGACCGATTCTCAAAATTCTTTTTTTGTTTGAAAGAGTATACTCCTGAGGTGGTCCCATTTTAATTTGGTGAAGATCTGGTGCTGATCTTCGGAGATATACAACGGAACTCTTCAAAAATAGACAGCAAATCTGTCGTGATTGCTGGAATCGCTTGGATGTTTATTGTTTATACAACATCTTGACGTATCATCACGCCTGTATGCTCTGAGGGGTACGCAGGTGGGTACAATATACCTAGATTTCGTCAGTTAGGTATGTTAATTTTAATTTATTAGGGATTAGTGGAAAACCCTATTATCATGATATGTATTGTTAACAACTAAGAATATAAAATAAATTCATGGCAAATATTTTTATGGCAACAACTAAAAATGGAAAAATAAAAAACTTTTTTGCAAAAAATAAAACCGACTTCAAAAAAAACACTAAACGGTGTAAAATAACTCTAAATTCGGAAGTCGGTGGCCCATCATGAGTAAGACAAACCCACCAAAGCCACAGAATTCCGAATTTAGAGTTATTTTACACCGTTTAGTGTTTTTTTTGAAGTCGGTTTTATTTTTTGCAAAAAAGTTTTTTTGAGTTAAATATTTTGCTGTGCAATCAGTAATTTTGATGGGAGTTCGGAACCTTATTGCATAGAAAAAGGATATTTTTTTATTTGCGCTTAAATACTACCCGTACCTAATTATCTGTTCTTTCAATCTAACCAACTTTGAAATAGATCAACTGCTAGAAAAAAAAATTAAATGCTAGTGGTCTAGAAGGATGTAAAAAACTCATAGTGTAGGTACGGATGTCCGACGACATTCCTTCCAGCATTGTACAAATGCTCAAAACCGCAAACTAATCATACAAACAGTTCCTACAAACAAAAATCAAGCTAAAAATATGTGAGCGACAAACTTGTGGTTCCAGCGAGTCTGTTTTTTTTTTGCTACACTAGCAATCCCTCCCCGGCTCGCACGTCAAATCGTCCCAAAACGAAAGTTTTGGTAGGAAGCCAGTTTCCGAAATGCAGTTTTATATTTCACTTGTTCAACATACAAACTGTTTCTTTTTATTTTCCGTGGCTTTTGCTTGGATGTTTATGGGAAATTAAGTTTAATTTTTATACCAACTTTGCGCCATCCGGATGTGAAATTTCAAGCGTTGGTTTTAATTGTAGGTTATATTGTTAGTTTGGTTCGATAGACTGAGAGAATGATTGTAAACCTATTTTAAAAGAGTGAGTTTGGAGTTTCTTTCCCATTCTTTTCCATACAAAAGTACCTTCTGGAACGGGTAACTAGAATCATTTTCTTGTTTTTTTTTTACTTTTAAGTAGGAGGACGAAGTGCCTATGACGGTCGAAAGTGCCTCTTACCTGTCTTATTGAAATAAATGATTTGACTTTGACTTTGATTTGATGCCAGTAAAAAATACTTTACACGTGGAAAATTCGGAAAAGAGGAATGGAAGCGTTGTTGTTACAAATAACGTGTTTTTAGTAGACGTATATGCATTTTTTGTTTGTTTCATTAATTGTTTGTTAACCGAGCGAGAACGCTCTCGCCAATACTTTTCATTATTTTATTACTATCAAAAAAAAATATTTTTTGGGTGGCTTTTATTTAGGTCAAAGAATTAGTATTGCTATTCAACGTGACAATGCCGCCAGTTTTTCCGTTGACAGCGATGCCGTGGAATATTTTGATACCCTTATTATTGTTTTATTTTGGTTCTTTTTTTGCATGTATTTACATTAATTCTGAGGCCCTAGTGAAAAGGGGTATAAGTCCAATTTTGTCGAAAATGAGTTAAGTGTACCAAAGTGACCAGAAAACCGACTTTTACAGTTTTTTTTGGTGTCAGTTGGACCCTTTTACACAAAGTAACTTTCTTATTTTTAGATATAGCTTAGATCTGTCTTCACCAAACGATAGAGCATTTTTTCTGATCACTTTGGACTTATAACCCTTTTCACTAGGGCCACAGAATTTATCATCTGCATAGCTTTTTCCCAACTAGGTTGTGGTCAGCTGCCAGTTTTCAGATTTCTGACTGACTCATAATGACTGTCAAAGATCTACAAATTACAGCCGGGATCAATGGCTTAACGTGCTTTCCGAGCCACGTCTTGATATGTACTCAATACTCAATATTTTTATTGCTACTTAAAATTATATCATAACATGGATCCTGTCGGGCACAGCAAGCAAAACTACTAATGAATTCAAATTAGACATTTAAATTAAACAACAGCTTAACGATGGGCTATTTTAGTTTTTAGTCCTTCATCTAAATTACAAGAAAATATTCGAAACATATTTTTTCTTTAATCTAAAAATAACGGCGATACATCGAGTCAAAATGTCGCATGACGCCACTAGCCAGTACAGTTTACATTAGATAATGACGTTACAAGTCCCCTCTCCTCAACTTTAATGCGTTTAATCTAAGCAGTTTTCCATCAATTTGAAAAAGAAAAAAAATATGAATGTTTTCTTGTAATCTAGATGAGGGACTAAAATCTAAAATTTTGTCAAATAGCCCATTCTAGTTCATATTAAATATATATTTACACTAGCTGTACCCTGCCACGCTTCGCTGTGGCACATTGTGATTGAATGGTTAAAAAAAAAGAAAAAATGACGTGTGGCACTCGGAGACTGCCGCGGTAAAGCTATTGCATAGCATTTATATCAACTCCTCTCCCCCTCCCCTCCCCCGTATGTATTTTTTGATGCCACATAATAAAAAAATAAAAAATAAAAATTGTATCAAAAAAATAAAAACTAAATTTGGGGTGAACACGCCTTATCACTTAGAGGTTAGAAAAATAGATAGTAGCCGATTCTCAGGCTTACTAAATATGCATAAAAAATTTCATGAGAATCGGTCAAGCCGTTTCGGAGGAGTATGGGAACGAACATTGTGACACGAAAATTTTATATATTAGAGATAGATTAGAAGATTATAAATTAAAACATAAATACCTACCTTCCATCAAAATAAGAGTACCTATAAAATGGTGTTTCCATATGTTCGCGGAGCTGATTAACTTCTGTTCAGCTCAGTAGTGGAAAGTTCTAGAAAGTTGAGCGATAAACGGAATTTGTACTTCAATAAATATTTCAGTAGTATTCTTGGGAATCCACAAACATCTTATCTTCAAAGTTTGTGGAATATTCTGAAAGTTTTACACGTAAAGTATAAAATGATTAAGATATATTTTTTCATCGCGTTTCTTCAGACTTTTTTGTATTAAGTACATAAAATGAAATATTACATGGTTTTTATTTTGCGTTACGAAGAAATTGTTTGAAACCATTTTTTTACTGTTTTAATCTACTTAGTCGGTGTTGAGTGGTAACATCGCTTTTGTGCTTAGTACACAAAGAGATTTAAAATACTATAGAGCGGGCATGTCAAGGAAATGTCATAGAGAAACTTTGATCCCATGTCTCAGTAACGCCATCTAGAATAATATATGAATATTGGAGCGGCAGCGGAGCGTACTACAAAAAACTCATAGACTTGTATCCAGCAGGACACACTTTTTCGGACGAAAATTTTGTTCGTAATGTCCGGTCTTATAGGTATTGAATGTCTTTGTTAGTACACAATAGCGCACATTTTGATAATGGAAATAGTTCCCATAGCTCTATCAAAGTTATCACTTTATCGAGAAGTGATTATTGGATATTTCCAATCACATGTAACTATGTCAGTTTGAATACTCTGTATTTCCAGAAAAAGTAAGCTTTGACGGTTTGGTCACGTTGAAAGAATGAATAAAAGACGACTAACGAAAGGTATTATACAAGGCAGATGTAAGTGGGAACGCCGGGAGGGGACGCCCTAGAAGGACATACATAGCCCTTATTAGTGACGTTGTTTAGAAAGGTCAGTTGCGTAGTATTCGCAACCGGTGTGTATGTATGGCAACATGTATGACTGTAAACGAAGCAAAAGAAGTATGTAAGAGCCGTAGCATATGGCGCTCTGTAGTTTCTGCCTACCCCCATGGGAAAAAGGCGTGAGTTTATGTTTGTATGAAATAAATACATATTTGAAGCTAATTAGTTTAGCTTATAATATAAGTTCATAATATATGTATGTATGTATATACTACGCACCTGACCTTAAAAAAATACAATAATAAATTCCACAACTTCCACACAATGCCATCTAGTCCCAAGCTAAGCAGAGCTTGTGTTATGGGTACGAAACGACTGAAAAACAAACTTATATATTTATAAATACATATATATAATTATAATTATAATTGCTTAAAAAGAATATCACTGTTAACCCTAAAACTGCAGGTCGCTTGAAAATATTTAAAACTAAAATCTGTAATAATTTACCAATTTTATCTACAAACGATGATCCTAATCACCAATATGGCGATTTTTTTAATATGTACTGCAATGAATTTAATTCCACTTTTGTTCCTAAAACTATTTCAGTTTATAGTAGTGCATCTTTCAGTGACTGGGCTACCATTGGTATTCATAAAAGTAGAAACCGACTTTATGAACTCTACAATGAGCGAATTATTGTAAACACTGCTGATTTTAATGATTATGTTAGAAAGTATTCGAAATTATTTAAAAAAGTTTGTTATGTGGCCAAGTCACGTTACTTGAGCTCCAAAATTAAAAGCAGTAATAATATAATTAAAACTACCTGGAGTATTATTAATAGTGAAACAGGAAGGTCCAGTAACAGAAATAATGACTACAGCCTAACTATTAACAACAACTTAATTAAATCAGACACGAAAATTTCTTTTCAGACATTCCTGTTTCAACTACAAAATCTTTAAATTCATCACCCAATGCAGCAGAGTTTTTACTTAAGGAAAATGTTACAGTAAACGATTTGCAATTTCGTTTTGAACATGTTAGCTGTAGAGACGTTATTAAAATATTCCACAGTTTAAATGTAAAAAAGACTGCAGATCTGTGGGGCAACTCTGTAGACGTTGCTAAGTCGATTATTGACATTGTAGCACCTACTCTATCTTCTATCTTTAATAGTTGTATTGACAGTGGGGAGTTTCCTGACCTTATGAAAAATAGTAAAATAATACCGTTGTTTAAGTCAGGTAGTACATCTGACCCCACAAATTATAGGCCTATATCTGTACTACCAACCTTTAGTAAAATATTTGAGAAATTAATTCTAGAACAACTGCAAAGGTTTTTTAATAAACATAAGTTACTTCATAATAAACAGTTTGGTTTTACAAGGGGTCGTTCAACTACTGATGCTGGTGTTGAACTTATAAATCACATTTATGATTCATGGGAAGATAAATGCGATGCTTTGGGCATTTTTTGTGATTTGTCCAAGGCATTCGATTGCGTTCTTCATGAAATTTTAATAAGGAAACTCCACCACTATGGGATCCGTGACACAGCCCTGAATCTTCTTACGTCATACTTGAGTAACAGGATTCAGAGAGTTGACGTTAACGGACAAAGGTCCCCAGGATCTTTAGTCACGATGGGAGTCCCACAGGGCTCAATTCTTGGTCCTTTCTTGTTTCTTGTTTATATTAATGACCTTCCATCCCTCATCAAAGATAACCATGATATTATTTTGTTTGCAGATGACACTTCGCTTTTGTTTAAAATTAAACGTCAGGAGCTGGTTACTGACGATGTAAATAGCGCGATTTCAAAAGTGGTTCACTGGTTTAATGTTAATAATTTGCTGTTAAATGAAAGGAAAACCAAATGCATCAAGTTTACGCTTCCTAACGTTAGGCAGGTGAAAACTGATGTGTTGATAAGGGGCGAAGAATTGAATCCTGACGATAGTACTGTGTTTTTAGGCATAACTTTGGATTCTAAACTTCAGTGGGGTCCACATATAGAGAAATTGTCGAAAAAGCTTAGCTCTGCAGCATACGCTGTTAGAAAAATTCGTGATTTAACTGACATAGAGACAGCCCGTTTAGTGTACTTTAGTTATTTTCATAGCGTAATGTCGTACGGTATTCTATTGTGGGGGAATGCTGCCGACATTGAAACTATATTTGTCTTGCAGAAAAGGGCTATTCGATCTATTTATAAACTAAGTCCGAGACACTCACTTAGAGAAAAATTTAAGGAGATTAATGTGTTGACTGTGCCTTCTCAGTATATTTATGAAAATCTTTTGCATGCACATAAAAACACTAATCTTTTTAAAAAATATAGCGATATTCATAATATAAATACTAGGAACAAGGACAAATTTGTTATTCCTTTTACCAGGCTGAAGAAAATAGGTGGGTCGTTTAAATGCCAATGTATACGTTTTTACAATAAGCTTCCTACCCATGTCCAAGATCTAAGCCTAAATAAGTTCAAATCATTTGTAAAGCGTAAATTATGTTACCAAGGTTATTATAATATAAAAGATTATATCGAGGACAAAAAGGCCTGGGATTGAACTACTCCGATTATTATTTACTTATTGTTGTTGACATTTTAATTCTTTATTTAATTATTTTGATTTATGATAATATGCATGGATCTTACACGATTTGACAAAGATTTTGAATCAAATGTTTTTATTTTATTTTATTATTATACACAGTTGACATTGGATATATATTGACATGTATTTTTACTTTGAAAGTATATTATGTTTTTTTTTTTTTCAATTTTTATTGTTAATGTGAGGACCATGTGGATTCTTTTTTAAAATTTTCTTTTCTAATTATTTTTAAGTTCTTTTATTTATTTATTTTACATTTTGTCTGGCAGTTTGAGTTCTTTATGGGACCAACCCAAATGTTCTTTCTTTGGTATTGTTCGTCAGCACGTGGAGCTCCTCAAGTTCTGAGTTGAGCTCACGATTACTGACAAATGCTTGCACTGACTGATCTGGTCCCCTCATTCTGTTTGGTTCTTTCCTCAAAAGACCATTTCAGACACAAATCGGCATGGATCTGACATAATTTCACCAAGATAATGTCTGGACTTTAAAAGAGACTATGACCTCTGAGTTTCTTTCGGTGTTTCTTCTCAGAGTAGTCAGGTAGTGAAACACCGATCTTATCTACTAGTTAAAAAAAAAGACGTGTAAAAGTGTTTGTGAAAACCTATTTACAGAAATAAATATCATTTATCATCATTTATCATTTATCATTTATATTATAGAAAAATTAAACCCAGATTCAGAGCAAATGATCGTGATCATCACTCAAACATTAGTCCTGGGTGGGTAAACGAACCCATGACCTCCGGCATAACAGTCAGGGCCAGTCACTAATAAACCAACAGGCTAGTCAGAAGAATAACACTCTACAAGTTTTGCCCTTATCGAAAACGCTCAACGTGGCAATCAAAGATTTCGGCAAGACCTCCTGATATCACTATGTGTTACATGAAAGGGTGCGTACCTCTTTGATAAAATTTAGAACACCTTAGTACCTACGTATACTACTCCAATTAGGTGAAAACCCTTAACAATAGGCTTAGGATACAAATATAATATTAACAAAGTAAAGCCTACTAAATAAGCAAAATTCTCACAGCCATGTTTCATGATTATAAGTATTAAGCTTGCTTCGATAAACCCGGGCTATATTTAAAATATGGCGGCGAATAAAGACGATTACAATAAATAAGTCAACGTTAGTATAACTAGCCAAGTCACACGATTTATAGGTGACGTTGCGTTACACCGCAAAAATGTTGGAATTTATTGCATTTCGTACTTCCACAGGTTTTGTTGACTCGCACGCGAACGACTGATGAGGCCGATATTTAATAAAATAAATTGAAAATAATATTTCATTTATTATTCCCAATCAGTATAATCCAATATTGATTATAAGAACATAAACAACTTATTACCCAACTCAACGTTCACACAACACATGCACCGTAATTGTAGAGTTTATTTAATATTTACCTATTTGTCATGTGTACATGTATTGTGAAATAAGTTGTTTATGTCCTTATAATCAATATTGGATTTAAATATTTAACTAGCTGATGCCCAGCTCCCAGACGCGAGACGGCTTATATAGACGGCTACCAGCTTTCTCAATCCAATCGGTAATCAACACAATCGTGCGAATGCGTTAGAGGTGCGCTTCCCTGGTGCACAGCGTGCACAGCGTGGTGGGCAGCACCAACAGCATCTTAAGCATGATTGCCAGTCGCATGGACTGTGTTGATGTGGGTCGCTGTTGTGCAAAGAGATTTAAAAGACTATAGAGCGGGCATGTCAAGGAAATGTCATAGAAAAACTACGATCCCATGTCTCAGTAACGCCATCTAGAATAATATATGAATATTGGAGCGGCAGCGGAGCGTACTACAAAAAACTCATAGACTTGTCCGGCAGGACACACTTTTTCAGACGAAAATTTTGTTTGTGATGTCCGGTCAATAGGTATTGAATGTCTTTGCTGTTGTGCAATTTCTCATGGGTTGACGCAGCAGTGATCCACCGTTATGTGTGTTTTGTTTTTTTTTTGTGTGTATTCGGTGTTACTAACCTAGTTTTTAAGTTTTACTAACGTAATTTTGTGAGTCATGGATACTCGAATAAAGAAATATTCTATTCTATTCCAATCGAGATTATCAGAATATTTTTAATAACTCGATCTACTTAATTCAATTAGTGATCGAAATTTCAGTACCTCTGTGTCGGAAGTCGGTGTCTGATTAAAATTGGTCGTATGCAAGCCCCTTAAGTTCATATTGGCTGCGTGAACTCATTTTGTACGAATGTAAATGATTTATATGTCTTGTACTCTGACTTCATTTACATGTTGTTCTTGTTATGTTAATAAACCTTTTTCTGTTCCTTTTATTTGTTGTGCTTTCTTGGATTTTTGCTGCGCCAAAAATACGAGTACTGAAAATTACGTTAACAAGGTTTTTCGTCTTCTTTATGTTTCATGTTTGAGAATTGTTTCCCGATAATTATGTTTTTGTAAAGTAGGTATATCACGTTATTGCCAAAGGTATTTTTAAAGATTACTTAAGAGACAATTTTTACAGTGCGTCGCACGTTTGTGGTAACCCTTTCACATTGAACTGTTTATAACGCAGTTTCAATAAAAAACGAGGCTTACTTTTATTGGTTTTGTTACCAGAAACGTGCTGTCTATTGTACAGACGCCAGCATATCAAGTTACCCCAATGTGTCAAATTTCTTTGATCGTTTTTTAACTTTATGTCAAACAGAATAAGGTTCGTATTCAATTGGGAAAATTTGACAGATTGGGGTATCTTGATGTGCTGGCGTCTGTACTTTAGTTTGTCTGTAGATTCACGAAAGTATTGGAAGATTAATTTCGATGTGCGTGTGTGTGTATGTAATGTTTCTGATAAATGTTTATTTTTATTTTTATTACTGACTTTGCAAAATAAAATTAAATAGACGTGAATGATGTTTTCTAACTGACAGAAACAAACTAATTGACATAGTTAATTTAAGTTTGAAATAGAAAATCCGGCTTGAGCAAGCGTGGTGACGTGGTGACTAATGCTCGTGCCTTCTCTGTATGAGAAGAAGACTCTGTTCTGAAATGGAACAGCTTATGGTTTAATTATTTACTAATCTTCTTTAACAAATTAACTATAATTTCGTGGGACTAAACTGACAGAAAAATGACTAACAAAACTAAGGAGAGTTTCAGCAAAACCAAAAGTATTTTTCTGAAGTAAAACGCCATCTAAAACGAGTGTCAGACCTCGGGGAGTCAGATGCGAGTTCTGACAAACAATGAAAATCGAGCATCATGTAACCTGTTATGTAATGGTATGGAAACTCCTTTTTAATTTATTGAAGAACTGTGTGACATCTTTTTCCTCGGTTGCCGGATAGTGTTTGTAGGTATGATTTTGTGAGAGAAACGGCAATATGTTACAGGAAACCGGGGAAGCGCGCGCTATATGATTTGACCAATGACCGTGCGCGGTTAGGTAGTGGAGAGATGGCCTTGACATTTTGCTAACCCATTTTGCTTGAGGCTGGTACCACATCTTACTGTCATTTTATTTTATGGCGGCGTATTTATCTTTTTGTTTGTTGACATTTAAAGAATTGTTTATTTAAAAATGTTTATATATTTTTTTCTTTTTTGTAAATTAATCAAAATCAGTACATTGAAACTTATAATTCCTACCTTTTTGCTTTGTTTGTTAAAAACTGTACACTTTGAGTTCTAGCTTAGATTCACTCGACAGCTGCTACGCTTTTTGAAATTTTATTTGAATTTCGTACATAAATGTTAATTCACGTGCCAACTAGACTGTGATAAAAAAGTGATCTACTTTGACCTTGTAAAACTGTCATATGGGACGCTTCGTTAGAGATCTATTAGGATTTTAGAAATTTACATTTATATGATTAATGTGAAAAGTTTTTTGGGGGCTTTTGGAATATTTTAGGACTTTTTTTGAGGCAGCTGGCTGAAACCACATCGTTTAGGATTGTAAGCATGATTAAATCACTTGCCTTTTGCTGAGAAAGTGGTCCAGTGGTCCTGGGTTCAATGGGGATGTTTATTTATTATTTTTTATTAAGAGCATTACCAACGACATATTTACAAGATGTTAGGTATAGCGGTACAAATTATATAGACATTCAATTCTGTGTAATTATGTCAATTAAAGGCGTCCGATGTAATGTTTAACTAATAATAATAATAATACCAGCAATAATAATAGTTTATTTTATTTTTGTACTTAAACATTTCAAAATATAATTTATGTGTGTTTGTGTGTGTGTGTATTTAAAGAAATAAAGGAAATAATAATACCAGCCTGTTACGCTCCCACTGTAGGGCAAGAGCTCTTCTCATCCAAAGAAGCAAGCGAGCATTAATCACCACGCCTGCTCAAACCTGTCACTGTTATCCTTAATAATACATTGTTAAGGATACCTAACTCAAAATACACTACTCAACCAAATATGGGACAAACCTTGCAGAACATTCATTTTAACAAAAAAAAGGTTACTTTAATCCGGTTCAATATCTGCGAAGATATTGGTATACACAATGAATGCCAGATACCTACACACGAAAACTACATAGACTTAAATTTAGGACCTCCTCCTTTTTGAAGTCGCTCGAAAGAAGAAAATATAGGTAACGACGCCTCCAAGAAATTGATATTAAAGTCAGGTATGCAAGAATTTTGTAGTAAAATGTCAGGTATTAAAATTCTAACCGCGCTTTGTAAATACAAAATAGAGTTGGAGGTTGTCGCCACCACAATATATTACTCCTTAAGTAGCTCTAAAATACTATTTATTCGGACAATACTATGTAAATTACATTTTGTACTAAGTGGATTAAGCATTTAAAAGTAAGAGAGTTTTTTGTACATAATATTTGCAAGGAATGCACTCAAGTTCTTTGTATTACGATATTAACATATGCAAGAACTTGATTTATTTATTAAATACACAAACATTTATTGAATTCTTTTATTCCTCCGTAAGTAAGGTTTAAATAAATATTTTGTTTTACCATCAATCCGTTCACCCAGTCGAAAAGAAAAGCCTTTGAAAGAGAGAGATGGAAGGAAAGTAGAGAGGGATTTGCACTGCAGTGGGAAAATATAGGCTACTAATAATAATAATTATATTTACCATCAATATGTCTTGATCTAGAGTCACGGCCGGTTCACACATGTCTCCGTTTTACTATTCCGTTTTATCGTGTACGTTTTTTTTTCGTTGATGGTGTATGTAGTTGTATGAGCGACTTCACATATGGCACAGTATTCTGTATACAGTATATAATATCGTTCCGTAAAAATGACATTCCGTTTTGTCATCGAATACTGTGCGACGGAACAGTAAAAATATACAGATACGTAGAATTTTAACGGATAGATACTGTGTGCTTGGCGATAGTACCACTACAACACGACAGCGTCCATCCTTGTAGAATAGCGGCGGTATACTGCGAGTTTTCTGTTCACACATCTCATCCAGTAATGACGGATCCGTTGAACGTTATACGGTGCCTATGTGTGAACAGAGCATAAATTTATGACGTATCCGTTAAAAACGTACCAGTAAAACGGACTCCCATGTGTGAACGGGCCGTCACTTGTACGTTAAAATGTATGTACAATCTAACTACAATGTAAGTAAATAGTGTAGTCAGATCGTACTTACCTATGCATTAGAAAAAAGAGGCTCGTAGAAGCAAAATTGACTTAATGTCTTATGTCCCCTAGATGGGGCAGAGGGTGACCACAGATATCTTCCATCGCGATCGGTCTTGAGCTTCACGTTTCATCTGGCTCCACGTCAATCCGATGCTCGCCGCTTCTGCCAAAACGGTGCGACGCGACACCAGGTTTGTCGGGGACGGCCACGCTTCCTTTTCCTTTGGGGATTCCAGTCTTGTTTAGGTATGTGGTCGGGGTCCCTTCGGAGCGTGTGGCCAATCCATCTCCACTTGCGACGCTTGATCTGGTGGTCGATCGGGCTCTCGTGATATTTCTCCAGCAGTTCAACGTTGGAGATGGTCTCGGGCCAGTAAATTCCGAGAATGCGACGAAGACAGCGGTTGACGAAAACTTGGATTTGGCGTGAGATGTCCTTTGAGACCTTCCACGATTCGCACCCGTAAAGCAGCACGGATTTCACATTAGACCCGAAAATCTTAAGAAGCAAGATTGCAGAACATTTTATATTAAACATTCGTGAAAACAGTTTTTATTCAAATTGTTTTATTTCAATTTCAGAAGAAAAAGTGTGTGTGCATGTGTTTAGTTTCAAATACGTTTTTATGAAATTTATGAATTTGAATATTTTACTTTGAGTTATGTTTTTCGTTTATTATTTTTCGTAATATAAAGTGTTAGTTTTGGAAAAATGGAACTAGGCTGGACACATATGTTGCATGTCAGACGATCAATCATATGGGTCAAACGTACGACTTATAATGTATTGTTTAAGAAATAAAGTCAATCACGGTTAAGAAACACAAGTCCGAATTTGCTTGTTTGATTATGTATTTTATTTATGTTTGAAACTGAATAAATTGGAAACACAAAAGCAAAGTATTGTGTCGTGTGTATACGTATAGTCTTGAAAGCAATTTAATAAGAGTCCCTGACTCAGAGTCGCAGTAAGTAAGGATCAGCGGGTGTTCTCAAAGATTCTTGCAAATCTTACTTAATTAATTAAACATACTTGTGCTTACAATTAGGCACATTCAGTTGGTTGGAATGCAAAGCGATCTACGCTTAACAAACTATTTGAAGTAATAGTTTTAGAAGATCTGGGAAAATACTTTCCCTATGTTTGTGTCGACATAAAACTTCTGTCTAGCCTTTTTATAAGTATGTTACATGGTATAATATTATAAGCTTTATTTTTCTTACCACAATATACGTAATTATTTTACTAGTGTAAAATAATTAGTTAGTTAGTGACCCTGACTGCTATGCCGGAGGTCGTTGGTTCGATTCCAACCCAGGACAAATGTTTGTGTGATGAGCACGATCATTAATTTTTTTTCTGTGTCTGGGTGCAATTTATCTATAATATGTATTTATGGTATTTAGAAATATATAACCCTGTTTATCAGCTGTTTAGGGGTACTAAACAGCTGATAAACAGACTTATATATTTCTACAGCACAAGCTCTCAAGCTTAGCTTGGGACTAAATGGCGTTGTGTGAAAAGTTGTGGAATATTTAGTTATATATTTATTTATGTATGTATGTATTTTATGTGTAGCGAGTGCCTTTCTGACCTTCACAACCCAATGACTGGGTAACATAATACCACTTGGTTAAACTGGATGTCAAACTTTCGATGCTTCTCCCGTTACGACTGTCAACGATATACAAATGACAGCCGGGACCAACTGTTTAAAGTCTTTCCGAGACGTCTTGAAATGTAAAGAATGACCATTCCACGGACTGACCTTGGCAACCGTAGCTTAACCTTTGATCGACCAGTGCGGCTGTTATTATGTAAGTTATGTAAAGAAATATGTAAAAAAAAGAAGTATTTATTTGGTCCATTCACATCTATACATATAATAAGACAGTAAAAAAACTGTGTCTGTACATTGAATATATTTAAAAAATAATGATTGAGGGGGGTTCAGAAACAGTAATAGAGCACAAATCCAAAAAAAAAAGTCTGTCTGTTTGTCTGTTTGTTTGTACACGCTAATCTTCGGAACTACTGAACGGATTTGAATGATTTTTTTTTGTTGTATAGATATTAAGTTTGGGCAACATATAGGCTATAATTTGTCTTGGAAACTGGAACACCTGATGCAGAACCGCAACAGACCAGCTAAACTATAGGAGGTACAAAAATGGTACCCTAGCAAAAATTGTTCCACGTGATGAGCATTTTCTGCTAAGAGAATAAATTTAAAGATCCGGAACACCTGATGCAGAACCTCAACAGACCAGCTAAACTATTGGATATACAAAAATGGTGCCATAGCAAAAATTGTTCCACGTGATGAGCATTTTCTGCTGAGAGAATAAATTTGAAGATCCGGAACACCTGATGTGGAACTTCAAGAGCCCAGCTACACTATAACATATATAGGAATGACGTTTTAGCAAGAGTTGTTCAGCCTTATGAGCACTCGCTGTTGACGTATAAAAATCAAAGATCTGGAACACCTGTTGTGGAACTCCAAGAGCCCAGCTACACCATAACTCACATATGAATGACGTCTTAGCAAAAGTTGTTCAGTCTGATAGGCATTTCCTGTTGACTTATAAAAATCGTAGATCAGAAACATTTGATATAGAAATTAAAGCTATCACTAATTTCATTGCATAATTATAAAATAACTTAAGTACCTCCACGCGGGAACAGTTCAGGACTGATTTTCGATGACGATGGTATATCATTGAAAATTAGACTCTACTGGCCAAAACTCCCATTTTTTTTATCGTATATATATACCTTCGGGCTTATGTTATTTGAGTGTTTTATTTCCTTTTCCATTTATCTTCGTTACAAGGTAGCCTACCCGGTAACGCAGGGGAGCAGCCACTTAGATTTTAATTGATCAGGTATCATCACAATAAAACTATAACCATGCCTAGAAAGAAGTCAAATCTTTCCCAATGTTCCAAAGGTGATTGATGATTAAAGATCATAAGATCCCAACAATCTACCGAAGAGCGTTAGGAGAGACTTGATGCTGTTCGAGAACATGAGACTGCTCGCTCCGTGGAAACTTCTTGGGATCGCGAAGCACGCCTGCATTCTCAGCGTATTTACGCATCTACATCAAGGTCTCTAGACACCAGTGAAGAATATGTGCGCGACTGACCGCTGATCGTGAACATCATGCACTGTCTCGCGAGTTGGAGACGTTCACGGAAAAAGCATGACGCTTGAGTTTTCAGCGTATATACGCATCGACTCTATAGATTAGTGGGAGAAAGAGTTGCGCGACTGACCGCTGATCGTGAACGTCACGCAACATATAGGGTATAATTTATTTTGGAAAATGGAACACCTAAAGTAAAAGAGATATAAAAATGGTGCCATAGTAAAAATTATTCCACGTGAAAAGTGTTTTCTGCTGTGAGACTAAATTTGAAGATCTGGAGCACCTGCAGTGAAACTCCAAAGCCCAGCGACAATATAACATATACATAATAGAAATGGCGTCTTAACAAAAGTCGTTAAGTCTGATGGCATTTCCTGTTGACCAACAAAAATAAAAAATCTGGAACGTCTTGAGTCATCTCGCGCATCTCATTGTTTTCCCGTCCCCGAGCTTTTAGAATTCGACATCAGACGTTTCAGATCTTCAATTTTGACGACCCCGTTGTCGCTGGCATAAGCAACAGGATCCGCGTACGAAGTCGCGGGCAGAAGCTAGTAATGATAATAATAATCATTTCAATTCAGTTATTATAAACCATACATTGTTATTAAATAATGAAACTGGTTTACATAGGCTAAGTTGTATTGTTACTAACACAGTGGACCTCTTTATTGTCTAAAAAATAAACGAATATTATTATTATTGCCATCAGCCGTAAACAAATACAAACTCCGCTCGTCTACTAAGCTTTTCCAGATGTAAAAAAAAACAGTACGACGTTTGATTACTCTACTACACTTCGTATATACTCAATCGACACAATGAATATGTACTGATCGATGTTGACGGAACACTGGCGCAGTGGTTGAGAGATTGGCTGCTGCGCTGCAAACACCGCACGGGCCAAATATCTGTATGGCCTACTGGTAACGGCTATTTGGACTATTTCAAATGTATATTACCGCATCCACGGTATAAGAGAAAATCCTAGTGTGAAGCAACGTTTTTTAAACTAAGAAAATAAACGATCTATTAAAAATAATAACAATAATATGTGGATTATTGGGATGTGGATTCTGCTGTCATTGTGCCGATTGTTGTGACGGCCAATGGTCTTATTGCCAAAAGCCTCGACGACCATCTGTCGAGGCTATCGTTACGCGGTTGGGTCAAAGGCCTGATACAGAAGGCAGTACTCCTCGATACGGCTCGCATTGTGAGGAGGTTCCTGTCACTGAGACCCTAACCACCGGTAGCTTGGACCCTGCTCCCGCCATCGGTGGCCTACTATTTTTTATATTTTTAAATGTTTTTATTTTTATATTGATATTTAAAAATGTAATTTAAAAGATATTTAAATGAATACACGACATAATAATAATACCAGCCTGTTACTGTCCCACTGCAGGGCAAAGGCCAATTCTCATACCACGCTTGCTCAAGGCGGATTGGTGATTTCAAACTTATATTAACTATAAGTCCAGGTTTCCTCACGATGTTTTCCTTCACCGATGTCATTGATGTCTAAGATAAACTTAGAAAACACTTAGGTATAAATTGAAAGAAAGAAAACATATTTATTTGGCACATGCCACAAGTGCACAAAACAAAGTAAAAAAATAATAATAAAAAACTAAGGACTAAACACGAAAAAGAGCCATAGGATAGGAAATTGAAAAAGTCACACTGGATTTGAACCACAACTTCGTGCATGAGCGGTAGGCCCCTTAACCTCTGGGCCATCACCACTGTCCGCCTTCGCGACTGATCTATTAACCTAATAAAAAATATATTTTCCACAGAATATAACGACTTCCTAAGAGCTAAGTTTCTTATCCTATCTTACGTTTACGACGACAAATGAATACAGCGCGATGTGGAGGTAAAAACGTCTTTGCACGAATTCGTAATAACCCCACGTCACGTAGACATATATTAGCCTCCAGCGAAATATGTTTAGAGCTGATTTTTCTTCGGATATTGAAGATCTCCGGTTTATGACTGAGTATTCGAGACATTGCTGAATTTCCGATGCTCCTGATTTTTCGTGAAATGTCTTTGAGAATATAGTGTAGTGTTGAGAACAGCAAATTGCGATTCGGAGATAAAAGAGATGTGTGGAACTACGAATTGGAACTGGCGAAAAAAGTAGTTCGAAGTTTGGCGTGATTTCATTGCGATTCGCTTTTCACCGTTGTTTATTGGTGCTGGTTTACTTTCAAGGTAATAATATTTATTTATTTCTTACTATCGAATAATCAAGGCAAACGTTTACTTAGGAAAATAAATAAGTTACTGTGCCCTTTTGTTACTAATACAAGATTTTGATGTTTCATAAAATAATATCACGCATGTAATTCTTGCAGGGATTCTGGAAAGTGTAATGTGTCATATTGCGAAAATTAATAGAATGAATAAAACCGGACAATTGCGAGTAGCACTCGCCCAGACTAGAAGTATACCCTCTTTTACAAAGAAAAACCAAGTCCATAAACGACGGCATTATAAGGTACAACCAACCGATTTGAGAACCTCCGCCTTTTTTGTTTGACATATAAACCAGAAACTCATTACAATAACCCGAACCTCCTTTTGAATAATTAAAGAGTATTAATTTCGCTCGTTCACACACGTTCACAGAAAATGCATCGCCATCCATTTCACAGCGGGAAATGTAATTAAAACACTGCTCAGCATGCGATTTGGGTCAAAGTTACGCTACACTAACGAGGGGTGAAGTTAAAAAGGGTACCTCAGCTAAAAATGATCCGTCTACCTTTTGTGGCACAAAGGGTTGCAATCGGAAAGTCCCCCGTCAATAATAAACACTATTCGCAAAGAAAAAGATTTCGATTCGGAATGCGAACGGAACTGGGTTGCGTCATAGAGAAAAAAGTGTACAGAAGCGACACTCCTCCAGCCCGCGTAGCATGAACACTTAATTTCTTTTCTTCCAAGACACGACATTTTTCTTTCTGTCCAACTTGACATTTCTTCTACCCGAGCATGAGGCGACTCGTCGACAAGCGTTTGTACGTAGAGAAAGAAATTTACATGCTGTCTACAGCAACTGTCAAGTTGCTAGAGGTGTACATTGCTTGTCTAGGTCTCATTTGATGTAGACTGTTTGACACTTGTTGACAGGAAAGGTTTCGAAAAGAACTGTCAAAAGTGGAGAAATTAGGTACGCACTTCATGCTCGGCATTGTTGATTCTTGTCTACTGACGCATCGACATATAACGTCTCATCTTTCTTGAAATTGTCATGCTCGAGACGAAATAAATGTCTATATAATCTGTCACTTTGCCGATTCGTCTGTAGACAAAGGCCGTTTCTTCGGTGTTCATGCTACGCAGGCAGGGGGTGGAGTCTACTATTGCAATCGTGTCTCAATGACCGGGCAATGATCGATTTTTGACGTATGACGTCAAACTTATGACACATTTTCCATACAAAAACTGTCAAAGTTGTCAAATATTAATAGCCCCTGGGCTGTTGCGTATCTCCGTTGACAGTTCATAGTGATGATCACTGGGCAAAGTGTTCAACGATTAACTGTCAAACAGCAGGCTTCGTATTGGCTATCATCAGATTGTATCTAGGGTATCGTCATGCTGGTCGCATTATTTGTCCTGTAACGCAAAAGGCATTAGGAGAAACACGGATGGGTTTTAATCAGTAAGAGTCTGGACACTCCCTTCTGCCACACCCAGACCGGGAAGAGTCATTTGATGATTTCCCATCCTTAAAAAAAAAGGTATCGTCATGCTGACTTTACCGTCTGATAGTCACCGTAATTTGAAGTCCACTTAAAGTTAAAGTTACGACCGATTCTTATGACATTTTGTGTGTCTATATTATCATTATGTTACCGACAATCTATATAATTCAGGTATTCAATACATTACCTAGGTATTGTATAGAATACCTGATTATACAGTTTGCACACGAGAATTTTAATATTTTGGAATATACAATGGGGCTATTTGACAAAGTTTTAGTTTTGGTCCCTCATCTAGATTACAAGATAATATTAGCGATACATCAAATCAAAATGTCGCATGACGTCACTAGCCAGTACAGTTTATACTAGGTAATGACGTTACAAGACCCCTCTCCTCAACTTTGATGCTCTTAATCTAAGAAGCTTTCCATCAATTTGAAAAAGAATTAAATATGTGTCTAATATTTTCTTGTAACCTAGATGACGGACTAATAATTATTTTTTTGTTAAATAGCCCATTGTTTTTATTCTTTGGTCTTCATAGGTACTCAATATTTTTCTTACAACATGCTCGAAGTGAACACGAGTAGGTACTCAGAAATAAATTCAAGTCAGCCTAGCTACGTAACTTTAATTATGAGAACACCAAAAAACAGATTACCCGCTTAATCTATATCTACACATATAATAAGACAGTAAAAAAACTGTGTCTGTACATTGAATATATTATTTAAAAAATAATAATTGAGGGGGGTTTAGAAACAGTAATAGAGCACGAATCCAAAAAAAAAAGTCTGTCTGTTTGTCTGTTTGTCTGTTTGTTTGCACACGCTAATCTTCGGAACTACTGGACGGATTTGAATGATTTTTTTTTGTTGTATAGATATTAATGCTGGTCAACACATAGGCACATATATAGATAATTATACATATATAGATAATTTATAGATAATCTATATACATATATAGATAATTTATCTTGGAAACTGGAACACCTGATGCAGAACCGCAACAGACCAGCTTAACTATAGGAGATACAAAAATGGTACCATAGCAAATATTGTTCCACGTGATGAGCATTTTTTGCTGAGAGAATAAATTTGAAGATCCGGAACACCTGATGCAGAACCGCAACAGACCAGCTAAACTATAGGAGATACAAAAATGGTTCCATAGCAAAAATTGTTCCACGTGATGAGCATTTTTTTGCTGAGAGAAAAAATTTGAAGATCCGGAACACCTGATGCAGAACCGCAACAGACCAGCTAAACTATAGGAGATACAAAAATGGTACTATAGCAAAAAAAAATCCACGTGATGAGCATCTGGAAGATCTGGAACACCTGTTGTGGAACTCCAAGAGCCCAGCTACACCATAACTCACATAGGAATGACGTCTTAGCCAAAAGTTGTTCGGTCTGATAGGCATTTCCTGTTGACTTATAAAAATCGAAGATCAGAAACATTTGATATAGAAATTAAAGCCATCACTAATTTCATTGCATAATTATAAAATAACATAAGTACCTCCACGCGGTGAAGGCGGGAACAGTTCAGGACTAATTTTCAATGACGATGGTATATCATTGAAAATAAGACTCTACTGGCCAAAACTTCCATTTTTTTTATCGTATAAATATGCCTTCGGGCTTATGTTATTTGAGTGTATAATTTCCTTTTCCATTTTTCTTCGTTACATGGTTGCCTGCCCGGTAACGCAGGGGAGCAGCCACTTAGATTTTAATTGATCAGGTATCATCACAATAAAACTATAACCATGCCTAGAAAGAGGTCAAATCTTTCCCAATGTTCCAAAGGTGCTAAATGATTAAAGATCATAAGATCCCAACAATCTACCGAAGAGCGTTAGGAGAGACTTGATGCTGTTCGAGAACATGAGGCTGCAACTCACTCCGCGGAAACTTCTTGGGATCGCGAAGCACGCCTGCATTCTCAGCGTATTTACGCATCTACCAGGTATCCAGGTCTCTAGACACCAGTGAAGAATATGTGCGCGACTGACCGCTGATCGTGAACATCATGCACTATCTCGCGAGTTGGAGACGTTCACGGAAAAAGCATGACGCTTGTGTTTTCAGCGTATATACGCATCTACTCTAGATATAAGTAGGGGAAGGAGATGTGCGACTGACCGCTGATCGTTAACGTCAAGCAACATATAGGCTATAATTTATTTTGGAAAATAGAACACCTAAAGTAAAAGAGATATAAAAATGGTGCCATTTCAAAAACTATTCCACGTGAAGAGTGTTTTCTGCTGTGAGACTAAATTTGAAGATCTGGAGTACCTGTAGGGGAACTCCAAAGTCCAGAGACAATATAACATATACATAATAGAAATGGCGTCTTAACAAAAGTTGTTAAGTCTGATGGCATTTCCTGTTGACCAACAAAAATAAAAAATCTGGAACGTCTTGAATAGTCTCGCGCATCCCATTGTTTTCCAGTCCCCGGGCTTTTAGAATTCGACATCAGACGTTTCAGATTTTCGATTTTGACGACCCCGTTGTCGCTGACATAAGCAACAGGATCCGCGTACGAAGTCGCGGGCTATGATATAAGAAGCTAGTTATGATATAAGTGCGGTAAGTTGAAAAGTACAGCCGAGGCGATATTGCTGCAAGAAAGTAGAGGTTGTAATCATCAAAGCGCACGTATATCATACGACGTTTTATAACATAATATTTGCGAGGAAATAAATAAAAGTCAAAAAGAAAGAGCGCGTGTAATAATTTTTTAGTTGTTCACTAATCAGCGATGGGCGCGCATCAGCGCTTTTTTTTTATTTTAAGGCAAAGGCACAAAAACAGCCAGTATTACTAATAAAGTAAATTAATATGTTTTAGTTTTTGTTACCAATGGTTGTAATTTATTGTCAAAATTAATTTAACGAAAGAATTAAATGTCTATTTTTATATTTTATCTTCTAAAGTTAATTTTATTCATAAAATGTTGACCACTTTTGAAAAGTACTGTTCGTTTTAGACGAAACATCTTGATAAACCGTGCGTTTTACATTACAATAACGCACAAGTACGTAATGAGATACATACTGGTATTGAAATTGGTGAAATAAGAGACCCTTTACGAGCAAATGTGTTATAAAACAAATTACCGTCCTGTAGATACTACACACATCAAAAGTGTCTAGGGATCAACATATATTTTTGCAATAACTTTTCTCCTGATTGATATTAATTAAAATTTTCTTTAAGGATTCATCAAATAAAGTGTTTTCGTTTGTCACAGTAACGATAAACCAAGTCACCTTTGCATTAATAAAGAAATTTTCCATTTTCCTAATAAAGGGATTTTTGACATTTGAACCACTAACATTAAAGTTCGAAAAAAAGACTGAAATAACAGTTTTCTTTAAAATTTTATTGGGTAACTTAAACAATTAATAATCCGTGGTTCTACCGCGAACACTAACAACACAAGAACATCGGTTTGGCATACTCAAAATGAGTTCATCCAAATCACGCTGTGGAATGGCCGCCCATGTTCGTTGCAACAACAAAAAAAGGTCTTCTTGCGACTGGATACCCTCCATATTCGGCAGAGCTCTTCTCTGTAGCATATCCCATGCATGCTCAATCGGGTTCAAGTCTGGCGACTGAGCAGGCCAGGGCAGGACATTGATGTTAGCTGCGGCGAGAGTCTGTCTTACAACTCTTGCGGTGTGCGGTCGTGCATTATCATGCATTAACTGAAATAAGGGACCGATTTGCACTTGTAGAGGAACGATGACGTCTGATACAATCGTCTCAGCATAAATTTGAGCGTTGAGGTTGCCTCTGATCCAAATCAACTCAGTTCTTCCGCCGATCCAAATACCCGCCCATACCATGATGGTTCCACCACTATAAGGATGGACTTCCTGGCAGGATTTTAATCGCTGTTGGCGTCCAGGGGTTCTCCAGTGTCGTATACGTCTTGTATCCGGTCTCATACCAAAACGAGACTCATCAGAAAAGCACACGAAACGCCATTGTTCTTTTGCCCAATTTCTGTGTTCAAGAGCCCATTGATATCGAATCCTACGATTGTGCATTGCTATAGGTGGTACCCATTAGATTTCTATGGTGGTACCCGTAGTACGCCCGAGACGATTGTATCAGACGTCATCGTTCCTCTACAAGTGCAAATCGGTCCCTTATTTCAGTTAATGCATGATAATGCACGACCGCACACCGCAAGAGTTGTAAGACAGACTCTCGCCGCAGCTAACATCAATGTCCTGCCCTGGCCTGCTCAGTCGCCAGACTTGAACCCGATTGAGCATGCATGGGATATGCTACAGAGAAGAGCTCTGCCGAATATGGAGGGTATCCAGTCGCAAGAAGACCTTTTTTTGTTGTTGCAACGAACATGGGCGGCCATTCCACAGCGTGATTTGGATGAACTCATTTTGAGTATGCCAAACCGATGTTCTTGTGTTGTTAGTGTTCGCGGTAGAACCACGGATTATTAATTGTTTAAGTTACCCAATAAAATTTTAAAGAAAACTGTTATTTCAGTCTTTTTTTCGAACTTTAATGTTAGTGGTTCAAATGTCAAAAATCCCTTTATTAGGAAAATGGAAAATTTCTTTATTAATGCAAAGGTGACTTGGTTTATCGTTACTGTGACAAACGAAAACACTTTATTTGATGAATCCTTAAAGAAAATTTTAATTAATATCAATCAGGAGAAAAGTTATTGCAAAAATATATGTTGATCCCTAGACACTTTTGATGTGTGTAGAAATGTAAACTCTCTCTATGCATTCAAAACTCAACTTAGCCAGCACATCATGTTTTTAATATTGTTCTCAAGTAAGTGACATATGTCTTTATTAGGAATTAAGATTCTTTAAACCAAAATATGGGTAGACTACAGATATACTGCTGTACTTTCAGTACCTGCACTAGAATAGCTAAGGGTAGAATTAGCTACGGTATCACTATTAGACTTCATTGACATCGGTGAAGGAAAAACATCGTGAGGAAACCTGGACTTATAGTTAATATAAGTTTGAAATCGCCAATCCGCCTTGAGCAAGCGTGGTGATCAATGCTCGAGCCTTCTCTGTATGAGAAGAGGCCTTTGTCCTGCAGTGGGATAGTAACAGGCTGATATTATTATTATCACTATTTAATTTAAAATAAGAATAATTTAAAAGAACTACAACATCGCATTGGGTCTAGCCTATAAGGATATTTGTATGTACATTTAAGAAAAAATAAAGAAATATTCTATTCACTTCTTACTAACCCTTCGAGGGTTTTAGACGTGATGTACCAACATCTTTTTACCCACGAAACGTATCCTCGCTCTCAGCGAGTGTGTGTGTTTCCAAAAAAGATACAAGTATTACTTGATAACGCAATGTCTGGAGTTGCGTTGTAATTGGAATGTCTGGAGGATCTCTACACATGACAGGCGGTTGGGATAAAAATTGGTCTTTGGTGGATTATGTTACGTACAGAAATCATGTGCGATTGCATTACGATTGATTGAGACGTACAGTAAAAAAGTATGCTGAAAGAAAGAAAAGAAAGAAAGAAAATACATTTATTGGCAACAGTTGGATACACGCACAGTAAAAAAAATATACTTAATAACAAAAAAAAAGCCACAAAAATGGCATGTCTCACGGCTGCGCCAAAAGGCTCATTTCAGCGGTAATGCCAGACAGATGCTGAGATGCTGCCTGACGCTGATTTTCAAATGAACCTTTGAGGACAAGTGACGGATGAGTAACATTTATCAATATAATACTTAAAAATAAATTTCGAACTATTTTCTTTTTTTCTTTAAATAAATAATATTTTACGCAAATAAATAGAATGTACAGCTTAAAATCTGTTTATGGGAAATAATAACCTATGTAAATATTATATGTATATGAATAGTGTAATGTGCCGATAGTGTGTAGTGTGTGTGTGTGTGTAGTGTGTGTGTGTGTGTGTAGTGTGTGTGTGTGTGTGTAGTGGGAATGATTATGATCAACTTGAACACAGTACATTTCGCGTGTAGATGCGAATGCTGCACGAATAGACAGACTGATTGCCATTCTTCTCCATAACTGACTGACTGATTGTGTATCCAGTTTTGTGCGACCGATAAGTAAATAATAACATTAAAGCTTTTTAATCCGAACAAGATCAGAATTTAGCGGATTACACAATATCATTTCATGCAGTATTTATTCACATGCAAACATTCAACTAACATCTTGTAACATACGAGTAATTCATAATAATTTTGTACTGAACACAGTTTCATAAAATAAGTATAAGAACAACGGTATTATTTTATATCGGTGAAGGAAAATGACTCATTTAGGTATACTAATATTATAAAGAAGTGAAGTTTGTGATAATTCTTTTACCAGAGTGTCAAAAACCGTTCAACAGACTGTAGAGATAAAGATACTGGGCTGGTATCGGCAACTCCACGTCAAAGCGCGTATTTTGCGTATGGGCCATAATCTACCACGCGGGCCCAGTGCGAATTGGTAGATGTTGGGTGTCTTCGAATGTTTGTTTCTAGGACATGTCGGTTTCCTCACGATGTTTTCCTTCACCCTTTTTGAGAGCAGTGGTGATGAAATAAATTACACAAAGTAATGGGCCTGCCTGGGTTCGAACCCATGAGTTACTGTTCGTGAGTCAGGGCCGCCACCAATGGGCCACCGCTACTCTCTCTCTCTCTCTCACCTCAACAGACTGTAAAAAAGAATTTATTTAATGTGTTTAATCTTATTTCAAATGGGTTAAACCTATAGTTATTCGGGAATTCAGTAGAGAGTCGAAGTTTCCAATTGAGTGCTCTGTACTTACCGTTATAGAGCAAATAAGAATAACTATCGGTACCCCATTTGCAATAAGATTAGACTTTTTTTTTTGTTTTCCTTTAATCTGCGATCGGCAATCTTGCCATAATCAAATGGGGTCTTCGTGAGAGATTATATTTGTGTTGTTCCATTAAACAATCACATTGTCTGATTCATCACTTTGAAAAGATTAGACGTTTAAATATTATTGTTCGCCGGTGAGGTGGTTCCTTGCTCTGTAATAAATATCTACCTAGAAAATACATATATACATACATAGCTGATTCTGTCACGGATAATGCAAAGATATCCAATTAACTGTCCCCAGTAACCGATCACTACCAAACCATGTAAGGGGTGACGACGGAAATGATATATGCTAATAAATAATACAACGACGCGCGACGGGTACTTTGTGGCACGACCACAGATATAGATAGTTCTAGATAATGCAAGAGCAACAACTTCGCGTGCCTAGCTTACGTACAAAAATCGTAAGTGACCACTTTCGCGCTCTGTTTCCTTCTATTAAGTAATTAATTTAAAAAACAATTATTGTTTATGTTGGTCCTTCAGTAATACCTGGTAAAACCGAAAAAATGAGAAAAACAAAACATTCTGGTCTGGCCTGTTGGTCTAGTAGTTAGTGACCCTGACTGCTATGCCGGAGGTCGTGGGTTCGATTCCCACCCAGGACAAATGTTTGTGTGATGAGCACGATCATTTGTTTGGTGTCTGGGTGTTATTTATCTATAATATGTATGTATTTAGAAATTTAAAAGTATGTTTATCAGCTGTTTAGTACCCATAACACAAGCTCTCAAGCTTAACTTGGGACTAAATGGCGTTGTGTGAAAAGTTGTGAAATATTTATTTATTTATTTATTCGTATAACATTGCGTACAGTCAAATAATGGCACGCTTGGTTTTCATTCAGATCGTGATACTTGCGTTATCTAGGTCTATCTATATCTGTGGGCACAACAAACAGGCTATGACAGTTCCCGACAGTTCCCGAAGTCCCCCGACTGCTCCCGACGACAGATTCGCGTGTCATTTGCCACGTCCTCACTTCCACCACTCATCTCCATATATTTGCATGTTGTTTGTCGTGTGTTGGTTGTTGAGCCCGTCGCTTTTGCCTATTTTAATCCTTTATGTGTAGGCACGGGTTTCTGTTTTTTCGAGAGAAAAATCAATAAAAATCTCAGTGTACACACGGTTACACATAAAGCAATAAATTTCTAGTTTACTATGATCTCGCATTGTACGAAAATATTATACAATGCGAGATCAGCTTATATTGGAAAAGTATAACTTGATGTATAGCCGTGCGTACAAAGGTAGAAGCTATACCAATTGGTCAAATTTATTTTATATTTTTTCAACTTTATCACAAACATATTAAAGTTCATGTTCAGTTGGGCAAGCGCAATCGTTGCCTTTTTGTGTTTGATTACTGAATGATGACGTTTTGAGATTTTTGTTTTCAACTCACAAAGTCAAAAGTCAAAGTCTAATCATTTATTTCAATAAAGCCATTTAAGAGGCACTTCTGAACGTTAAACTAAAAAATTAAATAAAAATAAGCATTTTAGTTGCCCCTTCCAAAAGGTAGTTTCGTATTGAGAAGAATGGGCAAGAAACTCCATACTTACTCTTGTAAAAATTGCTGCTTTATATTTTCAAGTTCCGGTTAATTTCAGTACGTGGAATCGTTTGCTTTTAATAAAAACATCTAGCAAAGGAATTTCTTTCCTTAAATAAACTTTATTAAAAATACCGGTTTGTTCTTAAAACTCCAAACATTTTTAATAAACACTCGCAAAAATAATACCCAGTAACCTGAGAAGTTAAGCTGAGCACGTTTAGCTTCGTTCCGGTTGGCAACCAAGGTAAGAGAGATTGTAGAGTTGTGTTAGGGGTATTCCACACTAGCTGTTTGACGTTGAAGCGACTGCAACCGAATGTCAGCGAATTTTTGATAAAATTAATAACATATTTTGGACGAAATCGTATGTTTTTTTTCTACATTTGTGTCTGTAACCTATTTGGAACCAGTAGGTACATTAAGGTACCGCAATTTGTCCAAATTTCTTTTAAAAAACATGGTTCTTGGTTTAACTGGGAAGATAAGATAATTTGGGATAATATCTTCATGTGCTATCGTCTGGATATAAACAATTAATCTTACTGCTCATTGAGGTGGAGTCAATGGAACAAAATTCAGTCGAGCATTATAAACTATAATCCACTTATTTTTTTTATATATATATAATGGGTCTACTATTGACATCAATCTTGTCCTGCGGCCAGAGGCCATGAGGTCGACGATGTAACGAGCTTACCCATAAAAAGCCCTTTAACTCGCGACTTAAACAGATTGGGGTCATATAAACTCGGAAACACTGATGCAGGCAGGGATTCCACTCCTTGGCTGTGCGCATAATGAAGGAACAGGCAAAGCGCTTCGTGCGAATGTGTGGAACATCTACAAGGAATGGGTGATAACCTGCAAAACGTCTGGATTCCCGATGGAAGAAAGGAGATGGTGGAATGAGCTCGTGGAGCTCTAGAGCAGACTCACCGAAATACAGTCTGTAAAAGACCGACAGACATGCAACTTGTTGACCTAATAGTACCTAATTAATATTTATTTTAAAATCGCCGCTTCGATTTTATTTATAACAGACAGCCTTAGTTAAACTAATAAAACAAAGTTTAAAATAAAAACAGAAGTTAATTGTAAACACTCATTCATTCGATATTGCATAATAATATAAGTAACAGAAAACCAATACAAATTGTGACTACAAAACATTTGTCATCATTTTACTTTACAAGCAAGCCAAATAACGAGAACTCCGATTCTCCAAACGAATTCATTGAAGTGGCGCTACGCTGCGTCAAATCATCCGTCTGAACCACCCTTACCGACGCTAGCCTTGTTCATTTCACAGCTCTGGATGTGCCTTACATTTAGAAAGATATAGCGGGCTCCGTGCACGGGTAATAGTGTATGAACGTCTCAGCTCGCTGCAATTAGCGGCTTTACCACCACGTCCTCATAATTTCCTGGTACTCCTATCATTGCCAGTGAATCATGGATGCTTTAAATTAAGTAGAAAGCACGTTTTCGCTGTTGGGTAAAATTTACTTCTTCTCTCAAACTTGGGTTTGTTTTTTTTTTACTTTACTACACACAGAGTAATTTGTAATAGTTATGCTATTACTACGCACTAATGTTATGATAGCCAGTGATTAGATTTAGGCCTATTTTGTTCGAGGCTGAGAGGTCTGATCTGGGCAATTTGCTATTGTAACTTTTCCATAGGTACTTGGTAGAAAATACATTCAAATGAATGTTAAAGTCCCCTTCGCAAATATCTATCAGTAACGTCCTTATATGTTACTAGCAGTCGTCACGTGGTTTCACCCGCGTAGTTCCTGTTCCCGTGGGATTACAGGGATAAAAAGTAGCCTATGTCATCCGGGAATAGTGTAGCTTTCCACCAGTGCAATAATATTTTTTAAAATTGGATCATTAGTTCTGAAGATACAGTCCCTACATACAAACTTACAAACGAACAAACAAATTTTACCTCTTTATAATACTTATAAGTATAGATATCGGTGAAAGGAAATATTGTAACAATAACTGGACTTACAAGTTAATTTAAGTTTGAAATTGTCAACCCTTTGGTTTGTTAGTTCTTTTCTAAGGATTTAACTCAAAAACTACTCAACCGATTTTAGTTTTCGCCACGAGAAAGCTGTTTTTTCACCGAGCAACAAAGGCAATATTTTATTTTAAAAACTACGAAGGGTTGGAGGGTATGTTAAAGTTTGAAGTACAAAAGTACGAAAGCAAAAATACATACTTAATACCCGCGGATCAAGTCGCGGGCGAATTGGCAGTCTCCTACATATATATACACTGGCGTGATTCTAACGTAATAAAAACGTGACATTATACCTCCAAGTCTTTTTAGCTCTGTCCTCAATAAACTCTTATCTCGGAGGGACTGTGTTTTAGTGCGAAATAAAATGCTAGTATGCACTTTACGATGCGAATTTAGAGATACGCGTGGACCGAGACGTCGGAGTCGAGTGTATGCTAAACTTTAGAGCAACGAGCAAGATTTACGCTCGGGACTTCTAGTAATGAGGTGTGAACTTAGGTTGGACTTCCATTCGTTTTATGTATCGATTTCTTCTTTATAGAAATGAGTAATCGTAGAGTATAGATGAACTAAGCTTATATCGCCATACCGTGATAGAGTACCATACGCCATGCGCGAGTAGTTAGTTGCTCTGACTGCTACGCCGGAGAAAGAACACAAATGCTTGTGTGATGTGATGATCACGCTCATTTGTTTTTTTTTTCAAATTTTAATTTATTTATAAAGTAACTGTACCCTGCCACGCTTTGCTGTGGCACATTGTGATTGAATGGTTAAAAAAAAAACAAGAAAAAAATTGTTAAAAACAATCCTTGATGCGGATTATACCTATATCATGCTTAAATTTCAGCTCAATCGATGCAGAACTTTTTGAGTTTTTGGAGCGTACCTACACAAACCAACATAACATTTTTATATATATAGATATGTAGGTATCTAGGTACGAGGTTAATGGGGTTACAAATTCTAATTAGTTATGTATTTAAGTTCCATGAATTAGGGTGCGAGCCATTTGCCTTCAACCGGGCACGAATAATTCTGGGCTGTAACTGTGAAGGCAAAGATGGCAAAATTACTGGTCATACGACATTTTTCGGTAGCACTTGCAACCTATAGACCCACGAAGTAGTCAACCAGACTAAGGTCTATTTACTTATTCATAATAAATAATCATGAGACCTAAACCAAAAAAAATGAAGATAGACAGATAACTTTTGGCTAAAGAAAGGATAAGTAATAACAGCCACATGAGTCGATCTAATTTTATTTTTTTGTATTGATCAAAAATAAATAAAATTAAAATTAAATATTTGTTTATTTATGGCAACTAGGCCCAATTGTTAGTAACATTGTTCTTAAAAACTACTGTTAGTAAAACAAAACACAGAAACAAAAACAAAAAGAAAATTACTAATTATGAGGTGGGGGGGTCTTCTGACCAACACCTCCTAATTATTAGGTGTGGGGTCTTCTGACCAACACCTCCTAATTATTAGGTGTGGGGTCTTCTGATCGACACCTCCTAATTATTAATTATTACGTGTGGGGTCTTCTGATCAACACTACCTTATTTAATAGGTGTGGGGTCTTCTGACCATCACCTCCTAATTATTAGGTATGAGGTCTTCTGACCAACACCTAATTATTAGGTGTGGGGTCGTCTGACCAACACCTCCTAATTATTAGGTGTGGGGTCGTCTGACCAACACCTCCTAATTATTAGGTGTGGGGTCGTCTGACCAACACCTCCTAATTATGAGGTGGGGGGGTCTTCTGACCAACACCTCCTAATTATTAGGTGTGGGGTCGTCTGACCAACACCTCCTAATTATTAGGTGTGGGGTCTTCTGACGAACACCTCCACAGCGTGCGACAGCCAAGTTGCGTCGAACTTCTCATTAACGTACTTAGGATGCTTTTAGAACTAAACCGCGCTCTTAACATTATGGAATTCGTTTTTTTGCGCATCTGCGAACATACCGAATTTATGATTATAATGCTTGCCGAGGTTTATCCGTGGATGGGTGACAATTAATTACTAATCAATACCTTATAGTGCCTCAGAAAGTATGTCAAGCCGTTGGCCGTTGGTCCCGGCTGACATTTGTAGATCTTTGACAATCTGTTTGACAATCAGTCAGAACTCCGAAAGTCTGACAACCAGTTTAACCGAGAGGTATCGAGTGACCCAGTCACTGCAGTGTTGTGGAGGTCAGATAGGCATTCTTTCAACTGAATCAAGTTAGACTGGAGTCCAACTCTAATAAAGTTTGGAAAAGGCTATAAAATACAGGCATAATTGATTTTTAAATTTCAAATATTTCCTTCAGAGTCGACATCCTTTTTCGAATAGGAGCTGTCTGGGCACAGCTTAGACTCAACAATGGTTTATATGACATTTTCACAGGAAACTTCCTGGTTCAAACAGTTTTATAACATGATTTAACTTTATTTGCTCACACATATCTTACTGAACTAGTTTGAAACATCACCGTGGAAATTGACTTTATAATTTCTACGATGAAATATAAATAATAGGTATATTATCAAATACATACAATTGTCGTATCACATTGTCTGTCGTCCGAAACCGCTTTACCGATTCTTATGAAATGTTGTGTGTATACTCTGTAGGTTTGCCGGGAATAATAATAAATATAATACTCTACAGTTAAATAAATTACGCACTTTATTTATAAATGGTCTTATTTATGAATTTCTTGCCCAATTACGTTTAAGTCGCATGTAATAGGGTATGAACTAACGACGACAACCGACGACGGCGACGTGAGTATCAATGTCCACTTATATAAATGTTAACGATACACAAGGAGTATGTAAAGATCGAAACAGATGGCGTTCAGTTATCTCTACCTACCCTCAAAGGAAAAAGGCGTGAATTTATGTTTGTAGGTGTATCAACACCGAGTTACACCATATACGAGTACCTATGTACCTACATGAAAAGATAAGACTTGCTGTTCTTGACAATATTCCTTCAATATTATATTTTGATATCTATAAAACGTGCGTTCATCCAGAAAACTCGATATAATATATTTAGCAAATAAGGAAACTTAATGTATCATCTCCCCTTACTTCCCACGCATTATTAGAGTCAACTGGGGAAAATTGTCCACTATCGCCGAAGCCCTTTTTCCTCAATTAACGTGTGCCAATCTTGTGTGTGATAATACCTTAGCATCGGATTTAATCTTTGTTTTTCTTTCATGTCTAAATCAACAGTGTCATTCGGTTTCAATTGGTTGCAAAGAAAGATACGTCAGTTAAATATTCGTAGTAGGTAATGGCGTATTCTTTAGCATTTTAAACGTGACGTTATGTATTTAGACGTGAGAAAGGAAGAAAAACATTTATTTTTGGCGCGCGCGTTAAGAGAATCTTTGAAAAGAAAGTGTGCATCATTAATGACAACAATGCCAGGCTGTTACTGTCCCACTGCAGAGCAAAGACTTCTTCTCACACAGAAACGTCACTTTGAAGCCGTTTTTATAATTTGTTTAAATATTGATTTATTTATTATTTACTATTTATTTATTACACTAGTAGACGTCACGCAATTTCACCCGCGTAGTTGCACGTCACCGTGAGAATACAGTGATAAAAAGAAGCCTATGTCACCCCGGGATAGTGTAGCTTCCCAACGGTGAAAGAATTGTTGAAATCAGTCCAGTGGTTTCGGAGTCTATTCAATGCAAACAAACAAACAAAAAAATAATCAAATCTTTTCTCTTTATAATATTAGTATAGACATACATACAGCTATCATTACAGAATCGAATCCAATGCGATAGATGTAGATAAACGTTATATAAATTTATAATAACATTCAATTCAATAACAATAAATAACATTAAATTGATAATGACGTATTGTAATTGATTGTGTAATAAGTATTATTTTTGCACATACTGTCATTGCAATTCACTTTCTTTTTTTTATTTTGTTCTCTATCAAGCTCATCATCTATATCTATTCTATACTTATAATAAATCTGTAGGAGTAAAATTTTTGTACATTGAAAATATCAAAAAAATAAATAGCAGGGGGTGTTACTAGACCGACACCAAACCCAAAAATATGATTAAAAAAATTTTTGTCTGTCTGTCTGTCTGTCTGTCTGTCTGTCTGTCTGTCTGTATGTTCAGGTATCACGCAAAAACTACCGGTTCGATTACGATGACACTTGGTATACTTATTCTTTAATATCCTGGGCACCACACTGGGTACTTTTTATTCCGGAAAAGTATATACAATAAAAAACAAACTTAGTTTTGCGGTTCGATCTCTAGACCCCACTACTGTAACAACCGCAAATAAAAAGTTTGTCGTAGGTTACGTCACCCGCAGTGGGGTTCACCAAGGGGCGCTGCACACGGCTAAGATAGTATAATATTTTATCTTAAGATACAATATCGCTCGCCATAAAATTCAATGGACTATCACACACTACGAAGATAATTATGAACATTGAATATTTATTACATTCAAAATTAATATTGGAGGATGATTGGTGATCGATACTGATGCCAAAAATGCAATCAATAAATGTTTTGTCTGTCTGTCTGTCTGTCTGTCTGTCTGTCTGTATGTGCACGCTTAATTCAAAAACTATTATAGGGATTTTAACCAAACTTGGTACTGTTGTAATCAATACGCCTGGGCAGGTCGATCTTAGTCTCAGTTGTTTTATACATGATCAGTTGTACGGCGCTCTTTCCCGGGTCAGTAGTTCCAGAAATCTTTATGCATACATACCGGAAGGATCAACTTTGAAAGTAGTCTATCCGGAAGTATTATGCTAAAATTATTACGTTTATATATCAACGCTCAGCCCAAACCGCTGGTATTAGAGACATGTAACTTAAAGGGGTGTTCTTAGTGATGTAAGTATCCACTAAAAAACGATTTTTGAAAATTCAACCCTTAATGGGAAAACATAGGGGACGGAAGTTCGACATCCACGCGGGCGAAGCCGCGGGCAAAAGCTAGTAGTTAAATAAATGCGAAAACATGTAATTGGTTAATAGTTGCATAATTTGTTGTATTTGTTAGTTGTTAGTACTGTTAGTTTTCCTGTTCCAATATCTATATCTATTCTATATCTTATCTTATCTTATCTTACTTATAATAAATCTATAGAAGTAAAATTTCTGTACATTGAAATCGATTTGGATCCTTTCACAGTAAGTGTGAATTCGGCCAGAAGGTGCTTAAGCCTCAAATTTTTCGTGTAGCTGCTACTTTGATTGTTTTTGTTTCTATTTATAAAGGTAATTTCTTTAAAAAAATCGAATAAGTAATGAATAAGGTGTTTTTGTATTGTGTTCACACCATTTAAACATTTACTAACTTATCACTATACGTGAGGATTTGTAATTGGCTTTCTGGTGACTATGGTTTCTTTTTTTTTTGTTTTTATTAGCTATAAGTCCTCCATGTACTAAATAAATAAATAAATAAATAAAATATCAAAAAAATAAATAGCAGGGGGTGTTACTAGACCGACACCGAACCCAAAAATATGATTAAAAAAATTTTTGTCTGTCTGTCTGTCTGTCTGTCTGTCTGTCTGTCTGTATGTTCAGGTATCACGCAAAAACTACCGGTTCGATTACGATGACACTTGGTATACTTATTCTTTAATATCCTGGGCACCACACTGAGTACTTTTTATCCCGGAAAAGTATATACAATAAAAAACAAACTTAATTTTGCGGTTCGATCTCTAGACCCGACTACTGTAACAACCGCAAATAAAAAGTTTGTCGAAGGTTACGTCACCCGCAGTGGGGTTCACCAAGGGGCGCTGCACACGGCTAAGATAGTATAATATTTTATCTTAAGATACAATATCGCTCGCCATACAATTAAATGGACTATCACACATTACGAAGATAATTATGTAGGTACATTGAATATATATTCAAAATTAATATTGGAGGATGATTGGTGATCGATACTGATGCCAAAAATGCAATCAGTAAATGTTTTGTGTGTCTGTGTCTCTGTCTGTATGTGCACGCATAATTCAAAAACTATTATAGGGATTTTAACCAAACTTGGTACTGTTGTAATCAATACGCCTGGGCAGGTTGATCTTAGTCTCAGTTGTTTTACACATGATCAGTTGTACGGCGCTCTTTCCTGGGTCAGTAGTTCCAGAAATCTTTATGCATACATACCGTAAGGATCAACTTTGAAAGTAGTCTATCCGGAAGTATTATGCTAAAATTATTACGTTTATATATCATCGCTCAGCCCAAACCGCTGGTATTAGAGACATGTAACTTAAAGGGGTGTTCTTAGTGATGTAAGAATCCACTAAAAAACGATTTTCGGAAATTCAACCCTTAATGGGAAACATAGGGGACGGAAGTTCGACATCCACGCCGGCGAAGCCGCGGGCAAAAGCTAGTAAAAGAATATAAAAATAATTATAAAATATAAAAAAAAAAATTGTATTTATATTTTTTTTTATTATTATTTTTATATAATGTACTTAAGGTAGATGTGCCAGAGTAACTCGTGAAATTTAAATTTTCTTGTGCTTTTGCAATTATTGTCCGTTCAGTGTCAAGTTGTATGTTGATTAAAATAAGATTCGCGACCCTAACACGTAGGTATATGTTGACAAAGTTATTATCATTAAAATCATTAAGACAACCTTGTAAGTATGAACTTTGAATGATAATATAAATTTTCATGTAATCTTCTTATTATCGTGTGGTTAGTAACTAACCTGGTGTCCTAGTTTTAATGCCGCCCATGGGCCTCTGACTTGGCATCACATGCCTTCGAGAAATATCTTTCAGGCATGCCGATTTCCTCACGATGTTTTCCTTCACCGTTTTTTTAAGCAAGTGATAATTACACAATCCGCACATGAATCCGAAAAGTCAGTGGTGCGTGCCTTAGGTTCGAACTCGAGACCTACGAATTGGCAATCCACCGGTCACACCACTAGGCTATCGCTGCTGCTAAATTATTTTTCATGTAATAATCAATAATCATTTAATAAGGAGTAATTACTTATTAAGTGATTATTGATAATTACATAAAAAATAATTTAATGGGATTAAATTAGCTTAGAGGGTTGTATTGATGAGTTTAAATAGTTAAACTCATTTAAACCATTTTTTTTTCTAAAACTAAATAAAAATATGTAGTTTATATTTGATAGTACTTTTTTAAGGAAGTTAATAGATTCTTAATAGAGAGAAAAACCGCTAGAAGCAGCTAGTAAACTATACACCCAAAAACAATTTTGAAACTGATACCAAATAAATATAAATTATAATTATGTCGCCCAAATCGAACTATACCAACCACAAATTAACTCGCTCGTAACCTATATTTCACACGATCCAATGAGGCAAATTATAACGGAATACATCATTAACCCGTGTTTCCACTAAAACTAGGTAACGCCTTAAAATATCATCACACTGTTCTATTTTCAACTCTCGTTTCAGCGCTGACAGTTGAAAATCCAACAACGCAATAATATTTAGGAACTCATTTAGATGTCGCCTAGTTTAATTGAAAACTTATAAGTCTATTAATAACATAGATGTAATTAACATGTCTAACTGTGTAACAGATTTTAATGTACCTAATGTTTCAACATTCTACTACTGGAAACTTATTGAAAATTTCAACTGGTTAGGTATCTAAATTCATGTCAAACATAAACTGTTTGACATGAATTTAGATACCTAACCAGTTGAAATTTGATCACCGCCTTTTTCAATACAATATTCAACACGTTTAGGTAACGATCTTACAATTGCATTTTGTATCTTCATGTGGTGAATTTGCGTTTAAATTGTCTCTATGGCTACTTTTAGGTCTACAACGGTGTCATAGCTTGTTTTGTACACTTCGTCCTTAACGTAACTCCACAAGAAATAGTCCAGAGGCGGTATTGAAAAAGGCGGTGGTCACTTCGAGCACCTACTAAAGTAAATTAAAGTATGTGGAAACAATGCATTTTATTCATTTTAGACATCACGTTTCATACAGACATTTACTGCTTAAGACCTACACAATCGATATCTAAATAGAAATAGTGTAGGCTTTTTTTAAAAAAATAACCGGGTTCGATTCCCGAACGGAGTAGGTACAGATGTTTTTTAAAATGTATAAATGCAGTTTCTCTTTTTATTAAAATCGATGACATGGTTCCTCAGAACAGATCTTCGTATGTCTTATAGTTTCAGACTTTCACATACTGACCCATTTGAATGAGACACCCTGTATATATGGCCAAATATGTACACGAATATGAGACTGCGGAAAAACGAGAGATTAGAGAAGCCACGCGTAGGTAGGCAAGATATGAAACTTTATAAAATACAGCCTAATTTAAATATTGTGAAGCACTGTTCCAGATACCAATCGGTTATATTATTTAACAAATTGCCTTTAGATTTAAAAAGCGCTATATACTCCAGATCCTTTAAAAGACAGCTGAAAAGATTTCTATTAAGCAAGTGTTTACATAACATTAGTGCCTTTAAAGTAAATCAGAAGTAGTGAATAAGGAAATTCTTGCCAGTTCTTCTCCATACAAAACTAGATTTTGAAAGGAGCAACTAGAATCGCTATTTTATTTAAATTGAATTTGACGTTCAAAAGTGCTTTATTATTTACTAAAGTAATAAATTAAAGTAACTTTAATCCGAGCAAAAACATAAGTAAATAGGTAATTTAATCCTTTAACATACCAATTTATTAAGCAGTTCTAAGTTGGATACATTTTTTGCAATTAAAACCTGTAGTAGCCTTCTAAACCCCATTACAGTAAGGGTTGAGTACCCTATTGTGAGGCACTGCTCATGAGGTATCCTTTGAATATTAGATAGTTTGTTTATGGTACTTACATAGTTTTAAGTGTTACTAACATTTTTAAATGGAATTATGTTCTGCATTTTTTTTATTTCAAAACAATTTTATGGTCTAGCAACACTTCGATATAGTCGAGGTTGATCGCGTTATTAGTATCACCCAGAATTCACCACATAGCACTGTATTTTCATAGTTAAGAGTTTTTGTGTGACGTAAAAATGAAATGAAAATTAAATTAAATTAAATTTATACGTAGACTTTGGGTTGGGCAGTAAGGTCAAACCAATGTCTTCAAACGAAGCACTTCGTATAATTATGATTGAACTTCACGTAAAAGTAAGTTCGTTTGGAATCCCTTGACTTTAGTACACAAATATTGTTCAAAATGGAGTAACATTAGAAACACATCACTAATTCTACTTACATGTGCCGAATTATTTGAACAGGAGTGAAGCTCACACTCCCAGCTATACATATCTTCTCTACAATGGGAATATTTCCCATTGAGCTGAACCAATGAAGTGTAAACGGGATAACACGAATGCCTTCACGGCTAACAAAGGATTCCTTACCTTAAGCTGGGTGCACAAGGATTGCAGTGTTATCTTCTTATTGAATATACTGTTTATGGCTTCTTTTTATGGGTGATGCTGCCGTCTGGTGGCGAACATAGGAATGAAGAGGCCGTTTGGGTTTAATACAAGTATTAAACTTAAAAAGATAAGATACCTATGATGTTGGGTTAGTCTGGGTATTGACCTCAAGTCGGGGGTTACAGAAGAATAGTACGATCCCATGACCCCCGGCGCAAGTGTGAGATGGAACACCGCGATGGTGTTTAGTTAACCCAAACCCTTCAGAGGCAATCTACTATGATGACCCCAAATACGTATCTTCTTCTTTTTCCCCCTTCTTTTCTTTATTTCCCTTGTCCTGTTATTTATGATCGGGCTCCCTCACTTTGCTGCGCCTAATTGGTCATTCTCGCGTGTCGTTGCCAATTGGCAATAAGGGTTTATTAAGGTCTCCCACGATATTTAAAGGTTGATGCAACCACTAGGCCAAAGGTAGGCGTCCTGTGACCTCAAACATGTATAAGAAATATATTTTGTTTTTTTTGTGTTTAGGAATTATATCAGATTGCGCTATGTAATTTATGCTACTGAAATTATAAACGCAAATGTTTGTATGGATGTTTGAAACTCTTTCACGCAAAAACTAATGAATGGATTTGAATGAAACTTTTCAATAATAAGGGTTATCGGAATATCACATAAGCTATATACTGTATAAAGATATTGTGTGAATTGTCCAAAATAAAACGATAAGTTTAAAGTAAATGGGTAAAATGTCTGCCATCTGCGAGCTATTATGGCGTGCGCGGAAAAACTGTTAGAGTAGCACGTTTATAATGTATCATGGAAATGTTTGTCGTAAATAGTCCTCCAAAAAAACTGGCGACCATATATATCTATTTTTAATGTGTAAGTCATTATTAGCCAATACAGTGAACCATAAATTGCACCTACCACTGCTTTTCTCTGCATCACCTAAAGGTTGACCGGTAGAAAATGCCTCTGGCGGGTCTCCCTTGTTTTACCGAAAAGAAATTGCCAAATTATCACTTCCCAAACAAATTTTCGCATAACTTCATTTGCCAAATTATTACTTACCAAACAATCTCTTTACAAATAATTGTTACGAAAACCTATGTTTGGCAAGTGAACGTTTGAACAATAACTTGTTCACCAACTAGTACTTTTACCATTTTTTATCTAGTCAAATATTTCAGTTGGTATAACATATTTTACGCAAAATTAAATAAGCCCAATATTTGGTGTCGTCAGTTTTAAACTTACCATTTCTGTTTAGTCGATTGCGTAGCCAATGACAAAAATTTTGCATCTATATGTTAGTTGCACAGATTATACAAATTAAATTACAATGTGTAAATAAGTGGGTAGTAGGTAAATCATAAATGTCGCGCGATGTGGGTAAGTCATGCAAAACACTATCACTGTGTTTTGTAGCGGAAGTTTATTGAGATTGTTACGATATATTATTTTGTAGATAATTGTTGTTAAAAGTATAACGTAAATAAAGTTTACGATGAGTGAATGTAGTGATGAGTGTGAAATTTTTAAATCTACACGAGGTTGTGTAAAGTTGTTTCGAAACGGATTTACATATGAAAATAATAACAAAGTGAATGATACCTATTATTGGTACTGTGAGTACAGGAAAAATAAATTGTTTAAATGTACTGCATCCCAATAAACTACACTAAAAGATGGGATTCATAAGGTATTAAAGAGCAATGAAATTCACAATCATGAACCAAATCCTGGGAGAAAAATAACCAGTGACCTTATAGAAAAGATCAAAAGTGAGGTTTCATCTGGAACAAAAATATGCAAAATAATACAAAATAACAAAGCAAATGCTCCTTTGGACGTTGTAGATAACTTGCCTTCAACTTCGGCTCTAAAGCAGAGGATGTATCGACTACGAAAAAAACAAGAAGTAACAATAGAACCAACTGATGTACATTTCCAGCTAAATTTATCACAAACATCTATCAAGGGTGTAAATTTCATAATAAAAGATAAAACTTATGATGAAAATAGAAGAATATTGGTAATGTCAACACTAAGTTTAATGACCACTTTAAGTCACATGTCATACTGGATTTTAGACGGAACCTTTAAAGTGGCACCAAATATCTTTAAACAATTATACACTATACATGGCAATGTATTATCTGATAACAATAAAACATTTCCACTTTGTTTTTGTATGTGTACCAACAAGGATAAACGTACGTATGACTTAATGTTCGAATTAATAATGCAATACGGAAATGAAAATAATATTGACATGACGCCAAAAGTCTGTATATTAGATTTCGAAAAGGCAGCCATTTCAAGCATAAGATCTAACTTTGAAGACGTTTTATTACAAGGGTGCTTTTTCCACTTGGGACAAATTCTAAACAGGTAATAATAATGTTATTATAATTATATTATTTCTCTCGATAGCCTCCTAAAAATAATCTCTTTTTTCCATATTTTTTTCTATATAATCTAGTCGTTTCTGGCACTCGCCGGCCGCTGCCGCGGCACCGCTCGCTACGCTCGCTCGGCTCGTGCGTAGGTGGTCACAGTTTTAACCTAACCTAACCTAACCATTTTTTTAAAATTAATAACCTACTGTAACTAGTTCCATAAATAACCTATTGTCCATAAATTTGACTTGTTTCAGACAAATTCAAGCACATAAGCTTACAAAGAAATACGCAAATGACATCAAATTTAACAAACAAGTAAAATGTTTACTGGCTTTAAGTTATTTGCCAGAAAATGAAATCATTCTATATTTTAACAAGCTAATAGAAGGTATAGAAGATTCTGATTGGAAGCAAATCGCGAATTGGTTTGACGAAAATTATGTTAGCGGATCATGGAACACGCAACCGAAGTATCCACCAAGCTTTTGGAGTTGCCATGTTGTAAACGAAAGACAAATACCTAGAACTTCAAACTCAGCTGAGGCGTGGCATCGTAGAATAAACATTCTCATTGGTAAACACCACCCTGGAGTGTATCGCTTAATTAAAGAATTAATAAATGAAGTTTCTTCAAATTTAGCTGACATTGAGATTATACTATCAGGTGAACCGCCACAAAAAAAGAAAAAAAAATATATGGATAAAGACGACAGAATTAATCGAGTTCTGCAACACAAGTCTGAATACTCCGAAATAAATCTGCTAATGTCCATTGCAAAAATTTTAAAATTGTAAGTTACAAATATTTTGTACTAGCTTTTGCTATTTTGTACTCGCGTTAATAAATGATTACCTATATTAAAATAAAATTGCATTTTTAATTATACAATTCCCAAAAAAATCTTATTTTTGCCTTTATATTTTTTGTCATAACAATTCATTTGACTAAACGTTTATTGTCTAAATATTGTTTGCTGTAATAAATCATTTGATTAAAGACCAAAAACCTTAATGACATTATCCTTGGTAACAATCTGCCAAGTAAACATTTGACCAAATGAAAATGTGCGTACTAAAATTATTCCAAATATTACATTGGTATAAAAAAAGGTTGCTAAAATTTGTTTGGGTAATGAAAATTTGGCAAAATCTTTTCGGCAAAACGGCAGGATCCCGCCTCTGGCATTAAGTCCGCCTCTGTACATTAGTGTGCTTGAAGTACTTAATAAATAAATGCAATAAAAAATAATAATTTATCTGTTACGCCTTCACGACTAAACCGCAAAATCAATTTTGATTAGTTTTGGGACAAAGTTAGATAGGACCTTGGAAAAGAAAATAAGCTACTCGAATTACTAATCCTGCGCAGACGAAGTCGCTGCCACCAACTAGTTTATTATAATAACAAAAATATGTTGGCTCTAATGCTGTGTAGGAATCAAATCAGATTGCGCTCTCTTGTTTCAGTAAAAAAGTAAAAAGTATAAATCTCAATGAAAAAACAACTGTTTACGTGATCGGATAAAACGAAAAGTGTAATAATAACAAGGCACAAGACCTAAGTGAAATAAAAATAAATCATTATCATAATAAAGATTACAGGTCGCCGCTTGGAAACTTTCAAAGTAAAATATACCGAAGTTCGCGAGAAACTTCTGGGAATACTAAGGCTGTTAATAAAGAAATACTCGCTCCGATCAAGCAGGTCGAACTGAAAGTATTCTTCCTGTTTTCAATAAACTTATAATAGCAAAATATGATTGAAACCAAAGTTTTTGAGGCCGACGACCGTTACTTCCAATCATTACAGTAGGCCCTATCGGATCAATTGATTGATCTTATTATTATTTTTTTTGTACTATGGGTGTGTGATTGCCTGAATTAAATAAATTTTATTTATTTATTTTATTTATTTATTTATTAACACCGCTGCGGTATTTATTGTTTTTCTTCAAAGATCGTGGCATCGTGCTGAGATAGGGGTATTTTTGGCCTCGCACAGCTCTTTTTGTTATTTAATAATATGTTAGATTCAGTTTTTAGTTTTGAACTGATATATTCCTGTGCGTGTCCCAAATAAACATATTTTGTTTCTTTCTTTCTTTCTATTTAATGTCTTATGTATTTTGATCGAAAACTGGTCTCGGCCTTTTAATTTGTGCTAAAGGTTTGGTAAGATTATTTACTTAGACCTTTTTGCGATGAAATATTATATGTATATTTAAACAGATGTTTAATTCAGTCCAGTGTGTCTATAAATAAAATAGATGGCTATTGATATGAGAGCAAATAAAAGCTTTTTACTAAGGCAGTCTCTCCATGTAAAAAAATGGTATTCAGCTGCATCTGGTTAAACTGGAAGCCGATCCCAACGTAGTTGGGAAAAAGCTAGACAGATGATGATGATCAGTTTTTTTGAACGATGATCTGATCAGTTTTCAAATGGTTTTACGTGCTTTCCGAGGCACGGAGGATTCTTGATAATAGTCATCTATCTACTGACCAACCTCGTCAAGCATAGCTTAACCTTCGATCCACTCGTGTGGCTGACAACTGTGATCGTTCCAGAGACCTGGGGGTCGAGTCTGCTATTGCAATCGTGTCTCAATGACCGGTCAACGATCGATTTTTGACGTACAACGTCAAACTTATGACACATTTCCCATACAAAAACTGTCAAAGTTGTCAAATATTCGATCAATGACCGGTCATTGAGACACGATTGCAATAGCAGACTCGAGCCCCTGATGTTTATCCAAAATGGAAATAGAACATACACGCTCAAATTACCGTTTCTCGACTCCGTAATTGTGACGTTTCCACCTCATTGTCTAACAACTGTCGCACGTACACCGTTGTGCACTCACCCTTGAACTAAATGACAAGCAAGACGCCTCGCCTCTGCAGGAGTAACAACATCGGAGGCAACACCGTTACCAGTCAATTTCACTTTATTTATATGCATGTAAAATGCACTTTGGAAGCGTGGCCGTATGCTGCCGCCTTTAGTACCTCGTGTATTGAAAATCTTTCGATAACGTCGCCGCGTCGTATGTAATACATCGATCTGCATTGTGCTTTATAATATCAAATTTTCCAAAAAAATTAAAGCCATTTTAGGAACTTTAGCCGTGATATCCTAGTGGTGTGACCGGCGAATTGCGAAGGTATCAAGTTCAAATCGAAGGGCGTGCCTTGTTCGTACTTGAGACCTACGATTTTCCATCTTATCTCACCTCCTCTCCTAAACTCTCACTTTTCAGAATGATATGCGTGTTAGAAAATGATCAGTTGCGTCAATAACGGTGAAGGAAAACATCGTGATAAAAAAACCGGCCATGCCTGAGAGATAATTCTCGAGGGCATGTGATGCCAAGACAGAGGCTCATGGGCGGCTCATGGGCTCTGACACAAAGTACACTAACCGGTCACATTGATTGTAGGTTATGACCAAATTGTCTATGTTCCGCACAACTTTCCAATTTGATTCCTTTCATAAGAACCTTCTTCTGACAATACCAAACACAACAAAAAAAGAGTTAAAGAAATTGGTCCAGCCGTTCACGCATAATGTCGTGACCAAGCAAAATAGGGATTCATTTTTATATGTCCGTATATAGATGTATCTTAAGTAGTTTAGGCTTTAAGGTAATTTTTGGTTAGTTTGTTATATGCACTGATCTACACTTATCTACACTAATATTATAAAGAAGAAAAAACTGTGTGTGTGTATGTCTGTAATGAATAAACAAATAAACACACTCACAAACTTTCGCGTTTATAATGTTAGTCTTTCGCTGCGCAACAAACTATAATATTAGGTATATGATATTAAAATAAAATATACTATGTTATAATAATTAGAACACGGATTGGCATATTATGAATAGCGGAAACACATAATTACATTTTACATTATACAATATTAATGTTATCAGAAATTGTCCGATTTTACTGCCAATTATTGTTAGGTACTTCCACAAAATAATTTAAACTAAAATAACCTGAAAATGACGGGTTACTTTGTACGTAATGTTAATTTTGAACGAAGAGATTTAAAACACTATAGAGCGGGCATGTCTAGGAAATGTCATAGAAAAACTTCGATCCCATGCCTCAGTAACGCCATCTAGAATAATATATGAATATTGGAGCGGCAGCAGAGGGTACTAAAAAAGTTATGGACCGCTACTTGTTTTGGATGAAAATTTTTTTCGTGATGTCCCGTCTATATATAATAATAATATATAGGATAGTGTAGGGGATAGTGTAGCTTCACAACGGTGAAAGAATTTTTCAAATCGGTCCAGTAGTTTCGGAGCCTATTCAATGCAAACAAACAAACAATCAAACCTTTGCTCTTTATAATATTAGTATAGATAGTATAGATATATATTTAATGTCTTTGATTTTGAATTAACTTTCTAACTATTTAGGTATTACCCATATATAAAAAATATATTTTCCGTAGGTCGGCTTTGAGTTTAACGTGATGCAGCTCATTACCAGTGTTTTACATGGAGCGATTGCCTGTCTGATCTCCACAACCCAGTTACTGGGTAACACGATACCCCTTGGTTAAACTGGTTGTCAGACTTTTGGGCTTCTTCTACCTACCCGTAACGACTATCAAAGATCTACAAAAGACAGCCGGGACAATCGACTTGACGTGCTTTCCGAGGCATGGAGGAGTCTTAATATAACATGAATGGTCACCCATCCACGGACCAACCTCGTCAAGCGTAGCTTAACCTTCAATCAACCCGTGTGGCTGTTATTACTTAGCCACAAGCTCCAAGTGACTGCAGTTGTATCATAATAAATTTTGTGTACAGACGCCAGCACATCACGTTACCCCAATGTGTCAAATTTCTTTAATCGTTTTTCAACTTTATGTCAAACAGGATAAGGTTCATATTTAATTGGGAAAATTGGACACATGGGTAACTAGATGTGCTGGCGTCTGTACATACCAATAAAAAGACAAAGATCAAATAAATATTACCATTTCATGTCCTTTGCAATTCAGAACTCTTAATAGCTTCACAAGCTAACTATGCTAAGTTTCACTTTAGGCCAAACGAACAATGTAAAAATAAATACAGGGTGTAAAAAGACCCTTAACGTAAATGAAAACTACATATTCTACCCATCACTGGGATATTTTTTTTTCTTCTAGAACATATCTGGGAATTCACTGGTTTTGGAGGTAATGAAGGTCACAATGAAATTTTTTTTTTTCGTTTTTTTTTTCAAAATTGTATTCCAAGTATCGTTAGTAAACTTTCTTCCGAACAAACATTATCAAAATTATGGATTTTTCAAAACAAACTATGCATTTGAAGTTACAAAAATTCAATGGATACTAAACAAGCGGGCTGGTCGAGTCAACGACCAAGCGCGAGTGGCCATACGCTCAGCTGATCGAACGTTGCGTTGCGTTGTCGCGCTATTCAATGCGCGCAATAAAAAGCATCTCTTTTTTAAAGATGAAAAAAAAAAGTATTTTCCCAGCATTCTTTTTTGGTTAAAGTTACTTAATTATTTGTACAGAATGTGTGGAATTATCGGCTATGTGATCAGTCTTTTAATACCCTGTATAGTAGTACATTTACACTGCCTACCTTTTAAGACTGCTTTTTTGCAACTACACACACACTATGTTACTGTCTGGATTGACATTTATACATAATACCTATGCATATGCATGCCAGAGTTATACGGACATGAGCTTTGTATGAAAGTCATCCCCAGTTTGGCCAGCAAATGACATTCCAAGACGTCTGGCTTCAGTCACACTATGAATCTTTAAGCTTGAAGCCTTTTAGTGGTCCTTTCGTAAGAACATAAGACCTTATCACTAAAAGACTCTACATAAAACCACATCTAATATCAAAATCCATGCTACAACATGTATAATTATGTATATTTATGTTAGGTCAATAAACACTACAAACAAGATTTTCTGGTTCGCCAGTTAGTAAGTAGAAAATTAGAAATGCGGTATATATTACGAATATTAAGTAAGTTGATTGTTATCACAACCCTTCACAATGTTCGTGACCATGAAAAAGGCTTCCTAAAATTAGCATATTTCATTATAAAGTCCACAGGCATTAAATTAGTAATTCAACTCAAGTCTGTTTTTCGTTCATATAGTTTTGACACAAACTAAACACGAAGCCAAATTAAACTCATTACAAAAATGAACAAAAGTTTCAAGAAAAAAAAGAAAGAACTATAAGCATTTATTTGACACACACAAGACATTAAACATAAACAAAAAAAAAAGAAATAAACTAAAAAAAAAACAAGGAAAAAGACCTGTGTAAAGCCAAAAAGGCCCCTATCTCAGCATTAGCTGCGATATTTTAAAAAGTCAATAAAAACCGCAGCGCTGTTCTGATAGGGCCCACAGTGATGCCACGGACATGTCCGCGAAAACGCTCAAGGTGGGAAAAAGTAAGAGCGGTTTCGCACTACGTCCAATTCGAATTCGTTCAGGACCCGTGAAAATACGGTCCGGAGTAGTCGTAGAACTATTGCTATGGTAGTTTACGCACTAGATCCGGCTTCTATAATAAAGAAATCGGCTGACGGATCCGATTCGAATCGGACGTATTCGTAGAGCGAGAAGGGTCGGTAAATACCTGACGGAAAATGCGCCGAGCGTATGCGTCGCCGTATACCTCGAAGCACTCAGTAACGCATGAAAGGTTTAATATTTTATTAAATATTTGTCTGTTCTGGCGTGCCGATATTACGCGACGCATTTTCCGTTAAACATGGACCGACCATTAACCGAAAAATAGAAAAAAAATTACTAAAACCAACGACAAAAAAAGAGCGTTTCTTCCACGGAGATAACCTATAAATTATACCACACACAATGGAAATGAAGCCGCGGTAATGTAACACAAAATAAATATCTTCTAAATTAATACATTCTCATATCTCTCCGCCCGATGTGCTGAACACGGTAATAGATTCTGTGAACGCATCTGTTTCCAATTTAGATTTGGTGTAGAATGTTCAATTTATCTGAAACATGTGTACACACACTGTTTAATTCGTTTTATTTAATGGGAAAACTGGGAATAAACGCGAACGATGCTTGTGTTTTATAATTGAATGTGCCAATTGTTTCTTAGTAAATGTTTTCTTTCTAAAGGAAATTTTTCAAAGTTGTTCAAACGCGGATGTAAATAATAACTTATTTATTGCTCTTTTAAAGACAACCAAAATAACAGTTTCGCGTGTGTGATTGTCCAGCGGTGTGACCCACAGACTGCCAAGTTACATGTCTCAAGTTTAAGGCAGGTTCGCGCCTTTGTCATTTCGGATTCACGTACGCATTATAGGTATAACTACCACTTGCTTCAAAAACGTTGAAGAAAAACGTCGTCAGGAAACCTGCTGCATGTCTAAAAAATAATTCTCGACGGCATATGAAGCCCTTCCTAACACTAGCACTGAAAATGCTTACCTATTTAGATATTAGAAAAAAAATGGCCAAAAAAAGATCGCGAAACTTTCTAGTACGACACACATGAGGACCCGAACTAAACACTCTCACTCTCACACTAAACTTTCTTCAGAATTGGCTACACATTCCGTCGAAAAATCTCTTAGGCATGCTGGTTTCCGCACGACGCGACGATTTCTTTTGCCGTTTTTGAAGCAGCAAGTGATAATTACACAATACGCACATGTATCCGACAACCCAGAGGTGTTGGGTTAGGCTATATCTGCTTATAACTGCGTTTTACAATGGAACCATAATCTATTAAGTACAAAAAAATGCTTTCCCCTAACCATTTTCACATTCTTTACTGCATCACTCACATAAGTTTTTTTCTACAAAACAAGAAATAAAATACTTGTGTTTTTATCTGGCCCTTGATGGAAAAAGTTTACCCATCCTTGTACTAAACAGCTAACATAACTCATTTTTTTATAGACCTTACCGTTCCCTAATGAATGGTAGCGGTATCTTGACAATTTGTCATGACGTCGCCGTTTGATCACTCTGAAGTTAGACCCTTGATTTATGGTTAAGAAGTTAAAAAAAGTTCTGATTGTGTCTATTCGAGTTAAAGAGCATTAGACGTACGACCAAGGAGATAGGAAATTAAGAGGTGTTTTCGTTTGCGAGACAGATTAAGGCTCGGTTTAAAACAAAATTGCCTTAATTTAATTGTACCTACACGGAATAGGCAAAATTATGGTATCAAATTTAAATTGTAGGAGTAATTAACTACATGATACCTCCGAGAGTCTTAATAAGACAAAAACATAAAATTTTCTTGTTACAAAATGATTTCAAAATTACTCCTAATTATTCAAATAATTAGAAGTAACTATGAGAACATTTAATTACAAGAAATGCTCCTTATTTTAACAGACTTCTAAAAAGGAGGAGGTTATAATGTTCGATTATATGTTCATCGATTACTCCTGCCCAATTCAAAAAAAATAGTTTGTAAGGTAATATTTCCGAGGAGATACCATTTAATGTTTAGGTACTGGTAATTCACCTAGGACTCTAAAGATATACCAGGGAACTCCTCAAAATATAAACGGTAGAATAGAATATAATGGAATGCTCTTTATTGTACACTATAAAAACTTACAAACTACTTATAACTTTAAGGGGTACATAGGGTGTTACAATGGGCGGTCTTATCGCTAAAAGCGATCTCTTACAGACAACCTTTGGATGGACTTGATAGTGGAGGAGAAAAGATTAGTAGGCAGTTTGTGGTGTACTATTTACATAAATATATAACTTAGATGACTATCTCAATAGATGTATAAAATAAGCATATTTTCAATACTAGCAGGACTCAATTAAATAGATTTCTGTGTAACTTCTTTTTCACGAGCGTAGTATAATTTGTAACCATTTATTATTGTTAATTTTTTTATCTTAATATCTGTGATATTTACTAGCTGTCTTCTACCCTCTTGAACCTATTTAAATGTATTTTCTATCTGTGAAAACTTTTAATTGGCCTTACATTGTTTATTCACTCGATCTTATTTTTGTACCTAGCTGTAAGTTTTCCAAACAAGGTAAACACAAAATAAATAAGAAAAAAGAAAGTAAAAAACAATAAAATAAATACAATACATAAATACTTATCATTTAAAGATTAACGAACTGTTATATTAAGACGTGTTAGGAGAGAAGTAATAATTAGCGCAGTGCGCGCGCGTTTTTTGGTAGCGTAGTTATTGAAGCTTTGTCAGGTTTAACGAAACCAAGTACCTACAAAATCATTATCATTTGAAAGCTATTGCCTTTGTTGAAACGCCACATCTATAGTGGTTTTACATGTTAGAAGTTATGTGGAATGAAAGTGAAAAAAATGGCAGCAGTAAAAAAGGGCACAGTTCGACTCTATGACGTAGAATTTAATAACGTCATTGTCACTCAAAAACAGCGTACGCGCGACGTGTGCGACGACTTTACGGTTTTGAAAGCATTGTTACAGTTTGATTAAAACATTGTGTGGTATAAACATAGATATCAAATGTTTTCCTTTTGTTTTTATGGGTTTATTGCGTTCTGGGTAAGAATATTTTTTAAGAATTATGAGCACACGGAAAACTGTAATATTTGGCAGTTCATGATATGCAATGTAAAGGCGGTGCAAACGTTAGTTCCGCTCACCAATTCAAATTAAAAACATTATATTTTCAGTTCTCAAAGCGGAACCTTGATTAAAATGAGAGAGAAAGAGAGAGAGAGATGATTAATTCAAGATATCGATACACAGTTTATTAAGTATGAAATGTCTAAATTGTTTACCAGGCATGTTTGCCTGGTAAAAATGGCTTAACACTTGGTTCGAGTTAATTTATGTTTAAATTAACTCGAACCAAGTGTTAAGCCATTTTTGGTCAATTGACAACATTTCAAAATTTTAACCTGCATGTTTTATTATGTTACATGAAAGTAAATCCAAAACCCATATTTTTTGGTTTTTCGAAATTATTTACTTTTCATTCATAATTTTAACTTTGAAATTCAGTGCATTCTAAAAAGACGTACGCGCCAAATGACGTCATTCATACGGTGGAATGGCGATACATCCTTTGCTTTACTGTGATACGTCAAAAAAAACTGTTACTTACTTAGATGTTACTGTCATTTTTGACATTAGACATGTCATTTTTGGCATTAGATATGTCATTTTTGACATTAGATATGTCTTGTTTGACATTATGGTTTTCATCTTAAAAATTAGTTTGCTTACGCAAAGGTACCTCATTCCACCGTATAAGTGACGTCATCACATGTTCTTTGGTTTAAATTATTTTTTTCTCAGAAAATAAGAATATTTCTTTTTTAAAAAAATATACGAACTCAGCATACAAAAATGAAGAAACGGTATTTTTGTTTTAGGGTCATGTCAATTATGTTAAAACACTCACAAATATTCGTAAAAAGTTTTCTATCGGTAAAAGAATTTTCAAAATCGGTCCAGTAATTCTTGAGATTGGGTCCCCTACAACTCTACCAGTCGTGCTTAAACGGGAAGAAACGGGTACGTCGTCGGAAAAATCGACAAAGTGAAAGGTGGTAGAAACATTTCTTCCGATCATAGAAGAAGTCGACAATAGTTTACAATATCGAGCATTATGCTCCATATTGTAAACTTTTGTCGGCTGAAGAATCTACACATTTCTTCTCTCCATTCTTGACATTGTCGTGCTCCAAACAAAAGAAATGTTTCTACAATTTATTTTAGATGGTTAACAATAAAATAAGCAACACAAAGCCTATTACAGTTTTTCACGTGTAAAAAACGGAATTGGTTACAGAAATCTTAGAATCACTAACAAGCACACCAAATAATAGAAATAAGAAAGATACAATAAGCACTAAATACACTCAGGTTAGGCAGTTATGACATGGAGGAAATGCAAATACAAAACACATTAAATAAATAAAGGCACTGATTTAAAGAGGCAGTTGTAAAGACATAAGATATTTAAATTAAACAATGCCACAAACATGATTCACGTGCGATTGTATTAAAACCATTTGCTTCAAAAACGGTGAAGGAAAACATCGTGAGGAAACCGGCATGCCTGAGAGATATTTCTCTTGGGCATGTGATGCCAAGTCAAAGGGCCAAGGGCGGCATTAAAACTCTGACACAAGGTATGTCACTAACCACACGATAAGAAGAAGATTCCGCAAAAATAAAGAAAGAAAAGAAATAAAGAAAATATATTTATTTGGGACACGCACAGGAATTTAACAGTTCAAAACTAAAAACTAAAACATAATTATTAAATAAAAAAAGACCTGTGCGAGGCCGAAAAGGCCCCACGACGAAGACCCATCTCAGCACGATGCCACGATATTTAAAGAAAAATAATTAATACCGCAGCACTGTTATTCTGATAGGACCCGCAAAATACCCGCTGCTATAATAAATTCTCCATCAGTAAAACATGAAAAAAAAAAACAGAGTTCAGTAAACGGATTAACCTTCCGTTCACTTCATCAGCCAAGTCCAACACAAAATACAAAGTAATGTCCCAAAAGAATAGGTAAGTTCACTAAACGAAGAAGACAATCTGAAGTTACTACCAGGAAGTTACCGGAACAGCGCACACGTTTGAAGTCCAAATATAACACAGACATACATAAGGGTCGGATGATAACTACCTAAGTCCACAACTTAAGGACAATGTTCAGTAAATAAGGCAAACTATTCGAGCAATCATGTTAAGGGGATTTGACTAATGTGGTTATACTGGTTTAATTGAATTTACATTATTTGTGGGTAACAAAACTTGGCGGTGCACTACTGACTGCTTAAGTTACGCTAATTTTATGTGAAAAAGGGAAGGGAGAAAGTGTGTTTATTTAACATGGGCACAGCACAAAAAAATAACAAAAGATATTAAGTTGTGATTTTTTGTTAATAATAAATGTTATGCCTCGCAGCTGCTCTAAATAAGTATCATCAGCTTTGAAGTAACTCAAATGAAACAAGATAACGTACTGTATTTATGATGTTTCTTCCGGTTAACCTTCATAAAGTGTTTGTAAAAACCTATTTACAAAAATAAATATCATTTATCACTTTTAAGGCGTGCTTAAAGCGCGCAAGTTTTTTTTTGGACCCCAAGAGATGATTTCTTTGCCTCAACCACTTTTAATTATTAATTTACTAAAGCTTTATGCACTAGTAAAAGACACTGTGCAAACGCGGACTTAATGCCTTAGGCATTTTTCCATTCTACCTTATGGTGATTTATAGAAAGAAGATGGTAGACGGAAGAAGCTAACAAAAACTATAAGGTCAAATCAATAATAATTTACAATAAATACATGCATATTATATAAAATCCAAATACAAGCGATGTCAAGAGAAAAAAAGATAATACTGGAGAAATACTAATCTGCTAACTTAACTTCAAGATAAGTTTGCAAACTCCTTGTGATTATGCTCACGAGTCACATGCTTTCACTTTAAATGCTTTAACTTTAACTTTTCTTACACTTGTTAATTTTGCACCTGACACGGCATGTCTACCTAAGGCATAACCTGCCTTTTTACATTTCACGGATACAGTTGCAAAAACTAAATTCACGTTTAAAATCATTGTGCTAAAGAATGTTAATTTTAGGTCAAAAACGTGAGATTGATTAAATTTTGGAAATTCTACCAACATTTTTGAAAATGTGAGAACACTACATTTATTCACGCAATTCCTTAATATTGACATACCTATTCTAAAATCTTCAGTGAAAGCTCGTCAAAATCACACTACGTCGTTAGTAGAATAGAACAGTTTTTGGAACTAATGGATGCCCCCTAAGGTAAATACTGCTCGCACCTAAGCACATCATAGCTAAATATTCCACAAAATAAGTTAGATATTCCACTCTCATTTTCACAGACGAGCATCTCTAAGCTATAATTCTCTTTACCTACCTTCCAGGAACTAAGGCATTACTAGACATAACTTGTCTGAACAAATTATGTCTAGCAATTTCTTAATTCAAACTAGCTTTTACCCCAGACTTCAGACTGTTATTCAAGGGTAACTTACATTTATTAAAGCTATATTTTCTAAGTACCGAATTAAAAAAATGTTTCCGCACTTTATCTCTTAATAATTTGGGTAAGTAATTACACAAAGCAAAAAAAGTAGTACTAGTATATACTTATTATTATGTATTCCACTGCTTAATTATGATTACAAGACATCTCTCGTCTTTGCTTTGGTAGTCTCTCGTATGAAAATTGGACGTTGTATTGACAGTTTGAGACTGAGATTAGAATGCGAACGTTCTTAAAAATACGGGATTGCCCCATGCCTAACTTATCATAACATAAATGACGCATATAAACCTCAAAAGATTAGGATTAGGAAGAGTAGGTACATTAAAGTAAATCTAAAAGTCGTGATGGCCCAGAGCAAATCCGGGCAAGTACCAATGTTACTCTTTCAATTCATATGTAATTTCTAAGTTTATCTTAGACATCATTGACATCGGTGAAGGAAAAAAAATTGTGCGGAAACCTGGACTTATAGTTAATATAAGTTTGAAATCGCCAATCCGCCTTGAGCAAGTGTGGTGATCAATGTTCTAGCCTTCTCCGTAAGAGAAGAGGCCTTTGCCCTGCAGTGGGACAGTTACAGGCTGGTATTATGATATAAATTTCACCAGTTATTGTTCAGCCCTATAATGTTATAAGCCAAGCCTATTGCAATCAACTGGGACCACATTTCCATACTCCCGGCTTCTACTGAGATATTCCAGATACAAAACACACAGTAACACTTTGTGTGACCCGGGAATCAGTCCTAGGATCTCCTGCTCAAAAACTAAATTCACGAGGTAGTTGAGATCCTACATAAATATTGCTCAACAACTAAAAACAACGTACTTAGTAGTCAAAATTGAATTTAGTTCTAGAGTTTTGGTTACCAATCATAATATTTCCATAGTAAGCTAAGTAAAGTAAACTTAACGATAAAATGAATATAAATTTTACAATAACGTTGTTAGTGTTATGTACAGAGTCCAGCACATCAAGTTACCCCAATGTGTCAAATTTTCCCAAATGAATATGAACCTTATTCTGTTCAACACAAAGTTAAAAAACGATCGAAGAAATTTGACACATTTAGGTAATTTGATGTGCTGGCGTCTGTACTAAGAGAAGATTTTGGCTAAATAATAACAGCTGCACGGGTTGATTATAGGTTAAGCTTCGATACCGAGGTCGGTCCGTAGTTGGGTGACTGAACATCATTCACCTTCAGTACCGCAAAAAGCACGATAAGCCCTTGGTCCCGACTGTCATTTGTAGATCTTTAACAGTTGTTACGAGTAGCCGTAAACTCAGGACTCCGTAAAGCGCACTACACACCAAAGCCGCCGACCCGCCGACAGAGCCCGCCGACACAACCAGCGGCTAATGTTGAAAGAAGCATGTCGGCAACCTTCGCGCGCGCGTGTTGCCCGGTGACACAATCACTAACTGCCAAATAAGTTTCTGATGTCGAGCCACCGACATGCCGCCGGCAAAGTTTTACGACTTGCAATGACTGAAGCCGCCAACCTAGCCCGCCGGCAAAATGTTGCCAACATATGCCGCCAGGCCAGCGGCTTTGGTGTGTAGTACGCTTAAGTCTGACAATCAAATAAAATATTTTCTTTCTTTTTTTCTTTCCGACAGCCAGTTTAACCAAGGGGTAACGTGTAACTCTACACTTGCTACTGCAGTGTGATACAAACAATAGGCCTACATTGAGTCTTAGATATAAACGTAACTGGCCTTAAGGGAAAAAGAGAAAGGAAATGTGCGGTCGCACCTCTCTCTTGCACCTACTGTAATATACGAAACGTAACTCTCTCTCTCTTTCTATTTTCAATAACTTTTATCTCCTGCTCAACTTCCGTTCGCCTTACCCGATCACACTTTTCGTAACGCTCTCGTCACGCATTTACCAGCTTACTTTCCAAGTCAAGCATATGTGAAGAAGTTTTGCGAAAACCTACTCCTTTACAGTAAGTCGGTTGAAAACACGGACCTAAAACGTAACGTAAACCCATTACTTCCGTGTTAACGGAATATAGAACCAATCTCTTACCGTCAACGGCCCGTGGCCTCTGCGTTACGTAACTGATACGATGTTTTCTTTCCATTGCCAGATGTTTCGATACTGACACCCAATACGTGCGCTTGGGTTTTAAAAAGGCGTTAACGTCGCGACGCTGAGAGCTTCTGTTGAATACCGGTATTATGTCACAAGAAAATTCTTAATGATTTTTTTGTTGACAACATCATAAAGTTATTGGGAAGGTTCATATCTGACGGAACATGCGCCGAGCGTTTGCGGCAATGTACGCTCGACGCACTAACGTATCATCTGTTGAGTGTGAAAGGTCAAGTGTTTTTCTATACATTTGTCTGTTCTGACGTTACGCGACCGATAATACGCGACGCATGTTCCGTCAGATATGAACCTTCCCTTAATTTGTAAGTTTTTATGGTGTACAATAAAGAGTATAATACTATCATGCCTGTATTTCGCATAGACAGAGTAGAAGTTAGTACTTTTTATTGTAATGGGCTACATGACAACATTTTAGGTTTTAGTCCCTCATCTAGATAACAAGAAAATATTCGACACATATATTTTCTTTTTTCTCGTAATCAAAAAGTAACGGCGATACATCGAGTCAAAATGTCGCATGACGTCACTAGCTAGTTCAGTTTATACTAGATAATGACGTTACAAGCCCCCTCTCCTCAACTTTAATGCGCCTTATCTAAGCAGTTTTCCATCAATTTGAAAAAAACATCAATCTAACTGATGGACTACTTATATTTTGATGTTCATATTCTGTCAAACACCCTATTGTACAGTCGCCAGCACATCAACCTACCCCCAACTAAAGTCAAAGTCAAAGTCAAACCATTTATTTCAATTAGGCCCCTATAAGGCACTTTTGAACGTCGAAGTATGGTAACTAACTGTTCGTAGCTGTACGCAAATAATTTTAAGTAGATAATTTTATTATTGTCACTGTTGCTATTTCCAGACGGGCGCTTATTCCACCGGCGAATTGTTACGCAGTTTGGTGGGGGTAATATATAATTTGTATGGTGTGTTTGGTACAGAATAAACGGTTTTTACTTTGAAAAATATCCCAATTTAACATAAACCTTATTCTGTACAACATAAAGTTGACAAACTATTGAAGAAATTTGCTTGAATTTGAAAAAGTTTGATGTGCTAGCCTCTGTACTTTCAGCATAAACACTGGTTGGTGGTAGATATGTAGCTAAACACCCACATTTCGCCAGTTAAGTTCAGTTCCATACAATATAGAGGGGTAGGCTCAAAATCGGCACCAATCCAGACTCCGGGCTGTTGCTGATAAATGTGTGGTGGAAAAAGAAGCGATAATGGTTGCGCCTAGCGATTGCGAGCTCGCAAATTCAATCCCCACCCATTTCACTATTAACGTGGACCTACTCCAGACCCAAGAATATTTATCTTTAACAAGACTATAAGTAATTTGCAAGTTGCAACCCACATTGCTAAGTAGGTAAGCTTTTTTAGAAAAATAATCTCCCGACCTGGGCCTTTGCTTTGATCCGTGCTGCTGCTATTACTTACCCTCGTGCACGTAATTTAAAATTAATCGCTATCACGTTAAATTGATTGCCCTACTGGACTATCCAACGCAAAAAGATTTTTTCAATTCGAGCCGGTAGTTCCTGAGATTAGCGCGTTCAACCAAACAAACAAACAAACTCTTCTACTTTATAATATTAGTATAGAAGTATAGATTTAGTTGATCACGTTCAAGACTTTCATTCCAAAAGCTACAAATTCTAACTTTAAAATATTAAAGAATTCAAATATGTCACGCAAATTAGTTTATCAAAACAGTCTGTGTTGTTTCAAAGCATAGCCAATTACAATGAACTCGATTTTCGTTTTTTTTTTTAAATAAAGAATAAAGGGACGTTTGATACTTTATTTAAAAAAAGAAAATCTTTTATTCCATTATTTTCAGCCGTTGCTAGCAAAAGGGTTAAATCTCACTCAATTTGTTAGGATCAATGCCAAAAATTCTATCCACCTGAATATATTGGAGGAATGATAGAGGTGATCGCGAACGTTTTATAAAACAATTTCATTTTCGATTCTCTCTTGACACGGGCCTTTGACACCATTAGCGTTAAGTGAAAAACGGTATAAGTTATAATTACAGTGAAACTTGGTTTAGTGGGACCTGGTTATGTAAGAAACCTCCATAACTGGAACTCATGCTGAGGTCCCAACACTTTGGCACTGAATTACCCCTGTTAGTGGGACGACCTATATATAAACCTTTATATCTAAGATTCGTTCTTTCGATCTTTATCATCATAGTTACTTCTATAACCCATTGATTATAGAAGTATTATAAGTAAAAAGGTGTAGATAGGTTACTTAAACAACATTCGACCTTCAAAACGGTACACTAACGCACGCACGTGTACGCTGCGGCGCGACGCCACACTGAGGTGAAGTGTGGCTAGTTAGCCACATTTTAACGTGTCACTTGCTAAGCGCGTATAAGCTATCTACACCTTTTTTACTTATATCATTGTCTATAACAGCGAATTTATATGCATAAACCTCTCTAACTGAGATAACATAGTTTTGTTTGTTTTTTACTTATTCTTATTCTACCCGCAAATTCAGCACTTAAACCACAGTATAAATATCAATACAGTTGGACGACGCCTTTGATCTCTGGAAAAATGCCGACAACGTCTACACGCGTTAGCCCTGAATAATACCTCCCGAACTACGAACTTCGTTTTGTTTACAGTTCGGGAGCGGTTTTCCACGGCTCGTCCCTCACACCCCGCACGATTGCCCTGTCTAGCCGGCTTCGTCGGACGACTGTAGGTTTTTAGACTGTGCTTAAACTACGTAAGTAATTTTGAGCCTCATTGACCTCCAGTTTTACTTTCGCTTTAATATCATACGGATGTAGAAAAATGACAAAACGAAGACTAGGTACTTAAAACTTTTTTTATTAAAACTAATTTATAATGTTTAAGTAACACATTATTTTATTTTATAATCGAACTTCTATAACTGAAATAACCTGTATTCTGACCTCTATTAAGTCTTTGGACGCCATGTCGGACACACGTTGACCGCGAACAATTAAATTTCTATTGTGTCTGGTAGTTGGCAGTCAACGTGTGGAACCCTCTGTAAATGAGACAGATACTTATTTATACCTGGATATCTGAGACACTGGGTGAGTGTAATAGCCCTATAAGTGAAACAACATTGCAGGGGGTCGAGTCTGCCATTGCAATCGTGTCTCAATGACCGGTCAATGATCGATTTTTGACGTGTAACGTCAAACTTATGACACATTTCCCATACAAAAACTGTCAAAGTTGTCAAATATTCGATCAATGACCGGTCATTGAGACACGATTGCAATAGCAGACTCGAACTCCAGGTCCCTTGATGTCTCACTTAACCAGGTTTTACTGTATATAATTATCGGAGGAGACAAAGGGTATAGGACAACACTAGCCAGCATTAAATTACCTTCTACAAAGAACGTTCGACTTCTATCAAGTAGTTTCTGAACACCGTTTAATTATTTCTAATGGCTATTACACTATATCAAAGTAAAATACGCCAAAGTGTTCGGAAAATTCGCAACAATGGAATTTCGGCAATTTCCCATTTAATAGAATTCATGTTGGCAGCAATCGTGTTGGAATTTGCCGAAGGCACAAATTCTGCTGTAGTCTACTCCGATTTTCTGGATTTTTAACATTAGTTAAAACTGTTTTCGGACCTTTGTCTTCATAGATTTAGTGGAAACTTGATTAAATACGCTTTCTTTTAACATGGCTATTGGCCATATCTTTTTTGCCAGTTGCTAACCTTGCACACCAACTTTGATGTCAACTGAGAATTTACAAAAAAATGGTATTGCACTTTATGTGGATTTTGTAAATTAGTTTAATAATTAAGTCTAATCAACTTGAAGCTGGTCGTTGATTAAACCTGACGAATTATGTATTAACTTTCAAAAATCACTACATTTGACAATGATCTAAATGTCAAAATAAATCTGCGGGAATAATTACGTTTTCATGAAAACACCTATTACTATGAGATAAACAATTTGATCTAGCACGATGTCCTCTTTAAAAAGGTAGGCGTAGTTTATTGCAGGGCAGCAAATGTTTTTTTTATTAATGTTATAAACGAGTGCTTGACTGCAATCTCACCTCATTGTAAGCAGTGATGCAATCAATGACTTTTTTATAAGTAAGACGAAGTAACCAGTGACACAATACTTTAGAAAAGTAGCACCTAGGTATCTTATTAAGTAATTATCCGTTTACAGTTTAAAGAGCTAAATAGGTAGTCCAATAATTATTATTTTTAGTTTCTACATCTAATGAGAACGGTCTGAGATTTTCACGGAGCGCTAAGTTCGTTGTCTCACCACCACAAAGGAAAATGATTGGGGTCTTAATTAGTTCGCGACCTCGATCCGTGATGAATGTTTTTAATAGGATTTCAAGGAAATCTGTACGAAACTCTGCTCTGTGTAATTGCTAATTTTATTATCAGTTTGTGAGAGCTTTTTAGCTTATTTCATGAATGAGATGGAAAGACGATCTCTTTTGTTTTGATGGTTTACCTGTTCTGCCCTAATGAGGTCCTGTGGTTTGGTATGACGCAGTCGTTAGGCTTTTGTTTTTTATTTCTGCGTCCTACTTCGAGACTGTTGAACGCGCTGTGACGTCATTTTAAGTTCTACGATAAAAATACAAAACAATAGCGCACTGATCGCTCTGGACGACAGTGCATTGCATAGTATAGTCAACTTCACAGTCGTTGCTTACATAAAGATTCCCATTAAGATCACAGTTAATCAAGATTGATACTTTACGTGACTAGACCATCTGCCTCATACGTTTTATGTTGTGCTAGTGACATTCAAGCTTAGGGTGTTAATCACTTACATGGTCGAATATGCGAAAGCGTAAGATGAATATCACATTTTGGATCGAAAAAACGTTTTTTTTTACTTTAGAAGTCAAGTCATGGCATTCGTGTATGATAATGTACATACGTGCTAGCCGTTTTAAGATGCGGCGCCCATGTCCTACTAGAGTGGTTTAAACGTTCAGCCGGAATGACATCAAAACGTCTAATCAGCAGTTTAATTCTGTGGATGTCGATTATCGCACCAAGCTCCCAGACCTGCTCATTTTTTCCGACACCTCCAACAAGTCGAAGGATTTTGTTTCATAATATGTAGTATACACTTATATGGATTTTGTCCGATATAAACAAACAATAATAATAGTAAAGCTAGGGATTAACAGTTCACGTCACCTAACTTTTTGTGGGGCGACTTTAAGGGAAGGTTCATATCTGACGGAACCTGCGCCGAGCGTTTGCGACAATGTACCTCGACGCACTAACGCATCATCTGTTGAGTGTGAACCGTCAAGTGTTTTTCTATACATTTGTCTGTTCTGGCGTTACGCGACCGATAATACGCGACGCATGTTCCGTCAGATATGAACCTTCCCTAACAGAATAGACCGGCTGGTCGTGTTAGGTAACTAGACTTTGACACTACGACCAAATGCCCCAGGTTAGAACTGTGACGAGCCACGCGTCACCCGAGCAATACAATGCGCCTAACGTTCGATCAACCGTAACACATTCCGAGTGAACGTTTTTAAAATGGCTCTGTTTTTATAAAAGGGCAAGCCGCTTTGTATTTTGGTAAATTTTACTATTTGGCTACAATTTAATACACCTACTTGAGATCGACACAGGCACACGTTAAAAATAAAAATAGATACAAAACAAAAGAATTAAACTAAAAAATAACAATAAAAATAAATAAAATAAAGAATTATGTGCCTTGCGGCTGCACCAAATAGGTCCAGTTCAGCAAAAGAGCCAGACAACTAGTGCCTTACGCCGCTGCGCCTGATATGGTAACTCTCATAGTGCTATGTTGTGTTCTTGTGTCTATTATGTCGAGTAGATTAGATCTCCTGGATTAACCTACTGAAACTACAAATCAAGCTTGCGTTAATTGTTTCTGTTATGGCCGTATGCCAACGATTCGCCATGTGCCAATCACTACACTCTAAAAAAAATTTGATTGCTCCTAACAGGATTGTGATTATTGCAATCAAGCATCTTGATTCCATACGAGCCTAACAAGACGTTAGATAAATCAAATAAGGTGATTTTTATTGCTCTTACTATCTGCTTCTTAACTAGAACAATTAGAACCTTAGTCAAAGTCAACATGAAAATGACCATTATGACGAATTCAACATAATAGATTCATCTATAATCTTGGTCAATATAAATCTGAAAATGACTACTATAACTACTTATGATTACTAAATTTGACTAAGGACTTGGTCATTGCAACAAATGCATCTTCGTAGATTCGACTAAGAACTTGGTAAGTTTAACTAATTCATCTTCGTAGACTCAGCTAAGACCTTGGTTATTTTAATTATTTGAATTACTATTAAACTACTTTACCATAATCAATTCAACTATGACCTTGTTCAAGTTAAACCTCTTAATATTCATAACAATCAATTTGTTTATTTGAATAAGCTACTAATCTTGTTAGTTACTAATATGAAACATTATTAAGCCAGCAAAGTTACTCTTAATCGAATGTACTGAGACACTTTGTCTCATTAACTAGCGCCAATCTATTAATTGGGTCAGCACTTCAAATGCGTATTTAGGAGCCAGTTTTAAGTGTTTTTTTATAAATACAACCCTTACCTCCGGTTTCTGAAATCCCGGTAAAATTTTAATATACCTACAATGAGTATCACCTCTTGTAATTCGTTAATTTTAACGATGATCAAAATGACAACCAATCATATCACTTGACATGAGATTTAACATTTCTCAAAATTTTACCGGCATTTCAGAAATCGGGGTTAATGGTTGTATTTATAAATATCACTAAATACTGTGCTCTTATTTACGCATTTGAAGTACTGATCCAATTAAAGAACCTAGCATAGCCTCAAGATCAGACCCATAAAACTGTCTGAATTGAAAGCAATTTATTAATAAAAGATATCAAAACATGATCGTTTTTTCTCTATTCCCAAAATACGAATGTTTACCTACTCTATTTGGATATTTAAACTGTCTCGATAGGTAACTATTTTGTCTAACAACATTTTTCTAAGTGGCTGACATGTTAGGTACCTACAAAAATTTGGTCAAAATGAAACAAAAATATAATTACAAACAATAAAATATATTCATGGAATGCTTAAATAGTACAGCGCAGAGTGGTTAGATATTTTTTCCATTACTTAAAGTACATAGCGGGTGTAAGTAACAGGTAGCCCAAGGAACTTTGACTGATTACTTATTTTGACATATATGCAAAGTGGAGCAAAATAATTGTTTCTCACCTAAATTTTTTGAAAACGAATCTATAACAGGACCTGTGCGAAAATGTCATCTAGTTTACCTTTTAAAAAAAAAATCTTTTAGTTGATGCTGAAAATTACATTTTTTAAAACCCTTTTGTACGAGTAGTGGGTATGTGTCGATGCCATACTCTGCATTTTAGGGCTTGATTGCTTGACGGTATTCTGCACTCGATTTCACGTGCTTTATAAAGCCTTCCCGGGCTTCAACTTTACTTGGTTTCCAGCTTTGACCTGCATCCGAACTGCGTTTCTTCTTTTGTTTAACTGCCGCAGTGTTAAGTAATAAAACGATGAATCTTCTTTCGATGCTGAAAAAAAATAGAAGAAGTAAGCAACAAATATTATCACAATAACAAATAAAATAAAACTTTTGTATTGTTGTATTATAGAGCAGTTTCCCATCGGCAAACCACCTATACTCCATCCGAGTAGGTAGTTAACTAAAGGTAAACAATCTTGACAAGTCTTTTTACATAAACGCTTATTAATTAAATACAACTACTGTTTAAACAATTTTTTAAATTGATCATGTAATCGTTTTTGTTGTATCTAAATTTGTTTACAGCTGCCTTTTATTTTTAAACTGCGTTATTAACTAAAAAGACATGTCAAAATTGTTGACCTTTTGTTAACTACCTAATCGGATGGAGTATAAATGTATATAGATATTTCTTTCATACTTACAATTGGTAAGAGTGACCGAAAACTGGTTCTGTTGTTTTTTCTTTTAAACAGTTCCTGTAGCTTGATTTTCAATACTTAATGGAAAATTAATAAACAAATTGTCTTTGTTAATACCACGTGCAGCATCAAATTCTATATGCATCTGGAAAATAAAAATGCATATTTATTAATACAATGAACATTAACAGAAAAATACACTTTTATTTTTAATTTTCTGTCAGTTAGGTATATCATGCCAAAACAATACTGTATCAATTTCAATGAATTATAATTGGGAATGCTTATAAACAATATTACGGCTAATTATCTCAAAATTAGACAAAGTAGATCATGTAGGTATATAATGACTGATGCAAAATTAGTTTTTTATGTATGGGTTATATTTAATTCCACAGGATTACATAGTAACTACTTACATACCTACAGGTTATTAGAACAAGGCGAGAACGTGAAAATGGGAGAGAAGAGTTCCCACATCCTTTTTTCTCGTAATTCTCTCTCGTTATTAATATATGGAGGAAACTCGAAACAGTATGTGATAGGGTACCTACCTATTTGCCTACACAACATGAATATCAACCGGGGGCCTCCGGGTTTATTACATTTTCAATCAGCACCATAAAAATAAACTATCGAGTGAGATACTTACGGGTGATACTGGTATTAGAGCCTCTAACTCCCATGTCTTGAGGAGTTCGCTAACGTTTTCCATTTCAATCCATATTAATAGCATCTATGTTACACGTATAATTTATTAGTCACTGCACTTGTAGCTAAGTAGTTAATCTAATCGACGGTTATGCCAAATACTCTTTAACGACACTGATAAACACTGAAATTACTTGATACTACAAAGATTCTGAGAATAGGAGCACTGGGAGCACAGCAGAACTAAGCGGCGCGTGCGGAGCTCTCAGCTCAGTCAGCTCAGCCGCGCGCGAGCGTGTGTGCGGGGCGGGGTAGCCGGTAGGAAGGAATAGGGAAGGGTGGATCTCTTGAAGTCTTGAATAAAAAGATCAATCGAATGATTAATTCAACAAATATGAAAGTCGATTCAACGTTTTTGTTATAGTAGAATGTAACATTAAATTTTAGTTGATGTAATTATCAGATCTTAGTTAAATCAACTACGACATGTTCGGTAATTTTATAAATAAAATTTATCGACACTATCATTTGATTTGATTGCTTTTACTATTTTATTCTGAATTGATTCAACAGATGTATTTGTCTATGTTGACTAAATAAAAATGAATAAGTCATACAAAAAAAGTTTAGAGTGATACAATCAACAATAATACATGTTAGAATAAATAAACATACCTATATTGTTCGTTCAATCACAAATCAACTTGCTGTTGTAATTAATCGGCAATGGTTGAGTTGCTTAATATCATAGTTGTGTTATTCAATTTAACGTCAACTAAGAGAAAATCTCTCTTAGTTGGCTTCAATTTTTTAGAGTGTAGTATCTACCTACGTTCTAGTTACGTACAACCAAGTAGAGTTGTACCTATAAATAACGGCCTGTTACTGTCCTACATCAGGGCAAAGGCCTCTTCTCATACCGCGAAGGCACGAACATTGATCACCACGGTTGCTCAAGACGGATTAGCGATTTTGGCTTATATCATTCGTAACTGAAAGCCTAGATTTCCTCAAGATGTTTTCCTTTACCGATGTCAATGATGTCTAAAATAAACTTGAAAATTAAAATATGAGTTCAAAAAATCATATTGGTACTTGCCGGAAATTCAATTCAAAAGAAGTAGGTGCCTTAACTTAAAATAAACACGCGTTCTTAAAAGGTAGGTCCTTTAAGTAGCGATTTTTAAAACACATAATTTTTTTTCACACACTCTCCTACTCGGTACCAAACCATCTTTAGAAAAAGCTATCACGATCCTCACAGGCACGTATCAGAAACAAACTGGAAAAGCACAAATGTTACACCCACAAAAAGTTACGTACGCAATTTAAAAGAAGCTATTATACGTAGAAATTTATTTAGTCATGAAGTTTCACAGATTCTGGTCACGTTGGCGGGTACAATTCATTTTTATGATGTCGGGGCATCAGCTGGGGGGCAAGCGATATGCCGAGTGAGCTACGATTGTTTGCCCCGTTCCGTTTGCGTGCTGCAAACACTGGCTTTGAAATAGGCATTGGCAGTGTTACAACTTTAGAGGATGTAATGGTGCCAATCAAAGTAAAGAAAAAACTCCGAAAATTAGCGAAATCAGGTTTAATACTAATTAGAAGTTACACGTACAACGGCTGTCAGGCAAGTGAACGATGACATTGAATGTTACTAATACGTGCCGCAACGCCTATGCAAATTTTAATAATTCAGTGGTTTTACAAGTTTCTGCTATTTATTTAGAACAGGCGTTTACGCCTGAACATATTCCGGGCCGTTGAAAGGTATCTTTCAACCGTTTAAGTCTTCAGCTGAGGGAAGTTTGCAGAGTCGCACAAAGGCGCGTCGCACGCTGCCCTTGGTGGTGAGGATGTCAGCTACTCTGGATATCCCGTCAGGTCCAGATATGAGGCGAAGTACGCGGCCCAGTTTCCAAGCGAGAGGGGGCGCGTTGTCGTCAGCTAGCAACACCATATCTCCCACGTCTAGCTTTGACGTGTTTGTCCGCCATTTTGTCCTTTGTTGTAACTCAGAAAGGTATTCTTTCTGCCATCTTTTCCAGAAATGTTGCCTCAGCTTCTCAAGGCGCTCATATCGTCGCAATTGGCTTTCCTTCACGTCCTTCAGGTTTGGTGTTGGCAGAGCAATCAGCGGTCGGCCAATGATGAAATGTCCTGGGGAGAGGGAAAGGAGGTCGTTAGGACTGGATGAGAGGGGGCACAGGGGACGGCTATTGAGAATTGCCTCCACTTGTGTGAATAAAGTAGAAAGTTCCTCGAACGTCAAGTGACATTCGCCTAAAACTCGTCGTAATAAATGTTTTGCCGACTTAACCCCGGCCTCCCATATGCCACCAAAATGAGGAGAATAAGCCGGAATGAATTTAAACTTGATAGATTGCTGACTTGCAAAATCAACTAAAGGTTCATGGTTCTGTTTGATGAACGAGCCTATTTCTTTCGCGGCAGCTACAAAATTAGTACCATTGTCACTGAATATTTCAGCTGGCTTGCCACGACGAGATATAAATCGTTTTAATGACATTATAAATGCATCCTTGGTTAAGTCACTAACTGCTTCGAGGTGTATGCATTTGTAACGCAGGCAAACAAAAAGACACAAGTAACATTTAATAATGCGACAGCCGCGTCCTTTACGGTTTACTATGTAAAATGGGCCAGCAAAGTCTAGGCCAACGGATAAAAATGGATAGTCTGGCGTTATTCGTTGAGACGGTAAGTTACCCATTTTAGGTTGTAAAGTTGTACCCTTTAAACGCCTGCAGCGTACGCAGTTATTTACTGTGCGCCTCGCTAGTATCCTACCATTAATTGGCCATATCGTTTCTCTGACTGTAGCTAATAACATTTGAGGACCGGCATGCATAGTGTTAATATGTTGTCTAATAAAATAAAGTTTTGTTAAAGTATGCGCTGCATGAAGTAATATTGGATGTTTCTTTTCGAATGAATAACTGGACGCATCGATTCGTCCACCGACACGAATTAACTTGTATTCATCTAAGAAAGGCGATAATGCTAATAACTTACTATTTTTATTTAATTGTTTACCAGTTACCAGCAGGTCGTATTCAATGGGAAACGATTGACCTTGGGAAATACTACAAAGCGAGCGGAATGACTCACGCAACTCATTAGCGGACAATGTGCCAACTCGTTTGTTATGTTTATTTTTTAAGTTATATATGAATCTTAGAACGTAGGCAAATGACCGTTCTAACCTAGATAACGATGAATATTTTTCAAAATCGATTATGGGTGACTTTATTACTATCGGATGCGCCTTTAATTCGGGTACTATTTCTAAGTCTTTAAGGTTGGATTTAGGCCACTCGGTTTCGTTATAAATTAAAAAACAAGGCCCTGTCCACCACAGTGATATCGACGTTAGTCGCTTAACATGCACTCCCCTTGATAATAAATCAGCGGGGTTTAAGTCTGTAGGTACATATCGCCACGCCGACGATGAAGTTAATTCTTTGATTTCCGTGATACGATTAGCCACAAATATTTTTAATTTACTTACGTTACTACGTATCCAGCACAACACCACGTTTGAATCACACCAGTGTATTAGTTTGTCTGGCTTGTACCTTAATGAATCTACCACTGATTTTACGAGTTGAGAAGCGAGTAAGGCGGCGCACAGTTCCAAACGTGGTATGGTAGTGCTTTTTAGTGGAGCTACTTTAGACTTTGCGCACAATAGTTTAACCGTGACGTCACCGTTAGCGCTGATCGTTCGCATATAAATACATGCGCCATACGCATAACTTGATGCATCACTAAACGAGTGTAATTCGATGACCTTTGGTGAGTCACCTAAAACTAACCTCGGTATGCGTAGATTGTGCAAGTATTTTGTGCTTTCAGAGAAATCGATCCATTCTTCCTTTATATCTTGAGGGACAGGCTCGTCCCAGTCAAGTTTAAGTTGCCAAAGCTTTTGTAACATTATTTTTGGCCTTATTACAATGGGACCTAATATACCTAATGGGTCAAATATTTTGAAAGCATTTGACATAATAAATCGCTTAGATATAATATTATGATTAGTGTCGTGGGAAAATCCCTTTATAGGAAAGCTCAAGGTATCACTGGCAGGGGCCCAGCCCAAGCCTAGGGTGCTTGAGGACTCACTAAAAATGAGCTTGTCCTGCTCATTGATAGCAACATTATCAAATATGGACGGATGATTTGTTTTGTATTTTCTTAAATTAAAACATCCTGACCTTAATGCCTCAGATAAAGCGTTTTGAATATATTTTAATTGCTGTGGATCATTTGATCCAGTAATTAGATCATCGACATAAAAATCCTTTTGAATGATGGTGCGAATTAGTTCATCATTCTGTTCTTGACCTATCTGCCACAATGAACGTGTGCTAAGGTAGCTTGCACTCGCTGTACCGTAAGTTAAAGTGTTAAGTTGAAGTGTCTGAATCGGTTTAGACTCCTCGTCTCTCCACAGAATGTGCTGTAAACGCCTATCATCTTTGTGTACGAGCACATTTCGATAGAATTTTTCTATATCGCCCGTGAGTAGGTATTTGTATTGCCTGGAGCGTAACAAAATAGAAAAAAGAGTATCTTGTACTGTGGGGCCTACCATTAATATATCGTTAAGGGAACAACCAGAGGAAGATGGAGCAGACCCATCAAACACTACACGAAGTTTTGTGGATTCACTTTCCTGTTTTAAAACTGCGTGATGGCATAAATAATAATTAGGAATTGATATTTCATTATTTAACAAAGATAAATGACCTAGTTCGGCGTATTCCTCAATGAATTTATTATATTCTATTTTTAACACATTATTACGTTTAAATCTCTTTTCTATATTTAGGAATCGCCGCTTAGCTACCTTGTAGGTATCACCCAAACAATCAACTGAATCCTTAAGGGGTAGTTTTACGCAAAATCTACCTGAGTTAGTTCTTGTGGTATGAGTAATGAAATGTTTTTCACAATAAATTTCACTTTCACTCATAATAGATTTTTTGGGTACTTCTTCTAATTCCCAAAATCTACCTAGCATTTTTTCAATACCCTGAGTATCATCGTTGTTTTTAGACACTACGCTATGATTACAGTGTATGCTTTGATGCGGTGTTGTTGAGTTAATGTGACCGGATACTATCCAACCTAATTGCGAGTTTCGTAACTTAGGATTATTGGTTCCCAAAGAAATCTGTTCGTTTCCTAAAATATCCCAAAATATGTCGGCACCTATCAAAACATCTATGTCGGCAGGCTGATTGAACATAGGATCAGCCAATTGGATATTTTCTGGTACTTTTAGGGCACTAATATCGACGGGAATTCTTGGTAAACGACCCGTCAGTTCCCTTAAAACGAAGCACGAACAATTTATATTAAATTTATTATTTAATGATTGCAATTTAATGTTGCAGCTTTCAGTGACATTATTTGCTTGTGTGTTGCCTATACCAATGACCTTTAGCGAGTCAATATGATGGGACTTTAAAGATAACCTTATCTTTAGGGATTCGGTTACAAAAGAAGACTGACTGCCACAGTCTAACAACGCACGAACTTTGACCTTTTGCTGGTCAAATGGGTTCGATACCTCGACCATGGCAGTAGATAATAAAAGATAACTTGCGTTTTTATTGCAATAACTAGCTACTATCTCATCTGATTCCTCAACGTGTGCAGTCTGAGTTGTCAACGTTGTTGGACGGTGTAGTAAGCTATTATGCCTTTCGTTGCATTCAGGCTCTTGACATGACCTAAAACGACAGTTATTAACAGCATGACCTTGTCTGAGACAGTTAATGCACAGTTTATACCTTGTCACGTCTGACATTCGCTCGTCAATGCCCTTAGCCTTGAAGGCTGGGCAATCGTAGATACGATGGCAGCCGTCACAAACAATGCATGTGAAACCCTTTGGTTCCTTATGCTTAACATTACTACTAGTGCTTGCAAAAGACTTAACCGTATTACTTGGCGTCTTATTTTGACTATGTTTATGTGTTTGGTTATTATTAGGAGTAGAACGCTGAGGCGCCTTAGAGGCCATAATATTATCAACATGATTATTATTTCGGTGTGCTGACTCGAGCACATTAGCACGATCTGTGATGAATTTAAAGAAATGCTCTAATTTCGGTCTTCCGCTTACATTACTGGTACGATACTCTTCCCATTTTAATAGAGTGTGACCATCCAACTTTGCTGATAAAATGAATATAATCAAGACATCCCAATTATCCGTTGGCTGACCTAAACTAACCAACGCACGTAAATTCTTGGTGATGTGATCGACTAAGTACCTCAAAGAACGCTCTGACTCGCGTGGAAGCTGCTTTATATTCAATAAAGAATTGAGATGATGATTAATTAATATGTCATTGTTATCGTAACGATTGCAAAGCAACTTCCATGCTTCACTATAATTCTTAGATGAGATCTCGAGATTAGAAAGGACTCGAGCTGCATCGCCTTGTAAATATGAGTTTAAATAATAATATTTATTAATATCTGGAATACGATCATTATTGTGTATCAAACTTTCAAATGTATCTTTGAATTCAAGCCAGCGGAAATGATCACCATTAAATCGTTGAATTTGGATTTGCGGAAGCTTCAAACCTAAACTAGGATGATCTTCAGAACAGCATGTAGTATTATGAACGGAATGACGTCTTAATTCGAGTTCAGCCTTTCTAGAAAACTTGGATATTAAATTCTTGGCAGTAGCTATATTAATCACTATATCCTGTTCAATATTATCACGTTCGTTAATTTCAGCATCAATGTTATCAGGATCCAGAACCTCTATTTCACTTTGCAAATCGTCGACCCTGACTGATAAGGCTTCAAACTTAGCAAGCTTTATGTTCAACTGTGTCAATTGAATTTCATTTAACTCGCTTTCGCTTGAAATACTACTGAGGTAATTTTTAAATTTAGTAATTTGTCCTTTGGCGGACGCCCTCTTCGTAAAAAGTTCTTTAGAACGCTTATTTTCAGCCATTGCAAATAAAGAAAAAAAATAAGATTGACTAAGTAATAAATGGAATGGGCTCACGTTCCTCGTTTCGGTGTCACCTGAGAAGCAGAGAAGCTGGCCGAGCACGCTCAGCCGCTAGCGCTGCTAGTGAGCTGCGGCGGACTTTGGCCCCGCAACCGACCCACGCGGTCTGTGTTCTCGCACTCGCGGTTAGATCTGAAATAGTCGGCAAATCTCGCTTAACTTACAGTAAAAACTAATGCTGATCTAATGTTCCTATTTTTATTGTGAACGGGACGAAAAAGATACAATGGATTAAAAGAATTTATGAATTTTATATATTTTTTTTAAGTTAAAGGGATAGATATTGTTTGGAAACAATAGCATATAAATTTTAGGTATTAATAGAATCGTTTTAATTGATCTGATGCAACTTCTATAAGATTTTATTTTTATTGACGGTACATGGAAAAAAAAAATAGTTCGGTATAATTTCGCAATTAACGGAATATTTAGATAATTTGTAATACTTAATTTACTCGAATATACCTTGATTCACACAAATGGAATGCAAATAGTCAATATTTCAAATAGGTAAGTAATAGGAAGGATAGACAAAGGATGGACACTCAACTTTGGTACGACACGTTGACGCTCCACACGAGGTGATGCTTTAGCGGCACCACTGGCTCGGAGGCTGGCTTCTTCAATTGTCCAGACAGCAATTCCCCACACGCTGGTCTCTGTGGATTTTCGATCTTCCACAGCAGGCTTCAAATCTTGAGGTTGCTGCCGCGCACGCGTTGTCGCGATGCCCCAATCCAAGTCGTTATTTCGTAGATTTACATTAAATAGTCGCGATTTTTACTAGTTCCCCTCATGGGCCACCATGTTACAACTTTAGAGGATGTAATGGTGCCAATCAAAGTAAAGAAAAAACTCCGAAAATTAGCGAAATCAGGTTTAATACTAATTAGAAGTTACACGTACAACGGCTGTCAGGCAAGTGAACGATGACATTGAATGTTACTAATACGTGCCGCAACGCCTATGCAAATTTTAATAATTCAGTGGTTTTACAAGTTTCTGCTATTTATTTAGAACAGGCGTTTACGCCTGAACAGGCAGAACTATAGGGAAGCTAGATAGATACTTTCCCTGTGTTACTGGAAACAAATTGGAAAGGATCCGTAGCAAGTTACTTTTGCAGAGAGGATGATTAAGAAACGTCAGCCAGAAAACTAAAAAGCATTATTTGGTTTTGGTGGATTTGTAAACGCAATATGTAATGTCAAACTTTCTGACAGATATGACAGTGTGGATATACGTGTCATGTTTTGTGAGTTACTTGTTTTATCCAAGCAATTACGCTGGCACTGTGTATGGGTAGAAGAGGCAGGTTAATCCAGCGAGTGTAGAGTGTAGAATGCATACCTATGTACAAGATGCTGTTTTAATGTCCCTCCCCGATCTCATATAAATCCGTTTTTAAAAGAGATAAAAATACAGATCGCAAAAACTTACATCTGGCTACCCTACTCTTTGGCATCGTTTTCTCAAAAAAAGCAGTAGGTAGGTATATACTTTTATAATAAAGTTGACTTGGTCGTGGTACATAAATAAAATTAAAACAAGAGCTTCTGCCTACCTACTGTTGGCCTCGCCTCATAAAACTGCTCCATTCCGCGGTTATTTTTAAATTCACTGCTTCTAGATGCTGGACTGACTTGCCAACGCCTTTTCGTGCTGCTAAAACAGTTGGTATTTTTCGTATGAAATACTAACAACACCCACTGCGTATTTTCGAAAGAAACTGGTTACACTTACCCAGAATCAGCAGTGCAATATTGGTCAAATCACCACGTAAAAATGCACGCGCAGTGAGGGCGAATTGAGCTGTAACTCCATATTAACGCTAGACATTGAGAGTTCACTTCACTCAAGTTTTCACAGCGTGACTTTTACTGAATCGACCGGCGGCAGGGCAGAGTCACTTAATTTTTTGTTTTTGTTCCTTTCTCAACTAACACAAATAAACTACACTAGCCCACACTACTTAAAATTTTCTTGTAACATAAATAACGTCATAATGTCACGCCTGTAATCCCCGAAGGGCTAGGCAGAGGTGTACCTGGTAGTACACCCACATTTCGCCAGTTATGATTAAGTCCCATGTAATAGGGGGCGAGCCTATTGCCATCAATCGGGCACAAATCCAGACTCCGGGCTGCTACTGAGAAATCCCAGATGGAAAAACTCAATAACACTTTTCCCGACTCGGGGATCGAACCCGGGACCTCATGCTCAGCAGTAGCGCTTGCGACCACTAGACCAACGAGGCAGTCAAACAACATTGTAACATAACACACATAATTTAACATCACGTCTGTAAACCCCGAATGGCTAGGCAAAGCTGTACCTGGTAGTAACACCCACATTTTCCCCCAAAATTTGTTGCGTTTCTGCAATTATTATTATTTATCTTTATTGCAAGTAACGTTGACTCTGTGTTAGTAACAATTTTTAATCCTATGTTAGTATTCCTATTCTAATTACTTAACCTAAAACCATGAATACATATGAGTCACTGCCACACGCTTATCACAGATGTGGACAGCTTGCAGCAGCGACTCACATACAGACAATCGAGTCTGCTCGCAATACAGCGCAGGATGATGTTGGGACTGGCCCGCACGCGGCGCACCAGGGAGGCGCATCGCTTCCTCATCGTTGCATAAAAACAATCGACTCAAATCTCGCAATTTGCCGTTCAGTCTCAGGTTGTGTGTTCAACAACATATGATTGGCGACCGTTACACGTATGTGTTTACAAAATGGTCTAGTTGTAACAATTTTATTTTTTAGTCCCTCATCAAAATTACAAGAAAATATTCGACACATATTTTTTCTTTTTTCACGTACCTAATCAAAAAATAATGGCGTTACATCGAGTCAAAATGTCGCATGACGTCACTAGCCAGTACAGTTTATACTAGATAATGACGTTACAAGCCCCCTCTCCTCAACTTTAAAGCGCTTAATCTAGTCTTCCATAAATTTGAAAAGGAAAAAAATACGTGTCGAATATTTTCTTGTAATCTAGATGAGGGAATTAAAAATAAAATTTTGACAAATAGCCCATTGCTTATATATAGCACTCGTTAATAATGATGACGTAGGTACAGACGCCAGCACATCAAGTTACCCCAATGTGTCAAATTTCTTTGATCGTTTTTCAACTTTATACCAAATGAAATAAGGTTCATATTCAATTGGGAAAATTTGACACATTGGGGTAACTTGATGTGCTGTCGTCTGTACATTATTAACGAGTGCTAATAGTCAATATTTTCTGGAATTGTATACTTACATGCGATAAAGTTTCGCTTTTAAAAGTGACCTCCTTAATTTTTCAGTTAAATACAAATCACTAACATCACTCGCGCCAGTTTTAACGACAACGATTTTTTTTCCGTTTCCTTAAGTAAAAAGTTTCGCAGTAAACAGTCTGATTTATTTATGAGACTCCTTCGCAGATGTTTGTCTGTATCATTTTTCCTTTTCTGTAATAGAATATGAATCATATTATTTTGCTATTATACCCCTAGCAACTGATCGGATAGAAATACTAGGTACCTATATATGTTGTTCCCAAGTGAGAGGTTATCAAAATAGTATTATTTTATTTGGATGATCGGTTTATGTTTCATAGCATTAGTATTGGTGAGTGTAAATAAGGGAAATATTTTCGCTTTTATGTCGAAACGATAAGGATTTTATTGTAGCTGATGCGTTGAAAATAAATCGTAGTTCGAATGCATCTTGTGGATATTTCAGAAAATTGAATACAAGGATCACCTTTTCTTAATTTTGAGAGTATCATGCCTCCTCCCAAAATTAAGAAAACACTGATTTACTAAAAAGTATAACATAAAACAAAGACGCTCCAGCCCATTCTCACACGTACGTGTTTGCATACACACACACACACACACACACACACACACAAGCAAACACACCACAATTACACGCCCAAACCCACACACACACATTTTATGTTCCTACGCAAAAGCACGCACGAAAGTTGTTTTATAAATTCATAAAAACTCACTTACCTTCAGTAATATCTACCTTTCTACCGCACCACACTTCTAATAGCAGCTCGATCTCGGTATCCTTCTAGTATTTTGTAAGTTGCCACTAACTTTTTAAATGTCTTTTTTAAGGTTAACAGACACCAGACACCATACATGATTAAAAGCGTTAAAATTTATTATCGACGGTTTTCTTATTTTTTTGGGATAATTTCTGGTGTTTTTAACTTACTTAGGTATATCATATTTTATTAATATTCCACCGATCTTGAAATAGGGCTTAAAGCTACGCACAATCACGAAGCCTGCAGGCCTAGCCATATTACAAATTATATTTCTATCATAGAAAGAAAATGGCGTATATGGAATCAGCTGTTTTTCAACTGTCAAGTGAATTTCATTTTGAGCCATTATCACAAATTCTACTCGTTAACACTTTAAAGTTGACAGGTGATTGCATATAGGTACGCCATTTTCTTTCTATTGTCTCCATAACGATTACGATAATAGAAATAGAATTTGTAATATGGCTAGGCCTGAGGGCAAGCAAAATGTAATAAATTCTAAAGATTGTAGATTTAAAGTGTAAAGGTTCAAATTTTTTATTTAACTCGGTAAGATATTTAATAAACGATGTGTATACGTTCGTTATTAATAAGCCATTTAATTAAGTTCACTAGAAACTAAACAGAAATAAGTTACACGTTAAAAGGTTTCATATAGTAATTATGATTTTGTCATACCAGCCTGAGTAGCATGAACACATTGAACACCGAAGAAACGGCCTTTGTCTACAGACGAATCGGCAAAGTGACAGATTATATAGACAGGAACCTCAATCTGTCAAATTTCTTTCAATACACCTGCCTGCGTAGCATGAACACTTAATTTATTTTCTTCCGAGACACGACAAAGACCGTTTCTTCGGTGTTCATGCTACGCAGGCAGATGATTAGACAATCAGTACGATCTATCAATGACAGTAACCATGAGGTATGTTACCCGTCACTGAGTTGTAGAGGTCAGACCTATCTGACCTCTACATCTCATCGAACAACTGCCTACAGTTGTTCGATGTAAAACACTGGTATTCCACTGGTACCCACCATATTCGGGAAAAGCTAGGCAGATGATGATGGTGATAATTTTGCCATGACTTCTTACAGATTTGAGTAAAAAACACATCAGAGATGATGAAATAACAAGTAAAAAATTAATGAGAAAAAGCCGATCAAACATGACGCTAGGGCGTCCAGAATCATGTACCTATTACACTTACACAACTTATAGCATCAGTATTTGCCCCGAATTCTTTCCCACCATATAAAGACCACGATATGAAACTCCAGAAAGCCACCAACTGGTTTAGTGTTCCCGCACGCAAACTTCATTAATTACTTCTGTCAGTACATAATAATACGAAAGCAGTCTATTAACGACGTTTATAAATTCAGGACAAAATAATTATTCAAAGCAGACAAATTATTTGTAGTTGGATAACATTATACCTCACAGTCGTGGGCTTAATTCTTAATGTAGACACCCAAATAACAGTAGGTAAGTACTAGGTCTGTAGTTTCATTATGAACATTGTAGTTATGTGTGTAATGAATGATGAAGCACTGATGAATGTTAAACTTTCGACGGCATTTTTAATACTTGTGAGGGTACAAATAATAATAACATCAGAAAGAAAAAACATTAAATTAATAAACGACGAATAATTTAAATGCGGTACAAGAATCATAATTATGCAATGTGTGTAGATGTCCCTTTTACATACATATACTGTATACATAATCTCACGCCCTTTTTCCACGAGAGTAGGCAGAAACTACAGATCTATATACTACGATTCTTACATACTTATTTTGCTTTGTTCACAACCATACATGTTGTGATACATACATACCGGTTGCCGTACTACACGAGCGAGCTTACCAAAAAGAAGCCTATTAACTCGCGACTTAAACAGATTGGGGTCATATGAACTCGGGAACACTGATGCAGGCAGGGAATTCTACTCCTTGGCTGTGCGCATAATGAAGGAACAGGTAAAGCGATATATGGGTGATAACCTGCAGTACGTCTGGATTACTAGGTTTTATAATTTAGTTATGCAATTAAGTATAAAGCTGCTTGCACTGACTGATCTAGTCCCCTCATATCTGTGTGGTTCTTTCCTCAAAATACCATTTCAGACACTAATCTGCTCACCAAGATAAAATCTGGACTTTAAAAAAGATTGCCCTCTGAGTTTCTTTCATTGTTTCTTCTCAGAGTTTTAGTCAGATAGTGAAACGCCGACCTCACCTAGCTAAAAGATGACAGTGTAAAAATGTTTGTATGAACCTATTTACCGAAATAAATATCATTTTATTTTATCATGTTTACTGAATTCCGATTATGATGTCTTACTTCAATAATACTCAAGTCAACGCACGTTAAGCTAGTGTGGAAAGCCATACTCGTTCACAGTAGGTATCACAACGCAGAGCTCATTGTTTATTGTGACGATATCTGGGCAAAGTATTCAACGATTAACTGTCAAAGCTAATTTCGTATTGACTTTCATCAGTGTATGTATTTCTAGGATGACGTCATGCTCACTCACACAGATGTGACGAAGGGCACCGTTGACTGTACCCCGTCTAATAGTCACCTCAACTTGTCCACTTAACCAATTTTTTGTAAACTTTCAGTTGTTATCAAAGTTCGATGTGTGATGTGGCACTCCAGTTGCTTTCACACGGTGCAAGTAGCTTGCGCATATTGAGGCACTTGAGCAGGTTGTATGCATCGTAAACTTTACCGTTTAAAAACATGTGTGGGTCTAGCGACTTGAGCATGTAACAAAGCGAGCCACCCGCGCAATTAAACCGCGTACTCCATAGCTCGAACGAGTCACTTGCGCATGTAGCTTTTGACCACGAGCAAATAACTTGTGCGTGCTGCTAGGGCAAGTAGCCCAGCTCTTTACTTGCTCTAGTTATTTGCATTATGTACAAGTACAAGCGAGTGACTTGAACAAGTAGCTTGCATATATCACACACGCGTGTAACCCGCATCTTTACTTGCTCCAGCTACATGCACCGTGTAGAAGCACCCTTAGTCACTGTCAATGAATAGATAAACAATAGCCCTGCGCAGCAGATCGAGGTAAAATTATTTGTTCTCATTTTCAAAGTTCACCACCTCTAAGTTTGTATAAGTATTTGTCGCTCGCAAAACCAACGTGCTGAGGCATCCAAATGAACCCGATTCCTGGAAGTCACTGTTCGAGCATGTTGCAACACTTCTACGGAACATGCTTATGACAGCTCTCTCGGAAAGGGTACAAAGGAGTACACGTGTTTAACAAAGTGAAACGAGGTGGAAGCAGAATCGGTAGTTATTAATCCTGGTGTCGATTTCTTAGCTAATGAATGAGAAGGGCAAAGATCTCCTTATTATTTTGGAAAAAGTTCAAATACATCGTCAAAAAAATCTGTACCTCGATCGAAAATCGGTTTTAGTACTTACTAAAACCGTCGTATTCAAAGCGCATATACGACCAAGCTACTAGAACATTATTATAAATAAATGTTAAGAAATGTTTCTCGCCGCCATGGAAAGCCAAGTTGGAAGATAATACTCGTATTACTAACCTACAATACGGTCACCTCACCTCAAATCTGTAAATACGCAATTCTGTTTTCTTTGTACGTGAGAAATGTATAAAGTAAAAATCTCGCACGCAGCAAGTACCCACTAAAAACGTCGTATTCAAAACGCATTTGCGTCGTAGTGTCAGTGACCAGAACATTGCAATAAGCAGTGGACACTAAAGATTAAAGATTAAAGATACCGGGCTGGTATCCGCAACTCCACGTCAAAGCGCGTATTTTGCGTTTGGGCTTTAATCTACCACGCGGGCCCAGTGCGAATTGGTAGATGTCACATGTCTTCGAATTTTTGGTTCTAGGACATGCCGGTTTCCTCACAATGTTTTCCTTCACCGTTTTTGAGAGCAGTGGTAATGAAATAAATTAGGTACACAAAGTAATGCGCCTGCCTGGGTTCGAACATACGACTTACTGTACGTAAGTCGGGGCTGCCACCACTGGGCTACCGCTGCTCTCGAAGTGGACACTAATTCTAGTACCCACAATATGGGCAGGAAAAATCTGTACGTCGTACACAAATAGATTTTCATTATACCTACATAGGTAATGTAAAGAATAAATCTGGCACGCAGTAAGTACCCACGGAAACCGTCGTATTCAAAACGCATTTGCGTCAGAGCATCAGCAACAAAAACATTGTAATTCACAATGGCCCTCCGAGCAGAATGTCTGACTTCAATTAATGATGACACGATTTATATTCATCCCGTGGATTATCCAGCTTTGCCTCTGTTTTATTTGCATATTTATCACTGTAACTTTATTTTGTTCTTAGTCGTCGGAATACACAATTACTCTTGGTGTTGAATTAATTCGCCCTGTCTTTTTACATCCAATTACTGCGTCGTTTATAAAGAAGCTTTCACGAAATATTTCATATTTTAGCGAGAGATATAAAATTACGCTTCTCTACGTTTAATAACACGGGACGAACACAAAGACAAACCTTTTGTGACATTACATTACAATACGTTTGTGTACGGAGTTTTCATATTTTAGTCATCAACGTTGTTAGTGAAGCTTTTCCGGTTACCGCTGGACCGCACGCTATGAACACACAACATTTGGTAAATCCGTTTAATCACGTGTCAATTACAAAACAGGTGCGTGTTGTTGTTACAGCATAATATGGTAGGTATGTAGGTACGTATATACATATAAGGTACATTAATGCATATCAGGCCACCATAAGTTCTTTATCACACACCATAATAATATTATTATCAAAAAAGTGTGACTGGTTGAGAACAAACCTTGCCGTCGCATCTCGCTGCGGGAATGAAATCGGTACCGTCGCACCCCTGCTCGAAGATGCCATGAGGTCTGAGTGCGTTATACAGGGTGTCTCATTCAAATCGGTCAGTATGGGAAAGTCTGAAACTATAAGACATACGAAGATCTGTTCTGAGGAACCATGTCATCGATTTTAATCATAAGAAAAACTGCATTCATACATCTTAAAAAACATCTGTACTCCGTTCGGGAACCGAACCCGGTTATTTTGAAAAGAAAAACCTACACTATTTCTATTTATCTGAAAGTTATGACATTCAGGACATATAGATTTCCTACAAAAACCTTGTACGAGTCATGTCAAGTGCTTACAGTAAGACAGTTGTATTTATTTCTCCTCCTTATTAAACAACATAAGATCTCCCCATATAATGCCGCGGATTACCATAGTAAGCGTACTATCAGAGATGTACATCCATCAGTCAAATATCTTACAGCATCTGCTAGAAGACAACAATGCTACATGTCTATATACTTATATAATAAAATAAATAAACTAAAAAACTTCCACCCTCTTTCCTGTCGTGAAGCTAAAATTCTACTTAAGGAATGGCTGCTTGGTTTAGACTATGGCCAAACCGAAAAATTGCTCCCCTAAACGCACCCCATGTTAGGAATGTAATACTATTCCACATTCACTTTCATACATATAACATCATAAAAGACAATTTTCATCCATACATCCACACTACACATCCACACTTCACAATTTTACATTCACCTTTCACATTTACACTCTACTCACATTTCTTTCTATTTTTTAAGTTTCTGTGCAAAAAGTGATTACTGTTGTGACATCTGATGGGAGAAGACACTGACTTCTGTAACACAGGTCTCTGAACCTAGATCAGAAGTCAGGGACTTCATAGGTCTTGTGTATCTTTTATTTGTGAATAAATTTATTTTATTATTTATTTATATTATTATTATTATATTATTTAGATATCGATTGTGTAGGTCTTAAGAAGTAAATATCAGTATGAAACATGATGTCTAAAATGAATAAAATGCACTGTTTCCACATACTTAAATTTGTTTTAGTAGGTGCTCGAAGTGGCCACGTTTACAATATTACTACATTAGTACAGATGTTTTTTAAAATTTATGAATGCAGTTTTTCTTGTTATTAAAATCGATGACATGGTTCGTCAGAACAGATCTTTGTATGTCTTATAGTTTCAGACTTTCCCATACTGACCGATTTTAATGAGACACTCTGTATACTTATATTCTGTAGTTTTTACATGCAAACCAATATTCTGCAATGTAATAACCCTAATCAACACGCGTCCTCGAGATGTGAGTCCAAGTTTTCCTTTACCGATGTCAGTGATGTCTAGCATGAACTTCAAAAGTCGCATCAGTTCTTGCCCAGATTTGAACCATCGGGTATGAGAATTTAAACCTTAAAATCTGTGATAACATCACTAGTACAGCTTTATTGCTGCAGGAAGGTATCTCTGACATCATTTTCCGGATGAATATGCAAAACAACATTTGAATGCCATTTCCAACCAAAACGTCATAATCAAATTCTAAACCACAATAATATCGGTCGGGTTGGATGCTGAAATAACTGTAATTTAGTGCTAATACCAGTCTTACGTGGGACCACAATCCTTTAGATGTGTCAGTAGGTACCCGCAATGCGGATTACTCGGTGTCGATTTGTGTCAACGTAACTCAATAATTCATCAGATCGAAATGGTTTTGAACACGACAAATAATAATTCAGATATATCGCTATAGTGTGGCTACTTCGTTGTTATTAAGCATGTTGAGATGCAAGCATTAGGCATACGAGTAATTGTTTACGATGAAATAAAATGATGAAATTAAATTAGGAAGATTGCTAAACCCGGTCAACAGGTCTCTCTTTGACGTAGACCATTACAGCATAGTAGGAACGCAATCGAAGTGTTATAGTTCTTCTTTAGTATTACTTCTTGTTTGTTTCTTTTTTTATTATGTACTAGCAGACGTCTCGCGGTTTCACCCGCGTTGTTCCCGTTCCTGTGGGAATACAGGGATAAAAAGTAGCCTATGGCACCCGGGGATAGTGTAGCTTCCCAACAGTGAAAGAATTTTCCAAATCGGTCCAGTAATATCGGAGCCCATTCATTACAACCAAACAAACGAAGTTTTCCTCTTTATAATATTAGTGTAGATAACTATATTTATGTAGTTAGTATAAACAGTTGAATATGGCAATTTGGTAGATCCAAGCTGCCCGATGATAGTTTTTCAACTTTATTACAAATAAAATTAGGTTCATGTTCAATTGGGAAAAAATGACACTTTGGGGTAGCTTGACGTGCTGGCATCATGTACCTACACATAATTTCTATAAAAAAACTTCTTATTTGAAACAATTGATTTGATATGCATAACGATAGCATACAGTATTTCATTGATCCAGTTTATAACTTATACGTAGCTGAATTCACAGTCTATTAAAGTTAGCATAACAAAAAAAGGTTTACACCATGTTTGCGAAGAGATGAAAAACAAGCGACTAAAAAAAGCTTTAACACGCTTTGAATTTCAGATAGTAAAACTAAATCAAATCATATCTCTATAAGTCCAATATAAGTGCGAAGATATCGCCGAACTGTTAGACTGAAGAACGTGCTACTAGTAAAAAGGTTCGCCGAAAACTTTCTCCCGCACTAGACTTGAATTCGTAATACGAAAGATTATAAAAAGGTTGTTATCGATTTAGTACGAACTCGGCATTAAAATGGATGAACGCTGTTCAAAGCAATGAATATAATCAGCCGTATAACATATTTTTGACGAGGTTTTTATCACTCACCCAGGCTTTGAATACACGTGCAGACGCTTTTAAAACTCATGCATTAACTTACATCTTTTTTCCCATTGGGGTAGGCAGAAACTACAGAGCGCCGTATGTCACGATTCTTACATACTTCTTTACATTTATATATGTATGTTGTCATACACACGCCGGTTGCGAGTACTTCGCACGTGACCTTTTTGAAGAACCTCACCAATAAGGTCTATGCATGTTCTTCTTGGGCGTCCCCTCCCGGCGCTCCTACTGGCATCTGCCTTATAAAATACCTTTCTTAGCACCTTTTGCTAGCATTATAAACTGTAAAATTTTCCTAATTGAACATGAACCTTAAACTTATGCTTTAAATTCGAAATACTATAAATAAAATTTGGCAGAATCAGGTAATAAAATCATAACTCATTCATACTCAATTGGGCTGAGACTCAGCATTTTTTTAACGTCAAAAATACATAGACAGCCCCCCAAAACGCCCACCCTTCACCACTTCTTAGTGTTTTTGCTGAGAAGATGTGGCGGAACAAACTCCCCAGCCAATACATGTACTTGTACAGACGCCAGCACATCAAGTTACCCCAATATGTCAAATTTTCCCAATTGAATATGAACCTTATTTTGTTTGACATAAAGTTGAAAAACGATCAAAGAAATTTGACACATTGGGGTAACTTGATGTGCTGGCGTCTGTACCTAGCTTGATGTGCTGGCCTCTGTACAAAGTGTAATTGAAAACATCTTTAGGGTTCTTTGTACCCATCATTATGTACATTTTTTACTTCAAGATGAACCCAGAAATCGCGAAATAAAAACAACGGTTCCCTACATTTTGTTAAGTTATGCGAACATTAATGTTATAGACCAGCTTATTTATGCTTCACGAATTCGGGATTGTTCCCATTACAAACGTTGTTTATAATGATTAGTCTGGGGACGGATAAGGACGTTAGTTAAGGTCAAACCGAGATAGATGCCTTAAGAGTAAAAGGTGATGATTGTCATAGCCCTAGTTTCGTGAACGATTTGCATGCTATATTATTTATCAAAGTGGATCGTGACTGTCTTCGTGCGATTGCATGTGACGAGCACGGTGCGTTCAAAATATTCGCAGGATATAAGTCCTTTTTTTGAAAGGTCGTCTATCCCAAAAGTTATTTGTATGGATTGGGCAACTGTCCCGTATATAAGTTATATGCTCCAAATTGTACAGATCCGTTGAAGTCTCTAATAATCCATAAATATCAATCTTTTCATTTTGTAGGTACATAAAAAAACCAAAGTATCTGTCAGATTTACATAGATATCCAGTTCACATTAGCCACCGTGGCCCATAGCCACCATGTCAACTTTATCTTTGTTTCCATAGCCTGCAATAGCCCTGCACCAGCCGGGGGTCTTCTATGGATATCCTGGCACTGGCTTAGAGTGAAAATCAGCTAATGGTGCCTTATTGAACCAAAAGCATCAATGGGCCTTTGTGATCTTACCGGGAGTTCCACAATACCTTGTTAATGATTGTTGTTGATTTTCTATTCAGAAAAAAACCGCGAGATATTTCTAGATCAGGATATCAAAAGTGTTGTTCCAGAACGTCAAACCAACTTAATGAATCATAATACGTCATTGTTCCACGAGAGAACAACAGTGAATGATTAATATCATTAATGTATCGTTCCGTCTTGGGGTGAATAACCTCGAGAAATAGACTGTAACTGTTTGCAAAGAAACTTTTGCAGACAATCCAATAAAACGGTGTTTCTTTCTCGACAGTTGCTTTATGAATTAGAAATGGAATGCAAAAGAGTAACCACAGGAGCCTTTGACGTTGCAGACGGTGATAGATACGTATATGAAATATCAATGAAATAACATTAATATTAGTAAAGAGTGAGATTGAACTGAAATGGATTGAAGAAGTAAAAAACCAGAACGGGGAAAATTAATTTATACTTGACTGGCCTCTTGGTCTAGTAGTTAGTGGCCCTGATTGCTATGGCGGAGATCGTAAGTTCGAATCCCACCCAAAAGAAATGTTTGTGTAATGAGCACGATCATTTTTTCTGTGTCTGAGTGTAATTTATCTATAATTTGAATGTAGTTAGAAATGTATAAGTATGTCTATCATTTGTTTAAAAGTTGTGGAATATTATTATGATTTATCATTATACATATTAATCGAGATTAAGAAGAAGAAAAGGTAAACAAATCTTTACCTAAAAATCTAAATTAAAAAACCGTGAAATCGCCAATCCTCTAACTACTAGTAACTAGAACTCACCTTCCCTGTCTGAGAGAAACGGTATTATTAAGGAATGACTGTCTCGTTGTTCTAGTGGTCGCTAGCGCTGCTGCCGAGTATGAGGTCCCAGGTTCGATCCCCAGGTCGGGCAAAGTGTTAGTGAGTATTTCCATCTAGAATTTCTCAATAGCCGCCCGGAGTTAGGTGCTCGATTGCTGGCAATATGCTCGCCCCTTATTACATTGCACTTAAATATAACTGGTGAAAAGTGGGTGTACGACCATGTACCTACACCTCTGTACACCAATTTCGAGGATTACAGGCGTGATGTTATGTTAGTACAAATCATTAATAATCAGTAATCAGTAATTTTGAAAAACAGAAGAACAAGAAACGAATAAATTATTAGACACTAGCAGACGTCCCGCGGTTTTACCCGCGTTTTTCCCGTTCCTGTGGGAATACAGGGATAAAAAGTAGCCTATGTCACCCGGGGATAGTGTAGCTTCACAACTGTCAAAGAATTTTTCAAAATCGGTCCAGTAGTTTCGGAGCCTATTCAATGCAAACAAACAATCAAACATCTCCTCTTTATATGTATATTAGTATAGATAAGGATGAAAATTAAGTTGAAAACATACATTATTTACAATTTAATTCTTGATTGTCAGTCCGCGACCTGTCCCAGCGGTTCCATTCGGATACATTTATAATGAAGTCCTTCGCCGGAACCGATTTACCGAGAACTCTTTGACAACCTTGCTTCGTAATACATGGACAAACAGTCCTTTATTACGGGCTTAGTATAACTTTTATAATTGCGCCAGTCCTTTTTTAAATATTTGCTCTTAGGCTCTGAGTTTGTTAAACAACTAATCCAAATGTTATTCTCAGGTACTTAGGTATTTTGTGGACAACTGAAAATCATACGAGTACTTACATGAGGTGTTTTGTTTTGATTTGGAACTCTTTTGATCGTCAATTTAATAAAAAAAACTATAATCTGGTTGCTTCTTACAAAAGATTTTAGTATGGGAAAATGGATAAGCAACTCCGTACCTAGTCTTTTAAAATTAATAATTTACTATACTTCGTATTTTTATTCGATAATTATGTGTGAATAAGATGTACAGCCGCCAGAACATCAAGCTACCCCAAACTGTCAAATTTTCCCAATCGAATATAAACCTTATTCTGTTTGACATAAATTTGAAAAACTATTAACGAAATTTGACACATTGAGGTAACTTGATGTGCTGGCCTCTGTACCTAGAATATAACTTATGTAATAAAACAGGTAAAAACGAATACCAATAGAAATATTTCAAGTTAAAACAACATTGTAACATTCATCACGCCAACTGTACTTTTAAGTTTTCCATCCAAGATTTTTCTCAGTAACAGCTCAAAGTCTGGTTTGTGCGTGGAGGATGGATATAGGCTGGTACCTATCACAAGGGACATAAACATAACTGTTCACCCATATAGATATCCGGGTACAACTCTGCTTAACTCTTCGGAGAACCGAGGTATGATGTTCTGTCATTTCCGATGAATATCAGTGACATGCCTGCTTAAATAATCAATGACAAGGGTACACGTGTTTGTCCAAAACATAAACTTCATCCCTGTCAAATAGGTAATCGAGTCTATCCAAACAATTATTTACCAATCAAGCATTCCCAGCCAGCCAAAAGCGCAATTCAAAGTCCACACAGTAGCGGCGCACAAACGCGCCAATGACCACTCAATCAGCGCAAGTTTTACCCGCGTCACATCCATCGAATCACGCAATTAATTTAGAAGGTCACCCGACTCTGTTTGCTTTGACAACCCCTGTAATCGAGTTTCGAGCGGCGCACACTCCCAACGGCTGTAAATCATTAAATTTAATTCCGAAGCGACGTTTGCATTTGAGGCCAGTCTTGCGCTAGTTCTAGCTGTTGTATTGACGTGTTTGGCTCCCGCTCGCGCTAAATTAAATTCTCTTTTCACTAGTTTCCACTTTACAACACGGTTTTTACTCTTAAAACGTTTCGAATTTAGAGATGGATATGAAATGGTTTTATTTTTACGCCTGTCAAGTGCAGGTTAAATACAATTTTGTAAGCTTAGGATTACGTGTTTTTTGAGGCGTGCGAACTGACTTAGTACTGCCTGGTTGGAGTTAGCGTTGCATGTTGATGTTGGGCGGAGTCTGAAAAGATTGATAACGTGATTTGCGAAGCAGTCGGTTCAATTATAGCCGAGGAGTGATAGCCCTGCATACATTATTCCACTATCTTGTAATTACTTTACCATACTCTGGCCTGTTCCCAAAAGCCTAATTAGTGTTTCCGTCTGACCAGATATGGCTGAATTTGTGATTTACTCATAAGGACTACCAAAGCCCGCAGTCCATTATTTTCGGAATACACTAAGATCGAATAAAAGGCTGTATTTTCGGATTTCAGCATCACACAAATCCAATATTATGATAGGTAAGCTTGCTTACGTGAGTTCCAGCACAGGTGTGAGATGGAATACAGGAGTGGTTTTTAGTCAGTAAGAGTCTGGCGGTTCTTGCCCGGGGCAGTGGACATCCACGGGGATTTTCCACTCCGAATCAAAACAAAAAAGGTATAAAAGCCAAAACTAACAGTAAGGTAAAAAACAAACAAGCTACTTTGTAGAATAGTTACATAACCTGTTCCAAATGGGAGCAACCCAGTTTCCCTAATGCTGTAAGTTGACCGGAAAACGATCACCGAATGCGGACCCATATCCTTTCATTACCCAATCATAGCGCAGATCGTGCATAAAATTGTCCAAACTCACACACAATGTATTTGTACTTGTCCAACCGTATTTTTGCGTTTCCAATCATCGAACAAAACAAAGAGTATTGGGTACATAATGACTAATAGCCGATCCGTCCGGGATAAAAATTGGAACGAATAAATACAAGCGAGTCGACGGAAAAAGCGAGCGAACAAAACCTTTCACCACATATTTTTACGTGTAACAAACAAAAGCAGAACATTATCCGGCTGATTCATGTCATAGATAAAATCTATTTGTCTGAGTATTTCACTTTGATCTTTGTTTATGCGAGCGTGGATCTGAATCCGTATTGCAAACTTCTGAATCTAACTTATCTCATCTTATGTTGGTGCGGATTCAATCAAATTCCGTCCGCTATCGATTTTAACTTTGGTTTTTGCCACTGGATGTTCTGACCATTCTACGATTGGGGCCCACTGTCCATAATTGGATGTCGATTTCGCAAACTACTACTCTATTGCCAAAAAAGTATTTGACGCCGCGCCGCTTACTAAGTCTTTGTTGTTACGTAACTCTTCTTTTCAACTCGTCTGTAAGGCATTATTCATTCAATTAAACTTGTAAACTATCACTAAAATATGTTATTAAGTTTAGTTTCCATCTGGCTGGATATATTTTGCTAGTAATCCGACTGTTTGTGAAACAATGATCAAACATAATAATAAATATAACTGGTTATTATTATACACAGGAAAATTAGCGCAAAGTAAAGTATGTTTTTCACTGAACTGACTCCGAACTTAATTATTTGGATTTAATATATCAATTCACTGTTATTAATCAGTTAATAAGTCCACTGATTCAAAGTGCTGGTTTTTCCCTCTTCCATGTTCGTACCCAAGTATTCCAAAAAAACTGTGTACTGACAACCTGGCCTCACATGTTCATTTGGCTTTACATGCCTCGACAAATAACTCTCAGGCGATATCTCTCTTGCCGAACCCGGCACACTTCAATAATATGTTAGAACATTCATTTATACCGAGAGTGCTTCACAGGTGGAAAATCAACAGTTTCAGCTTTCCGCACATCTGCTTATAAAATTTAACTATTGCAAATCTCACACCTATCCAAGCGTGCAATATTCTTACAAAGGTATCCATAGACTTCGATTCACGTTATAGACTCATCATCGCCACCAGTATTCTTCAAAGGTATATGAAGATTCCGTTGTGTTGACCACTTGTCACATTAGATTTTTCGTCGCTATCCCTATTAGGTAATTTTACTATCTCTATGAGACTACTACTACTAGTTTAAAAAAACGTGTAAAAGTATTGGTAAAAACCTATTTACAGAAATAAATATAATTTATTACTAATTCGTCACTTTGTGCATCTCTTCAGTTTTCTTAAGGCATTTCATGCTCTAACCTTGCTTGCTCGAACCTTTTGGCGCAACCGTAAGACATGCCATTTTTGTTTTCAAAATTCAAAATCAAATTCAAAAACATTTTGTTTCTCTTCACATTGGTTGCCTTAAAATTAATATCAATTGAGACAAAAGTATTGTAATCCACCAAATTAAGAGACTGGTGCCTGAAATAGGTTTTTGTAGAAAAACATGTGGTACAGGTCACCAGGGCCTCCCCTTGGCAAAAAAGGTAAAACACTTATAGTCTTATAGTTTTATGTGTAGGCACCAATAAATTTTTAATGTGCATGTTTCTAGTTGTTGCCAAAGTGACGAGTTAGTGAATGTGACCTAGGTATTAGGGATAGCGACGAAATAGCGAACATGAAGAGTTGTCAACACCACCGCAGATATATATGCAAAGTATCACCAGTTAACTCGTAAGTTACACTACTACATAACTGAAAAATCTCTAAAGCCCACTTCATTAACCCAGTCCAAATACACATCCGAACAGTAAAATCCTAACACATTTTTCTCTCTCACACTCCATAACACAGCTCCATAAAAAACAGAATACACCGGTACCTACCGGTGCCGGTGCCAACATACCTGGGTACATGGAAAAACTACTGACCAACGGCACGCGTCCGGTGTCGCGAGAACCGGACCGGTCACGTATTGCTACACCGTACGCCTGAAGGCGATACACTGTTTAATTTGGAAAGAGGTGTAAGGTACAAGAGAAAAGCGTTTGGTTGGAAGGTAGAAGTTGATTTTTTGCTAAGTTTAGTGTAGTTCATTCTGTTTTTCTTCCTCTTTTTGTATGTTTAGTAACTAACTTGGTGTCAGACTTGGCTTCACATGAAAACAGAAATACAGTCTGGTTCAAGAAATACAGTCGGTTTTTTCACGATAAATATCGATTAATACGCGCAATGGTTATATTGTGCGTATGGACGCACATGAAACCGAAAATTCAGAGATGCGTGTCGTCAGTTCAAACTCGAGACCTTTTAATTGGAAGTCTGCCGCGCTGGTCAGTCATCATAACCTATCCATATATGTATGTATATGAAAGAAAAACATCTTTCACCACAAACTACAATTTGTACTAAATTCTCATGTTTTTACAAATTAGTCAATTATCTTTTATTTCTCAATGGACGTAAAGTGGGCGCATTGATGAAGTGTGTGTAAGCTTTGAATACAGTAAGAACAGGCGACTAGCGGCCACCAGCAACTTCGATTGACCACGTATTTTTTTAACCGAGTACCACTGAAAATTGTTTACTTGAACGGGTAACAAACATCTGTACATCGCATCGGAGACTTGTCATTAGCAAGATAAAGCGTCTTTATTATTATTGCATTATTAGTCTGTAAGCCTTTTTCATGTATAAAAATAAAATAAATAAATAGATAGAAATGCCAGCTCTTTAGTCACATGAAGAATGAACCAACAACTCGACCAGGTCCAAAAAAGCTAAATAGGCACATACACGCCTCATAGCCCCAAACTGATCAAATAGAAAACGCCCAATAAGATTTTGAATCGCTATAAGTTTATAACTTGGGCAACAGCACAAAAGCTCAGTGTTGGTCAGCAATATTAACTTACCCACCTTGCGTCGTGATTGAGTCACAAGTTGTTAATTGAACAATTCTTTTCTCTCGTTCCCCTTCTGTTGGCCTTTTTAGTTTTAAATTTAATAAAGCGACCTGACCTTTTTCAGTTTTAGTTCACTTTAAGGGAATTGTACTAAAGAGGTTGCAGTTCTATTGACATGTTTTCTGGGTTACAAAAGATGAAGAGAGTGTTTAGTAGTTATTCCATAAGTTGTTCAGATAAATAAAACACCTAAAAAAGAGAAGTATTATTATATTCTTTTCTTTTATTGGTTCCATTCTCGGTTTAGGTAAGATTGTGGAGAAATCTTTGAATGCCGTTTAGTTTCTTTTTAAAAATAAATCAATATTTATCTTTACAAAAATTATTTCCCTACACTCATTGAACAATCATAGTTTTGATAGAAATAAACAAATTGCGTTAAACTATATTCAATTAACCCTTACTTTGACAAGGTTAACTTTGAAAATGTGTAACAGGACCGTCATCTTAAAGGGTTCGCCAAAGGGTTTTATGAGTTAAACTTTAGTTGTGTTCGCTACCTCAGATTAGCATAGTTACTTTACTAATGAAAGTTACCTGGCGTATCGAGTGCAACACTGAATTTTTTTTTTAATTAAATGTTTGACTATCTCACTAGTCTAGAATTAAATAGAAACAATTAATTTGATAAACAAAGGTGATCAAAAGCGTTTTGTTAAATAATTAGGTAATATTAAAGTTACCTAATAACATCGCCTATCTGCCAGTGAATGTCTCGTCTCAATCAGTCCAGCCGTTTCGGAGACTAGATCAAACAAACACCTTCTTTTCAACTTTTCAATTTTAACGAAGAGGGATTCAGAATGATGTAGAGAACCCATGATGTCCGGATGTGGTTATTATATATCCTTTTCACCCTGTATACTGTCACAAGCATTTTTTTTTAAAAAGGCTTTATCAATACAAACAGACCATAACATTTTATTTATATGTATAAATAACTCCATCATTATAATGGCCAGCGATACAGCTAAACTCTTGAACGTTAAAAAAATCTGGAATGCATACCGGGTGTATTAATATGGGTTATAACGGAATCTCAATAATCCAATATGCTTTCAGATAAAAATTTATATTTCAGGACGTTTAGCATATTTATTCGTTTGTTTTTCGAACCGAGAAATGGAAAAATATACGTGCATATTTACGGGAAATGTTATTTAAAATTGAACAGCAACAAATGTTTTATTGAATAATGTATCTCGCAATTTAAATATATATCTATTAACGCTGTGTCGCACGTCATGTGTGTACTTATAATGATCTTTTTTTTAATTAGTACTTGGTAATACGGGGAATAGAAACACAAGGATCATTAAACAAAAAAACCTAATTAAACTGTTATTTCAAACGAAGTCCATAGTGTTCGTAGCAATTTACTAAATATCAATGTTAGTAGATACGTAATTACCAACTTGAATGAGCTCCTGTCGGCTGTGATACAGATTTATCTAACCTAGTTAAGGCATCTAGTATTCGAATCTCTGTGTAAATGAACACTAATATTGTTGTATTTTTATTTTAACTATTTTAATTTTAAATAAAATATTACTATTACTACAATAATCCTACTAATATATGTTTATATAAAATACCTGTGAGGATGGATGGATGGATGGATGTTTGGTTACTCTTTCACGTAAAAACTACTGAATTGATTATGATAAAATTTGGTATGGAGTTATCTGACACCCTGGATTAACACATAGGCTACTTTTTATCCCTGGATTCCCACGGGAACGAGACGTACGCGGGTGAAACCGCGGTAGGTCTGCTAGTGACAAATAAAACAATTCGCACGCAAACCAAAAAAAAATACTAGACATTATGTATGTGTAGGTGTAAATAATATGTGTATAGGTTATAGATGTGTCTACATGATGTTAAGTGTATTGTAAAAGAGACTCTAAACTGCGTAAGCAGTTTTGTGGGGCAATGTATTTAGTTTTAAGATTTTTATGTAAAAATAAACCAATCATATTCATTAAATTAAAATGGAATTAGATAGAATCAAATTGAAATTGACTTACATAAAATTAAATTAAACTAAAATAAATAGAACCGAATTACAATAATCTGAGGAGAATCTTTACTTAAGTTTTAAGCTGTTTGTTTACATACGAGAACTGTTAATGCATTTAAATAATTGAGACAAATACTTATGTTAGTATCAAAAAATATAAAACTAGCGTGAAAATCGTTCTCAAGGTTTCATTTCTATTCTCTCTTGAGTTTCGATTTACCACATTTTACAGTAGTAGAAGTTTTTGTTTGATTATAAACACACAATGTTCGTCACAATGTAAGGCAAAAGGCAACGGCTGGTGACGAAACTATAACAGCTGCACGGTTCAGCTTCGGATAGAGTAGAGTTTTTACATACTTACATACATACATAAACTCACGCCTTTTTCCCATGGGGGTAGGCAGAAACTACAGAGCTGCGATTCTTACATACTTCTATTGCTTCGTTTACATTCATACATGTTGTCATACACACACGCCGGTTGCGAGTACTACGCACCTGACCTTTCTGAAGAACCGCACCAGTAAGGTAGAGTTTTTAATTAAAAAAAAAAACAACTTATAAAATATAATACGCTTATTACATTTATTAGGTTGTTGGCGTGCCTAGTTACTCGTATAAATAAACAAAATATAGAATGCTACCTAATCTAGAAATTGGCGTAGCGCCGTAGGTTCTCATTTTGCTACGCCATGTGTCTGCTACGGTGTAGCGGCGTAGCTCACCCGACGCTACGATAATGCCACCTCAACGCTTTCAGAATTCTTGACCAAGCTTTATTTTTATGATAAATCCTAGTTGGCGAATTTGTTTTCGCAGAACCAATTAAGAAACCCTGTCAACATTTTCAGTAAAATTTTACACGGTATTTTCTGTACTACCTTTTTATGATTGAACCCGGTACTTATAACGAAAATAGCTTTCAAGAATATAATTATTTTAATTACAAGTAGAGATGTCGGAAATTCGGCATGCTTTAACAGCTAATCATAACGCCGTACGTGATTAATAGTGGTTTATCGATCAGACTTTTAATAAAAGAAGGCAACTTAATCGATTCTATCTCTAAAATCGATTTTATTCGTTTGACAAATGTAACCGGAGATACGACCATGTAGGTACGAAAATTGGTGATGTCAATTCAACAGGGACATGCCAAAAACCAGCTGACCGTTGCAGGGTACTGTTTTACGACTCAATCGGACCTTCTGAAAAAGCAATAGGTTTTAATTATCGGAACAAAGCGATTGGGTTGACGCGACAAAAGAGAAATTTGATCGTGTTTCATTCTTTAACGTTTATTCCAGCACCTTTTATAGTTAAATACTTTTTGGATGTGTGACTGACTCGTAATTTTGGGGAAACGGCTAAGTTAAATGCAAGTAAAGATGGAAATTTGGGTCCATTAGAATTCAGATTACATACTCATCGAGGATTTTAGGCGTGATGATATACATGGTGTTAAAAGACCATCACATAGCCGATAACTACACATTATGCACATATAATTAAGGAACTTTAACCAAAAAATATTGCTGGGAAAATACTTTTTATTCCATCTTTAAAAATGAGATGTTTTTATTGCGCGCAATGAAAAGCGCGAAATTTTCGATCAGCATACCGTACGGCCGGCCGCTCTTAGAGCAAACCCACACGGGCGGCGCGGCTGCGGCGCGGCGCTTGAGCGGCGCCGCTGCGGTTTTCTACATACAAAAATGCATTGTAGCCACATGGCGCCGTGCGGTGTGCTCCGGCGCCGCGCCGCGCGCGCATCGGAATCGAGACGAGGCGGGGAGGAGTGTAAGCAGAGCGGAGCCGGAGCGGCGCTGCTCGCAGTTGTTTGTTTGCGCAGCATAGGGAAGGACGCATGCTGGATTAGGGCAACCCCTCACTTTGCCGCCGCGGCTCCGTAGAACGTTGCGACGTCGCTCTGCCCGTGTGGTCGCCAGCGCGGCGAAATGGCTTGCGGTGCGGCGCCGCACCGCCCATGTGGTTTGGCTCTGAACCGACAGTCCGCTTGTGTTTAGTATAAGTTGCAATTTTGTAACTTCAAATGCGTAATTGTTTTGAGAAATCGATAATTTTGATAATGTTTGTTCGGATGAAAGTTTACTAAACATAATTGTAATACGTTTAACTTTGACCTTCAATACCTCCAGTACCAGTGAATTCCCAGGTATGTTCTAAAAGATAAAAACTATCTCAGTGGTGGGTCGAATAAATGTAGTTGTCGTTCACGTTAAGGGTTTTTTACACCCTGTATTATGCGTTGTTAAGTTCCGTGGATGGGTGGTCATTATTACATACCAAGACTTTTCCGTGCCTCGGAAAGCACGTTAAGCCGTTGGTCCTGGCTGTCATCTGTAGATCTTTGACAGTCGTTACTTGTAGTCAGAAGCCCGAAAGTCTAACAACCAGTTTAACCAAGGGGTGTCATGTTACCCAGTTACTGGGTTGTGGAGATCAGACAGGCAGTCGCTCCATGTAAAACACTGGTATTCAGCTGCATCCGGTTAAACTGGAAGCCGACCTCAACATAGTTGGGAAAAGGCTAGGCAGATATATATTATGCGTTGTTAACTATAGATTCATTTAAGTTTCAAGCCAGAGGATGCATGATGCATGGGGGGCGCACAAGCATCCCTGCGCCTTGATAAAGAGTTTTGAGAAAGAAATGACTATCTATAAAACTTGGACGATCCAGAACCCTTCTTACCAGTCAGTACGTCTTACCGTGATCTTGGCATCCAGAGAATAAAAAGTGTGCGGAATCCAGGAGTGTTCTTGAGTGAATTCTTTCCGCTTACAAATTGATAGAGTTAGCAAACAAGCATTCCGTTTCCCAGGATTTGTCTTACGACATACATGACATATGAATATTGTACTTGTAGTGCAGCTATTATACCGACAGGGTTTTTTGTATTACCCTTACTTACTGAAAGCTTTCAGGACCATTAGATCATTAGAATATGTTTTATGCTTATTTAAACTTTTGAGTTTGACGTTCAAAATTGCCTTATAAATTATAAATGATAAATAATATTTATTTCTGTAAATAGGTTTTCACAAACACTTTTACACGTCTTTTTTTAACTAGTAGATAAGATCGGAGTTTCACTACCTAACTACTCTGAGAAGAAACACCGAAAGAAACTCAGAGGTCATCTCTTTTAAAGTCCAGACATTATCTTGGTCAAATCATGTAAGATCCATGCAGATTAGTGTCTGAGATGGTCTTTTGAGGAAAGAACCACACAGAATGTGGGGACCAGATCAGTCAGTGCAAGCATTTGTTAGTAATCGTGAGCTCAACTCGTAACTTGAGGAGCTCCACGTGCTGACGAACAACACCAAAGAAAGAACATTTGGGTTGATTATTATAATGGTCAAATTGAAATAAATGATTTGGTTTTGACATTGGTCGTAATTGACTTATGATTATAATCACCTTTCACTAACTATAAGACTAACCCCAAAACTCTCAAGAAGAAAATGAGTTATTTCCGTTTATATTTTTTCATCTAGAAAATAAACCTTTTTTGTATCAATCTGCTGATATTTTTTTCCTGAGTTGTTACCAATCATAACTTTGTTCTCAACTAACCTTTTTTAATTTCTTTTTTGTTAAAAAAGGTTACACAACACTAGGTTTTTTTCCCCGAATCGTGGTGCTGTGTGCAAACATTGTAACTCACATGTATACACAGCCAGACCTGGAACGGGTAACAGAACTGTAGGCTATACAAATACTCGTAATCTTTCCACGTGCGAAAATTGAACCCGAAACACCAGTCAATCGCTTAGCCTACCGTGCCGACGTCAAAAAGAAACAAATCAATATGGATATGGACTTTATTGCGTATCCATTCTTACATCCAATAGCGTTAGTTCTGGGTATGACGGGTTACAACGCCTTTGAAGAGAAGCGTACGGTACAAATGGAGTTATTAGTAAGCCTGTGCTAGGTTCTGTATCAGTTTCACCGCTACTAGGCAGAATATCGACAGCTGAGCCGGATAACTAAGTCGTCCGTATACAGGATTTATTAAGACCCCCGTTGTGTTAGACGGAGCTGGATAAATTCAGGTTAAAATCTATTTCAATGGTCGTACAGACACAGTCGTACCTATAGGCAATGGGCTATTTGTCAAAATTTTATTTTTAAGTCCCTCATCTAGATTACAAGAAAATATTCGACACATATTTTTTCTTTTTCCACGTAATCTAAAACTACGACGGCAATAAATCGAGTCAAAATTTCACATGACGTCACTAGCCAGTACAGTTTAGGTAATGACGTTACAAGCCTCCTGTCCTCAACTTTAATGCGCTTAATCTAAGCAGTTTTCCATCATTTTGAAAAGGGAAAAATACGTGTCGAATATTTTCTTGTAATTTAGATGACGGACTAAAAATATTTTTTTTTTAAATAGCTCGTTCGATAGAACGCCGAAATGAATTTAGTAGGAACATTGGGACAATTATTTTTTTACTGCGGCTATCAACAACACAAAATCATCGTCATCAGCTCAGTAGGGAGCCGGCCGAGTCTGCTATTGCAATCGTGTCTCAATGCCCGGTCAATGATCGATTTTTGACGTGTAACATCAAACTTATGACACATTTCCCATACAAAAACTGTCAAAGTTGTCAAATATTAATGGCCCCTGGGCTGTTGCGTATCTCCGTTAACAGTTCATAGTGACGATCACTGGGCAAAGTGTTCAACGATTAACTGTCAAACAGCTAGTTTCGCAATGGGTATTATCAGTGTAATGAAATGATAGCAGGTCTGTAGTGCAATTCTCTCAAAATCATCCTGTAAAAATGTTGGTGAAAATAAGGCGAATACAGCTGTTACTCCACAATAATGCTAGACATCGACAGTTCACGTCACTCAAGTTTTCTCGGTGTGACTTTATCAGAATCGACCAGTTGTATGCACTTGTGCTTTTATCCATTACCAACATATGCATATCTCCAAGAAACCCATTGACCATCGCAATCACACACTTAAAATATTCAACACCAACTTCATTCAAACTATTGACAATAGACATTCACGCAAACTACCGCAGAGGTAACTGATACATATGTGATACAAACTTCGGTGAATCGATCCCCAGCTTGTTTCACGTTCATTGTCAAGCGATACCAGCGGCTGAGGGGGGGGGGGGGGGTAGGAGGGGGGGAGCCAAGGTAGCTGCGACATAAAACGAGGGCATCCAGGCATGAAATTAAACAGCTTGCACTAAGTTGTTAATCGTCTGGACTGCTGCCAGCGACCAATTTGAAGAAATTGCTGATGAGTCTGCTAAGTTTCTGCGACGTCTAATTGAAGGCAGTTTTGTAAAGGTGGACGTTTCTCAGAAAAACATTATGATGGTGAAATAGAAGAAAGTGTTTCGTCTGCGTTGTGTATAACTGTTTTGTGTAGCAGTGAAGATAACGTGAGCTGTCATCACTTAAAAGTGTTAGGAGAATACCCAACTTTTCGAAAATGTTATAACTATTAACAAAGGATAATTGAGACTAATGATTGAATTAAGACTTTCAGGATGCCTAGGTGTGAAGTATTAAAGAGAAAATACAGGAATAGGAGACATTTAATCTTTTTTCCGACCAATTTTTCATACAACCGCTCGAGTCCCGTCTGTACAACCAACCATATTCCCGCCACTCGCGTGTTTTTTCTTAATTCTCGCGGTAAAATCCAGATGACCATGCCGGCTTCCGATTGGTTAGCCACAGCCAATCGGAAGCGTCCAACTACCAATGACAAAGTAAAGTGTGGTCAGTACAAAATACTCAAATCAAACAGTTACAGACTTGGAAACTAATCTTTAGGGGTTTCAATTTAATTAAATAAGTGTAAATTAACGAACCCTAACATAAGTTTTGTTTATTTTACATGTTTACGGAATAAACCAGCTGATATAAAACTCTTACTTGCCAAGGCCTTAATATCCTCTTGGTCTTTGCACTGATCGTTTTTATATTTGTCATTACCATGTTCAAAGTTCTTGTTGTTAATAATAATCAGCCGCAATATTTTTTTTATTTATTTCTATTCCTTTTTTTTTGTTTTATTTTTTTACTTCCTTTCCTTTCATTCTTTTGGAAAATATACCGCATAATATTTAATTGCATGTCTTATTACTTAAGGATAATTCTCACTAACAACTCAAAACCAACAGAAGGCTTATATAGCTCAATATTTAAACATAGATACTTAATATTATATTCCATTAGTATTTTATGCATTGTACCTTGTATTGAAACGGTTCAACATCTTGTTCCGGAGAAAACGAAATAGAATAATAATTTCAATTTAGATGGTATGATATATTGACTTATATTCAAGGCTAACCAGTTATTGTCTATTCAATTATTCACTAAAGACAAAGGGTGATCAATGTATTAAGAGTGCGTGTAAAGACCCGGAACATTTCACCCCGCGCACACTTCTTATGAGATAGCAATATGTTTTTGTCCCCGCAACATGCGACAGAAGATGACTTCTTTTTTAGAATAGTGACGTAGTTAGTGCAAGCCATTTATTCCTGCTTATATAACATACACACACCATATACCTGAAACAACTACCTATATGCCATATATGTTTACATCCTTAAATATTCTTTCCGTACTGAACTGTTTACATCCTTAGATATTTTTATGGCTAAAGTCAAACGTAGACCAAAGAAAAAAAAGAATAAAATAAAGCAAAGAAAGTCTTAAAAATGTTTCTTCTTTCACGTATTGCTATGAAATAAAATTAGTGAATTTAGTACGAGTTAGAAATCTATACATATAATAAGACTGTAAAAAAACTGTGTCTGTACATTGAATATATTTAAAAAATAATAATTGAGGGGGGTTTAGAAACAGTAATAGAGCACGAATCCAAAAAAAAAAGTCTGTCTGTTTGTCTGTTTGTCTGTTTGTCTGTTTGTCTGTTTGTCTGTTTGTCTGTTTGTTTGCACGCGCTAATCTTCGGAACTACTGGACGGATTTGAATGATTTTTTTTTTGTTGTATAGATATTAAGTCTAGGCAACACATAGGCTATAATTTATCCTGGAAACTGGAACACCTGATGCAGAACCGCAACAGACCAGCTAAACTATAGGAGATACAAAAATGGTACCATAGCAAAAATTGTTCCACGTGATGAGCATTTTTTGCTGAGAGAATAAATTTGAAGATCCGGAACACCTGATGCAGAACCGCAACAGACCAGCTAAACTATAGGAGATACAAAAATGGTACCATAGCAAAAATTGTTCCACGTGATGAGCATTTTCTGCTGAGACAATAAATTTGAAGATCCGGAACACCTGATGTGGAACTTCAAGTGCCCAGCTACACTATAACATATATAGGAATGACGTCTTAGCAAGAGTTGTTCAGCCTTATGAGCACTCGCTGTTGACGTATAAATATCGAAGATCTGGAACACCTGTTGTGGAATTCCAAGAGCCCAGCTACACCATAACTCACATAGGAATGACATCTTAGCAAAAGTTGTTCGGTCTGATAGGCATTTCCTGTTGACTTATAAAAATCGAAGATCAGATACATTTGATATAGAAATTAAAGCTATCACTAATTTCATTGCATATTTATAAAATAACATAAGTACACCCACGCGGTGAAGGCGGGAACAGTTCAGGGCTGATTTTCGATGACGATGGTATATCATTGAAAATTAGACTCTACTGGCCAAAACTTCCATTTTTTTTATCGTATAAATATGCCTTCGGGCTTATGTTATTTGAGTGTTTAATTTCCTTTTCTATTTATCTTTGTTACATGGTTGCCTACCCGGTAACGCTGGGGAGCAGCCACTTAGATTTTAATTGATCAGGTATCATCACAATAAAACTATAACCATACCTAGAAAGAGGTCAAATCTTTCTCAATGTTCCAAAAGTGCTAAATGATTAAAGATCATAAGATCCCAACAATCTACCGAAGAGCGTTAGGAGGGACTTGATGCTGTTCGACAACATGAGGTTGCAACTCGCTCCGTGGAAACTTCTTGGGATCGCGAAGCACGCCTGCATTCTCAGCGTATTTACGCATCTACCAGGTATCCAGGTCTCTAGACACCAGTGAAGAATATATGACTGACCGCTGATCATGAACATCATGCACTGTCTCGCGAGTTGGAGACGTTCACGGAAAAAGCATGACGCTTGAGTTTTCAGCGTAAATACGCATCTACTCTAGAGATAAGTGGGGGAAGGAGATGCGCGACTGACCGCTGAGCGTGAACGTCACGCAACATATAGGCTATAATTTATTTTGGAAAATGGAACACCTAAAGTAAAAGAGATATAAAAATGGTGCCATTGCTAAAACTATTTCACGTGAAGAGTGTTTTCTGCTGTGAAACTAAATTTGAAGATCTGGAGCACCTGTAGTGGAACTCTAAAGCCCAGCGACAATATAGCATATACATAATAAAAATGGCGTCTTAGCAAAAGTTGTTAAGTCTGATGGCATTTCCTGTTGACCAACAAAAATAAAAAATCTGGAACGTCTTGGATCGTCTCGCGCATTCCATTGTTTTGCCGTCCCCGGGCTTTTACAATTCGACGTCATACGTTTCAGATCTTCGATTTTGACGACCCCGTTGTCGCTGGCATAAGCAACAGGATCCGCGTACGAAGTCGCGGGCAGAAGCTAGTTAGAAATAAATTATCTATGTATATTGACCATTCATTTAGAAGTAACTTTGTAATGTTTATCTGTTTGTGACTTTATGTGATTTTATGTTTTTTTCCTTTTGAAAAATCTAACAACAATCAAATATATTCTTTACATTGGTTATGTTAAAACTAAATTTACGAAACATAAGTTTAGTATTTAAGATAAGTTTATAACCCGCCTTAAATAAGGTTATAAATTTTAGATTTCTCGGAAATCAATTAGACTGCCAATCGAAGGTAAATCGAATTGAAAATTGATTGATGACGAATCATGTCTCTACTAATCTTTGTATACTATTACAAAGAGGATAAATTTGTTTGTTTGTAGGGATTTAACTCAAAAAATTCTGATCGGATTAAAAATAAAACACTCTTGGAAAGCTATAAATAAAGCAAAGTTTCAACTTTATTACTAGCGTTTGAAAAATGATAATCAATACTTCATTTTAAATAAGATTAGACACACACAAACGCACACTTTTGTAACCTATGTTCACGAATGAAGATTATTTATTGATTGTATGATTGATTTTTAAAATAAAACTTTTACTGTCCGTTCAACCGATTTTGATTTCTATTGCGTTGCGCTGGTGGCATAACTAATGGTAACTGCAGTAAACGATTGGTATTGTATCTGCGTTTTTTATTTTAATGCCATTTGGATGTCTACAGTATTGAAGTCAAAATCGATTAATCTGACTGTTTAAAGGTTTGTTTAAATTTCTAAACTTATTTCAAATGGACTGTATGTGAGGTCCGTGTTTCATATTCTGACTACTCCAAGAAGAAACACCAAAAGAAACTCAGGGGTCACAGTCTCTTTTCAAGTCCAAACATGACCTCGGTCCGCAGGGCCATTGCTTATCATCGTTGACATTCCATAGTGATCAACTCGTCACAGGGGAGAGAGGAAGGTGACAGACAGGAGTCTAGATCTCAAGAATCCTCTTCTTAAAAATCAAGCATAACAACTAGGTCAGGACGTATTGTAAAACCTACAAGAAAGTTAATAGAAGAAATGGATTAAGTTATAGTATAAGTCTCGTAAACAATATTGTCTAGTTTTAATTTAAGGATTGATGAAAGGCGACTAACGATAGGTATTAACAAGGCAGATGTAAGTGGGAACGCCGGGAGGGGACTCCCTAGGAGGTCCTTCAGAAAGGTCAGGTGCGTAGTACTCGCAACCGGTGTGTGTGTATGACAACATGTATGAATGTAAACGAAGTAAAAGAAGTATGTAAGAACCGTAGCATATGGCGCCCTGTAGCTTCTGCCTACCCCCATGGGAAAAAGGCGTGAGTTTATGTATGTATGTATGTAATATAGCTGTAACTGTGTCTTTTGAATTGTTTATTAGATGTTTAATTTGAACTCAACAAGGGGGATGTTGTGACATCACTACTTAGTCGATTAATAGTCACCTCACTAGATATTATCTATGTATCCGGTTCCTAACGAGCGTCACTTTATTGTCTATCCCCGTCTGTGAAGCTGCTACGATTGCACTACTGTGAAATATACTGTGTGTCGAAATAAACTAAGTCAACCTCAACGGTGTCTTATTTATCAAGCCCACAGAACATAATAGATCAGTGGGTAAAGTGTTCTATGATGAGATGTCAATCAGCCAGTTTCCCTTCTGATTGTCACCGTAACTTTGACTCCACTTTCAGTGTAATACCTACTATTTTTTGGCAAAGACATTCAATACCTATAGACCGGACATCACGAACAAAATTTTCGTCAGAAAAAGTGTGTCCTGCTGGATACAAGTCTATGAGTTTTTTGTAGTACGTTCCGCTGCCGCTCCAATATTCATATATTATTCTAGATGGCGTTACTGAGACATGGGATCAAAGTTTTTCTATGACATTTCCTTGACATGCCCGCTCTATAGTATTTTAAATCTCTTTGTTTTTGGCAATTCTCGTTTGTCATCAAAGTTCGATGTGCGACTGGACGCCATTTAGTCTCTGCCAATGGAAATATAACTAGTAGACATAATCTATAATTAATATTAAAATAAAAACTAGATTTTATTTATTATTAAATGCAATAAAAAAGTAACTCAAAACAATAACTTTTTCTGTTACTAACACTCTATGGATTATTTTGTCCGAAATAAAGTAATTATTATTATTATTTCGTTTATATATTTAAAATTCTTATAAATTACATTTTTAAATATTAATATAAAAATAAAAACATTTAAAAATCTAAAAAATAGTAGGCCACCGACGGCGGGAGCAGGGTCCAAGCTACCGGTGGTTAGGGACTCAGCTCAATGCGAGCCATATCGAGGAGTACTGCCTTCTGTATCAGGCCTTTGACCCAACCGCGTAACGAAAGCCTCGACAGATGGCAAATATTATTATTATTATTATAAAGAATTGAATATTGAGTTTTTCAGAACACCATCAAACAGTCAGTATAAAATTATCCCAGAAGAAAACGTAAAAAAGTAACCAACATTTACACACATCTTAATCACCGAATCCCTTTAACCTTTTGCAAATCTACTTCCCATGTAACGTAAAGTGTATTTTCCGTTACCTATTAATGTTACATGCTGATGTAATGAAAATTAATGTATTTAAATAATTAAGTTAAAGCTGTAGGTATAGATCAACGAAGCTTAAAGTACCTATGAGATTTATGCAAACACTATTGTTTCAAAATCAAAATATTTATATATTTTTTAAACTATGAGGCTATCCTCATAGTTTAAAAAATATATAAATATTTTGATTTTTGTGTTTGTATTAACCAATTTACAAAAAAATGTGAATATGTGCACAAATATTTCAATAAGTACCTACAAAACTTTTTTTCAAAAAATAAAACCGACTTAAAAAAAACTAGTTATTTTTTGCAAAAAAGTTTTTTATTTTTACATTTTGAGTTGTTCTCATAAAAAAAATTACCATGAATTTACGTTATATTGTTTTTACTTCCCGGAACCGCTTCACACATGAACTTTATGATACGGTTTAAAAGGTCCAATTGACTTTTAAGTATTAATTATTGCGAAACGTTTGAACCGGAATCGTTATGGGAGTATACAAAAGTGTTGTTTTTAGACTTTTCACGCATTTTTTTTATTTTTTTCGCTACGTAAGAACCATCCTAGTACTTCAAGGATTATTCATACAAAAATTTGCGAAATTGGTTCAGCTGCTCTCGAGATTTCAGCAACACATTCAGCGATTCATTTTAAATTATAGAAGATAGAATAAGGTTCATGTTCAAGTGGTATAATTCAACTGTATGGAATAACTTGACGTGCTGGCGTCTATACCTGAACCATTTTCATGAACTAAGAGCCAATTTAATATTACAGTTCTTCATAAGTTTCTGTGAAAATAACAGTTTTTCACAAACTTTAACCCTCTATTTCGGCTCCTATTACAAACAATAAGAATATTTTTCATTATTTCACTTGTTACGTAAATGTAGGTACTAAACATTCTTTAACCATTCCGAAATCAAAAAGTCAAAGTTTGAAGGATTAATTTTTCACCAATTTGTTACGGTACCCTAAAAACACATAGTAGGTTTCTAACTCAGGTTATATGAAAAAGTAGTTTGAGCTCCCCTAATTGGATGTGAAGAGAGTTCGATTGATATATATTTTGTTTCAACGAAACACGTGACTTGATTGACATATTCAGCTATTGCCATATTTTCCTATAACAAGTTCATATTCTGACACTTGATTTGACGGATTTGCGCCGCGGAATAAAATGTTTTAGATTCAGTAAAATATTCGTCATTTTCGATGTTGAAGCTTTGTTACGCTCTTTCAAATATTTATTTGGTATATTTTGTCAACGTGGGCTCACGTATATAGAATTCAAGTTAATACAATGGCTGATGAGGGAACGGACCATAGATATGACTCTTTCAGACTTGCGAATAAATACAGTGAAGGAATTAAAAATTAAATAAGTATTTTCTATTGTTTATCCGCTCCACCGCCCACGCGATATATAAAAATAAGGAATTAACAACTCATGATGAAACCGATATTTTTAATACCTTTTATTTAAATCTATTTACAAACAAGTAACCATGATTTACCAAATAAATATGACAGAAATAATAATTCCTAACGTGTATGTTAACAAACATAACCTAAATCAGGAATGTTTGTTAGAGGAAATACTCGTATATCCGAACATTTATTTTTGACTAGCTGCTGCTTTCGGCAAACTTCAGTCCGCCTTAGATTCAATTCATTTTCTGTTCCCTTTTTAGATTTAGATTTATTTTATGTCAAATTGTCACCTGAAAATGGACTGTGGACTGGGAAGATATCTGTCACCAACACAGTCATGTCATCAAAGATGGCATTATTTTAACGTTCTGTCGTTAAGTTTTTGAAAATTTGCTCCTTACAATAACAAACACATCAAAAAAGAATTAGCAAAATTGTTCCAGCAGTTCACGCGTGATGCCGTGACCAATGAAAATAGGGGTTTTATTTTAATATATGCAGATGAAAAAGACTACATATAAAAATACATCCAAATTGGTTCTAGTAGGTAGTTTAAGAATACTAAACGCTGCGGAAACAGTACCTGTCAATTTTACTTACGGGTGATTTGTTTACTGTGCTTCGCCGACGAAAAGCGTGCCTAGAATTTTGGCTTACACCTCGAACGAAGGATTAGCAATGACAGCTAGGCTGCCAGCCTTCGGGGCAAGCTGCCAAGTGCCAGCCCGGCAGAAGGATTTTTTAAATTGGCCAAGGCTTTTTAAATGGAACTTAAAACGCCGTTCTGGGTAATTTATTGCTGGTCTTATGTGGAACAAAATAAGCGTCAAGGTTCATTCATGCCAGAGTGCTATTATTGCTTATTTTAAAACACAAAACATCACGCCTGTATTCTCTGAAGGGTTAGGTAGAGGACCTAATGGTACACCCATATTTTGCGGTAATGTTTAGGCACGTCTCATGTAAAAGGAAGCAATGCATTTGTCACCAACCGGGCATAAATTTAGACTTCGGGCTGCCATTGAGTATTTCCAGTCGGAAAAACTCAAAAACACTTTGCCAGGCCCCGCGATTGAACCAAGGACCTTATACTCAGCAGAAGCGAAGAAGATTTCCGTTAGCATTTTCAATGAAAGAGTTGAGAAAGTAGCACACTTATTCGCCACTGCTTACGGAGGCCATCGACGATCGATCGCGTCTTGTATTAGTCCGCTGTCGGAGCGCGTACGCTGTGTCAATACGTTCGTCCATCCATACTTTGCTCACTTTTTGTATGAACAAACCTTCGATGTCCTGACCCTATAACATCACCGTTGTTTTCCCCAAGAGGTAGAGATATCTCTTGGGGAAAACAACGGTGATATTATAGGGTCAGGATATCCACCAAATAGCACACTCACAATTCACTGGTCATATTTAAGTCCTAAAAGGGGTCTTAAACCTGGCAAAAATCCAGACTTTAGACGGCTACTAGAAATTCATATAATAAAAGAGAATAAAACGAAATTTAAAAAACGCTAGTTTCACAGTTTTTGTTCTGCAAAGGAAAAGGATGATTGTTTTCAGGGCAGTGTAGTACCGTACCGTAGATAAATTATTTTATAGGGGTAAGAATACTTTTAACTTTAGTATCTCACTAAATGAAATGTTTTATATTATATTCTCTTTCAAAGGAAATCCTAGAATCATAATGAGCTGATTCTTTTCTGCAACTGGGTTCTCTTAATTATGTATAGAAAAAGAATAATGAAATAACGACCGCCTTACTGCTTAACATGTACAGACGCCAGCACATCAAGTTACCCCAATATGTCAAATTTCTTTGATCGTTTTTCAACTTTATATCAAACAGAATAAGGTTCATATTCAATTGGGAAAATTTGACACTTTGGGGTAACTTGATGTGCTGGCGTCTGTACAAATCAGTCAGTATGGGAAAGTCTGAAACTATAAGACATACGAAGATTTGTTCTGAGGAACCATGTCATCGATCTGTACTGTCGATTAACAAGAAAAACTACATTCATACATTTTAAAAAAAATCTGTACTCCGTTCGAGAATCGAACCCACTCGGAAATTCCGTAAAAAATCAGCAGTATCCTAAGGGCTTTGTCCGAGCGGTGGGATGTATCCCTGATACAGAGGTAGATGCAGCTTCATGTTAACGCTTCCCCTCGTATTATTTGGATTGATTAAGTGTTTTATATTGTGGATGTTTATTTTTTTCGATTATTTTAACATATATTCCATTTACAATAACATTAGCCATATGTTAAAAAGATTCTTTTTAATGCACACTTTGTAACCAAAGTACAATTAAGCACGTTACAATTACGATGGACGCCGAAATTATTATAATAGTCTATTTTTACTGCTGCTGTCACATGTAGTTGTAACCATTTTAACAATTAATTTTAAGAAATGATTTTGATTCCATTTAGTTATATTATTACGTATTAGTTGAAAATTGTAGTTTTAATGATAAACACCTCAAAGAAAAGCAGGGATGAACAATATATGGACACGTTCTTCGTTTGACTTTTATTCTTCTAAATTTGCATTAAAACAATTGAATAAAAAAAGATTTGCACTTATCTTTATTATAAAATGTTCTGCATTCCTGCTTTTTTGAGCCTCTTTTTCTAATGCTATTGTTAATTGAGTATAGGTATGTTTAATTTGTTAATTGTTATGACTATGCCATTTTAAACATTTTAATTTTATTATTTATTTATTTAAAATACAGTGATACTCAAACAAAATGTATGAAACACATGTTTTTTTGCAAATTATGAGAACGGGTCAAATGTCAGAACATAATTTTTTTTTTATATTTTTCCATACTACATGTAATGAAGCTGAAGTCTCTAAACGCCAATATTCTCGTGATTACAATCGTTCAATATCAATTTCAACTCTTCATTATTGGCGTTTGTGGAAGAGACAACGTTCAAAATCTAGTCGCAATCTCATTTCAGCGTCAATCAAATTCAAAAATGGACAAAACCGCAGCTAAACGTACTCGTATTTTTGACAGATAGCCTTCGATCAGTAAATAGTACCAGTTAGCTAATATTTAGAATGAGGTCGATCTTAAAAAGATGGGCAGAGGTTTTTTGACCAGTTTGTAAAAACACTCTTACGTTATTAAGTTGTGTTGGACCGTAAAAATCATATTTATTTTTATTATTTTAAGTAAATATTTCGGTAAAAAAAAACATTTACAAAATACACACATTGATTCTTTAAACTGTCAAAACGCTTGCTACACCAATATGGCGCCAAGTCCCTCGATTGATATCACTTGACAAAATTACAACATTCGTTTTAACGCTTAACAGACAAAATTCTTTTTTGTTTTTGAAATCCTAGTTCTAAAGAAAGGTTATAGGCTATTAAACATTACGCTTCGACCCTAAGGAGTGAGTGAAACCGGGCTAAAATTTTGAATAGGAGCCGATTCACGTTGGTGTTAAAAGAGATGAAGTTTGAATTTACGATCGTCCGATCAGCAGTCCATGGTCTTCCTTAGCTTTTGGCCTGCCAAATTGAGGCTTGTAATCAAATGTTATTACTTATCAGTATGCAACGGAGGATGCTGCCCAACCACCTGACGGAATCCCATTGCCTTTACGACACCTTCAGGAAGCGAAGGTAAAAATTAACATTTTTATAGATTTTGTGGCCTATTCGAAAGAGAACCTCATTTGTACGTTTTATAGATCACAGTGAAATTGTTAAAGTAATTCCGCAGTCCGTTTTCTTTATTCTTTCAACTAAATCAGAGTAGAAATTTTCAATTTCCTTGTCGGTGATCGTCTGCACTTTATTGCAACAAAACTACTTACGCTCTGCGCCGCAGGACGTAACATTTTCACGGCGCACCAATCACAAAAAACTGCAAAGTGCGAGAACGATTTGACCACTGCTGCACTGTGGCTTCCAGATTTTGAAAGGTAAAATCATTTTACATTTTGAAAGATAACTTTTAATTTGGTTGGCTGTATAAAAATATAATTTGGCTTTGGCTTTATTTATGTTTCTTCGTGATAAAATAGCTTTCTAATGACGAAATCATTTTTAAAATCGATTGAGGGGTTTTCTCACCTATCAAACAAATCTTTGTTTTTTTGAATAAAAGTATAGATTAGTATTAGTGTAAAAATATATAAATATCATATGGACAACAGGACAGCAATATATTTAGGAGAAAGGGAACTCTAATGATATCAAAATACATCGCTTAATCATACACCTCGATCGACATTGTTAAAGACGCCTTTGGCTATGCATATTTCGGAGATATGAAAATGAAATAGAAAGATGTTTTTTTCATATCGACGTCTGTTACAATTTATTATAATTTTTGCATTTGCTATGTTAGTGGAAGTTGATACTACTAGTAGTTCGCATTATAAGGATACGTTTTATACCGTGTTCGTGCCTAAAGAACCCTAAAAACGACTAGATTTATCAAACCACACTACCGGAAAACCCAATTCGTATATTCCACATTCGCGTGAATAGCTCAAAGACCTAAAAGGAATTTGCATAACGACTCCACCTTTATATCAGAACCCTACCCGCTATCCCCGAAATGTAGTTCCGTGGCGCGAAGTGGCGTAATTTTTATGATAAATACCCGCACTCACAGGGGGTTATGCGAGGAAAAGTTTGGGAGCCAATGCAGGCTATGTTCCGTGAAACGCGAAGCATTAAGGATACTCCAAAAGTTTAAGCTTAATGTTTTTAAAGCGTTGTAAAAACCAATAAAAACACCGATGCCATCATCATAATGCTAAACGTCTGTGTCGCATTCCAGTCTAACAGGATTTTGTATTTAAGCTGCGAATACAATATTTTATGACACTTTTACGTGCATATCTCACCTCCTTAACCGAGGGTACCACGAATCCTCTTTATCAGACAGGCTATACCGATGTAAAACATTTAAATTGTATTTACCTTTCAATCGTGTCAATTAGAGACACAATACAAAGAGAATGACAGCGCGGACACCGGTGTTCTCTTGGAGTTTAATGAATTAATAACACAAACAAACATAACATCACGCGTGTAATCTTCAAAGGGTTAGGCAGAGGTGTACCTGGAAGTCGCCAGTTAATAGGGGGCGAGCCTATATCCATCAATCGTGTACAAATCCAGACTCCGGGCTGCTACTGAGAAAATTCCAGATGGAAAAACTCAGGAACACTTTGCCCGACTCGGGAATCGAACCCGCGACGCTCATCAGTAGCGCTAGCGACCACTAGACCTACGAGGCAGTCAAAAATATAAAATAATAAAAATATAATTAATAGAATTCCATGACGAAATTACTTATTATAGATAATTAATTGTATTCGATGTAGGGATTGTGAATAATTCTTATAATTATGACTTTACTAGCAGACGTCCCGCGGTTTCACCCGCGTCGGTCCCGTTCCCGTGGGAATACAGGAATTAAAAGTTAGCCTATGTGTCAATCCAGGGTGTCAGCTAACTCCATACAAAATTTTAACAACGTGTTATGTTAACGTCTTAATATAACTGTTCGTTACTCTGTAAATGATTTGTATTTATATATTTAAATATTTTTCTCTTCTTAACTAAACTTATTATAATATATGTCTATTCAAATAGTCTTGTATGGTATATATTTATGTAAATAGTACACCACACACTGCCTACTCATCTTCTGTCCTCCACTATCAAGTCCATCCATCCAAAGGTTGTCTGTAAGAGATCGCTTTTAGTAATAAGGCCTTGTATCACCGTTTGTAGCCTTTAAAATTATCGTTTGTAAGTTTTTATGGTGTACAATAAAGAGTATTCTTTTCTATTCTATTCTATGTTATTAAAATCCATTCAGTAGTTTTACGTGAAAGAGTAACAAACATCCATCCATCCATTCAACTATCCATACTCACAAACTTCCGCGTTTATAATATTAGTAGGATTACTACTTAAAGCTTACCTAAATAAGTAACTGGCAGACGTCACGCGTTTTCACCTGTAGTTGTAGTTCCTGTTCCCGTGGGAATACAGTGATAAAATGTAACATATAGCATTCAGGAATAATGTGGCTATTAAACAGGGTTTTTTTTTTAAATTGGATCACAGTTCCAGAGATTACCCATACATTACCCATACAATCTTACAAACTTTACCTCTTTATAATATTAGAATAGATAAACTTATTAAGTTCCGGTATACGCTACTACTTTAAGAAAATTGTTATACTTTTGACTTTAATACCACTAAATGCTTTTAGGACTCACTACGTTTCTTTACCGGAACAGTGCTAAAACCATTTAGTAGTACTAAAGTGAATTTTATAAAATAGAAATAAAAGGAGATAGGAAGAAAGTAATATTCCGTCTCATTTTGCTGGAACTACAACCATATTTATGGTTTTAAATACTAATCGGGCGTGTCGGGTCGGGTGGTATCAGAAATGACAAGGGCTCCCACAAGATGGATTGACGACTTGGTGAGGGTCGTGGGAATCTGATGAATGCGAGACGCACAGGACCGGTCGTTATCGTGAAACTTGAAGTAGACCTCTATGTCCAACAGTGAACGTCTTTTGGCTGAAATGATGATGATGATGAATCGAGCGTGAGCAGTGGTGCTGTGATTGTTTTTTATCTTCGAACACATTATAAGGCGCTACGCAAACGTGGACACTATTTTGTCTTATGTCGGATACAAGCTACCAATGTATATTTAATTTCTAAATAACCAGCAAATAATCAGCCGCTCCCTGCGCAGACGTAAACATTTGATAATCCTGCAATGCTATCTGTTAAATCATGATGTGAAAATGTAGGCACAAGTGAAGGTGGTTAGAGCTGGCATTTCAAACTACTTCTAGGCATTGACAGTTCCGGGGTGACTCTGAATCGGCTTTTGCATGTGTGCATGTGCATACATCCAACAAAGAAGCTTGAAGCTAAATTAGAACAGCTGCATGCGTCGATCGACGGTTAAGCTACACTGGACGAGGTCGGTTCGTGGATAGGTGACCATTTATTGCATACTAAGACTCCTCCGTGCCTCGGAAAGCACGTTAAGCCGTTGGTCCCGGTCCTTTGTAGATCTTTGACAGTCGTTACTTGTAGTCAGAAGCCCGGTTGTGTGCATGTTACCCAGTTACTAGGTGGTGGAGGTCTGACAGGCAGTCGCTCCATTTAAAACACTGGTATTCAGCTGCATCCGGTTAAACTGGAAGCCGACCCCAACATAGTTGGGGAAAGGCTAGGCAGATATAAATGTGCATACATTGAAAAGATTCAGTGTATGTGCATGTGTGTGCTGTGTGTGTTTGGAGATATGAGGACCGGGTGGAAAGTTCCTCACCAACATTGAAAAGGGAGGCTCCTCCAACCAGACGGATGTTGTAGGTATATGGTGGGCTAACTACTGCCCAACGGATTTAGTCGGGAACTTGTATACGTTCAAATTGCGCGGATAACTCTGATACCGCGATGTAGGATATCGGCCATTACTTCGTACATGCTGTGTTCAGTAGGTACGTCAGTTTGCTCCCTTTTAAAGGTGTTCTTGGAAGAACTGTAAAGTAAATACAAATATTAAATTTACCTTTGATTTAAAGTAAATCTAGTCAGATTTCCTAGGAACCGACTTAGTTAGAAACATTCCTCATCTTGTTGGTTTAGTCAAAGGTAACTGGAATATTACTGGCAAGGAGCTTGTATTAATTAACTAGTGGCCGCCTAGTGGTCGAAATTCTATAGTTAAAGCTATCCACATTTATTCTACATACATAGGTACATGCATAAACTCACGCCTTTTTCCCATGGGGGTAGGCAGAAACTACAGAGCGCCTTATGCTACGATTCTTACATACTTCTTTTGCTTGGTTTAGATTCATACATGTTGTCATACGCACACGCCGGTTGCGAGTAATACGCACCTGATAACCTTCTAGGGCGTCCCCTCGTTTCCACTTCCATCTGCCTAGTAAATACCTCATTCTCTACTCTTTATTCTATTAGTATAGAACCACTATTATCAGGAACATGAAAACGGCTTTTTCCGACATAGGTGACGGTTTTTATATTCAGTGGTCGCCCAAAATAACCCAGACTTCTCTATGCGCGCAGTTTTCTTAAAAAGGGACCCTAAGTTTTTGCTTAGTGTATTATTTATTTTATGGCCATAAAATAATATATAAAATATACAACTGAATTGAGAACCTTCAACTCGGTTGTATATTTTTAAATTATTATTTAAACAAAACGTAGGTCCTTTTTGTGAAGTGGGTTAAAAATTATAAAAACCGTTTGTATGTGTATGGGAAATTTTCGTTCCATGAATATGTTCAATTTGTTCAATCAAAACTCTTCTGTAATAATTTTGAAATGTAATTTTAATAAAACATGTATTAATTAAATGCCAGGGGACTTTTTATGTTTTCTCATGAACGGCTCTAGCACACCGCATTGTAACGGTGTGAAAGAATATTATGATGATTAGGACTCCAAGTATAACAATAGCACCATTCAGTTTACTAAAAAAAAAGATAAATAAAAAGGACCATTCCAGAAAACTACATCAAATAATGTTCCTTTTTTCCGAACACACGACGAACCAGAGCAACAACGTACACATCCTGCACTTCCCCGCTCGCCACTTCAAAAAATCCCCGAAGCAATCGATTCCTCACTCGAACTTCTGAGAGTACGATTTCAAACGAGTACAAGGTTCTATTTGATCGCGACAAGTATGCCCTGGCTGCTCCAACTATTCGGTCAACAAATTACACAAATACTGTTGCTCTATGAACCACGATAACTACTAACGAATGAACACTTGCCCCCATAAAAACAGACGAGACCAGACAAACTGTGACGATAAAACAAAATCTCCGCCAGTCATACATTACAGTCTAGTCTAGTTTTACACTCCTCTGAATTACTGGAATCACGAGTCGAGCGAGAAGCTTGTTTTTTTGTTCCAACTATAAAATTAATGCGCCAAACTTTACCAAATGGCAATGTTCCCGGCGTCGTGCGCAAAAAGAGCTAGTTTCTTTCATTCGTCAGGACAGAAGCACGCTGTGAATAAATTCGCAGTTCACTGTGGTTAGTTCAGCTCGTAATGCGGCCGCCCGTGCGGTTTGAAGCGAACTTTGAGCAACTTTAACTCCAATTAGTCATAAAACAGGTTAAGGAATGAATCGAGGTGCTACCTCCTTACGACATATTTGATTTATCTTTACCAACACGGAACGCGGAAAACTTTTCTAATATTCATTGGTGTTGCATGGTTGTTGTATTAAGACATAAAAGATAATTAAACTCTTTAACTTTGTTTGCTATAATTGGCACTGATATTAAACCTTATGGACAATTAAATTGGAAAGTTTTCTTCGCTTCGGTCTCATTTTACATCAAACGGCTCCTTCAGCATAATGAGAAAACGTTTGTTTTCCGAGCATGAATAAATCTGAAAAGTTCAAAGGTATGGTTCGTTGTAGGTGTTCGGTAATAAGAACAGGTTATTAATAGAATGAACGGTGATTGACGGATTGATACTTAGCTTTTGGGTCGAACAGGAAACGTTGTAATTAGGGAACTGCTCCAATAACCCCGTAAAGGGGTGAAATAACTGAGATGAACTCGCGAGTAAACGCTAGTGATGTATAATTAGTTGAGTAACTTAATCACTCACTTCGCCCACTTGACTCCCACGGTTCCTGTGGACAATAGGCACTTCTATTCTATTGTGATTCTAACTACTTGAAAGAGGTCTTGTATTCGCAGCCAGTGATGGCCGTTAAAGCACTTCGTGGGTCATTGTAGAAAGAATCATTATATTAATGCGCGAAGTGAAAACTTTGGATAACTTTTTAAGAATATTGCGCGCATGGTGGAGGGTGAGGCATAGTTCAATGAAGCATCGTTTTTTATGGAGAAAAAATACACAAAGCTAATACGGCAACTAGGGACCATAACGTAGATTCAGATTAAGATTCATTTATTGTTTGTCATTAGTGGAAATTGAGTTCTTAAAAATATTATTGTTACAAGTACCTACGTAACACTGGAACATACCCTTAGAGCACCCCTAGAGTGTACAATATTTAAATTTAAAATAATTCTATCAAAAAGAAAAGAAAATAGCCATATACACAAAATAACCTACCAAGCAATACTATTAATTACTACTAAGCATTATTCAAATATTAAAGATTTTTTAGTCCATACATTTGTCATTTGACTCATCTAATCCCCGTAAGGGTTTGGCAAAGCTGTACTGAGTACCACAGATTTTATTATATTCATAACCTTAGCCGCTTTATGGGCTTCTGGTAATCGTACCTCTATATTACTAAAGGATAGAATGGAGAATAGTGATTGCAGAAAGTTAGAACAGCCGATTTTCAACTACTAGGCGTCCACTAGTTATGGAATGAATCAGCTGGTTCCCCATGTTTTTTCAGCTTCGAATGAAGGTGCCAATGTATGCTAGATTTGTCAAATCTGAAAGAACAGAACACAGAACGTGTCATGGTTTTGATTCCATGCAAAACCAAACTGAGGCATGTAGGTGCTTTACAAAATCCCGGCTCTAATGAGGATTAGACATTCTGAAATTGAATGGCGTACTTTCGTCTTTGGTAAGCCGTAGTTGTATGTCGAGTGACGACACACGCGTGAGCTTTTTCCAGTGATAAATATGTGTGATAGGCGTTTATATAATGTAAAAACAATTGATGTTTTATTCGTTTAAGCTGTGCCCCGTTTGTAGATTTTACTTGCTGATAAGCCATGAAGTTGCGTTCACTTAAACTCTTCAGCTTTATTAGGCATTTTAGTATCGTTTAACAAGCATAGATTCATTTCATGTAGGTAAGGTTTAAAAGCGATTTTCATAAAAGATTTCACTTCAAACTACAGAACTCCACCTACTACGATTCTTACATATTTATTTTGCTTCGTTAACGTTCAAAAATCTAGCCATACTTGTACACCGGTTAAGAGAGTACCTACTGCGCACCCTGATCTTAGATTAAAAATAATAATTGACATTTTATTTTTAAATACAAACTAAGCGTAAAGATTCATACCAAAATCCTTACATGCTTGGAACAGAGATAGGTACCTAATTAGTAAATAACAGCTACTAAATTAGTTAAATTCATCAAAATCTCCAACATTTTATACGGCGCCGAAACCAATACTATTGTTTATTTCTTGAAATTGCAATCATTATTTCACGAGAAAATAACTTTGAAATTTCCGTAAGTTATTTTATACTTGATACTGTACCTACATGCTAACAGTATACGAGTAAAAACACGCTTTCTATTCCCTAAAGAAATATGTAAATCCGACACTACTTTGTCTTGATTTCGGCAGCCAACAAATACATTCCTTTGTCGAATCAATTCTGCCTTTAACCTTAGTGACATGTTTAACAGCTATGCGTAAACGGAGAATAAAATCCTCTGGAAAACATTTTCTTTGATATCTTTGCAAGCGTTTTATTTTACAGATACGTTTACGTGATCATACAGAAATGTAGGGCACCCCTGATTATTTCTGTTACTGACTATACAACGTGTTTTTTTTATATCCCATAACTCTAGGGTATGATTGAGACCATATCAAAGAATCAACTGGCATATGAATTATGTTTCAATCAACCTTTTGTTTTTTTTTTTATACTATAGGCTAGAGTGAATAGGCTCTTAATAAACTAGTGCGCTTCACCATCACTGTTTGCATCTCTGCTTACCATCAGGTGGGATTGCAGTCAAGCACTGGTTTATAATATTAAAAAAAAAAAAGTGGGCATGACGTCATACTAGATACACACTGATGATAGCCAATATGAAACTAGCTGTTTGACTGTTAATCGTTGAATACTTTACCCTACGGAGATACTTGGGATTTTTAATTCCACCGGCCAGTTCAACCGCGGAATATTGATGTCCATTTCTCCAAGTCGTATTATTAAAAACAACCAAATAACCCTATCCTACCCTTAATTTGATTTGAAAGAAGATAAACATTTAAACTAAGTATCTTGCTGCGATTAATAAGTATTTATTTATTTATTTATAAAAGGTAACAGCTTCGGTATATGTTGAAATAATAAGAAAGGCAATTGGTGCCTAATAGTGCTTCTTTTACAGTTAATGGATCTGTAATTTGTGTAACACACATAAAATTATTGCCTTCCATATTACGCTTTTGATGTGATCTCAAGGTGATATTTCTCTGGGCATCGTGAGTGCTATCATCATCACTCGTATTTGGATAATATGTCGGATTATCAGCTCCATTACAGCTGTCAAAAGATGTATCACATTATATACAGCATTACATTAGAATAATAGTAAAAAGTATCAGACTTATACAGTCGCAATAATAGGTCGACCAACATTCAAGTGAGTGAAAAAACATTTAATTATTATTAGCTCACTAATTAAGTACAACAAACAGCAATGCTATTCGCGCTGTGTGATTTCTTGGTTGCACTTAAGGTATATTCTACCAAAAATAGCAAATTTCAGACAAGATGATAAATATGTACTGACAATTTATAAGCTGTCGCTTGGGGCTACGGCAACTTAAGTATATAAAATCAGTGGTAACCAACTGTACCTCGACACCAAATGAACTTTCCCAGAGAGATTTACTGCATACAACACACATTTCGCATAATGCCGAAAGTTTAATAAAGTAAATTGGACATTATAATATTCGCTAACGTGGCATTCCCGGGAGCTAAATGAACTAAAATTAATTATACTAATACGAACCGCATGACTCTGGTGGAAGTAAAAGTTAAATGAGAGCTCATTTTATTCATGACAAGCTAGTTTAAATTAATTACGAGTATATCTGCAAAATGGACGGCGACATGTGTCTGAACCACAAATCTAAATTAAAGTTAGATTTGTGTCGTAAATATTCATAATTAGACAACGCGATGCGGTATTCGCGGCTACTGGCTAAATAAGAGCAGGTGCACTGGTTGGCTAAGCTAAGCTTGTAAAAGTGAAAGTCAAATCATTTATATCAACTAGAGCATCAAAAGGCTAACTAGTTAAATTAAATACATGAAAATGATTCTTTAGTACTTGATAGATTCATTAGAACGGAAGAAGGTACTCAATTAAGAAGTGTCTCACCGAGAAAAATAATTAAATCAAATCAAAATTGATATGTTAGAACATGGTACAGTATAGATGTTACACAGGTAGTTCATGTCCTGCCATACTTTGGCGTACCAAAATATAATTTTAATCAAAAAACTTATTTAAAAAAATGACTAGATTTGTTGATATATTACCCAATTAGATAACTAGTATCGTACAGAGCTAGGGGCGTTTTTTTACAATATTTTGTATATATTAATCAGATCCGTTATGATAATAATAACAATTATTTATGTGAAGACGATGCACCTACAATAAATATCTCGGCCCTTGGATGGTAGGCAGTTCGTTACATATCAAAACCCCCCGTGCCTCATGAAAGCACATTAAGCCGTTATTCCCGACTAAGTCGTAACAAATAGTCTAAAGCCCGAAAGTCTGACAACCAATCTTGCAATAGGCTTTTAATTTAGTTCAAGATAGTTTGGAAAACGCTTGGCAGATGAAGACAACGATTTCAAAACTAATCCGTGTTTCAAGCTGTTATATCTTACCAGAAAATAATAATATTCGATAGAGCGAGACCCAGTAAAGTGAATATTTAAAATCATCTGATGGCCTTGTCTCTTGACGCGGCGTCAAGAGACAATTTAAGGCCATCAGATGATTTTCGCACGTGGTTGGGGTACAAATCTGACAACAGTTAAGCTGGGGTCCCACGGCCTGCCAGGCGACAGGCTGCGCTATGCCCCGCCTGAGTATGGCCGTCGCAACCGCAGCCAGGTGGGGCCTGTTGCCTGACAGTCCAACATGTTAAGTGATGCGGAGCGCATGGTTGCACGTGCAGTCACTATAGTTTATGCACAGGCACCGCCGGGTAGGTGTAATGGACGATTACAACCGACGCGGACGCGCCCGTACAGGCCGCGACAGGCACCGTCTTAGAACTTACCGAATCCCGATGGATCGGACGGGCGACAACAGACCACCGCAAGCCTCATCGGATGCCAACTTACCAAAGTTCCCACGGCCTGTCGGTCTGGCCTGGCGCGGTCTGATCTGTGAGAAATCAGGCCTTGGGACCCCAGCTTAACGAGTACGGCTTCAGATCCAAATAGACGAGTAAATTAACGTTGTACAAATAAATTACTTGTATCTTCATCAAGGTCGATAGTCTCCCGGGACTACTCAGCGAGCAGCTCGGTATAGGAAATAGTGGTCAATCCCTTAAGGATACTGAGTAGTGAATAATATTTGCCTTAATTACTATTACAGTAGGTAGTAAGGCAGTTAATTTCGCATTGAGTGAAAGGAAAAGTACTAACGTGTGTCGATCTTTTTCTAAAATTGACTTCTGTACTTAAGTAATATACACATACATAAATTCAAGTTCAAGAGTGAATTTGCCATGAGGGGATTGTAGGCATAAACTACAAAACGCCATCTAGGTACAATACTTATATTGAGTATGAGAGAAAAAGATAAAAATAGCATAAATTAAGTTCAGATAGAACTGAATTGGCCCTTATTTTTTTTTTCATTTCTTTATGTCACTTTATGTCTAATATAGGGCGCCATTATTCAATTAAATGTGACATCACATAGTTTATAATCAGCGGACAAGCTCATTTGTCAAATTATGTCAAGCAGTTTAGAATTTATGAGAGAACCGATGACCATACATACGAGTACATAAATCGCAGTCAAAATCATAACGCTCCTTTTGGCTTCGCTGTAGTCGGATAAAAAAAACTAGTGCTTGGATCGCAGTTCAAAGGAACTCTAAAGTCACAACCCCCCACTTCCCCACTTAAACTTAGTCCACCAACTTTGTTTATCCATTCCCTGAAGATTAAGTAAAGTGGGGTAAATGAAGAAATGCTTTTCAATCGGTAGGAGTTGTTGTTGAGCCCTCTAGAGGCGCACAAAGACGGGAATCGCAACAGGCGATCTCTGAGGACCATTTATTCAATTCTCCTTAGTCCTCGGCCATTGAGGCTTTTAGGCCAAGCCGGCGCTGCACCGACTAATTTACTAAGGTTTCGTTCAATATTGCTTTCGGTGTCAGGTTTGACTGAAAGAATATCTTGGTTTTCCTTTTGAATTTCTCTCTAACCCCTCATGGTTTTGAAAATTAAATTTAGCATATGATACTCGATGATAAAATATTTCTAATGGTGTATGTCTTTTTGAAACAAACAAAAAAACAAAATCTTTCCTCTTTACAATATTAAGTAGTATTTTATTATGTATAGTCTACGTTGGTATATAATTATACAGGCAGGTAAAAATCAATAAGCCGTAAAGATAAACCACTTTTCATTCTTTAGATATATATTTTCATTAACGTAAAGGAAATACATTGCTTTATTTTTGATGAGAAATGATTTATCGACATTTGACAGTCATACCTAAACCGGTAATAAGCAACTAAGAATTAAACGCGCATTATTTTATTCTACTAATCGAATACTAGCATTATTTTTCCTCCATTTACTAAACAAAAATGGTCTTAAAAATTTAAAAATACTAGAAATCAAACATTAACTTTATCAGGTTAGTAATTAACCACGTGACAAGAAGATGAGAACAACTAAATACATTCTTGAACTTAATTCTTTCTTCAGCTACATTCCAAAAGCTGTTTGCAGAACTTAACCAAACTGTACCAACAATTCTCTTTGCATAATACCTACAACATTTTCGGTCATAAACACTGGCCACTATTTCTCTGAATAATTAACAATTTCTCAAACAATAGGAAGACTGTGTTACACATTAGCATATCACTCAAGTAAACAGCTAACCGCTAACCACTGCACTCTTGGCCTCAGCTTAAAGCAACACGCTTGATATAGAATTAGACACGCCTCCTACATTAAGGCGCGATTACACAAACTTTTACACATAATAATTTATTACATACCATGTGTTACAAACATTGATATTGCATAATTAAACAACCGATCGTTTTGCATCCTCGTCAAATTCGAAGACGCTGTTCTAAAAGAAAAAAGAAAACGAAACTTGCTCAATTAATCAAATACACACATCAAAAGTGTCTAGGGATCAACATATATTTTTGCTATCTTTTCTCCTGATTGATATTAATTAAAATTTTCTTTAAGGATTCATCAAATAAAGTGTTTTCGTTTGTCACAGTAACGATAAACCAAGTCACCTTTGCATTAATAAAGAAATTTGCCATTTTCCTAATAAAGGGATTTTTGACATTTGAACCACTAACATTAAAGTTCGAAAAAAAGACTGAAATAACAGTTTTCTTTAAAATTTTATTGGGTAACTTAAACAATTAATAATCCGTGTTTCTACCGCGAACACTAACAACACAAGAACATCGGTTTGGCATACTCAAAATGAGTTCATCCAAATCACGCTGTGGAATGGCCGCCCATGTTCGTTGCAACAACAAAAAAAGGTCTTCTTGCGACTGGATACCCTCCATATTCGGCAGAGCTCTTCTCTGTAGCATATCCCATGCATGCTCAATCAGGTTCAAGTCTGGCGACTGAGCAGGCCAGGGCAGGACATTGATGTTAGCTGCGGCGAGAGTCTGTCTTACAACTCTTGCGGTGTGCGGTCGTGCATTATCATGCATTAACTGAAATAAGGGACCGATTTGCACTTGTAGAGGAACGATGACGTCTGATACAATCGTCTCAGCATAAATTTGAGCGTTGAGGTTGCCTCTGATCCAAATCAACTCAGTTCTGCCGCCGATCCAAGTACCCGCCCATACCATGATGGTTCCACCACTATAAGGATGGACTTCCTGGCAGGATTTTAATCGCTGTTGGCGTCCAGGGGTTCTCCAGTGTCGTATACGTCTTGTATCCGGTCTCATACCAAAACGAGACTCATCAGAAAAGCACACGAAACGCCATTGTTCTTCTGCCCAATTTCTGTGTTCAAGAGCCCATTGATATCGAATCCTACGATTGTGCATTGCTATAGGTGGTACCCGTAGCGGTCTTCGGGAATAAAGGTTCACTTCATGCAAGCGGTTTCTGACTGTTTGGTCGCTAATTAAGTTCCCTGAAGAGTGATGAAGCCTCACGGCTAACATCATGGCGGTTATTGTTGGAGCTCTTCGAGTTAAGATTTGAATGTATCGGTCTTGTCTCCGTGTGGTGCAGCGATACCGTCCTCCATGGCGCTCAGCCACGGTACCAGTGCTTCGGTAACGTGTCCAAAGTCGACTGATAACACTCTGACTTGTATTCAGAGCTAAAGCCACAGTACGTTGCCGGGAACCAGCTTTTATCATTCCCACGGCTCTGAGCATTTCTTCCCTGCTTAAATGACGTCGCCGCTTCATAATAACGTTGGTTTTAATCAGTAGTAGGGAAACAGTAGCACTAATAATGTCTTCAATGCGTTGTATGTTTTTATAGGGAAAATATTGACAGCTGATTTTCATCTTTTACTCGAATTTGATTCACAGTTCCTGATTCAAATTATGAAATGCACCAAAAAGGATCCATATAAATTTATAAAATCATAAATTTATTACAAAGCCACATCTCAATCTCAAGAAATCCGCATAAAAATGCTTGATCCCTAGACACTTTTGATGTGTGTAGATTTGTTTATTAGTTATTTAAGTTTGACAGTATTTCAGATTACACCAATTTCAAAGAGTAAAATTATGCATCCTGCCTGCGTAGCATGAACACCGAAGAAACGGCCTTTGTCTACAGACGAATCGGCAAAGTGACAAATTACATAGAAATCTTCTTTCGTCTCGAGACGGAGCTACTACTATGTAGGTACCTGCCTCATAAATTCTTTATAAATTCACGGATAAAATGGCACAATCAGTAATCGGCCCTCTGAAACGGCCGCTTGCACGTAAGTATAGTGACGTAGCGACAGGAGGGCAACATATCCATGTTCTTTAAAGAGTGGAGAGGCATCCCATCCCACGGCCTGATAATCCCGGAAGTACGGTCAAAATCCCTACCAAGTACGTTTGCTCTTGCGAATCTCCATTCTAGCCACCCAACTAAGAGAAGCAAGAAAGAGGTGGGAGCTCCATTCCTCGTCAGAGTTCACTCTGGCCGGCCAATAATAAATATTTGCATTTGGCCAATTATTATTATTGTCGCTTCTTAATGGTTGAGGTACAATTCTTGTGTATACGCGCCTTTACGGCAAAAGCTCGTAAGTTGACCCGTGAAATGCAAACTTGAGTTTGAAAGGACAAAACTGTTTTTTTGTTTCATTGATTGTTTGGGCCCTAAGTTAGGAGAAAGTCATAATATGTTCATTACCGATAAAAAAGTTCGATAAATCCAAAATGAAATTAGCATAAAGTTTCGAATTGCTGAATTCTATACGTTTCAGATTTACCGCAATTCGTTTTTTATGAACAAATTTAATAGACAAAGTCACATTTTCATTTGCTACCTAGTGAAAAGACGGATATAGCTTCACCCTTAAAGCAACACTCGATGTGGAATTGGACACGCCTCCTGCATTAAGCCAGCTTCGAGAACCAGCAGTTATTGTGGCAACATAAAACGAAGCGCCCGAGCTAATTGCAAGACGGACGTGGCGAGAATAATAGCGTTCTTCATGAGATATTGCCTCGTGCTCTTGCGCGTACGCTTTTTATTTTAGTTCGCCTTTTTTTCAGATTGCTAGCAAGATGTGTGGTGTTTGCTAAGAGGTTTTTCGGTTTAAGAGGGATTTGTAATACCTTATTTGTAGTTGGATTTCATGTAGCTAGTGGAGGTTTCCGACCGGGAAATGAATAAGAATTTGCATGGCTTTAACAATGCAGCCGTTCGATCCAGTAAATGTTACACCTTGAAAGCTTAAGTGAAGTGAACTGTCAATACAATAAATATAATAGTTTATTTGCACCTTCAAGTAAAAAATGCAGTTAACAGTAAAACAAATAAAATAAACCCTAAGCTAAGAACAGTTGTATGTTCTCGTTGCAGCCAATACCTAAACAAAGATAACTTAATAATATCTTGTAACTTAATATCTTAAAAATGACTGGCCTGTTAGTCTAGTAGTTAGTGACTGCTACGCCGGAGGTCGTGGGTTCGATTCCCACCCAGGACAAATGTTTGTGTGATGAGCACGATCATTTGTTCTGTGTCTGGGTGTAATTTATCTATAATATGTATGTATTTAGAAATGTATATATATATAAGTATGTTTATCAGCTGCATAGTACCCATAACACAAGCTCTTAGCTTAGCTTGGGACTAGATGGCGTTGTGTGAATAAGTTAAGGAATATTTATTTATTTAATTTTAGGTAGCAGCGCCAGCACTTAGTATTTCTTATGTATTTGTGCCTAGTTTGAAGAAAAATTTGAAAAGATGAGAAGACAATTTATGACTGGGGAATTGATATGAAATTGCATCGCTTTAACAAGGAACTGTCAATGTCTAGCATTAGTATGGAATGACAGCTCAATTCGCCTTCACTTCACCTACATTTTCACGGAGTGATCTTTACAAAATAGCACCACAGTATAAATATTAATACAGTAGGACGACGCCTTTGATCTCTGGAAAAATGCCGACAACTTCTACACGCGTTAGACTTCACACCCCGCACGATTGCCCTGTCTAGACAGCTTCGTCGGACGACGAAGTATGTTTTTAGACTGTGATAGCACTGTGGAATGCACTTGGTAGTGGCTAACTTTGGGTGGGCAAACTTTGGCCAAGTGATGCACAAGGAAGAAACAAATGATAAACTTTAGGAATGGCATCACAGTTAAAGAAACAACGGCTGTTTTTTACATAGAACTTCATAGGATTTTTTTTATTGAGAATTACAATTCTTACTTTAATAGTACAGATGCCAACACATCAAGTTACCCCAATGTGTCAAATTTTCTTAATTGAATGTGAATTTTTTACTGTTTGACATAAAGTTCAAATTCAAATTCAATCATTTATTGCATATCACATGTGTTTTACAAGATCTTAATAATAATAAAATAGTTCACATGGACCCTGTCGGGCACAACATTTTTTTTACAATAATGATAAGTAGCATTTAAGGATCAGTAATTAAACATCAATAAACAGTAATTAGAGTTCAAAAACGGTCAAAGAAATTTGACACATTTGGGATAACTTGACGTGCTGGCGTCTGTACTTACCACAGAACGGAAATATTAAAACAATAAACAATTGAGTGCGGCTTTTAATACCTTTGTATTAATTACAAAATGGTAACAGCAATATTTAAGTTACGAAATTACCCAGTATACTTTTGTATTTATAACATAAATGGGAAAAACATCGCCAGAAATAGGCATTTGCTTTTGTGACGACACTGGTGCAGTGGCTGGGCGAGTGACTGCTGCGCTGCGTTTGGCGAGTTTGATTCACGTACGGAAAATAATATTTTTATAACTTACCAGTAATTTAAAATTAAATTAAAAAAAGAAAATGTGATTTCGACCCATTACTGTCTCATAAAATGTTAGAAAGATACGCTCAGTCCTAACTTTGTAAGAGGCAGCGTTATGAGTTTACGACGTCAAGACGTACCCGTTATGACAAGAAAGTATTTGAACAAACACTAAACGCTCCCGAGGCGTATCTAACAAACTATTCTACCTCCTACAAGTTCGTTATAAATTTTACGACGAGAGCGTAAAGAACTTAAACCAAGGTTACACTTGGGGGAATCTTCTAAAATGTGTGCTATTTTTGTTACCTAAACTGCAACTAAGTTACGCTAGAATTTAGCTAAGTTTTAAGTACTGACGTTAATGACTACCTGATGAATATTTATGCTCCGTATATAACTTTCTAGTGTTTGGAACACAAACGCTTGCGGATAAGGTGGAACTAGGGATGTCAGAACAGCTGCAGCAGCTGTTCTGACATCCCTAGTTCCACCTTCAGCCGATTTTCCGTCAGCTGCTAACACCAAAATGTCGGCGCCGAAGACACAAAAAATATGGGTGAAACATACTTTGGCTGTGTATTTTGCTCGGACACACACATACGCACAAAATTTTTTTTTCAATAAAAATAATAAACTTGTTTTCAGTTATATTTAAAAAGGCGTGTCTTTACGACCCCCGGACGCCTTCCAAACTAAAATAAAACTGGGTAAGTGTGAGCAGATGGCCGCTTGGCAGCCCTACATTAGGCAATGGGTTAAAAAATATTGATAGATAACAATTGCATTGCCTCGTTAGTCTAGTGGTCGCAAGTGATACTCCTGAGCATGAGGTCCCTGGTTCGATCCCCGGTTCGGGCAAAGTGTTATTGAGATTTTCCATTTCGAATTTTTCAGTTGCAGCCCGGAGTCTGGATTTGTGCCCGATTGATGGCTATAGGCTTGCCCCCTATTTCATGGGACTTATACATAACTGGCGAAATGTAGGTGTACTACAAAATCCACTTCTGCCCAACCCTAGGCATTACAGGGATTACAGGCGTGATGATTGTTATGTTATGTTATGTGTTATGTTAACAATTGCATTGTAAACGCGCACGGGGTGACTTTCATAGAATCGCACTGCAGATCACGTTATTGTTTGCTTGTTTACAAACATAGCACGAAGTAAATAAGCAAGAAATACTTGAAGCTTCGAAATCATTATCGTTCATACATTTTCACACGGTCTCGAATTTCTTCAGTGTTTGATCAAAGCCATTCAAAATCAAAACAAATCTCCAGAAAATTATTCGTTGACTTTTGATACCATCGTTCGTCTTTGTCAACTACTTATATATGTTGTAATACTTTATCCTATCTATTGGCTTCCTAAGTCCTATGAAGTTAGAAATGCTTTGAGAACTTTACCTTAACTAAAATCATGCTATTACTTGGTTAATCCAAGTCTTAAATAAATTTTAAAAGGTATAAGGCTGTTTTAAAAAAAATACGTAGTCTGTTGTTTTTGAAAGTGGATTAAAAATAAAAATAGCTAAACACAGCATTATTTTGACATAATATATTTTTTAACTGTCTGCAGCTATTTGTTACGGGTAATTAGATAAATAAACAAATAAACAGACCAATGGACCAATTCGTTCGTCTATCTGCTCCGTGCCCAATAAGGTACGGAACCCTAAAAACGTTTTGACGACGTCAAGCGAGCTATCTACTGCGTCTACATTACCGACTAAACTGTCGCCTATTGCGTCAAAGTATATAAGGCATACAAACATAATATCCAACACAAATTGACGTTAGATATAACTGGCCATTACTTCAAGAAATATGAGCGAGAAAAAGCCACGATAGCTTTTTCCAGACTATGATTTTCTCCGCTCTATTTTTTCACAATAACTCGTTTTGACGATAAGGTGCTTACATGGTATCGTAAGAAAACTTTTTATTTTGTTTGGGTAATTACCCTTATACGCACGTCTAACATGTTACTTGTGGTTGGCTGTTAATAAAAGCTGACGTAGTTAATAACTACAAGGACAGTCTGTGGAGTCACAGAACAATAACGTCTTATTTTCAGACGCTAGTGGATCAACCTACCCCCAAACTGCCCCATTTTCCCAATTGGACATGAACCTTATTGTGTTTAGAATAAAGTTGAAAACCTATCAAAGAAATTCGACACATTGTGGTAGGTTGATGTGCTGGCGTCTGTACACAAATACACACATCAAAAGTGTCTAGGGATCAACATATATTTTTGCAGTAACTTTTCTCCTGATTGATATTAATTAAAATTTTCTTTAAGGATTCATCAAATAAAGTGTTTTCGTTTGTCACAGTAACGATAAACCAAGTCACCTTTGCATTAATAAAGAAATTTGCCATTTTCCTAATAAAGGGATTTTTGACATTTGAACCACTAACATTAAAGTTCGAAAAAAAGACTGAAATAACAGTTTTCTTTAAAATTTTATTGGGTAACTTAAACCATTAATAATCCGTGTTTCTAACGCGAACACTAACAACACAAGAACATCGGTTTGGCATACTCAAAATGAGTTCATCCAAATCACGCTGTGGAATGGCCGCCCATGTTCGTTGCAACAACAAAAAAAGGTCTTCTTGCGACTGGATACCCTCCATATTCGGCAGAGCTCTTCTCTGTAGCATATCCCATGCATGCTCAATCGGGTTCAAGTCTGGCGACTGAGCAGGCCAGGGCAGGACATTGATGTTAGCTGCGGCGAGAGTCTGTCTTACAACTCGTGAGGCTTCATCACTCTTCAGGGAACTTAATTAGCGACCAAACAGTCAGAAACTGCTTGCATGAAGTGAACCTTCATTCCCGAAGACCGCTACGGGTACCACCTATAAATTCAAATTCAAATTAATTTATTTGCAAAAACATGTGTAGATAATAGTCATAGTATGATGCTTATTATAGGTGTTACAGTTATAGTATAACAGTTATAGTATATATAAATATTATAGGTGTTATTCTTTGGCACAACATGTTTGACCATGGCTGGTGTACAAATTAGGTCAGAAGACCATCAGATTTCAAAACAAATTATAATAATAAGTATACAAAGTTAAATTGATCAAAGAAAAAAAAGTAATAATATAACAATTCACATTAATATTAAATACTTCGTGCAATTTAAAATAAAAAATATAATAGATTTAGTCAGTGTATCAGAGTGATTTGTCATTTAAAAATTCATTGACATTATAGTAGGCTTTTCTTGTCAGTAGTTTTCTTAATGTTTTTTTAAACTGGTCTGTATTAAGTTTTTTTACACGGATAGGGATATTGTTATAAATTATCGGTGCCCTGCATACAACGCTTTTATACAGTAGTGCTGTCTTAGCTGGCTGAACACGAAGTTTACTATTATCCCGGCGATTTCGTATTACCAGGTCTGATATTCGAGGAAACAAATGAAAGTTAGTTCTTACAAATAAGGCGATTTCCAAAATGTAAAGTGCCGGTAGTGTAAGGATTTTATGCTTAATAAAAAGTGGCTTACAGCTCTCAGTACTTTGGATACCGAACATTGCACGTATGCATCGCTTTTGCATTTTAAATGCCATATCATTATTTGATGCGTTGCCCCAGAAGATAATGCCATATCTTAGGACAGATTCAACAAGTCCATAATAAGACGATAGTAACGCATTAGTGTTGATAGATGGAGCAAGTTGGTACAAAGCATATGCTTGATTACTAATTTTTTTACATAGTACGTCAATGTGTTCTTTCCAATTTAGTTTACTGTCTATAATTAAGCCGAGAAAACGTACATTAGAGACTTCGTTTATAGTGTAATTATCATGAATCAAATTTACATTCAAAGGATTATGCAATCTTTGTCCAAAGTGCATTATATTTGTTTTACATAAATTTATTTTCAAATTATTATTATCTAGCCAAGAGATTATCGATGTCAGAGAATTATGTATGTCAGATTTATAATTATTAATGTCCTTGCATGCAATTGAAACCGTACTGTCATCGGCAAATAATGTCATATGTTGGGTCGTTGCCTTTGGCAAGTCGTTGATGTAGATAATAAACAACGTCGGCCCTAGGACACTGCCTTGAGGAACACCGTATATGACATTTCTCCTCACGGAGCTGAATGTTTCCTCTTTTTTTGTTTTAGGATTTACTTTACTTAATACTGTTATCTGTTGTCGATTCGTTAAATAGGATCTAATTAACTCTAAAATATTACCTCTTATGCCGTAAGCATCAAGCTTTGTGATAAGTATATTATGATCTACATAATCAAAAGCCTGTGACATATCGCAATAAATTGCACAAGCTGGAACTGTTTTGTCAACGTGGCCTATAATATTGTGGATGAATTCATAAATGGCCATATTCGTGGTTTTATTTTGTCGAAAACCTTTTTGTTCATTACACAAAATTTTATTTTTTTCTAAATATGAAATAAGTTCGCCATTAAGATACTTTTCGAAAATTTTCGAGAATATTGGTAAAAGTGCAATAGGTCTATAATTCACCATTAACTCTTTGCATTCTTTTTTGAACAAAGGTTTTATAACGGACAGTTTAAGATCTTGTGGAAATATCCCTGTTGATATCGACAAATTCAGAATATGACCCAAATGCTCACATATATCTTCATTTACTGCTTTAATTATTTTAGTAGAGATACCATCATATCCTACCCTATTAGTATTTTTAAGGTTTTTTATAATTTTGTAAATCTGGCATGGTGTACATTTATAATTTCAGACAACAAATTTTTTAAATAAATGGCTTCCTTACAGGCTTCACTCATTGCCATGTACTCAGCTTCTGTACTGGACAATGCTACTGTTGGTTGTTTTCTACATTCATACGATATTACAGTACCAGACAATTTAAAGCAGAAACCTGTATAGGATCTCCTGTCAATTGTATTTGATGCCCAATCAGAGTCTACAAATCCTTCTAAGTTTTTATCATCATTTTTAAACATTAAACCATAAGATTTTGTTTTAATTAAATATTTCAACACTCTCTTTGCATGTTTCCAGTGAACTGCAGTAAAACAATTATTGAATTGACTTAAGTAACTGACACTATAACTGATATCTGGGCGTGTGAGTATGGACAAATACATAAGACTCCCTATCAGTTGCTGATACGGATATTGTTTACAAACATTCTCTGATTTCTCTAATTTTAAATTGCATTCAATAGGAGTATCAACAACATTGCAGTTTGACATCTTAAACTTATTTAAAATATGTTCAACAAAGTGCTCCTGATCTAATGATATACAACCATTTTCATACATTTTTACTCTCATACCTAAGCATTGCTTTACTTGCCCTAAATCTTTGGTTTTGAAATTTGACATTAAAATAGATTTCAGTTCATCAGTTAATGCTTTGCTACTGGAAAATATGAAAAAATCATCTACAAACACAGTTATTAAAATTTGTTCCTTATTTACCTTTTTACTAAACAAACATGGTTCCAGTTTAGACTTAATATATCCCTGGCTTAACAAACAATCATTTACTCTCTTATTCCATTGCCTTGCAGATTGTTTGAGGCCATAAATTGCACGTTTTAATTTGAGCACACTATTACTCTTACATTCTAAGTTAGGTGGAACTTGCATATATACTGATTCATCAAGGTAGCCATTTAAAAATGCAGTGTTTACATCAAGATGGGTAACATTAAAATTTAACTTTACACTTAAAGCGAATAACATTCTTAAGGTTGAGTGTCTTAACACAGGTGAGTATGTTTCTTTATAGTCCACTCCTTCTACTTGGGTGAAGCCCTTAGCGACCAAACGAGCCCTATATCTCACTTTGTTATCACTTTCAAATTTTCTTTTGAACACCCACTTGCACTGAACCACTCTATCTGCTTCCTTGTCAGTTACCACTTCCCAGGCTTGGTTGTCTTCAAAAGCTTTTAATTCTTCTTTCATAGCCTGTCTCCACATCTCACTTTCAGCACAGTTCATTGCCTCCTCATATGTGATTTCATTATCGCAAATGCCCAACTCGTCTACAACACAGAGGTTTGTTACACCATACCTCTCAACTGGTTTTCTTACACGCTTGCTGTGTATAGCTGGCATCTCATCTGCCTTGAGATCATTTTCTTCTTCACATAATGTATGGTATGAATCATCTGAAGTTGAGCTAGAATTAGATGTCTCACAGACGTAGATTGGATCATCTGGATCCAAAACAGTTGTTTCTGATTCGGTTTCTTCCTCCAATGTCTGTAAATCCTGTTCTTCATTTCTTTCCTGCACTACAATTTCAGTACTATCTGTGGTTTCTTGCTTCTCCATGATAGTCACATCCCTACTTGTAGTAACATGTCTTGTCTCCAAGTTGTATAATCTGTACCCTTTTACATTATCTGGGTAACCAACTAATATATATTTAGCAGCCTTTTTGTCCCATTTCTGCCTTCTAGTTTTGGGCACATGCACCATCACAGAACTACCGAACACTCTGACATGACTCATATCCGGTTTTTTATCTGTCCATTTCTCAAATGGTGTTACTTCTGCTAGACCGCGGGCCGGTGACCTATTCTTAAGGTAGACTGCCGCATTTACTGCCTCTGCCCAAAAACTTTTATCTAATTTAGCCTCAAAAAGTAAGCACTTGGCACGCTCAACTATGGTCCTATTAAATCGCTCACATAGACCATTTTGTTCAGGGCTGTACGGGTTTGTTTTTTGATGTACTATGCCTTCTAGTTTTAAATAGCTTTCCATCTGCTGGGAACAAAATTCTCCACCGTTATCGGTTCTCAGTATTTTGATTTTATTTCCAGTTTGGTTTTCTACCAAACTTTTATATTCTTTGAAATGCTGAAACACTTGATTCTTCTCTTTCAAGAAATATACAAAAGACATACGACTGGCATCATCGACAAAAAGAAGAAAGTATTTGGCCTGCCCGATTGACTTGGTCTCCATAGGCCCACACAAGTCTGAGTGCACCACTTCTAGCAGGGTATCACTTCTGTGGTTTGCATGTGGAAATGGTAAGCGGGACTGCTTCCCCTCGCAACACACTTCACAATTGGACTTCTGGATGTTTGCTTTATCTTTATAGGATACACCCTCCACTGCACCATTCTTCATTTTCTCCAGATCACTACTGTTGATGTGCCCGAGTCTTCTATGCCATAGTCTTGCATCTGCTGTATGAACTGCCGAAGCTGCTAACACTTTTGACCTTGATATGTTTAATTTGTATACTCCGTTTTCCAAATTAGCTATTCCAATCAGCATATTTTGTTGATTTCGGATAAAACAGCAATTCGTTTTAAATGTTACTGTATTTCCATTTGCTATCAACTGGCTAACAGATAACAGATTAGTTGTGAGGTTAGGAACGCACAATACGTTTCTCACACGAATATCAAACTGATCTCTGTTCACATAAGTGGTTAACAGTGTATCGCCGGCACAGGTAACTGGCATAGACATTTTGTTTGCAACAACTATTTCATTTATGTCGTGTTTTCGAATTTGCGATAGAATTTCTCTGTTTGCTGTCATATGAACGCTCGCGCCAGAGTCTATATACCAATCATCTGTACTAAATTCTCCACTAAGAAAAGCTACACTAAAGGCACCTGCTTCCTTTATTTTTGATTCGGTACATTGGTTTTTATAGTGACCAACCTTTTTGCATCTATAACACTTAATCTGTTTATTTCCGGATGCTACCTGATTGGTCGTTGACTTTGACGTTTGTCTCTGTTTAGTTTGTGCAGTGTTGCCAGGTTTTGTTCGACGATTCGTCCACAACGCTGATTCTGCCCCACTGCTGCCAACCTCAGATGACATATCAAGCAATTTTGTTTTAATGACGTCAGCACTAACGGTTAATCCGGAATGTTCTATCGCCATGATCATTGGCGCGAATTTTTCTGGAAGACCGGCTAAAAGCAATGATGCAATCCACTCCTCATTGATTTCAAAACCCGTTCCTTTCAATCGCTGCGCCGTTTCGACTATTTGAGACACGTAACTGGTCATGGATTCACAATTGTCCAGTCTTATAGATATTAATGTTCGAAGTAAACTGATTCTTGTTGAGAACCCCGTGTCATCAAATAATTGTTTCAATTTTTTCCACAAGCTGTTAACTGTATTTTCGTTCTTAATGTGCACATATAATGAAGGATCAACTGTCATAACTAGCTTAGCTTTGGCTTTTACTTGTTCACTAGCACTTAAATCCGCTGAAATATTGTCCAGATCAATGCCTTCTAGCACCATAAAGTTTTTTACCGCGAACGACCAATCGTCATAGTTTTCGCGTCCTTTTAATTTAGGAACATTCACTAAATAACTTGATGACGACATTTTCACACTAAATACTTGAGATCACTTGAGATTACTTGGAAAAAATTAAATTAGGACTGGGCCCATAACCTAATAGAAAACACGTTAGCTGTTGCTACAAGACTCACATTTATTACAGTGAAAAGGTCACAGATAAAATATGCACAGGTAATATATTAGTAACTGCATATCACAGACAATGGCGCTAGTAGTATACAGATTAAGATTATATTTGATACATTTTAACACTAGAAACATTGAATTTAATCGGGTAGTAATTAAAGACGTTACTTTTTTCCCGGCACCCGGAAGGGGTTTGACTTTTTCAATAAAATAATTATTAAATGCGTTTGCTATTTCTAATGGATCATCAAGGAATTTGTTTTTATCAATTTTTATTTTACCTATAGATTCTTTTGGCGCGTTAAGTCTCGCCTTGTTTACAATCCTCCACGCTGTTCTAGTTTTATTTTGAGACGTTAATATTTTATAGTTATTTTGAGCCCGTTTGGTAAGTTTTATAATTTTTTTAAATAACTGACTGTAATTTAAATACTTTAGTTTGTTGTCTTTTGTTGAGTTTAATCTAAATTTCCATAGTAAATCTTTTTTCTTCCGACTGCAAATTTTTACGCCACGTGATACCCACTTTGGATTATGATTGACTTTAATTAGAAAGTGGGTCTTTGGAAAACAAAGGTCGTGAAATAATTTAAAATCAGTTATAAAGTGTTGATACGCTATGTTTGGGTCATCAGCGAGGTAAATATCCAAAAAAGACAAGCTCTTAATACACATTTTAAATCTATCAATATTTTCCTTGCTGTAATCGCGTCTCATTGTACGCCAATAATGCAATGAAAGATTTTTTTTAACAGGAACTGTGATTAATTGGGCTGTATGGTCCGATAGCCCTAATTCCAAAATTTCAGATTTACATCCCTTTTTAAAGTTATGTGCAAAGTTATCTATACAAGTTCCACTGGCTAATCTGGTTGGTTCATGTAAAGCCAGTTTTAGATTATAGTTTAAAAGTAAACATTCCAAATCTAATGTTACATTATTGCGTTTCAAAACATCTATATTAAAATCACCAGTAATTATAATGTTTTTACAATTCAATTTGGCTATAAAAGTCAGGAGTTTTTCCAGGTTACGAAAGAAAGTGTACAAGTTATTTTGTTTAGGTACCCTGTATATACAAACAATGATAATTTTGTAGTCAAGTAGTTCAACTGCACAACCTTCTAGTATGCAGTCAACACAAAATTTACTAATTTCTGGAATTTCCCTAAATTTGTGTTCTTTTTTAAGCAAGATACATGTTCCTCCTCTTTTACTATTTTTTCTACTGTAAAATGAAGCCAAATTGTAGTTTGGTAGGTATAAGTTTGACTCAAAACCTGCCATCATAAAATGCTCAGTTATAGCAATGCACAATCGTAGGATTCGATATCAATGGGCTCTTGAACACAGAAATTGGGCAGAAGAACAATGGCGTTTCGTGTGCTTTTCTGATGAGTCTCGTTTTGGTATGAGACCGGATACAAGACGTATACGACACTGGAGAACCCCTGGACGCCAACAGCGATTAAAATCCTGCCAGGAAGTCCATCCTTATAGTGGTGGAACCATCATGGTATGGGCGGGTATTTGGATTGGCGGAAGAACTGAGTTGATTTGGATCAGAGGCAACCTCAACGCTCAAATTTATGCTGAGACGATTGTATCAGACGTCATCGTTCCTCTACAAGTGCAAATCGGTCCCTTATTTCAGTTAATGCATGATAATGCACGACCGCACACCGCAAGAGTTGTAAGACAGACTCTCGCCGCAGCTAACATCAATGTCCTGCCCTGGCCTGCTCAGTCGCCAGACTTGAACCCGATTGAGCATGCATGGGATATGCTACAGAGAAGAGCTCTGCCGAATATGGAGGGTATCCAGTCGCAAGAAGACCTTGTTTTGTTGTTGCAACGAACATGGGCGGCCATTCCACAGCGTGATTTGGATGAACTCATTTTGAGTATGCCAAACCGATGTTCTTGTGTTGTTAGTGTTCGCGGTAGAAACACGGATTATTAATTGTTTAAGTTACCCAATAAAATTTTAAAGAAAACTGTTATTTCAGTCTTTTTTTCGAACTTTAATGTTAGTGGTTCAAATGTCAAAAATCCCTTTATTAGGAAAATGGCAAATTTCTTTATTAATGCAAAGGTGACTTGGTTTATCGTTACTGTGACAAACGAAAACACTTTATTTGATGAATCCTTAAAGAAAATTTTAATTAATATCAATCAGGAGAAAAGTTATTGCAAAAATATATGTTGATCCCTAGACACTTTTGATGTGTGTATATTACATAAAATGTCGTTAATTTACCATGGATATAGGCAGAAACTACTATAGTACACAATCTTTACATACTCATAAAGCTCTTTTGAGACTACGCTTTAATATAACAGCATATAGCATTATACATTACATGCATTATTATTTTATTGGCTAATACTAGAATGTTATTAGTATTATTTTTAGGTTAAGGTATACATAAGATTTTATTAGGATTAAATATAATGACCACCATAAAATGCTTTGATAACCTTAGTTCTTTTACCAAAAATATAAACTTGACACCAGAAAAATAAAGTCTAAAATAACAATAGTACTAGCTATTTTAGTCACGACTGCACTTTGAATTGTATTCGAACACCAAATGTAGTAAATGATCACCAAATCTTAGCGAGCAAATTAATGCACTATTTCCGTGGTACAACGGTGGAATTATGTCCAACTGGTTGGATCACGGGGATAGGATGATCGTGTAAAACAAATGAAATGTATGTAGGAGGTAATATCTGGAACTACTGGTTCAAAATGAATAATTCGTTAGGTTCCTTTAAACCCTGCAGACAGAAATAGGAGCCCCGCGTAGCGGGGCTCCGTCGTCTACGCTTTTTAAATTTCTGCGTTGTTGCTTAAATAGGATAGCAAGATGTAAAAACTTTGGTTATAATTTTAAATTAATTTCCTGGTTTAATTTTGGTGATCATTTACTATTTTTGGGTTACTCATGATTTACTTGGAGTCATTTAACTTAAATAGGATAGCAAAGTGTTAAAACTTTGGTTATAATTTTACATTAAAAGGCGAGTTTCATTTTGGTGATCATTTACTATTTTTGTCTGCTATTTGTTACTATATCTGGTGGTAAGTTAAACATAAGCCGATTTTATTTAACCAATATCCTAATACAACAACATGATACCTAATAAAACACATTATTATAAAATATGATATGATAATTATTTCGAAGTCTTCTTGGTTTGTCGGCCGGATCCACATTAGTCCTGTCCTGGTAGGGCTGCTCCATCATCATGAGAACGTTAATGAACAGTACATTTTACGGGATAAAAAGTAAAGGGACATGCCCATTTGATGAGGAACCTTTGGCCAAGTAATGCACATGAAAGAAACAAATGATAGGCATTAGGATTGATATCACAGATCAAGGAACAATAGCTGTTTTTCCACATAAAACTTGGTGGGACTATTTTATTAAAAATTGTAATCCCTATTTTGATAGTAGGTACTGACTACCGAACCGAAATATTAGAATGTAATAAACAATTGAGTGTCAAATGAAAATCTGCTGTAGTTTAAGTTACTAAATTAGTATATTTTTAGTATTTATTACATAGATGGGAAAAACATGGCCAGAAATGGGCATTGCCTTTTCATGGTGATCGGTTCAGTGGTGTAAGCGTTGCATAAACTTACATACCATAAATACTTTTAGGTACCCACGCCTTTTTCCCAAGGGGGTAGGCAGAAAATGAAACTATAGAGCGCGAACTGCTACGATTTTCACATACATTTTATGCTTCGTTTACGTTCCTATGTAATCATAATATACGCACGCCGGTTGCGAGTACTACGCACCTGACCTTTCTGAAAATCCTCACCAATGAGGTCTGTGCGTTTCCATTTACATCTGCCATACAAATACCTATCTTACGTTAGTCGCCTACTCATCCTATCAACGTGCCCAAACAGTCTAAGCATGCTCTTTACGATTTTTGTCACTACTCCTTTTTTTTAAACCACAACGTTACTTTATTACATCATTCATATCATTCATAGTTCCACCACACATACAACAACAACTTACTTACATTTATATAATAATTTTATAACTTTCTAGTCCCAAACTAAGCAGAGCTTATGCTATCAGTAGTAGACAACTGATAGACACACTCGTACCTATGTAATAATATTACAAATTACATACATAATTAAATATAAATTACACCAATACACATAAATAAATAATAAATAAATATTCCACAACTTTTCACACAGCGCCACCTAGTCCCAAGCTAAGCTAAGAGCTTGTGTTATGGGTATAATAAACAGCTGATAAACAAACATACTTATATATTTCTAAATACATACATATTATAGATAAATTACACTCAGATGCAGATCAAATGATCGTGCTCATCACACAAACATTTGTCCTGTTAGGGCCAGTAGCCACTACTACACCAACAGGCCAGTCATCATTTAATATTAGTCAATCGTCATAAGAAATGTCTTGTTTAGATTTTTTTTAACACCGTAACAATCGCTATCTCTTGTGCAATGTATATCTCCATGTAAAATGGCTGCTAGGCGCTTTTACATTTAGGTATCTAGGTCAAGCAGGTATGCGCTCCGGTATTCTGAGCTTTGCAAATAAAAGCGGTATTTAAATAGGTATGAACCAATAGCTTTAAACCTTCGCCATTATAAGTTAACTCAACCAAAAGTTGAGGACAACTGTTATAAAAATTCAATAAATATATTGGTCAAGTATTTTTGCTGTAATATCAAATCAATGAAAAATTAAAAAGATAAAGAACATCAAAGCTAAAAGGAGTGGTGTCCTATGACGTCACTTCTAGGTCAACAGTGGATCAAGGCGTGACGTCACATGGAATATTAACGCAATTAACTAGTAAGGCGGGTATTACAGTACCTACAGTGAAGAGTTGAGTAAGTAATAATTCAAACCGGATATTACATAATCTCACAATAGACAGAATTTATAAAATCAGAATCGCACCTACGTGTAAAAGAACCTCCTTTATATTTATTTCCTGAAGCGGAACGAAGAGAAATGGGAATTTGCAATGTATGCATTTTTGACAGCGCAAGGTGTACCCAACGCAAAGTTTTGTAAGTAAAAAGACGGCGCAGTACGCTTTGCTGTGTTGTGTGTGAAGCAAAATCCGTAAAAATGTTTCACTCCTAGTTTTAGACCTGACAAATGTGTAACTGTTAGACGGAGAATAAACATTGAATTTTATCAAGTTAAAAGACAGGACTTTTACGTGGTTTCGTATAGTTTTCATCATCAGCTCAAAGGTCTCCAATCCAAATCAAAATCAAAGTGAGTCAGCACTCTTTGATCGTCGAAATATACATAAGAAAAACCGCCAAAACGCCCACCCTTCGCCAATTACTTGTGTTTTTGCTGGAAAGAAGACGTGGCGGAACAAACTCCCCAGCAACTGCTGAACACACGCCTCAAACGTCATAATCGGCCGGTCCTGTACTTCTCGCATCCAATAAAGGACTATTGCAGTGTTCACCAGATAACCAGTCACTCTTTTAGGAACCATCCACACTAATGATCCAACGTTGCACCTTCCAGCATACGACGCACGCGACGGCGGCCACTTGCCAATCTGCCAAATCTTCCATACAAAACATGCGGTAGACGTAATGTCTAAAGATTAAATCATTCTCGTCCGGACAGGATTGAGATGGGTCGAAACGAACCACTCCGGGACTAAGAGACAAGTATTTAGTGATGTCATAGCGATACAATATTTAGTTTTAGTAACATCGGTAAGCCACAGAGACATGACTTTGTAGCAGCGTTGTGTTTTGTTTGATTGATTGTTTATAAACTAAAAGTAAGGTAGTTGGTGTGACTAACGATTGACTATTGTTTGAGTTTGAGTTTCAGTTATCAACTTTGATTAATATTTTGTTGATTAAAATAGTAATTTCAAGTAAAATAGGCATGATGACGGTGTATGCAATCTAGATGAGGGGCTAGAAACTAAAATTTCTTCATTCAATTTAGCCCATGGAACAGAAGGCTTATTTATTCCGTTTTAGGTTTTCGTACCCATAGGGTGAAAAAGGGGACCCTATTACTAAGACTTCGGTGTCTGTTCGTGTGTCCGTCCGTCTGTGTGTCACCAGAACTGTATCTCAAGAACCGCGATAGCTAGACAGTTAAAATTTTCACAAATTATGTATTTCGTTGCCGCTATAACAACAAATAATAAAACAAATATTTAAGGGGAGCTTCCATACAACAAATGTAATTTTTTGCCGATATCAACGGAGGAAGGAACTTTAACTAGTAATGGTACTGAACCCTTCGTGCGCGAGTCGACTCACATAATTATCAAGTCTTATCTTATTTGCATTCAAGTGAATAATTAATTTAAGCAATGATTCAAGTGATTAATCAATGTTTTACTTTAACAGTACCTTTTGGTAAAAATAATAAAGAACTTTGGATGGTAAACATAGAATGATAGCAACTAGGTACGCTAATCTACGAGTACCTATATGAATAGGCAACCTGTACGTTTGTATAACACAGTATATTTAAAGAAGTGTCTGTTTAAATCATTTTAAAGGCAGTAGTCAGGAGCTAAAGGAGTTAGCCGTGGTGCAGTCGCAAGTCTTGCAAGTTGGCATAATGGGCCTCCATCTGTCTTTTTAAGCGGCGTATTTAAGTCAAGCTCAGCCTTCGCGATGTGAGCAACTTCGGTTGCTTCGGTAGGTATTCATTTCAACTTGAATTTTATTATAAATCTTTAGGGAGAGAGTAATTTGGTTTCAAAATATTTCATAGGACTGGCCTATTGGTCTAGTAGTTAGTGACCCTGACTGCTATGCCGGAGGTCGTGGGTTCGATTCCCACCCAAGACAAATGTTTGTGAGATGAGCACGATCATTTGTTCTGATCATTTGATCATGTGTCTGGGTGTAATTTATCTATAATTTTCATGTATTTAGAAATATGTAAGTACGTTTATCAGCTATTTAGTATACCAATAACACAAGCTCTCAAGCTTAACTTGGGACTAAACGGCGTTGTGTGAAAAGTTGTGGATTATTTATTTATTTATATTACATGTAAGTAGTTATACACCTCCGTGTTGACGATCACTACGTATTAATTTTATTTCTTAATTTATTTATGCCATAAGCGATAAATAACTACTTAGATTCAAACCAAACAATGACATTCAATACCTATACACCGGACATCACGAACAAAATTTTCGTCCAGAACGTCCTAGGTGGTCACAAGTCTATGAGTTTTTTAGTACACTCCGCTGCCGCTCCAATATTCATATATTGTTCTAGATGGCGTTACTGAGACATGGGATCAAAGTTTTTCTATGACATTTCCTTGACATGCCCGCTCTATAGTATTTTAAATCTCTTTGAAACCAGACCACGTACTACGTCTAATGGCAATAAGTACAAACCAACTCTAGTAGGTATTGTATGCATTTCAGTAAAGTAGTTAATTTAGGCACAGTCTAAAAACTTACAGTCGTCCGACGAAGCCGTCTACACGGCTATCGTGCGGGGTGTGAGGGGTGAGACGCGGGAAAGCCGCTCCTGAACTGCGAACAAAACGATGTTCGTAGTTCGGGAGGTATTATTCAGGGCTAACGCGTTAAGACGTTGTCGGCATTTTTCCAGAGATCAAAGACGTTGTCCTACTGTATTAATATTTATACTGTGTCCCTAGTCTGCAAAATGCGTGCAGAGTGCAACGGAATTCTGAAGACTGTAGCGGATAGGATCTCTTCTCCGATGTGGAGATCCTTTATTAAGCGGGTAATTTAGTGTACCTAATTCTGAAGTTTAATGGTCACTTGTTTTAATTTCGATTATAATGTTCTTTTTTTGATTTTACGGGTAATTTATTGTAATTTCTGATTGTAGTGTTAATTTAATTTATTTCTAATTCTGAGATGCTGTTTCTAATGTTATTTTATTTGTAATTTATGATTTTATGTTAAGTACCCAATTTTATTTATTTTGTTTTAATTTCAAATCAGACTGTATGAATCAAGTTATCTGAAATAAATGAATTTCATTATTTATTTATTATAATTATGTTTCATTCAATTTCTAAGTAATTCTATCTAAAACAAATGGTTTAAGGAGCACATTAGATTATTTGTAAATAAAAAGTAGGTACCTAGTAGTAGTTACATTGATAAATAGTTATTATTGTATGTATATCATTCTTATTTATAAAAAAATTGTCGTGTCACAGTGTTTGTAACAAATCTCCTTCGCTTCGGAGGAAATTTGGTTAGACCGATTCTTATGAAATTTTGTGTGTACTTATATTCAGTAAGTCTGAAAATAGGATGTAAACTAATAAAAACTAAATAAGGCTAATAAATTGATTCTAAGGCAAAACAAAGTTTGCCTGGGCAGCTAGTTGCTAAATAAGAACTATCAACAATCCCATCTTGTAGCGACATCTACCTACTATGTTAGCTAGTAAAGTCCTTCAGTACGCCATCTTGGCGCGATGACAGTGACATCTATCTACAAGAGGTGAAGGTTAGCAAAGTACAATCCAGTTCAAATACAAGGGAGGGGCGGGTCCACTGCCTTGTTTAATTGTCAGAATTCACTAAATATAGGAATATAAAAATGACAGCACCCGCTGGCTTATTCACAACCATTCGACTAGATTCCGCACCGAATCGAACGGCTAAGATGTCGAAGATGTCATCCAAACGCAATTCACAAATCCGAAACCGATTTTTTTTGACAAGCCAAATTCGATAAGAAGACTCAAATCTTTCCGACAGTTGTTTGCTATCGGGAGCCATACCGAGCAAAATTTAAACGATTTAATTTTCATAAATCCAGGTTATTTGAGAGAAATATAAACACTGTAAACCTTTAAAACATTGCACTTTTAAGTAAATGAAGTTTTATCATTGTATTGACCGTATTTCATTGATACTTTCCCATTACTTATATTCAAAGTAAAATTATGTAGAACTACATAATTACACTTTGAATTACTTTATTCGTATAGTTGTACATGTAATTGTTTGACAATGAGCAAATACCTAGCAAGATTTGTGTATTGATATCAAATACTTACAGTCATTTAGCCTTTTTTAAGCAAAGTTATAATGAAAAAAATAATCCATAGTTTTATTTCAAATAAAAACTTTTTCCGCATTGCCAGACTGGCAATGTTTAAAAAGTAAAAAAAGTTTAAAAAGTAAAAATGTATGTCAAACTGGAAATGCCAATTTGACAGACGGCTGTTTACAAAGCAAGTTTATTTGAAATAAAGTTTGTTTGATTAATAATAAAATCATTTTGTACCGTTTGTTGTCTATTAAATTACTAGCTGTATATTCTATAATTAAACGGATCGAAACATTCAAATAAACCAATTTTATTTACTGCTTTAAATTTTCTACCACGCTGATCTTTTTACTACCATTTTGAAGCGTTCCCCATAAATACAATGATCAATCGTATAGAAAAAAAAACGTATCCGTTCGGATCTGTGAATAGCGTTTTGGCAGTTCTTCGGCTCGGAAATGAGATTTTCGAAAACGGTTCCTTACCGACACGGAAACCAATCGAACGGTTTAGAATAAGGCAGCTGACATTCAATAATTACTATCTGTAGACGGGACATCACGAACAAAATTTGCATATAGGTAACACTTGTGTCCTAGTGAACACAAGTCGATGTGTCTAGTTTAGTACGCTCCGCTTCCGCCGACTGCTTTATTATGCTAGATGGCGTTACTGACACATGGGATTACAGTTTTTCTTCAAAGACTTCGAGATAATCAGAAATGTTCACCGAGAAATAAACATAGGTGTTTTATTAATGAAACTCTTCTAATATTGTCACAGAATTTATTAATAATTCAAATTTAAGTTGGATAACATGTTTCCATTTTACTGTGTCCAAAGCGTCTGCCCGCAGAAGGCGGGCTGTCAAACATACATTTTTGGATCTGACACAATGGCTTTTGGCCATATTACAACACGCTCTCTTTAACAACAATTAAAAATAATTAATAATGTAATCTAAGCTTAAATATTAATAGGTTTTTAACATACATAGTCTTTAAGATATGCTGGAGTTTTAATGTCTCTTCTAGGTCTATTAGGTTTACTGTCACTACATACTGGGCTAGGTGATTTACAAACAGAAGGGTTATTTGTAGGACATTGAGAACCTGTTGATGAATTGTTAGCCAATAAACAGTTTTGGGTTTGAGGATCCTTTAGGTTATTTTCTGAATCAATTGAAGAAGCAAAAGGAAGTGATAACTTATTGTTATTGTCCTTTTGTGTGTCAGCTAAAGTTACATTTTCTTGTTCAATAACAACAGGGAGTTGAGGTGTTGCTTCCATGGCCTCTATTGTCTCAGACATGTCCGTTGAATGTGGTGAAAACGGACGAATATGTATAAGATCTCTTCTATATGTTGCATCATTCACATCCACTAAGTAGGAACGATCTGAAAGCACATCTACAATTTTTCCAGGAGTCCAAATTTTGCTAGATGATGGATGAACCTGAACTGATACAGGCTGTCCAATTTCTAATTTAGTTGCCCTTCTGGCCCTTTTATCATGTGAGTATTTTACACTCTCTTTTTTCCTCTTAATGTCTTCAGAAACATTTTCAACCACCTTTGGTTTTAGTAAATTTGTAATAGTTGGTAAGAATCCTCGTGTTCTACGGGAAAACAGTCTTTGTACAGGACTTGAGTCTAATTTGTTAGGAGTATTTCTCAGACAGAGCAGACTCAGCCAGATATCTTCTTTGCTATCAGTAGCTTTCATCAATAATCTTTTGGCTATCTTGACGGTAGCTTCGGCCTTGCCATTACCTTGAGGATGATGAGGAGATGATGTAACTTGTGTGAAGTTCCATTTACAAGCAAAGTCTGAAAATTCCTGACTGACAAAGTTAGTTCCACCATCTGTGATAACTATTTCTGGAATTCCGTGTCGGGAAAAGTTTTTCTTGCAAATCTCTATTACTTGTTTGGAAGATAAATCTCTTAAAACATCAATCTCAAAGAAATCTGAATAATGGTCAACTGTTATTAAGTATTTAATTTGTTTGCCATTTTGGTTGAAGAAGAATACATCCATAGATATTATTTGGAATGGATATTCAGATATTTTACAACTTTGCATGGTAAATTTTTGTTGACTTGGTTGATACTTACTACAAGTAGTGCAATTTTTAATCATTTCTTTAATATCATTTGACATTGATGGCCAAAATACAACATTTCTAGCTAATTTTAGAGTGTTTTCAACACCTGAATGGGCTTTATGCAATTTACTTAACATAGTTTCTCTGAGATTTTCTGGTATTAGTATAGCTTGATTCTTAAGTATTAGACCCTTATAGGTTGTAAACTCACTTTTATAGTTATGATATTGCTTAATGGAATCTGGTACATCCCTTAAATATCTTGGCCATCCATGTAAGATAAACTTTTTTAAAGTCAGAAAATTGTAATCTTGAGATGTTGCATCCTCTATTTCCTGTATGCAGTTATCAGATATAGGTAAGTTTAATAAAGGATTTATTTTTTCTATGATTTTAAATATTTTCATGTCTTTTGATCTATCAATGTCTTTACATTCTAAATAAAATCGAGATAATGCATCTGCCATAACATTTTCTTTTCCAGATATAAATTGTAGCTCGAGACTGTATCTTTGTAGCATCAAAAGCATGGATTGAAGCCGTTTTGGAGCCTGGAGAAGAGGTTTTTTAAATATATTCAATAAAGGTTTGTGATCTGTTTTAATAATTGTTTTTGTATTACCAATAATTAGCTGATCAAACCTTTTGCAGGCGAAAAGTACTGCCAGAAGTTCTTTTTCTATTTGGGCGTACTTCTTTTCAGTTGGAGTGAGGCATCGTGATGCATACGCAACTGGCTGGTTCTGTTGAAACAATGCAACCCCCAGAGCTCCTTCGCTGGAATCACATTCTACAATTAGTGGCTCATTTTTATCATAATACTTCAATGTTTTTGTGTCACAGATCATGGACTTTAGTGTATCAAACTCCTTTTGAGCTTTTTTATCCCACAACCATTCAGTTTTATCATGAGTAAGATGTCTTAAATATACTGAGTTGGCACTTAAGTTAGGAATAAACCTACTTAGGTATGTAACTACACCCAGAAATCGTTGGACTTGTTTTTTATTTCTTGGGATTGGAATATTTGAGATAGACTCTATTTTAGATGGATCTGGTTGGAGGCCTTTGTTAGAAAACACATGTCCATAATACTTTACTGAAGTTTGTAAAAGTTTAGTTTTATTTTTATTTAATTTGCAATTATATTCTTGCAATCTGTTTAATAAATTTTCAAGATTCTTGTTATGATCTAAAATGGCTTCTGTCATTGTATCCCCAACTCCGAACACAAGCAAATCATCCACAAGTGCTTCAATACCTTTTAACCCCTGTATCATTTCACTCATTTTAATCTGAAAATGATCTGGCGCTGATGAAATACCAAATGGAAGGACCTTCCATCGGTATTTACCAAATGGTGTCCAAAATGTTGTTAATTTGCTACTTTTATTAGATAGTTTCAAATGCCAAAAACCTTTTTTGACATCGAATGTAGAAAATATTTTAGCTTTACCTAATTCTGGTAGGATTTCTTCAACTGTAGTAAATTGATAATTAGGCCTTTTAATAGCTTTGTTTAGGGGTATTGGATCTAAGCAGATTCTAAAGTTTTCTTGCTTTTTTATAATAAGTATATTGCTTACCCAATCAGTGTGATTATCTTCTTTGGTAATTATACCTTCTTCTTCTAATCTTTTTAATTCTTCTTTCAGCATTGATCGTAGAGCAACTGGGACTCGACGAGCCTTTTGGATGACTGGTGAAACCGTCTCATCAATCTCTAAATTAACTTCTCCTGAAAAACTTCCATTACCTTCAAAAACTGAACTATATTTATTGATAATAGTCTGTGTCTGCTGTAAATAATTGCATTGCACTTCCTTGCAGAATTTTACAAGACCCATGTTGGTACAAGTTTGACATGATAAGAGTGGGATGTGTGTGTTTTGTACTATTTGAAATGTAACAGTGTGATTCTTTTTATGACCTGCAATATTGGTTTTTAAAATTAAATCTATTTCCCCATGTACAATAATATGATTTCCTCCAAAACCAAACAGAGTTTTATTTGATTTCCGCATTTTTTGTTGTACATAACTTTCACCTAACATGTCTTTAACATTCAGGAGACCAATTAGACATTCATCAGCTGCTGTATCCAGTAAACATTTCGTGGTTTTCCACTCGTTTTTAACAAGGTATTCAAGAGAGCACTCTGCTAAATTCTTATTCTTTTTGGTGATGATTTTATTGACAACAAATTCAGAGTCTGAGCTGTTGCTATCCTGTTCCTCATCATTATTTTTCATCACCACCTTTACTAATCTCTTTTTTTTACACGCTTTCTCTATATGATTTTTACCTTTGCAGTTTTCACATTCCTTACCCCAGGCTGGGCATATTCCTTTTTTAAACACATGATAATTTGCACAAAACTTGCATTTTCTCTTTTTACTTGCATCTTTATCTTCAATTTTCTTTATTTCTGAGAATTTTGCTCCAGATAAATCATTCATGTGTCTTTCAGTGGCCTCTGCTGCACGGCATAGATTGACTGCATCTAATAATGATAGGTTATCTTTTTTCAAAAGCTCTTGCTTTGTTTTCATGTCTTTTATTCCTAAAACAATTTTGTCCCGTAACATTTCATCTTTGAAATTACCATAGTCACAATCTTCAACTAGCTTTGCTAAGTCTGCGTGGAAAACATCAAATACTTCGTAATTCTGCTGCATTCTGCTTAGAAAGATGTATCTATTATAGATTACGTTCTTTTTAGGAAGCATTTTTGAAGATATTATCTGTATTACTTCCTCGCATGTTTTCTTTGTTTTGTCTACGTCAGAGAGACCGAAGCTTCCATATTTCTTTAACGCTTCACCACCTATGGCACTGAACAACACGCTCACTTTTCTTGGTTCTTGCTCCGCCGACCATTCATCCATTTGAGTTGCAGAACAATAATTTGTCCATGCAGATAAGAATGATTTAAAGGCATCTTGCGGGTCTATATCAATATTAATAGCTGTTGGCCAGGGTACATTCACATTTTGTGGTGGTGCTTTTTGAGAGAGTCGAGCGATCTCTTCTTGCATAGACCTCAAGAGCACAGTTTGTTGCTGAATTATCTGTAAAATCGAAGGGTCTTCCATTGTTCACGCTGCCACCATGTTTTATTAATGAAACTCTTCTAATATTGTCACAGAATTTATTAATAATTCAAATTTAAGTTGGATAACATGTTTCCATTTTACTGTGTCCAAAGCGTCTGCCCGCAGAAGGCGGGCTGTCAAACATACATTTTTGGATCTGACACAATGGCTTTTGGCCATATTACAACAATAGGTACGTTAGACAGCGCCACCTGTTTATTTACCTTCTCTATTCATATCGTAAAGGACCAGGCCATAGGATCGTTGAAAGCATTTTGTTTGGAGTAATTATAGTATACCAACGAGAAACGCGAGCACAAGTAAATGCGACCGTACTGACGGTAGTTTACCGGGTATTTCCATGCAGTTAGCAAAAAGGGATTTACCAAGTCTTGTACGCTTCTTAATCTCTTTGCTTCATACGAAGAGGTTTAAGAATGTCCTTGGCTTCATATAAATATAAAGCTCTACCAAGCGCAAAAAACTGCACAGTGTCAATATCTATACTCATGAAACTGCACAGTGCTGTGCGCATCAGAAAGCCTGGCTTTAAAGCAGTAAACATGACGAAGATTATGGTTTCCTCTTTTTGTCAACTCAAGTTCAAGTGACTTCAACTCTCCTTCATTGGCCCTCTTTTTGTCGTAGTGCCACGTTGACCACGTTGAGCCACGTTCCCGTCCCATGTTATATCCTCAGACCAATAAAAAAGTATCGGTCTACTATTAAGGTCTGAGGTTATGTCAAACAAACAGTCAAACAAAAGTCAAAATCATTATTTTCCTTAGATAATATACCTCTAGATCGAGCCACCGCGTGGCCGCTCATGAGACAGCAATATAAAAGTTCAGTGTTGCTATTCCTTAAAAAAGTCCCAAAATACGACCAAAATTCTACTTAACTGCGGGTTCCAATTTTAGCACTATTATAAATTATAATTTAGGTACGTATTCAACGTGGTAATATGAGTGTAGAAGTATCAATGTGTGGGGAAAATATCATTTCACGTAAATGATAAATGATATTTATTTTTGTAAATAGGTTTTTACAAACACTTTTACACGTCGCCTTTTTTAGTAAATGAGATCGGCATTTCACCATTTGTCTACTCTGAGAAGAAACACCGAAAGGAACTCAGAGGTCATAGTCTCTTTTAGAGTCCAGACATTATCTTGGTGAAAACATATAAGATCCATAAAATAATCCGTTAAATACCTACTTTCAATCTTACTTTGATTCTCACAAATAATATACACTAGGTATGTACCTACTACCAAGTGAAGCTTGATGTGTGTACATAGAAGGAACTGTTTAAAAGGATACAACATTATTTTTTCGTGTTATAAGTATCATTAAAATATACTTAGGTATGGCTGACATCCAGTGTGACATTGTAGTTGCTGTATAATAAACTATTGTCCTTTAAACAAAACTAACTTATTATGAAAATTTCTGATTTCTAAATTCTAAATCTTTATTGTTATTAACATTTATTTATAAAATGAATGTTTACTTCCAAATATCTATAAGTACGCGATTGCCTTCAAGAGTAAAACTTAATGATTGTCGAAAGGGCTCTGTTCGTTCGTACACATGTTTGATGTTCACTTAAACTGGAAAATAAGGGTTCACCCACAGATTTGTGTGTGTTTAGCCACCATAGATTTATTTGATTATTATGCCTACCTTTTGAACATTAGGCCTAACAGTTAGGGGAAAAGATTTGAAACGCGTAGCAACACTGTAAGTAAGTATTCCTAGGTTTAAGAAATCTTCCATATTTTGGTCTGAAACCTATGAGAATAAAAGCGCACAAATGTATAGATTCAATTATCAGACAATAACACTAACAGTATTGACAACTTTCGAATGAAAAGTGATTTCGTTAATAACCTTTTCTGTGCGCCTTTTACAGTCTATTATACTGCATCCTCCCATCGTAGAGCATACACCATACATTATTAAACACTTAACTAATGGAGTCCATTTCTTATTAAATTACTCAAACTATTACAACAATTGCAAAAACCATCCGAAAACTTAAATTAATCGAGCATAATATTATACGTGACAGTGACAGCGCTTTGTTTGGCTAACATTCAAAAGTTCGCCTTCGCCATGCAAAAATACGGCACGCCGTAAGGGACAGAAGATACGATGCTTTGTCTCAATTTTCCTACGAACTTTGTATTATTGCGTCTCACTTTCACACTTGACACTGTAAATTATTACGTCTAGAGGTATTTAATCTAATTCTAAGTTATTTTCATTAGCTCTATGGTCGTTGCTTGAAGGCTTCAGGTATGTATATAATATGTATATTGTATATTATCTAAGCTTCAGGCTTACGATTTTTTTTATTAATATATTTCAAGACCATCAATACAAAGTCCTTCAGCCGGAATAATAGAGATTACCTGGTATTATTTTACTAAAAAGTTTTTAGTAAAATAATACTAGGTAAAAAACTGGCTTACGAAATAAATCACAGTATGAACAGCGTAAAAAAATAGACCAAAGTATTATTTCATGGCAACATTTCTTAGTTAAGTTATTGTCGTATGGCAACATTTCTTAGTTAATTTATTATCGTTATAATTCTTGTCGAACAATCACAATAAATACAAATTCCTTGTTAATTAAAACATCATAATTGGCTATTTATCACTTTTTACTCTAAAATAATCATTTAGATATTTACCACTAAGCAGACCTTTGCACGTTTAAAAAAGTAGTTATGTGACCAAAGCGCCCTCTCGCGGGAATTTGTTCATGAAAATACATCGTGAATGTGGCGTGTGTTGTTTGGAATACTGTGAGTCGTAAATAAAAATGCTTTTGATGCATTACTAAATCTTGTTATAAGTGAACTTCGTGTGTGTTAGAACTTTAGACGATCAGGAAGCCTTCTATGAATAACAAAATCGGGGGCTATAAAGTGATTTACTTTTGGTATTTTGTCATATGTTGCACGCCTGCCTTGGGATTTCAATGAAGACAAAAAAAAATAATCAGTAATTCCGATGCTAAATTGATAATGCTGTAAGTTTTATATTATTGTTTTTTATCTATTATTCCCAGAATATGTAGAGTTAATAAGGTTTCCATCAGAAAGTGTGTTTTTCTGCATTTATTATTGGCAGGTTACTTACGATAAATGTCAATCTTGAGAATCGTAAATTCGTAACCATCATCGTCTACAGAATTTTGGCGATCAATGAAATAAAGCACCATGGTATTGTACAATATCAATACTAGTGACTATTGTACTTGCAGTAAAATAAATTCAATTGCAATATTTTTTTGTTACAGAAATAGACACAACCAGTCTTCCGGCACGTTATTGCGCTTTCTCGTGACAATGCGGTGCCTTATGTGCGAATACAGTTTCTAATATGTTCATGTCATTGATTCATGATGATGGTTGTTAGAGCTGAAACTGAATAATATCAGAATGAGTCACAATCTGGCTGGAATGCCATCCTACAGGCTGCCAGGCCCAGGACTAGGGCCTCCAGACTTCAAGCCTCCGATGGACACGCCGACCCCGCCGGCACCAGCACCAAGTAACCCTAAAAAGCGGAGGAAAACTTCCAATGCTAACAATGCATTAACACCTCCGCAACCACCTCCCACGGCACAAGACCTCCTACCTCCCCCGCTAACAGGATATGGGGACACCATTGTAGCCTCAAACCCTTTCGATGACTCTCCATCCACAGTATCACATAATGGTCCTATGATGAGTCAGAATGGATCAATGATGAGTCAAAACGGTCCAATGGGAATGATGGGGCCAATGCACGGTATGGGTGGTCCGCCAATGAGACTCATGAGTCCACATGGTATGAACCCTATGAGCCAACAAATGCCTCCAAGAGGTGGGATTAGTCCAATGGGAAATATGAGTCCTATGGGACATATGGGTGGCATGTCACCTATGGGAGGCCCCAATATGAGTATGAGTAATCACAACATGGGTCCAGGGATGGGCCCTAATTCAAGGTCAATGGGCAGTCCAATGAGTCCCATGAACTCTATGCCAATGGGTTCACCAATGTCGTCCGGGCCTATGGGAAGCCCTATGAATATGGGTTCAATGGCAGGCAGTCACATGAGTAACAGTCCAATGGGGCCACCTATGCACAGTCCTCTTGGTGCAGGATCAATGAATGGGCCCATGAATGGTCCCATGGGTGGTGGAGGACCTGGCATGAATGTTCCGCGCATGAATGGACCAATGGGACCCAGTTGCTCTAATGGTTCAATGGGACCTAGTAATTCTATAATGTCTTCTAATCCCATGCAAGGTGGTGGTATGGGACCAGGCCATTGTGGCCCTATGAGACATGGAAGTCCAATGCCATCAGGCATGGGTAGTGGACCTATGGGTGGCAATGGACCAATGACGTCCATGGGCCCAGGCCCACCTTATTCAAGTAGTCATATGGGACATGGTGGACCAATGGGTATGGGAGGAAATGGATCTATGGGCATGGGTCCTGTCCCAGGAAACATGGGTAATTGTGGCCCACTAGCTGGAATGAGTGGGATGGCGATGGGTGGCCCAGGAGGGCAGGGAGTGGGTCCTATGGGCCAGAACATGGGTATGTTTGGACCGAAACCTATGCCAGTGAGTGCTGGTAAAGTGTACCCCCCTGACCAACCAATGGTGTTTAATCCTCAAAACCCTAACGCTCCACCCATATATCCCTGTGGAGTGTGTCACAAAGAAGTACATGACAATGATCAAGCTATATTATGTGAATCTGGATGCAACTTTTGGTTTCACAGGTATGTTCCACTTAGTACCTACTTAACTTCTCACCTGCCTTAAAGCCACTGGTAATAAAATAATACAAATAAAACTAAGCCATAAACAAATACAAATAGAGTATAAAACAGGTTGAGGTGTGTGGTACAGATGTGTGCCCCCCGTGCTTGACCAGGTTATTACCAACTGCTTAAAAATTAAAATTACACATTTAAAGGTATAGTAACTGCTATGCACAAATAACCAAGATAAAATCAATATTATTATCATTTTTTAATTTTTTAAATTCATTATAAAACCTTGATGATAAGCTTGTTACTAAACCTTACATGTATAGTAAATTAACAGTAGTGAATTAGTTTAAAAGATAAGTGAAACTGGTGACACATCACTTTGGTAACACCAAATAAACTATTTGTATTATAAAAAACATGTTTACTCTTCAGAAATGTAACTGTTTACGAAATAACATTTATATTTAATTTTGTTATTTGTAACATTCCAGGGGCTGCACCGGACTAACGGAACCAGCGTTTCAGTTGCTGACGGCTGAAGTGTATGCGGAATGGGTTTGTGACAAATGCCTGCAGTCTAAAAATATACCTCTGGTGAAGTTCAAACCATAGCGATGCGCCGTGCCTCCCTCGCCCCCTCTCCTGCCACCCATTTGAGTCAAAACCCCCTCCTAACATCACAAGATATTTATTTCACATCATCAAATAAAATGGACACTGAATGTGAACACAAGTAAGTAGGCTTGGGCATGTAATTGGTCTGTACCCTAGCTAAGGAAGATCTCATGTTGGTTAGTTACATTAAATTAAGATAACTAAATGTATTGAAGACTTAAAATCGATTTTTATATTATGTTAAATCAATATACAATTTGATTGCAAGTAACTCCACAGAACGGTTGGCAAATAGGTTATTGATGAAAGTGCAGACGGTCCTGTTATGTCTAGTCTGTTATGATTGTCATTTTATTTATTTTTAACCTAAATCTAGGAAATCGTGGTTAATAAGCCTTGTATGGAATATATTTAACATGTGTTCCTCATAACGCATATCTGTTGAAGCAAATAAATGTTTAAGTATTGGTAGCACATTAATGGAAACAGAACTCCAAAGTATAAGCAATAAATATGTCTGCCCAAGAAGTTTTTGATGCCTGTTATGCGTGTTGCTTTAGTCTCTGTGCATATTGTAAATAATTTTTAGATAAATAAGTTATAAACATTCTCCGCCTTATGAAAATGGTGACCTAAATGTATGCATTCAATTTTGAGTGTAGTGCATAACAGATCCGTTGTTTGGTCTTTTACACACTGTATTATTAGTAGTCAGATTTGACACATTCAGATTGACTATGACAGTACAATTTGTAAGACACCTTAGGCGATTCTAATTTCACTATATTGATAATGATAATATTGTACTTATTATTTTGGTGCCCTAGTTTGCATGTAACATTACGCGCGTTATCTTTATGTACTTGTAAATATGATGAATCCATACGCTTTGTTAAGTATAAGGGTGTTAAATGTGTTTGTCAATTTTTTAACTTTTGGAGATTTTTTTAATAATAATTAACTTGTAATATAAGTTCTGTAAATATACAAATAGCTTAATAGTGAACTGAGATTATACACCGGAGATGCTGGCTCCAAATCAGGTGTGGTTGTGATGTTATGTGGTCGCGTACTAACAGGCGTGCAGCCTCAGTTTTATCGTTAATTTTAATTTTTACACATTTTGGAGCCAGCCGATACACATATTGCGAATCTTTGTTCCAGTCATTACAATTTAGAATATACATAACTTAAATTGAAATTTAGAAATCAATTGAAGTTTCATCCCTCATTATAATGAACTGCTAGCCTTTGTATACTGAAAGCCTGATTAATTATCTGTAAAAAACAACTACTCTAACGGTAATTGATATGATTGGTTGATTAGAATAACATCGACCAATCATAGAAGTCGACACAGGATTCGAATGCAGATAAAATTGAACAGTCTTTCAATATAACGGTATAGGTATAATAATTTCTATTCAGAAGTTCACATTGTATAAAAAGTACAACTTATTTACAAATACCTTCTTACTTTAATTAACTTATGTTACATACCCTTATTGTTAAACAATTTTAAAGTAATACATGAAGGATAGCACAAAAGCGCTGATTCTGTTGTTTACCGACTAAGTAACAATGCTGTTATGTTATAACACGCATAGTTAGAAAGGGACAAATAGGAGTAGGTACTTTAGTCGAATATCTTTCTTGTTGTATTTGAGATATATAGCGTAAATTGAGTCAGTGCTCACCTCAATCAGGTCCAATATCTATGCACAAATATGCCGTATTAACATTGTCGAATCTGAAAATTAACCACCATTAATCCCACTTGCGTTGAATCAGTTAGCTAAGAAAATGCTTTAAACTATGCAACGTGCGAGCAGTCAAAGCCCTCGCGTTCGGAGGCCGGGTGCAAAGGTTTATAGGTACAGGGTGATTCACCGAAGCTGAGGGCGAACTGTACATAAAATAACCATCCATGCTTTGAAGTCTTCACGATCTTATTGAACGGATCCAACAATCGTAATATAATAAGGCATTGTAATATTATTGTTTTGATCAAAGAGATTATGAAAAACAGAACTACTTATACATATTCACAGTAAAATGTGACCTTTGATTGTTAAGTATCAAACATAATTATATTTTTGTCGCACAGCTGAATGTTGTTACGTATGTACTTATCAAAGTTTAGAAAAAAAAACGATAGGTACAATTGTTGAGGCTGGCCTTATCTCTGGAACCATAAATTAAAAAAAAAACGTTCGGACAAATATTATGGAGTAGGTACGCAATTATATGGTTTCTGCCTTAGGAGATGCCTGCCTAATCAAGATAACACCAGCTGTATCTGTTTCTACTTTAAAGTACAGACGCCAGCACATCAACCTACCCCAAATGTCAAATTTGTTTGATAAGTATTCAACTTTATTGCAAAAAGGATAAGGATCATGTTCAACTGGGAAAATTTGACAGTTTGGGGTAACTTGATGTGCTGGCGTCTGTATATACTATTTCTTGCAGTTCTTGTATAAATGTATTTTTATTTTGTTAAGTACAAATAGCTAACTGTGTACATTATAATTGGCTATCAGTTTGAATAACGTTCATAATAAACGTGTTTACATACATTTAGTAGTAAAAGTTTACGCACACTGTAAATTATTTGTTACTCTATTTAGGTGGGTGGGTGTATTGTCACACCTTTGCCTATCCCTTCGAGGACTTGGAGCTGGCGTGATGTTATGTTACTACTTAGATTATGCGACGCATGCGACCTCTTCCGAACATTTTGTCTCTTTGACATTATAGCTACTTACTACTGTATATTGTGTAACATATTAATTATTAATATCGCAAAAAAATCACGTACAATTATTATTTTTTTAATTACGTATCTCTGCAATAAAAATGTGAGTTAACAATGCCCGATTGTGTTAAAACTATAATGTCCGATTAACTTCAATACATAATGTTGTTTTATAAATATCACAAACAAAACTAAGTACATAACAATGTTTCCTCTCATTGCGTTTTTGATAGTGGAAAACGTTGTTAACAATTTTATTGAATATAAATAATAGTCTCGGTTATTTAAAAAAATATTGATAAGTAAGTCCCTAATTGAAATATTTTATTTTACTAACAAGTGAAATAATTTTTATGTTTGAAAATATTTTGAGAATGCATTAAATGAAATGCAGCAATTTTTAAGTAGTGAATTTTACTATGATTGTAAACAATTTCTTTTAAAAATTCACAACCATGACATTGATTTAAGTACATTTCTGGAAAATCCTTGGAATTCTATTTTCTGCACACTCATTTATGTATGTTCAACTAACCTATTTCTATTTCGTGTGCAAAATGTATTTGTATCACATCCTGTAATTTGTGCTAAAAATAATATTATCGTTCTAAAACGATTGGCAAACGAGAGAAATATATAAGTATTTATAATTGTGTAAATATATTTAATATGACTCCGCGAATAATTGCTGATAATTGTACAGTTACTTATATTTTAGAACATTACATAGGATATTCGGCCATGAATGTAATAATAATTTTAATGCGGTGAGCACATCACAATTAGTTGACGAAGGACTGCTGCTATTGTATATTATTTCCACTTGTAAATGTTACTTACGTGTTACACTATACATGCAACGCCACAGTTGTGAGTGTCAGAGTTGTAATTCAGAATATTTTATGAAGTCTAAAATAGAATATCAGTGGTCTTAAATTTGTGCATAGTTTATTTTGTATTATGTGAATAATAACAAGCAATAATAAAATTGTTATTGAGGAATTTTATTTTAATTACTCGCACACGAAGTCGGCGATTAGTTCATATTTCTTAATTTTCCACGTGTTTATTTTGGAAAATTACGATCTGGACAAATATTCTTCTTTATGAAAATTCTGAATTTTACCAATTCTAAATTTTCCAAATGCCTTAGTTACCTAATTAAAGATAGAAAGTATCTAATCGCCGACACCCTCGCACACTACCCTTTTTTCCAAATGATCTTATTTTTTAAAGTATTCTACGAGGTGGCATGAGGTCCTAAGTTCGATCCACGGGTCGGGCAAAGCGTTATTGAGTTATTACATCAGGAATTTCTCAGTAGCATCCCGGATTCTGGATTTGTGCCCGATCGATGGCAATAGGCTTGCCCGCTATTACATGGGACTTAAACATAACTATCAAAATGTGGGTGTACTCCTGGTACACCTCTGGCTTACCCTTCAGGGATTACAGGCGTGATGTTATGTTACAGGGTGTACAGCGGCAGATGCAGTGCCAATGAAATGCATATTACATGGGCTTAATAAAATTAATTATTATACATACAAAATTGGTACTACTGGACTGAACTTGCTTTATTACGGAGCCGTTGGGTTCTACAATAGCTGGCACCCCAGCGGTGACAAGAGCACGGCGGATGATGTCATTTATGCTGGCGTGACGAGCAATGCGACCAATATAATAGATAGTGTTTTGTATTCGCTAGCAAGCGTAGATTCCGTGTTGTGGACATGATGGGCATGCCCACAACCCTAAGGCCTTCGTCACGTCACGAAGTCCGCGGGAGCGGGACGGTGGCGGTGGCACGCTTGATTGCATAGATTATATAGAACGATCCGCCCCGCTCCCTCTGACTTCGTGTCCGTAGCCTTATAAAGTCGTGGGGTGAACAAGTTCACCCCGCGACTTTGACTCCATGGACCTATTAAGTACACTGGACTACAAGGCCTTGGCCAGAGCGTCCCACAGTTTGTAAACGTCTTCTTTGTAGGGATGCAAATTATTATCTTTCGTAAGCGAGTCTATAGTCCGACTCGCACTTGGCCAATTTTTGAGTGGCCGTTATGTTACCACAACAGTTTTTGTGGATTGGATCCGTGCCTGTTCACTGGTAGTACAATATAGGTAAGTAGTAGTTCTCACTAAGGGGATCTACCATCCCGAGCGCCCCCCATTGATGAACCTATGACTTTCGAATTTTAAAATACTTTTTTGTTTTGGAGAATTTATTAATTGATTTTTTTACGATGCGCGCGCACACCGTCACGAATAACCGACACCATGAAGTTAGCTATAGTCAATATTTTAGTTTTTTATTTATTGTTACACCAAATAAATATAACTTCTAACGCGTGTACACTGTACACGTAACGTGTGTACGCACACACTTTTTTTAAATCTTAAGTTCATCAGTTTAAATTCAACCTCACAATGAAATTTTTTGTTCTAAGACTTTCCCTCTTAACGGGATAGTCCACATTTCGGCTCCGGAATCATGTGTGTCAAGAATAAAGTTAATATTCATATTAGGTACAAATAATAATACAGGAACTTGGTTGAGTATCATTTTATTGACTGTAAAGTCAGTATGGCATACATTTACACTATCACTATGTTATAGAAATTTCTAACGCATGCTAAAAATATCTGCATGAATACAACAAATTAATCTACTAAGTAGGTACCAGTTTAAACTGAAATAATTTTTTAAATAAAATATGACAACAAAAAATGCCTTGACCATATACAAAAACTTTTATAGTAGGTAAGTAATAAAAACCAAGATATTCCAAATTTTTAAATTAAAACTAAAGTTTAAATATACTGGACAGATTATACTTAAATGATAATAATTAGACAGTCCATTAAAAAACATTCAGTGGTAATGTATAAAATTGAAGTGCACATTTCCAAATTAGTCGGATATGTCGTAAATATTGAAACTTTTGTACTTTACTACAATATTCACCACCAGTACATAGTTTCTCGTATAACTTTATAAAATTATCACACCTAATAATACATTCTATTTACATTAAATTGTAATGTATCAGACATGTTGGGAACGCTATTTTTTATCATGTTAGAATACTGATTTCATGGCAGTTAAAAACTATTTGTGCCTCAAAGTCTTTAAGCAACTTAAAATATGTTTAATTATTACGACAGTAGAAATATGATTAAATTCTTAATTCAAAATGAGAGCATTGTTAGCCATAACCCTTTCCAAATGCAGTCAATCCATTATTATTTACAGTAAATAACACTGCTGCTTCAAGGAAATCATGGTGACTAGCACTCCCTAATGTTAAATCATCAGACTCTTCATCAGGGCCATGGAGATTCTGTAGAACATTATTGACATGTAAGGCTGTACCATATAATGTTGGAGGCATTATTGGTTCATTATCCTCAGTTTTCATTTCATCTATATACCATTGCTGACTATACAAGGAGGGCCTACTGTAGAATGGAGGCCAGTCCTGACGTTCAATATAATCGAAATAAGAATTTGAAGTGTTCTGTAATCCGTGTTCAGAAATAGCCATAAGAATTCCTTCATTTTCAACGCGGTTGATTCTTGGAAGATTGTTTAGGAAGTCCGCTACTTCAAATGCGGCTGTTGCAGCTAACTCTTCTAATGGGTTTTGTTTGATGTAATCCGTTACTTGGTTTATGGCATTTTCAAATTGTACTTCCATCATCTGTAAAAGAAAACTATAATGTAATGATACAAACAAACTCCTGGACAACAACTACAGTTTAATACCACAACTAGTAGAGTCCTCTAGACGCATTTACTGGTACTAGGTGATTTGTCACTGTTCGGCTCTTCCACTGAGTAATAAAATAGTTAGTTACCTGTCTGATCTGCCAACTTTCTATGCACTCATCTTCTTCATTTTTATTTGTTAGTGGCTCTAGCTTCTTAACTTTAGGTTGACGAAACTCTTCACAAGTAAAATCTCTAGCACAATTATTATTAATCATTTCTTCAACACTTTCAATAGGCGTGAACAGATTACTTGTAGAACTGTCTGTTAAGCTAACTTTTCTTTTACTTGGCTTGAGATCAGATTTATCAGGCTCGTCAACCACAGAGTCCAGGGTATCTAAGTTTTTATTCAGTATGCAACCATCTATTGTCTTTATATCCTGTTCTGTGCCAATGTTGTTACTATTACTTGAATTATTACCACTGCTTGAAGAACCAGCCATTCCAGGATCTGTGGATTCTGTAGTAGTTATTTTGGCTGGATCATTATTTTTGTTTTTTAAGTGATATTTCCCTTTAACTTGCCACGCATAACGCGCTTTCTTGAGTGGGCGCTCGGAACCATTGAATCCGTCGCCATTTTCTTGTCCATTACACGAAGAACTTCCTGACGAATCTTCCCAGTTCATAACGAAATCTTACAAAGTCTAGGCACTTTAACTAACGTTTCATTAGTAAACAAACTGACATCGCTAATTATTGCAAACATATGATTGAGTGACAAGTCGGTAATTACACGTTAACTACTGTTTCTAACATTCTTTTTGATAAAGGACTGTTTTAGATTACCTAACACAAGAACTCGTATTGTTTATTTATTCAAAGATTTACCATTATTTTATGAATTTACAAATTATATTTTGCTGTCATTTAACAAAAATGTACAATCAATAGCGTACTAATTGGAAAAAATAGACATGCAAAGTGAAGTGAGTAGAACTCTATTTTATTTTGAATCTATAATCTGTGGCAATGTTAAAAAAATTTGACCTCGACAGACAAGTATAAAATTTCCGTATCTATGTTTCAATAAATCTAACTTTAACCCTTGATATAATTCAGTTGTTCGATCACTTTAATACTGTTCATTTATCTAGTTTTTGTTGGCTATAATGCGGAGAAAATTTCGTTTCAAATATTGCTAGGATGGCAATATTCGTACTAGCTCTATCGCCATTTTATACGCATTACCGCAACGCAAGTACTTTCATAATCTGTGCTTACACCTATGTTTCAGTGTCGTTCTCGTTTTTATTGGCTATGGATTAACTATAACTACACAAGTCAAAGTAAGTAGTTGATTTCAAACGGTGCATGGTCGCTTGGGGAGAAAGTTAATAACCAAACGAGCATGGGCGTACTCAACTTTAGGTCCAAGGGGCGCAAATCAGTTTTATTTATTTATTTAGTACTTCAAGCACACTAATGTGCAGAGGAGGACTTATTGCTTTAGGCATTTTCTACCGGATCATAGAATCGATAGTTGTTTTTTGCCTGATATGTAACAAGTAACAACTGATGAAACATCTGGCAACCCTGAATACAAGTTCAACAAAAGTCTACATCATAGAGAAAAGTAATAAATTATTATAGACAGACCTTAGTTAATATACCTCTAGATCGAGCTACCGCGTGGCCGCACATGCGACAGCAATATAAAAGTTCAGTGTTGCTATTCCTTAAAAAAGTCCCAAAATACGACCAAAATTCTACTAAACTGCGGGTTCCAATTTTAGCACTATTGTAAATTATAATTTACGTATTCAACGTGGTAATAAGAGTGTAGAAGTATCCATGTGTGAGAAAATATAATTTCACGTAAAATACCTACTTTCAATCTTACCTTGATTCTCACAAATAAAATACACTACTACCAGGTGAAGCTTGATGTGTGTACATAGAAGTAACTCTTTAGAAGAACACTACATTATTTTTTCGCGTGTTATTTATCATTAAAATATATTGAGGTATGGCTGACATCCAGTGTGACATTGACATTGTTGTATAATAACTATTGTCCTTTAGACAAAACCAACTTATTTTGAAAATATCTAATTTTTTGTTTATACTTAACATTTATTTATAAAATGAATTCTTACTTCCAAATATCTTTAAGTACCTACGCGATTGCCTTCAAGAGTAAAACTTAATGATTGTCGAAAGGGCTCTGTTCGTTCGTACACATGTTCACTTAAACTTAAAAATAAGGGTTCGCCCACAAATTTGTGTGTTTAGCCACCATAGATTTATTTGATTATTATGCTTACCTTTTGAACATTAGGCCTGACAGTTAAGGGAAAAGATTTGAAACGTGTAGCAACACTGTAAGTAAGTATTCCTAGGTTATGTGATATAAGAAATCAAGTTTATTTTAAGAAATCTTCCATATTTTGGTCTGAAAGCCATGACAATAAAAGCGCACAAATGTATAAATTCAATAATAATACAATAACACAAACAGTATTGAATACTTACGAATGAAAAGAGATTTTGTTATTGGCCTTTTCTGAGCGGCTTTTACAGCCTATTATACTGCATCCTCCCATCGTAGCGCATTCACCATACACTAAACACTTATCTAATGGAGTCTATTTCTCATTAAATGACTTAAACTATTACAAAAATTGCAAAAACCATCCGAAAACTTAAATTAAATCGAGCATAATAATATACGTGACAGTGACAGCACTTTGTTTGGCTAACATTCAAAAGTTAGCCATGCAAAAATCCGGCACGCCGTAAGGGACAGAAGATACGATGCTTTGTCTCAATTTTCCTACGAACTTTGTATTATTGCGTCTCACTTCCACACTTGACACTGTAAATTGGGCTACGTCTAGAGGTATATAGAGACAGACAGACATAAAAAAACAGCTGATTCATACACCACTAGACCACAATGCAACAAAAGGTACCTTCTTCCAAGCTTGTGCTTCTTCCAGTAAAATGAGGTGAATAGGGACTTAAGGGTTAATAAATAATAATAATAATAGCAAAGACATTCAATACCTATGTACTTAGTTTACTATACATAGAGTTCACGAACAAAATTTTCATCCGAAGCTTGTGTCGTGGACACAAGTCTATGAGTTTATTTTAGTTTAGTAGGTAGGTAGGTAGGTACGCTTCGCTGCCGCTCCAATATTAATATATTATTATAGATGGCGTTACTGAGACGTGGGATCAAAGTTTTTCTGACATTTCCTTGCAACCAAAGAGATTTAAAATAACTTGGAGGATATTCACGATAGTTTAATATTATTTAATGCTAACAAGGTCTCGAAACTATTTATCTCAATATTATTTAAAGGCGAAGGAATCCTCGTATGTAACAACAACTTAATTTTATCTTACCTAAGTGAAAATCCTTCTCAAAGTTTTCACCCCATTTTACGGTGGGTAGGTATATTTACCAGTTGAAAATGTTTGAAACAGCTGATGTTTTTTTTTTTTAATTTCAGGGTTGGTCTCATTGTAAAAAAACTTGTTTGTTAATTATAAAAAAATTCACACCCCGAAAATTTGTAAATTAATTACGACCTACATAGGTAGGTACTTAGATGAAATCAATATTGGTAGGACCTTAGAATAATAACTTTTTACTAACTAATAACTTTTTAATAACTTTAACTATTAATTGCCCGTGTTTTGTACGTTTAGTACAAAACACGGGCAAATTCGTGTGTCCACTTTATTATCTTTGTGTGCGTGAGACGTATGTGTTTACCTACTCCCAACATCGATCGACTTTTTTTTATTAGTGATCGATGACTCCCACCCAAGCAGTGCTCGGCGGAACGTGACTAAAAAAGAAGCCAATTTTGGCTCAGTTTTAGTTGCCTCACTTTTTGCACTCGTAAGTACTAAGTTTCTATGCGGTATTATTCTAGGATTTAGACATAGTTATAGTTACTAAAACTCAGCTAGATGATTTAACCATTTAAGTTGATATGAAAACCGATTTTGATCAATTGGACCACACTAAAGTGGGTCTAACTGGGAAAACCTATAGGTACCCCATAAAGCAATAAAGAATTATCCAAATCAGTCTATAAATACCATTATAGTTATGAGGTAACACACCACCGAGCCTCCTTTTTTTATTGTAAGTCGGCTAAAATGCAGATAGGTTGGAATGAATACAAGTTTCACAAGCTACTATAATTTATGTTGACCCCGAAGAATTTGGAAACCCTAGTTTCCCATTTTTTTTTAAAGTCTGGTGTCTTAATCTTTTTCCAATCATCAACAGTCAAATAAATTATAGAACTAACTCCCTACCGAGTGGAATAAAAAAAAATAAAACAAATGAATGCGTTAAAAAAATTAAAAATATAAATTAAATTAAAAATTTAAAAAAATTAGAAATTTTACTTCACGTCGGGGTACCGCAATGAATGTTCCTAGTACTTGTAGGTATGTAGGTACTTATTTTAACGGTACCCCGACGTTACGTAAAATTTCATGGCTAAAGTGTTATTTTTACTTTTTAAATGTTTTCCATTTTTGCGGTGGGGGTTTTTTAAATTTTTAATTTTATTTTTATTTTTAAATTTTTAAACGCATTAATTTGTTTTATAGATTATACAGTTATGAGAAGTCTACCTACTGGTGTGCTGGATAGCCTGGCTGCAGCATCAGCTCATCCTGTTGCAATCAGTGCATTGTATGTAGAGTCAAATGCTAGTTAAAACGAATCCAAACACGACATATCTGCTATTATTTTGTCAAGAGTCTACCTACTGGTGTGCTGGATAGCCTGGCCGCAGCATCAGCTAATCCTGTTGCCATCAGTGCATTGTGTTTAGAATCAAATGCTGGTTAAAATGAATCCAAACACTACATATCTGCTATTATTTTGTTAAGAGTCTACCTACTGGTGTGCTGGATAGCCTGGCTGCAGCATCAGCTCATCCTGTTGCCATCAGTGCATTGTGTTCAGAATCAAATGCTGGTTAAAATGAATCCAAACACGACATATCTGCTGTTATTATCCCAAGAGTGTATTAGTCTGCTAGATATCCTGGCTGCATCAGACCAAATACACCGTAATGTTGCTTATTAATATTACACACATGGGTGTTTGAAATTTTAAGACACACATATGTTTGTAAGTAAAGTTAATACCCATAGACGTCTAAAATAGCAACGGTAGCTAACACAAAAGAGCTGATAACCTTGAAACGGCTGAACCGATTTTGATGAATTATGTCTAAGAACCATCGCAAGAAACCCTGCTTTCAAATAAAAAACCGCATCTAAATCGGTTCACCCGTTTGGGAGCTACGGTGCCACAGACAGAGAGACAGACAGACAGACACACACACATAGCGGTGAAACTTATAACAGCCCTCTCTTTGCGTCGGGGGTTAAAAAGTCAGTCAAATCATTTATTTCAATTATGCCATTAAAAACCACCTTTGAACGTGAAACTTAGGTAGGTACCTACAAGTTAAGGTAAATATAAGTATAGGTACCTACATGATTCTAGTATCGTATGGAGAAGAATGGGTAAGCAACTCCATTCTTACAGGCTATCAAATGCGAACAGTAGTAACTGTTCGGATTCGATAGCCTAACTCTTGAGCGAGGAGACTTTAACACACTAGGCTACGGCCCTTAGGAGCTGGTTAATCTGCGTTGCACAGTCACAACTAAAATAAACGTAATTGTAACTGTTGATAATTATCTTCTAAACATAGTTTCTTAAATAAGCAGAGAGTTCATATGTAATAAGTATTTTTAAAGACTAACAAGAAATGAAAATCTGTAAGGTTCTTAGGAAGGTTGTCTGTAATTGAATTTATTCAACCCAAACCGTACAGAAGTACAAAAAGTAGAGAGCCCTAACGAGATAATCACCACACAAAGAGGGGCGGACCGCATTCCCGGTCACAATATTAACACAATGATAGGAGTCAGTCGCTCCCTAATCGTTGCTCCGGCGTAACCCAAATATTTGACACCGTTCCGTGCTTCAAGTTCAGTGATAAAAATTGTAATAAAATCCGTGGAAGAGTGGGCGTCACCAGTATGCAGGTAATGAAATAAAACACGTTTACTTAGAATTCTTATAATATAGTTGTAAGTAAATTTTACTGGAATTCTCCACCACTTGTCCCTTGTCAGCCCTCGTGTTAGTAAAACGTCGCGTGGTTTTTATTGAATCTGTTGCAATGGAACTTTGTAATCAGAGGGGCAATTACCATATTTTTAAGAAATTTCGAATTAAAATCTAGTCTTAAACTGTCAAAAATACCTCATAATTCCCCCATTGTTTGACATTGTTTGACGCTGAGATGAGATTGCGACTAGATTTTCAATCTCTAATTACGGAAATCAGTCTTCAGATTGAATATGAAAACCGAATTTGTGATATCTGTGTACCTACGATTATAAGCCGTCGATGTCGCCCGGTTTCAATGCTAAAAGAAAATTGAGAAAAAAATACCACTTATAACTTAAAAAGCCTTTTAGTAAGTACTTAGGTAGTTATAATATACATTACTCGATTTACTATTGAATTCATTTTAAGGAAACACAAAAAGTGGTTTTCACGACTAGCTACAACAAAAGGAAATAACAAAGCTATTGAAAATATTCAAGACTTCCAAGAATTATAATTTTAATAACTGAATACCTACACCAAGAAATAGCAGGCTTCCTAGGTTGTAAATCAATTAAAGCATCCTTTACAAACTTTAATGGGTTTAAAAATTCGCACACTCTGCACACCCAAACAAAAGGTGCTCAAAAACATTGACAACCTTTTTACCGACACGGCTCAAAAGACATAAAAAGAAAAAAAAAACAGTCCCTTAAAAATAAACCGCTAAAGGACCATAACTTTTTTTTACAGGTTGTCGTATTTTTATGTGTCATGTGCGTGGTCTTAGTGTCGGGCTTGCATGTGCAGGCCGGACCTCAAATGACTGACGCACAATTAGATCAGACCCTGGCCAATAAAAACACGATGCAGCGACACATCAAATGCGCACTCGCTGAAGGACCTTGCGATCCTGTTGGGAGGCGACTTCGAAGTGAGTAAAAACAGACGTTCGATTATTCAGTTCGGTCTACTCCTCTAGTACCTATTTATCGAGCTTAGAATAGAGCCGTTCATAATTTATAATACAAATAAGCAGCCTAGTTATATCGCATTAACTGCAAAAACACAGCCCTCATCGCGACACGGAATGCAATGGGCCATTATCAACTCATGCAATATTAGAATCTAAACAAACAGGGAAATTAACTAACAAAAAGGAAGAGAGACTGGTATATATAGAATGCATACATATATTGCGTTAAGTCCACCTGTGTACAGTTTTTTTACTTGTGCATACAATTTTAATAAATAAATAGAAGAAGCCCGTACCAAATACGAGAATTGGTTTGTTAGTAAAATAAATCACCAGTCAATCCGGTCAATTGACAATCTAAGTCAGTGCTTTTCGTTCCAAAAACCTAGACGTGATCTCATCCCAGCGACAGTCAGTACCAGTATCTATAATAATATTATAAAGAGGAAATGTTTGATTGTTTGTTTACATTGAATAGGCTCTGAAACTACTGGACCGATTTGAATAATGCTACACTATCCCCGGATTTAATAGGCTACTTTTTTTATTTTTTTTTTCCCACGGGAACGGGACCTACGCGGGTGAAACCGCGGGATGTCTGCTAGTAAAAAATAAAGGAACAAGTATTTTTGACAGATTGAGAGTCAGATTAGAATGCGTTCCTACGTTCCTAAAATAACAGGAATCGCCTCTCTGGCAGATCTATCCAGCCAGTCAATGGTAGAGCACCACAAATCTGACCTTGTTTAGAGATTTGATCACCATGAGCTCTTATTTAATTAATTCATTATTATATCGGCAGAATATCCTTAAAGAGTAAGAATATAATCATAGTTGCAAATTCAAATAAAAAAAAAACGTTTTTAGTTGCGTTATGAGGAATACAAATACACCTAATATTTTTTAATTTAAATTGGTGAGCGGAACTAATACTTAACTCCCAAGAGTTTTATTTATTTCCTCGCAAATCTATACTAATACTAATACTAATATACTAATACTAATATAATATTATAAAGAGGTAAAATTTGTAAGTTTGTAAGTTTGTAAGTTTGTATGTAGGGGGTAATCTCTGGAACTCATAATCCAATTCTAAATTTTTTTTAACTGGCAGAAAGCTACATTATTCCTGAGTGCCATAGGCTATAAATTGTTTATATAACATGTATATTAACCGAGCTATCACAACTTTTGTCTAGCAAGTCGGAAAAAAATACCACATAAAACAGAATTATTTGCGTGCGCTGCCTAAACAGTTGCTTAAAATTAAAAACAATGTATGGCTACCTGGTTCGTCTTAATTATTTCTACAAAAAAGTCCGCGATACCATATCTCTATCTTTTATATTTTAGCTTTTATACTTCTTTTATTGCAGTGAAAAAAAATTTTTTGGGCATACTTACCTTTGGTTGATTATTTGAGCAACAAAATATTAATTCTTATGACAATAAATTATTTCAGTATCACAAGAACATCATACAGATAAGATTTGCCATTTACAGTATATCAATTGGTCGTACAGTTTCGGAGATAATATAAAATTACTAAAACGCAAAATGCCCAGGCCCTAGCATAACTTTCATTGTGCAGACGTATTACCTATTTGCCCATAGATGGCGTTCTGCAATTACGTCATTTTTTTGAATCGCGGTGTTAAGACTTTCCGTGGATTGATGACCCTCTCGAATTTTTATGCCCGCGTTGTTGTAAGTTCTGGAGTTCTAAATATTACACGTCTGTTGCTTATTGGTTTCGGTTGTTTCGTTCGTATGGCTATGGTTGTTGTAGTTGATAGATACTTCATAATCGGAAATATCGTAATTTCGTTGTTTTGCATGTTCGTCTTCGTAGTTTCGTACTTCGTTCTATCGATATTACGATTGTTTTGTTTTGTAAAGGCAGACGGTGTTCGAGTCGCTCTCCCTTTGTTCATAATTGTTTTCAAGTCTGTGCGTAGTTTGATGAGAGCATGCCCAAAAGGAAATCTCAACTGTCCCGGCAGACATCACAGACAAGAGCCGCTCGACTACGCCGTACGGAAGAATCTGAGAAATAGAGAAAATATTTCGCAAGCACGCGCTAGAGAATCTAGCTCCGAGCGCTCACAGCGCCTCGCTGGCCAAAATGTGAGGACGTCGCGGGCCCGTGCTCGAGAAACTAGCGCTGAACGTGCGCACCAGCATGTCTCTGAGACAAGGGATAGGGAGACTAGCGCTGAGCGCTCGCAGCGGCTCGCTAGGCAAAATGCCATAACATCGCAGGCCCGTGCTCAGGAATCTAGCGCTGAACGTGCCCAGCGTCTATCTGATTTAAGACAGCATGTCTCTGAAACAAGGGATACGGAGACTAGCGCTGAGCGCTCGCAGCGGCTCGCTAGGCAAAATGCCATAACATTCGGTAATCTTTGAAGTTACTGATCAGATTCCAAAAAATATTGTACTAATAAAATTAGTCGAGTGTAATCATATGTTAAAATAAGAAATTTTCCGCGGACGAAGTCGCGGGCAGAAGCTAGTATGTTATAAAACGTCGTATGACATACGTGCGCTTTGATAATAATTACAGCCTCTGCTTTCTTATCAACCTACCGCACATATATCGTAATGTACTATTATATTCTAGTAAATAACCGAAGTAGGTGTGCGTGTAGTAGAAACTATACTCTTTTCTATAATACCTAATGATATTCGTGGTAGGTACTTACCTAAATGGAATATCCTTCATGGTTATTTTAAACACGTAGATTTGTATGTTAACTTAATGTCTCTAGATGAGTCATGTTTAATCGTAAAGAAACACATTCTGTTTCTTTAGGCACAATGATGGTAAATAACTTTATTTTAGATCCTATACATATGAAATTAAACACACGGCAAGTTGTAAGTACAGAACCCAGCACATCAAGCTAACCCAATGTGCTCTCACTGGGCTATTTAACAAAAAGAAAAAAATATGTGTCGAATATTTTCTTTTAACCCCAGATGAGGGACTAAAACCTAAAATTTTGTCAAATGGCCCAATATAAATTATTATTATTGTGAAAAAAACCGTTGTTTCATTATCCGTGATGTCAATCCAGAATTCCAAAACGACGCAAAAACGACAGGGTGTTAAACGTTTGACGTCTCTGTGTGCGAATGCCTGTCTGTGGCATCGTAGCTCCCGAACGGAAGAATCGATTTTGTTAATTTAAACTAAAAACCTACATACTTACATAAGCTCGTGTTGTTTGCCGAAACCAATAAGATTTTTAATTAATGAAGTGACTTATTTTACTGTTTGATGATATATGTAGTTCCAACCTCTAAAGTTCTTAACGAATTATTTTGTTTTGCTGCACTCCAGTATGTGACAAGTATCGTTATTGTCATATAAACGCATCTTGCGCAATTGCAGCGACTTCATTCTATTCGGTTTGAAAGTGTTACTGGGTTTTTCTGTTAAGAAACTCAGTAATCGCTGCAATGTTGGGAAATGCGTGAAACTGTTTGTTTTGTTAACGTGGGTTTCAATCTCAATTCACACGGATCCATACAACTCAGGCTACTTACTTTACGTTTAAAACATAATTGTTGGCCTGTATAGCTAGAAGGATTAGGCCAGAGGGTTTTAGGTCTGATGGCAGAGTTGGCACTGATGGCAGTGGCTAAGAGTTTCGCAGGTTCGATTACAAACACAGAACAAATATTAGTATAGCTTGCAGGTAGTTTTTCTGGCTCTGTTTGTGTGTGAGTTGAAATTGTGTAACGCACATACGATTCTCAGGAGAAATTTCTAGTGTGTGGTACCGGAAAATGCTCTATATTTTTGCTCATTACGCGAAATCAGATAAATGCTACGATGTCGGATACCTACAAGCTTGAATGATTTCAGAACTCTCTATGAAATGCACAACTAGGCCAAGGTTCATCTAAAAATGTTTTCAGATAAATAGGTTACTTATATACATATATGTACAGACGCCAGAACATCAAGCTACCTCAAACTGTCAAATATTCCCACTTCAACATGAACCTTATTCTCTTTGTGATGAAGTTAAATAAATAATTAAATAAAAATTCTTTATTTCAGACCCAGAGTCCATACATTGTTAGTAAGTTTAGTAGTAGAATTAACTTATATACTATGTTAGCGTTATTAGTACTACTTAATTACATAAACCTATAGCTAATTTCACTCAGTGCCTCTGAATGGCACAGTCGGGCCTACCAGCAATCATTTTCAGGATGCCGTTACGAGTGTTACGCAAGCGTTGCAGTAAGGAAACCGCTTTCTTACGCATGATGGCATGAAAGCCACCCGTGTGAGCTGCAGCAAACATTCCTGATGCACTACAACGCCGCGGCAACCGCAACAGCACCCTGAAAGCGTAAAAAACCATCAACGAAATTTGGGTAGCATTTTTTTTCTATCGTCTTAAAAAAAGACGTTAATCAATTATTCACATTAGGTACCTACTCGAAGACTGCTTGATAGTCTAGAAGTTTTTACTTTACAAAACTACTATTTATAAGACCTAGTGGTCGAGATTCGATGTTTTAGTTTTCAGGACTCCTACTCTACCTTTAATATCTGTATTAGTGTAGAGTTTGTTGGGAGTTGGACGAACGGGTTAATATGATCGAGTTTTTCAATACAAAACTTTTGGATGGGACCACTCGAACGATTTTATTAATTTATCTCTTATTTTTCTAGCTCTGGCTCCGCTGGTTCTCCGAGGGGCCTGCCCGCAGTGTTCGATGCAAGAAACTCGTCAGATTCGACGAACACTAGCTTTTGTTCAAAGGAACTATCCCTGGGAGTGGGCAAAAATCGTACGTCAATATGGCTGAAATAAAATAAAAGAATGTAATATTAATCACTTAAGCAGTACTACCAACCAAACATAGGTAAACTAACTTTATTTTTTATAATGAAAGGAATATTGTAATGGAATAGGACGCATAACCGGGATGGGATGAGATTACCAACTATGTTTGATTGGACATAATATATCATTCTCAGCATTGTTTGTTCATTACACAAACATTGAGTAGAGATGTCAAGCAATGTTACATCATGAGGTAAATCCGGCAAAAATCTATTGCCTTAGTTGTGAATCCGGCAAAAATCTGTTGCGATAGTTTGACAAAGCTAAGATATAGTTTTTTTATTATGTAATGTCTTGTGATGAACTTCCTTTTTTTTCAAAAAAATGTTTCAATGTATTTTTTAAGTATCTCTTTGGGTAAATCCATGCTGTGCCTTTTGTGGCTATGAGCCAGTGGTGATTTTTGTAATATCCGGGTTATGCATTAATTCATTTATGTCAATCATTATACATGTCAAGTTTCCCAGTTTTAAAAGCCGATATAGCCCATATTTCTTACCTTGATTGGGTATTAAAAAATATAAAAAAAAAATTGAAAAGGCTAAGCAATAAGTATAATGGTTATGGTTGAAGGTAGGATCTTGTAACAAAACAGCGTGATACAATCTGCATTTGTGAATCTGAGGATTCCGATATCCGTACAGTGTAATAATTAACCCTTAAAAGTAATTATTTATCGGACTGCCATGCCATTGTCAAATTAAGCTCATTATCTAATTATTCTAGACCCTATTGAGGCTAATTGAAATTGATAATTAAATAATTTAATTGGGAACAATAGAATTCGTCACAAGTAATGTTATGATTTGGATTAGCAAACATTAATTAATTATTTTGTTTACCTAATTATCGAATAACGCTGTTGATCTGCAATAGTGTCTACAAGGAGATTATTCAAATAAGTATTTGTTTGTAAATTTCATTGACCTTACACATAGTAGTGAGTAACCTACTGATCTTTTAGTCAGAGGAGGAAAAATAATATAAACATCCGCAACAGTCTATGCAACATTAATATTGCAACTTTTTTATTTCCAAACACATGTAACTTGATCCGTTTCCTGTTCTCATTATGTGCCTAAAATAAAATAATATAAGTATGAATACAATAATTAGTGTTTTATTCACACTCGGGCACTCGGCGCTCACGTAACGTCGAGTCGTTGACGCACAATCTCGGTGCAGGCCATCGAGTATGTACACCAAGTCGAAAAGGGGGGATTGTTGAGTTAAGTAAGAGGTTACGGCACCACGGCTCGCTCCAGCATTCTCCAACCAGACGTACGCTTAAACGCTTCACTGGCTTCGAGAAAATATCGTGAAATACTGTAGAAATCACAATACCGAGATCCGGGTCAATCGCTAACTAAACGGCTCACTAGTGCAACGAAAGTAAAAGTGTTTCGATTCTACGAGCTACTAACTACGTCACATTCTATCATGCAGGTAAGTTGCAATTTCTCTATATTATCTGTTTTCCTGTTGGCGACACGTTTCGAGCTTTTGATAATATTGGTAGGTAGGCTGTCGAAGGACAGTCAGTTTCTTGATTTTACTACCTGTTAAGGTCTACACACTTTGACTTTATAAATGAGTACAGGTTTCTGCTGATATTTTGCCAATTTATACATATCGTGCTCTCTTGGAACAAGAACTCATATAACTTCAACGGAGTTGATCAATATCTCGAAAGTGTGCTTTCTGTTAGTTATTAGCTAATGAGGAAAACTGAACGGAATAAGGTGAAGTGTAGTTTACAATCAGCAGTTAGGCACTTAATTTCCTAAATAATTTGCGATGCAATTATAGCAATCATATGCACGCGTCTTGTTTGTATTGGTACCAATTGGTCTACTTAATGAGCGCTTACATAAGCCGAAGGTGTCCTACTTAAATCGCATTAGGGACTTTGGTCTACTTTGGTTGTCTACGCTCATTTCGTTATTAAAGCATAATATTCTGAATATTTGCATAACACGTGCAGATTAGCATACATGTACCTATGTCAACATCACTCACATTGTGCAAATTGGCGCGTTCTTAGAAAATTTGGCTATTGTTTACTAGCAAAGATTCGATAAGGTAGAGGATATAGTAATTAGGCCTTTACACGGTTCATCACCCACAGTTTCAAAGAAAATTTCTTGATTCTGAATTTTAAATAAAGACTTCAATTATGGGGATCTTACTGGCAGATATGCCCCGCGGTATATATAATAGTAGCCTAAAAACATCTTCCAGAATTGGGTCACCAAATGCAAAAAGAATTATTCAAACCAGACGTGCAAATCTGTAGATTAGTGCCTTAGAACAAAAAAAAATACAAACTCTCGAGCTTTATTAACTTTAATGGTAAGTATATATTATAAAAGTGTTCCATGTTACTTGCAACGTAAACAATGTCAGTACTTGATCCAAAACAACTTTTATTTATTTACTTCAAACCTTCCTTGTTTGATGTGTTTTTGAAACTGGTTTAATTTCATTGATCCTTATTTGATTCGAAGGCCAACCTAACGAAATCTTTTATTTAATGTTTGCATCAAACTTTGCTGTATCAATTTCTACTGCTCGCTCTTCCAATAATATTGGATAACCATTTCCTACAACTACACATATATTACCTACGATTACTGCATAAGTGTTATAAGTGCATTCCTAAAAACAATAATACTATTGTATTCGATATTATGATAGTAATTTCCATGTTAGCTACGTATTTCTTACTTAAATTATTATCTTACTTTCATAATTCACAAGATGTTACTACTTTCGGCTTAGGTTTCCCCACAAGATCAATACTGGGACCCAAATAATAATTTGTCCAAATGTTATGAAATTTATTCTACACATTGTTACAAAATCATCAGCTTCAAGTCAGGAGACAGAAATTAAAATGGTTAATCAATTTACAAAAGTCGAATACAAGTAACAAAAAACTTATAAGATACGTAGGTACTTTTTATTGAAAATGGTATGAATATGGAAGATGAGGTTAGGTCCATAGGTGCTAAGTCTAACCTGTGATTTGGAGCTCATCACTCTTAATCTTGAATACCTTATTTGGAGACTACAAAAACTAAAATTACAATAGCTGGTAACAAACAGCCTACAGCTAAGTAATAGGTATAGTAAGCTTAATTATAAGAAAAATAATGACAAGAAAGTATACCTACATTACGGATTTGGTACCTACCTAAGTAAAACGTACTCCTTTCCACAAACAAGGCTTTACTACTCGTATCTGTACCTTCTTTGTTTCTTCTTAGGCGTTCTACATGGTCGATACATCTTCACAACTACTGATAAATATAATGAATGAGATGCATTTAAATTAGTTCGCCATTTTGATACATTAGCAGTGCTATCCTGATTCTACTTTTCTCGAAAAAACATTGGTGTATTCAGCAAACGAAAAACTCTTGTTAGGTGTCCTACAGGGTCTATACTCAGACCTATGCAAACAATAGTAAACTAATATAGAACTAGATTAAATATGACACAATTGTATTTGTAATTATTCTGCTATATGGCACTTTGTAACAAAAAAAAAATACCATAGAAAGTTCACAAATACAAAAAGGGAATTTTCGGTTTTAGTTAACAAAGCACGTCTATCCTCACTGCTTACGTAGTTTGATGTTTGAGCAGTCGAGATTATATCATAATCCTTCCATTTAGATGCTCAGAGTCATCTAAATGTAGGCGAAGGGCGACAATTTCGTTGATTTACTACGTCGGTGCAAATATACGTCATTTGTGAGAACGCTAGAGTGATGGGTCCCATTATAGGATTGTTTGGAATGTATTACATGGTCGCCGTTTACAAAAAATGAGCATTTACAGAATAATTCAAGGCTTTATCTGTATGTTTGTGAGATGGTTGAGTGGGTGTTACTATCGACTGGTTATCTAGACAAAAAATTTAAAGAAATAATGTTGGTTCATTCAACCATAAGTTCAATACTTACACAAAAAGTTTAAGACATACTATTCCTCCATTCGGCTGAGTACTAAAATCTTTGAGAATGTTTTTTTTCTAGGCGATCTTTCATTCTTCTGTTGTTCTAATAATGTAAAACCACAAACCCATCAATGTCCCTATTTATCATATTTTCATTTACATCAATGGAATTGAAAATCTCGACTCTGTGGTTTTAATTATCTCTTGAGTTAAGTAACTTTATATTTGTATTTTTTACAATCTTTCTTTTAAAAAACTTGATGTATTGCGGTCAGCAAAACGAAAATTTAACGGGTTTCAATTTTTATCTCCGGGTCGCTCAAAAAATGAGCGATGATAAAATTCAGTTATGTTTTCTGTCAATATTCCGTTAGTCCACCGCATACTGTTTTAAATGGAACAGTTAACACAACTTATTTCATATGGAAATGTCTGTTGTTGCAGCAAAAGTTTCACCGACATGCGTCATCTTTGGTAATTTCAGTTTTAAAAATCATCACTAAGGTCCATGCTTTCATTTTCCATGCTAACATTCCTAGGGTCCAGTAGTCCCACGTACTACGAGCAGAAAATGATTGCAATAAACAAATGTTTCTGTTAATTTTAATATTGTTAACACGAACAACGCAGATCTAAATTTTCAGAAATCACGAATTAAATAACCGTTCCATACATTTTGGTCGATTAGGAGAGTTAAGTAAACTCTTGTATGAAACAGCTGTATTTATTTGTGATTTTCGTCTTGGTCTCATATTGTGGAAAATGGTCATATTCACGGGTAGAATTAATCATGAAAATTTGGTTAATTATTAAAAAATACAATATTTAGTTATCAGAGAAATGTAAATATACTTAGTTATCAGAGAAATGTAAATATACTTCATGCATACTTCATGCTTCATAAAATATGTAGAAGCACGTGTTAACATTTATAAACCATTAAACTCAAGAGTATATAGATTTTAATGAAGGCGTTCTTAATTAACTTAATAGTGCATTACTTAAAACACTAATTACAGCATAATTGGTGTTCTAAATTACCATGTCCATCATTTTAGCAAGCCAAATTCACTTACACATTTATTTTAATAAGCCCTTTGTCCGAAGGGATTTTTTATTCTATTATAAACACAAGAATATTTATTTTTGATTTGACCTTTTTAGATAAAAAGTTACGAGAAGCAAGAATGGAATTTAAAAAATCACTTTCGTTACCTATGTAATTTAAAAAAATCTTGCTTCTTGATCCCGTGGTTGAGTTCTGCTGCAACTACCATGCATGAGGTCCGAAATTCTATCCTCGGGTCAGGCATCGAACCTGGAAGTGGCTGGCTGCTGTAAAATTTTCTCAGTAGCAGCCCGGAGCCCGGATTTGTGGCCGATTGATGGCAATGGGCTCTCACTCTCTCTCTCTCTCTCTCTCTCTCTTACGTGGGGCTAAAGGGCTTATTACACTATTCGATTTGTAGAATCCTAACTAGGATATCGGAAGATAATCGCAGTTACGACAGATTGGATCCGATTTATGGTACCGGCCGCTTGGTTGCTTGTCCTAGTTAGCATCCGACAAATCGAATAGTGTAATAAGCCCTTAAACGTAACTGGCGAATTGTGGGTTTACTACAGGTAGGTACACTTTTGGTGATGTGAATTTATGATATTTACATCAAAGCACAAAGTTTTGCTGCAAATACTAGGATGTGTTTTATACTTAGTTCCTGTTCTAAAAGAAATATCCTTCAAGTTACATTTTCCTTACCATGTCATGCCATAGGTCACATCTCGCGTGCTCAACAAACGAATGATAAGGATGTAGGAAGACTACTAAACAATGGGGTAGCATCACACACACTCTACGTACCTACACATACATAATATATTGTTGAGACATCTATCATTTTGATTACAAATTCATTAGTTTTCCAGGCACGTGCCCATCGATAGCACACGATAGTGTTTCTTGTACAGTCGACTGCACATCGGTGGTAATACTTTGACCTTGTATTTACGGAATTTTAATAGAATGTGTGGTCAGCTTATATTGGTTTTTAACAGACTTCAAAACGGTGTTTGTTACGCGAATATTCCGTCATTTATTAATTGATATATTGAAAATAAATACAAACCATTTCGGTCAGTTAAAAATTTATTACATACGTACATAAACTAACGGCTTTTTCCCATGGGTAGGCAGAACTACTAAGAGCGCCATATGCTACGATTGTTACATACCTACTTCTTTTGCTTCATTTACATTCATACATGTTGTCACACACACGCCGGTTGCGAGTAGGGGACGATGGGAGAATTGCGGACGCTTTAGCGGACATTCAAATAAAACTCAAACTAAGTATTAACAATAATCAGAATGTCTTAATAATTATTAAAGTATGGTGACCTATATCCCTTTTAGATCAACATTAATTATTATATGAGATCAATCAACATCTCCTAAATTTTAACCAAAAACAAAAACATATGTATCCGTAATTACCCATAGCTCTTGGGGTACCTAAATATGGACCGGTGCTGGGTTTACAAATGAAGCTCCTTGACGGAAACCCAGCACTGCAATTCTCATGCGCCCAATTCTTGCATTTCGAACACATAATCCAGTCTTCAATGGGTGAGTCAAAATACTTTTCCTGCCAATAAATGCAGAAATAATCATCTTTTTTTTTACAGTTTCAAAAAAATTCAAGTTTCTTTCACCGTTTGGTCGTTTTTCTTTAGTATTTTTTGGTTTCCTATTTGTAGTTTTGACCTCTTCTTTTTCCAGGCTCTTTCTCTTTCTTTCTATTTTCTTTTCTCATTTTTTTTCTAGGTTACTTTTTCCGCTGTGCTGGTTAAAATGACGGAATGTTTTTTTGGCTAATTGGGATGTTCCTTGGGGTTCTGCGGAATCTATACTTATAATAAAACTGTAGAGAAGTGAATTCTGTACATTGAAAATATATTCAAAATTAATATTGGAGGATGATTGGTGATCGATACTGATGCCAAAAATGCAATCAGTACATTTTTTGTCTGTCTGTCTGTCTGTCTGTCTGTCTGTCTGTCTGTATGTGCACGCATGGGTCAAAAACTACTAAAGGGATTTCAACCAAACTTGGTACGATTGTAATCCATACGCCTGGGCAGGTTATAGGCTATATAACATAACACTAAGACACATAGGAGCCGAGCAGTGACGATAAATTCGAAGCAAGTCGGATGAAAATGTGCTTTTGAGCCCCTATCCTCGCTTACGTTGATCATACATAAAAAGTATGTATTACAAAGATATTGATCTTTAAAAGATCAACCATAAATTTCTCAGTAACATATATCTATATCTTATAAATTAGCCACAATAACACGTTTAATCGTTAAGCATTTCTTCAAAGTATATTAAATAATAACGTACACTTTTATAACATTTAATAAAATAAAAGATACAGACATCGGTTTATAAACACACAATATATTTATATGAACTTTGAGTGAACTATGAGTTTGGTAGGTACGTATGCTACTATCACCGCGGCACCTGGCGGGCGTTCACGCGCCAACGTCACTTATTTGACTGTGGATGCGAAGGGACATGCAAAGCATTGTTCGTTCTTATTGAATAAGCACGACTTTTATTAATTTATTATTCGCCCTTTTCATTTGATTAGATTTAAATTATAGTCGTTTTTAGATATTATTTTGAAGTAGTTTTTAGTAAATATAATTATTATTTCTATTTGTTAGTTTTTTTTATCTCTTTTGATTCCGTAGGTAATTACGATTATTATTCCTTATTTGTTTTTTTGGATTTTAAATATAGTAGTAAGTCTTAACTCACGCTCAGTATAGTCCGAAACATATACTGAGCGTGAGTTAAGACTTACAGCTGACCGCGAAAGGCACGTTTTGTCTCGAGAGTCCGAAACATATACTAAGCGTGAGTTAAGACTTTCAACTGACCGTGAAAGGCACGTTTTGTCTTGAGAGTCCGAAACATTATACTGAGCGTGAGTTAAGACTTACAGCTGACCGCAAAAGGCACGTTTTGTCTTGAGAGTCCGAAACATTATACTGAGCGTGAGTTAAGACTTACAGCTGACCGCAAAAGGCACGTTTTGTCTCGAGAGTCCGAAACATATACTGAGCGTGAGTTAAGACTTACAGCTGACCGCGAAAGGCACGTTTTGTCTCGAGAGTCCGAAACATATACTAAGCGTGAGTTAAGACTTTCAACTGACCGTGAAAGGCACGTTTTGTCTTGAGAGTCCGAAACATTATACTGAGCGTGAGTTAAGACTTACAGCTGACCGCAAAAGGCACGTTTTGTCTCGAGAGTCCGAAACATATACTGAGCGTGAGTTAAGACTTACAGCTGACCGCGAAAGGCACGTTTTGTCTCGAGAGTCCGAAACATATACTAAGCGTGAGTTAAGACTTTCAACTGACCGTGAAAGGCACGTTTTGTCTCGAGAGTCCGAAACATATACTCTCAATATCACGACCGTCTGGCAGTTGAAAGGATACACCTAAGTTTGTCAAATTAAAGACGACGAATTGATAATATTCGATCGCAGGAAACGGACGAGCAGCGTGAAGCTAGGCTTTCCGCGTATAGATTTAGACATATTTTTGATAACTTAGATGCACATGCAGAGGATTTAGATGAACCTACAAATTTACTACCGTGGACCAACAAATATAAAAGTAGGTTCACTTATGCTGTCACTATTGATTACAGATCATATTCGAAAATCGGTGATATGAACGTAGTATGTTCTTTTTGCAATGCCTCCGCTGATCTTAGAGACATAAAACTGGAGCGGGTGTTCTTTGTGAAGAGTAAGTATCCACTTAGAAACGGTTTTTGGAAATTCAATCCCTAAAGAGACAAAATAGGAGACAGACGTTCGACATCCACGCAGGCGAAGCCGCGGGCAAAAGCTAGTTAATAATATTTTCATTGTAGCATCTCAGACAACACTAGCTGGATGGCACTTACACAGTCTTTTTCACTTGATCGAAAAGGGTTGCTTTGGGACTTCCATACTTCCCTACTGCATGACGAACAGTAATCTTTTTTATTTTTGATTTCTTGTACAGATCTGCTCTTTATAAAGATTTAATGGAGTAAGCCTGTTCTTTTTTTTAATATATTTTCGAGGCATCTGCAATAATAAAATATTGCTGATTACTATAAATAAGTTCAGCCGGTGTAATTACGGACGTCCGTATTTACCCCAGGTACTCTGTCCACAAATTAACCCAAATGACTTTGAAGAAATGCAACGACATATTTTTTGGGCTAAGAAAAATGTTTGAGGCAAACAATAGTGCTATTTACTCGTCATTAGCAACGCAATCGAAAGAAAATATTACCTTTTACTGACACTACCTAGTATACTTAACACTCAAAATATTAAACACCAAAATTAGATAAAAATTGCCCAATTTGTTCAATTTTACTTACCTTAAAAAGTGTGCGCGTCTGACCGGCGGGATTTTTTGGTGAAAACTAAAGATGACTGAAACTAAAGCGTGATTGTGACGGCCGGGCCCGGGGGGCTGGGCAGGGATCGAGTAGATATAATAATAATTATGCTTGTCCGAATTTACCCCGCGTCCGTAATTCCCCCATCGTCCCCTACCTATTACGCAAAATTTATTAAACTCAACTAAAGCCAACAGCAAACTAGCAAAACTATAGTCTTCCTCTTAGTGTGGTTTTCTAGTGACTAACCTAGTGTCAGGGTTTATGCCCATTATGGGCCTCTCACTCGGCTTCACATGCCGTCGAGAAATATTTCTCAAGCATGCCGGTTTCCTTGCGTTGCTTTCCTTCACTGTTTTTAAAGTAAGTGATCATTACATATAACTAAACGAAATGTGGATGTACTATTAGGTAGGTACACCTCTACCTAACTCTTCTCTTTGAGAAATGCTTACAAGGATAGTCATTTGTTCCTTACATTACACCTACGTGCTCTTCTTTTGTTGTAGACTGGACGGTCCCAATTAAAAAGTTTTACACACACGGCTACTCATCAAGCTATACCTACATTTGCAGTGTAAGCAGATCTTGCATTGATTAGGATTTCCGTACAATGTGAGATCAATGTAAACTGAAAATGTACTTATAGCTTTATGTGTTCCCGTTTAATCTCTCCCCCTGTAACTTTTTGTAAAAGTCTTATAATACCTAATAATGAATTGCAGCAAAACATTTGTAAGTAACAGATTTTTTAACATTGTTCCTAAACTAGGCAAGCCTGTATCTTGGGTCCTACCAATACCTACCAATTTATAATATTTTAATATTAGCAATAAAGCTTGACGTAAGTATTCATGAATTTAATTAAACTTCTTGTTAAATAATTAGGTACCTACGAGTTAACGAGCCTAAAGTTGAAACCAGTTTTCAGCTATTTTGGTATTAACCTACAATCCTACATATCTATGAGAATTAATTTTATGTTGACAAATTGAGTGTTTGGTATGATTTATATTCACAAGATGTTGGCAGATTCATCTCACGAGTTGATTTATCGGATTAGTTTTTATTCCATTAACGTATTTTTTTTACTATGACTGCCTGGTCTAAAAGTCCCAAGCGCTGCTGCTGACCATGAGGGGGACCTCATGACTTTTTTTTTGCCCGACCAGGGGATTGAACCCTCCCGGTTCAATCCCCTGGTCGGGCAAAGAGTTATTGAGTTTTGCCATCTGGAACTTCTCATTAGCAGCCCGGGGCTGGAATCTGGATCTGTGCCAGACACCTCTGCCTAATCCTTCGGGGATCACAGGTGTGATGTTAGTCATGTGTTATTTTTATCTCTCTTGACTTCGTATGTGTGTATTTATTCTAATATGTCAATTATGTTTATTTTATGTTATTGTTTATCTCGTAGGACACCTAATTTTTTTTTTCTTGAGATGATTTAGGTACCTATTGATAAATAAATAAATATTTCTTCTAACAGCCACCCGCGACTTCGTCTGTGTAGGTAGGTTGGTACCTATGTTCATTTGTAAGTATCTAAATTTATAAATTAAAGCCTGTCTGTTATTCTGAAGTACCTAAGTTTAAGCTCAGTAGGTACTGTAAAATGCCTAATCCGTGAAAGAGTAACATAGGTATTCACCCTACCTCACAAACCTTCACATTTACCTATCTAAATAATACAGCTGTTGTTGCTGTTCCCGTGGGATTACAGGGATAAAAAGTAGCCTATGTCATCCGGGATTAGTACCTATAGCTTTCCACCAGTGCAATAATTTTTAAAATTGGATCATTAGTTCCAAAGATTTCCCTCTACATACTTACTTACAAACAAATTTTACCTCTTTATAATATTAGTATAGGTAGACTACTTAGTAGGATTTGAGATATAGGTACTTTTCTGAAATTATGGAAATCACTCACTCTGGTCTGGTCCTTACATTCTTCTTCAGATCCAGCGTCACGATGTTTGTGGTCGGTAACCTCCGGAACTACCTTCTTAACCAATTTTAATGAACATAGGCTTTTATGTGTGTAATTTGATGAGACGGATAGGATAGTTTTTATTTCTTTAATGAACTCAATTGTTATGTAGTGAGTTCCAAAACTTTCTAACAGATGGCAGGGCAACGCGTGGTTGAGTCGGTTAATATTTTATAAGATTTGAATTAAAAACTTCATCAAGGCCATCTAACTATTTAATTTCGAAGCACGTAAATTTCCTAAATTTTGCAACAGTTGCTTGTGTGGTTGTGTACCTACAGTCAATGAATAATAGATTGGAGCTGCGTCACCGATCGGCGGCCACTGGCATTGGCATCGATCGACCTCTTGTAAATTAATAACACGTTGAGTTCAAGGGTCGTGGTCGGGAATAGAAATACTTGATTGTAGATTGCAGTTTTCTCTTTGTACGTAAGCTTTTATTTGACGAGCGTTTGAAATTCGACCGTTTTAGCTGTTTGCACTCCATAACTAAACTGGCTTGAATTAAAATCTCACTTCTTTGCGCGCGCAATTTTAAGCACGGAAGTCATAGGCTACGCTTAGGAATCTTAGGAGCGAATAAAATTTAAGTCTGAAATCGCTAATCTGCCCTAAGCAAGCTTAATTATTCATTCTCATGCATTCTCTATATAAAAAGTGGTCTTTGCCCTGCAATACCTAGGCCAGCACGTTGACAAGCCGATATTACTTTTTATTACTAGGTAGGAACCTTAGTACCATAACTATATGTACCTACTTATTATTAAATTCAAATGTGACATCAGATGTGTGTTGTTCGATTTGGCCACACCATATGACCACATTAAAACGATAAACGACTAGTTCACTGATAAGAATGTAACATGGTACAGTTTTATACCTATCAACACTTTCAAAGTAAATTAAAACTATAGCTGTTACCCGCGACCCCGCGGGTTATAAATATCCCGTGAAACCTTCAAAAGTCTTCTTATAACATCACCTATCTGCCAGAGAAATTAAAGTCGGTCCAGCCGTTTCGGAGATTAACTCAGACTCAGACGGACAGTATTCAAATTGTCATTAACTGTCGTACATACCTACTTTAATTTAAATGAAACAAGTAAAAAGCGGTTATTTTTACATTACAAACAGGAAATTTTATTTATTTTTAAAGATATAATTAATAAACAATTTTAACCCTACATATACAAGGTACCTACTGCACATAATTTGTCAAGAAAGAGGATAACAACACTGTTTTCCTCAAAACAAATCTTATTTGTTAAAATATGAGGTTCAAGTGCTTACGTTCTATTATTTTTTTCATTTTGTTTTTAAAAGAATTTACTTATTGCAATTGCTGGTCACTGTCGTTATTCCCGTTAAAATTAATATACTTACAAAACAAAATTTTAAAGAAATAAATTGATAGCTCTGGTTGTCGGTTAAGTACCTGGTTGTCTGGTTGTCGGCGTGCCGGCTGCACGTGTTAGAAATTAGGAAAAAGCATCTAGTTATCTTACATAAAAAACATAAGAAATTAAATAAATAAATAAATATTCCACAACTTTTCACACAACACCATTTAGTCCCAAGTTAAGCTTGAGAGCTTGTGTTATGGGTACTAAACAGCTGATAAACATACTTATATATTTCTAAATACATACATATTATAGATAAATTACACCCAGACACAGAACAAATGATCGTGCTCATCACACAAACATTTGTCCTGGGTGGGAATCGAACCCACGACCTCCGGCATAGCAGTCAGGGTCACTAACTACTAGACCAACAGGCCAGTCAAATTATCAAAATTGAAAGCAAGTAGGTAAAACATTTAAAAAATAATATAATGACTTTGTCTTTTTCATCAAACTGTACAAATATGTAATTTCGAGTTTAACGCGCGCGTTCTGAAGCAGTTTCAGTCAATGTAAAATTCTGGATTCACAGACAAAATTAATTTTCCAGGTAACAAAAGACATTGATCTAGTGTGGACCAATTTGGATGAAATCAAAATTGAAGTCTTTCATAATACGGTCTAAAACTTGATTTGCAAAAAAAAAACCTGACCAAGGGTATAAGGTTAGGCCTAAGTACTTATTTGGTAATAATTTCAACTTGAAAGCTCCTTAAAGCCATCCCTGTGAAAAAGAGTCTTTACAGGTAGAGAAAGTATGCCTGTCGGGTTCCATTTTTTCCTTGTGAAGGCCCGACCCTACCTACCTACTCAACCCCTTGAGAACCACAAAAAGTATCCTGCTCCCCTAACGTTATTGTCTTGTTCCAGATCCAATACGCGTTATTATTATGTTGCGTGGTAGCAGCGTCCGTTGCGCAGACACAGCGAGCCGCAGTTTCCGACACCGCGCTTGATGATGCCCTCCAAGACAAGCGGTTTATCCAGAGACAGCTTAAGTGCGCGCTTGGTGAAGCACCATGCGATCCCATCGGCAAACGGCTCAAGAGTAAATAAATGATAAATGATGATAAATTATATTTATTTCTTTGTATAGGTTTTCACAAAGACTTTAAATACCTAAGTACGTCTTTTTTTACTAGTAGTCTATGAGATCGGAGTTTCATTATCAGACAACTCTGAGAAGAAACACCGAAAGAAACTCAGAAGTCATAGTCCCTTTTAAAGTCCAGACATTATCATATTAAGTGTTAACTTGACTTGTTCCCTCCTCATTTTATGCATGAAACTCACAAGCGTCATTGTTCAGCATCAGGGACCTTGGTTCTTACTTCTTATACCAGCAGTGCTATTCTGCAAAAATAAACCCCTTGAATATGTACCTAAGTGAAGTGAAGAAGAATTGAGCTAGCATTCCATATACTAGGCATTGACAGTTCACTTCACTCATGTCTTCACGGACGACGTTTACGCAATCGATCTGCTGGTAACAACATTACCAACCGGTCGATTCTTTAAAAGTCTTTAGGATTTTCTTAGTAACGGCGCGTAGTCGAGATTTGAGTCTATACCATATTGTCCCAGTATCCAGGGAACTTTAGAGTTTAGGTATTTATCTAGTTAAGTGACCTACTAATCGATAACCGAAGTAAACAATGTACCCTTGTCTTTTTCAGCTCTTGCGCCACTGGTACTTCGAGGAGCCTGTCCTCAGTGCACGCCACAAGAGACGAAGCAAATACAGCGCACTCTATCGTACGTTCAACGAAACTTCCCACAGCAGTGGGCCAAAATAGTTCGCCAATACGCGGGATAATTTAATTATATAAACCTTATTGTATATGATATGTTCGGATAAATCATTAAAAATTGTGATTTAAATTGGGATTTCTGCATGTTTGTAAATTGATTGATGATGTAAAGTATAAATTAAATCCTACAAAATATGCATGACACAAATCACCAAATGTTGTTCCAAAAATGATTGATGCTACTATTTATGAATTCAAAATATCAGTACTTAGGTGAAAATTTAACTGGAAGAGAGAATTAAAAAATCTTTTATTTTCAGTAGGTCCTTGCTGTAAATGATTCTTTGTATTTTTTCTACTTGGTATTGTATATACACTATCATCACAATACCTAACTTTAGTGTTGATATAAAGCATAACCTGGTTTCTTTACCAATAAACTGTTCAGTGTTATTTTAGTAACACGGGTATATGGTACTAAATTGTAGGTACAGACGCCAGCACATCAAGTTACCCCAATGTGTCAAATTTCTTTGCTCGTTTTTCAACTGTATGTCAAACAGAATAAAGTTCGTATTCAATTGGGAAAATTTGACACATTGGGGTAACTTGATGTGCTGGCGTCTGTACCTACTCCCTTAATCACGATTAAGTAAGCGATCCACCTAAATTATATATTTGTTATGTATGTACCTAAATTATGTTTAATAAGTAAACAAATACAAAAGAGAAATGGTGTTCAAATGATTTACATACAAATCCCTCTCATACAAATTTCCCTACGAAAGATAATAGGCCTAAAGTGCAGGTCAATTCGAACATTATAACTAGATCGTCATTTTAGTCCTTAATTGAAGACACGCTTGATTGTTTCAGTGATTAGAGATTGATATATGACTGGATTTAAAGGAAATGTTGTAATAACTGTTGCACTCGGCATCCAGTGACTACTTGACAAAATATGGTCGTGCGTTTTGCCTGAACATATTAGTGGTGATGTGTGAAAACTCTGAAGTTAGTTATTTGGATGGGGAGGTGGTATGGGTGAAGCTTGGGTCCTGCTTTTGGCCAGGTGAAGTGGTCGGTCCAGAGAAGCTGCCACCAGATGTCCTGCCTTCGTTTCGGAAGCCACCTATAGCCGTTGTCAAGTTCTTCCAGGAGGACACATAGTAAGTTTGCATGTCTAACCTGGAGTGGTATGGCGATCTAGAATAAATCTATTACCTATATTTGGTATTTTCATGATGTTTGTAGTTTCTTTGTTCTGAGTGTTTGCCAGGATGAATATTTAAATAATTAAGGATAGCAAGGATGCATTTCAGGTATCCTGAAAGATAATTATTTATAACGATACAGTAAATTCAATTTCATACTGTTTTAATGGTATTTGAGCTAACACAATATCCAACTTGCACAATTTCCATTTAAAATTTTGACAATCTTGTATTCATCTGAATTATTGTTTTTGGAAAACTTTTCCTGGTACTTACTTTTAATTTAATAAGCAATATTTTCCTAATTATTTAAAAAGAAGTAAAGTACTTACTTCATATGTTAAAACTACAAGCGTGTTGTTGATCAAATCTTAAGAGAAGTACTAAGAAAATCCTAAAGACTTTTACGCAATCGACCGGCTGGTAACAACTTTACCAGCCGGTCGATTCAGTAAAAGTCTTTAGGATTTTCTTAGTAACGCCGCGTAGTCGAGATTTGAGTCTATACCATATTGTCCCAGTATCCAGGGAACTTTAGAGTTTAGGTATTTATCTAGTTAAGTGACCTACTAATCGATAACCGAAGTAAACAATGTACCCTTGTCTTTTTCAGCTCTTGCGCCACTGGTACTTCGAGGAGCCTGTCCTCAGTGCACGCCACAAGAGACGAAGCAAATACAGCGCACTCTATCGTACGTTCAACGAAACTTCCCACAGCAGTGGGCCAAAATAGTTCGCCAATACGCGGGATAATTTAATTATATAAACCTTATTGTATATGATATGTTCGGATAAATCATTAAAAATTGTGATTTAAATTGGGATTTCTGCATGTTTGTAAATTGATTGATGATGTAAAGTATAAATTAAATCCTACAAAATATGCATGACACAAATCACCAAATGTTGTTCCAAAAATGATTGATGCTACTATTTATGAATTCAAAATATCAGTACTTAGGTGAAAATTTAACTGGAAGAGAGAATTAAAAAATCTTTTATTTTCAGTAGGTCCTTGCTGTAAATGATTCTTTGTATTTTTTCTACTTGGTATTGTATATACACTATCATCACAATACCTAACTTTAGTGTTGATATAAAGCATAACCTGGTTTCTTTACCAATAAACTGTTCAGTGTTATTTTAGTAACACGGGTATATGGTACTAAATTGTAGGTACAGACGCCAGCACATCAAGTTACCCCAATGTGTCAAATTTCTTTGCTCGTTTTTCAACTGTATGTCAAATAGAATAAAGTTCGTATTCAATTGGGAAAATTTGACACATTGGGGTAACTTGATGTGCTGGCGTCTGTACCTACTCCCTTAATCACGATTAAGTAAGCGATCCACCTAAATTATATATTTGTTATGTATGTACCTAAATTATGTTTAATAAGTAAACAAATACAAAAGAGAAATGGTGTTCAAATGATTTACATACAAATCCCTCTCATACAAATTTCCCTACGAAAGATAATAGGCCTAAAGTGCAGGTCAATTCGAACATTTTAGCTAGATCGTCATCGTGACAAAAACAGCTACACATGATTGGCAAATAATCTGTCTGCTCAAGACCGCACCCATAAGTACTGGATGCAGTTTCATGCGAAGAGGATTATAACTACATTATTATTTTAGTCAAAGGTGATAACATTTTGCTGTTGAGAAGCTTACCACAGACCAAAACCTACTATTTCTATGGGAAAAAACTATACTTACCAACCAAACGAGAAACGTAGTACCAACTTTTAGTATCATTATTTTGTAGATGGAAGTGTGTGGAGTGTGTATACTCCTACTTAAAAAGTGATAATTTCTCTATGGTGTATTACTGGCAACTCTTACTTTCATTATAGTATGTTGGTATCTGCTGACGCCGACCATTTTGTTCGTTTCCGGCATTAACGTTCATATTCTTTTAATGTAAAATGGGACTGTATATGTATTAGAATTCATTAATTTAACTTAAATAATAATAATACAGATTTTAAAAATATAGTGGCATTATTTCTATTTGTAAATAACATAAGTTGCATATTCCCATTCAGTCAATGCTACCAACATACGTATGAAATAAAATAATTTCGTACGCAGTCGGTGATATTTACAAGTAATATTTTGCTTCTGTTTTGACAAATAAAAGACAAATTCTTTCATTTTCTTTTAATTGAAGACACGCTTGATTGTTTCAGTGATTAGAGATTGATATATGACTGGATTTAAAGGAAATGTTGTAATAACTGTTGCACTCGGCATCCAGTGACTACTTGACAAAATATGGTCGTGCGTTTTGCCTGAACATATTAGTGGTGATGTGTGAAAACTCTGAAGTTAGTTATTTGGATGGGGAGGTGGTATGGGTGAAGCTTGGGTCCTGCTTTTGGCCAGGTGAAGTGGTCGGTCCAGAGAAGCTGCCACCAGATGTCCTGCCTTCGTTTCGGAAGCCACCTATAGCCGTTGTCAAGTTCTTCCAGGAGGACACATAGTAAGTTTGCATGTCTAACCTGGAGTGGTATGGCGATCTAGAATAAATCTATTACCTATATTTGGTATTTTCATGATGTTTGTAGTTTCTTTGTTCTGAGTGTTTGCCAGGATGAATATTTAAATAATTAAGGATAGCAAGGATGCATTTCAGGTATCCTGAAAGATAATTATTTATAACGATACAGTAAATTCAATTTCATACTGTTTTAATGGTATTTGAGCTAACACAATATCCAACTTGCACAATTTCCATTTAAAATTTTGACAATCTTGTATTCATCTGAATTATTGTTTTTGGAAAACTTTTCCTGGTACTTACTTTTAATTTAATAAGCAATATTTTCCTAATTATCTAAAAAGAAGTAAAGTACTTACTTCATATGTTAAAACTACAAGCGTGTTGTTGATCAAATCTTAAGAGAAGTAATTTGCCGTCCCTATGTCTAGAAATTTCCTTTAGACACCAATAAGTCTTTTAACTTTTTTTGTCTACAAATAGTAGTACAATGAACAAGCCAAAGAAGTTTGGTTCACTGAGGTTTATTTCTCTAATCATCTGTGTGCTGTGCTTTGCATTTATTTATTGAAGTTCCGAAGATTCAATTACATAACGTAAAGCCTAAAAATTGTAGCTAACAGCTGCTAAGTGGCCAGTGGCCAACTTTTGACAGCCTGTTTAATAATTAATAATCTAAAGCCTTCAATTATTCATTGATAAACATTCTGGTTACCCATCCTTGTCAATATCATGACTTTAAAGTATAATGACTAAAAGAACCGTTCTGTGAAATGAAACACACTTCATATAACTATGTATTGAAATGACCTTAGTATCAACATGAAGCTTCATATGGTTTAAATATTTATACGTCCTGTAGGCATTTGAATAGGTAAAAACAAAATTTCTGTTTTGTTTGTGAGATATAAAAGTCTAATAGGAACGCATTATCATATTGCTTGTATATGTCACAGGTTAACGAGAAAGATCTGTGTTTTGCAGAAAGTTCTAGGGATTTTCGCAAAAGACTAAAATACCAAGAAATGATTTTGGAAAAATCCCTATAGGTAACAATATCCTCGGGTCTTTAAGTCTTTGGGATTGGTGCAACATGTGTTATTATTTTATACACATCTATTAGCCAAACCCATCTCTCATATTAAAAAAAAATTACTTCAGATAATTAGAATCCAAATTTGGGCTTCCGAATTTTGGTTGTCTGTTTTTGGTCTTTCTCTACTGTTAGCTCTTATACTACTAGCCTGTAATTTTATGACTGCAGGGCAAAAGCCTTTTCTCATACAGAGAAGGCACGAGCACTGATCATCATGCATGCTAAAGGCATATTTGATACTTCAAACTAATATCAACTATAAGTCCAGGTTTCCTCACAATGTTTTCCTTCAAAAGTGTCAATGATGTCTAAGAAAAACTTAAAAACCACATATTAAATTTGTACGAGCCAATAATGCTCACACAGCAAAAGTACGTTTATGCGCACGTAATGAATAACGCTTAACATACTTTATTAATTATATTCTAATATAGAGTCAGTCGTCACTAAAACTTAGCCACAGGCGGGTCGATCAATAATAACATTGCATCAAGTGCGGCTCAGACAACCAAGCAAACGTAACTTGTAATACGTAATTAAACTATTGAACATATCAGTGGTTTGGTGTGAACTATCTTCCTACAACTACCGGGGTATCCAGTCAACGACGAGACCACCCCAACATCTTTTGGTCCTTCGAGCCTTTGGCGCGGCATATCACCTCGTGAGTCGTCGTGTCATCAGCAGAGTGCTTAGCGTGGTATATCCCAGTTGCGTTAGCAAATCGGTGCTGTTGGCTTCCCACAAGCGGGTCTAACCAGTAGCATTGAGACGTTGCACATAACGTAAAGGAGGGTGATCTACACTGAGTAACTGCCACTAACGAACCAGCAGAGACCACGTCTACTGCTACAACTAAACAATCGTCGAGGAAAACATCCACGGCGGTAACTACGGCGGAGATTAAATCTACTGCCTCAACTAACTAACAAACCAGCAGAGAAGAGTTCTACTGCTACAACTACAATTTAACAATCGGCGGAGATTACATCTACTGCCTCAACTAAGAAGAATCAACGAGGACCACGTCCACTGCGGTTACTTCAGCTCCGAAAACTTCGTGAGTACCAACAACCTACACGCCAGCCACGCGCAGCCAGCAACAATGTCGACAGAAGACTACGCTGAATTTGCGGAACTTATAACAAAACAGCAAAACAGCTACGAGAGAATCAAAACTCTACAAACTAACTACAAGAAGGATGCTGTGAGTAGAAAAACCACAGAATATCTAAACAAGCGCATCGACGCTTTACAATCCCTATGGGATGAATTTCGATCGAATCACGAAATTCTGAAGAGGTATGAATCTGCTCAAAGAGACCATGACTACTTTAAGCAGGACATATTTATTATAACAAGAAGCATGTTTGACGAAACAATGCAATCTATGAGTCAACTACGAAACAAGTTGATAAGCGAACCTGGATTTTCGGGTATAACGAAACCGAAAACACGAGAAACTCCCGGAACACCGCAATTTGATACAACTGGAGTACACCAACACATTGGGGATGAAACGGACAAGCACCTATCAACGCTGTTACGTAATCAAATGTGTAACTTCAGCGCTTTGAAGCGAGCGGTCTCCAAAATTAATTTGGATGACATGAAAGAGAAGTGGCAACTCCAAGATCAAGTCAACATACTACGATCTAAATGGGAAGCCATCGACAAGATTCATTGGGAACTAAGCTACTTACTGCAAGGGGAAGACAAGGACTATGAAGCAAAATTCGACCATTGGGAGGAAGTCTACGACAACCTAAAAGAAGAGCTAAATAGAAAAATCTTTGAAACATCCCATTATGAAAAAACAACACCGCGGATGGAATTACCGGAGTTCAACGGTACTTTCAACAACTGGATCTCCTTCAGGGATTTATTCTTTGAGATGATTCACAACAATCCGACGCTAAACAAAACGCAGAAGATGAAGTTCCTAAAGTCTCAACTGAAAGGTGAAGCGGAAAAGCTAATTAAGCACCTTTCTGTAAGTGCTGAGAACTACGACTCGTGTCTGAATATTATTCAGCATCGCTACGACAACAAGCGATTACTTTTCACCTCCTACATAGAAACACTTCTCAATCAAGCGTCCATCGAAAAACCAACCTCCACTAACTTAAAGAAGCTGCATGACACAACTAAAGAGTGTCTAAACGGTCTAGAAAACATAGACGTTAACATTCCAGTATGGGGTCCACTAATCGTCCACTTACTAGCCTCCAAACTGGACGACGTCACGTACGCCGACTACATAAAAACAATGAAACATGCAAGAGAGCTCCCAGACTTAGAGGAGTTTATGGAGTTCTTGGAAATGCAGTTTATAACTCTGGAAACATCCCGTAACAAAAAGAATGGCGGGAAACAAAACTACTCATCAAATAACCAACATAAAAGTTTTAACAACAACAAGTCAACGAACTTTAAAGGCACAGAAAAGTGGACAAAAACCTTCCATGCAACGCTGAGGAAATGTCCACTGTGCAAAAACGAACACGCGCTGATGCAGTGTTCTACATTTTTGAACATGGATGTCGCAACGCGAAACAAAACAACAAGAAATCTAAACTTGTGCAATAATTGTCTGTTTAGTCACGGCGGAAAGAAATGCAACTCAACAAAAACATGCCGCACGTGTAACTTCAAGCATCATTCCCTTCTCCATGATGATAATCTGAAAGGGCAACAATCAACGCCAACCACATCAACTATGGTTGAGCGAACTTCGAATCACATTAACAGTGAACAAGAGATACTCTTAACGACTCTTCAGTTACGAGTCAAGAACAAGGAAGGAGATTATGTCATCCTTCGGGCGTTACTGGACCAAGGCTCGCAAGTAAGCTTGGTCACAGAAAATGCTGCTCAACGATTGAACTTACCCCGAAATAAAATGAACGCTGCGGTCACTGGTGTTGGCACTATAATGGGCAAAAGTAAAGGGATGATAAAATTGGAATGCAAGTCTATCCACTCTGATTATACATTCCTAACAGAAGCGTTAGTGATGAGTAAGCTCATCAACAACTTGCCAAACTCCACGATCAACACAGACAACTGGACACACCTTCACAATATCGAGTTGGCTGATCCGGACTTCAACATCTCTGGACCCATTGATGTACTGCTGGGAGCAGATGTTTACTCCGACGTGATCTTAGGAGGAATAATCAAGCATAACAATGGCTCGCCAGTAGCCCAACAGACACAGTTGGGCTGGATATTGTGCGGTGCTACAAAGCAGTTGAACTGTCTAGTAACGCTAACAGAGCTAGACAATCTATCAAAATTTTGGGAAATAGAAGACATCCCTTCGGAATCCGAAAACACTACGGAAAACGAAGTCTGTGAAAACCATTACACAGAAACAACTAAACGGTTAAGCAACGGACGTTATGTGGTAAAAATGCCAATGCATGCTAACTACGAACAAAATCTGGGTAACTCAAAACCACAAGCGACAGCCCAATTTCTTCATTTGGAAAAGAAAATGGCGAAACAAGAACATTTCGCTAAACTATACAAAGACTTCATCCGAGAATACATTGATTTAGGCCACATGAAACCAGTGACGGAATTGGAAAGCCGAGTACAAACCTACCTACCCCACCACGGCGTAATACGGGAGTGCTCAGCAACAACAAAACTACGAGCTGTTTTTAACGCATCAATGAAAACAGACTCCGGGTACAGCCTAAACGATTTGATGGAAAAAGGGCCAAACCTACAAAAGGACATACTATCCCTGATCATAAAATGGCGGAGCTATAGATATGTTCTAACGGCGGACATTGAGAAAATGTACCGACAAATCCTTATTCATCAAGATCAACAATGTCTTCAAAGAATTATTTGGAGAGAATCTAAGAGAGAACCACTGAGAGCTATGCAACTGTGTACCCTAACATACGGGACCAAAGTCGCACCATTCATAGCGATGCGGACTCTCCAACAGCTGGCCAAAGATGAAAGCAACGCTTTCCCTCTGGCCCAAAAGGCACTACTCAACGAATTTTATATGGATGACGCCATCACGGGCCATCATACCATAGAATCAACACAGTTACTCCAAGAAGAGCTAAGCGAACTACTAAAGAAAGGTGGATTTGTTTTACGGAAATGGTCCACGAACGAGCCATCTATTCTCAAAAATCTACAGAAGAAAGAGAAAAGTAACAACAACGAATTTAACTTCAAACAACAAGAGTTCAGCAAAACACTAGGGCTCGCATGGAATGACGCAAGCGACACATTCCATTTTATTAGCGAAGCACCTAATGACAACAAAAATGCATCATACACAAAACGCAGACTATTGTCAGAAATAAGCAAGATCTACGATCCACTTGGTTGGTTGGCTCCAATAACACTACAAGCTAAACTGCTTTTCCAAGGAGGAAGAAACACAAGCGCTGAACTCTAAAGAAACTTATAGCACAAACGAGGGCTTCCTAACAAACTGTTACACAAATAATAGTACGGAACCCACGTCGAACAAAAATGAATTAATAAATTCATTACTTGAACGACATAGCAACATAAATCGTATTACAAGAATACTAACGTTGGTGATACGTTTCGCTGATGCATTGCGAAATAAGAGAAGGTCAACTGAGTGCCATGAACTGAACTTGCACGAACAAAACAACGCACTGTTTATAATTATTAAATCGGTGCAACGGGATTATTTTGAAAATGAGATAAAGTCCCTCAACAAAGGTGAAAAACTTGCCAACAGGAGCAACATTTTGAAACTCAATCCATTTGTAGACTCCAATGGAGTTTTACGTGTTGGAGGACGCTTAAACCACTCAGACTTACCAGTGGAAACGAAAAACCCCATTCTTTTACCGGGAGAGGGAAGACTAACACAACTTATTGTTGAAAAGGCGCACCAACAAACTTTACACGGTGGAGCAAGATTAACGCTAGCTAACACTAGACATACTTACTGGATAATCAGCGGCAATCGAACCGTGAAGAAAATACTGCGACAGTGCATTCGATGCCGTCGATTCGCAACAACTCGTACTGAACAACTAATGGGTAATTTACCTAAAGAAAGGATAACTCCATCGAGGCCATTTTCGCATACTGGCGTCGACTTTACGGGCCATGTGGACGTAAAGATAAACAAAGGCCGCGGGATAAAAACCTGCAAAGGCTACATAGCCATATTTATATGTATGTGCACCAAAGCAGTACATATTGAACTTGTTTCGGAACTATCAACGGAAACTTTCATCGCAGCACTAAGAAGAATGTGCGCCCGAAGAGGCACCCCAAAGCATATTTACTCGGATAACGGGACTAACTTTGTCGGAGCTGCAAGAGTTTTAAAAGAAGAGTTCAAACTATTTAAAACATTACAATCATCAGAGTTCTATAAGGAGATCAACGAACTTCACATCGAGTGGCATTTCAACGCTCCATCTTGGCCATCAGCAGGAGGGTTATGGGAAGCTGCTGTACGTTCCATGAAAGCACACCTGAAAAGGGTGATTGGACAACAAAAGCTTACCTACGAACAATTCGCAACACTTCTGACACAAATCGAAGCGTGCATGAATAGCCGGCCACTGTGCCCATTATCAGAAGATATTGAAGATCTGGAATACCTCACACCTGGTCACTTTCTTACGGGGGGTCCAACCCTAACACTACCACTCAACGAACCTGACGATAACAAAACTATAGACGTCAGAAACAACTGGAAACTCATCGAGCTCATGCGTCGACACTATTGGGGTCGCTGGTCGAAAGAATACCTACATTCACTACAAAACCGAAACAAATGGCAGCAAACTAAAGAAAACATACAGAAGGGGCAGCTAGTTCTCATCAAGGAAAGTAATCTGCCCTCAAGCAGATGGGCTATGGGACGAGTAGTGGAACTGCACCCAGGCAGCGATGACTTAGTACGAGTAGTCACGCTAAAGACACAAAATGGAGTACTTAAAAGACCCATAACTAAACTTGCCCCGCTACCTATAACTGAGGTATGCGGAAGCGCTGACACACAAGGAGTGAGTCCAGAAACGGACCACGACGTGCCGAAGAAAGGCACCAACAAAAGTAAAAAAGGGGTAAACAGTCTGCTTATGACGTTACTAGTAGCATTTACAACGCTATCATGTGGCTTAGCAACACCCCTGCAACATTTTAAAACAACTCGGTTAACTGAAAGCCAAACAGTGTACTTTGACCCCGTCGGAAACATTCAACTTATCCATGATGAATGGAAACTTCTGGTATACTATAACCTGACAACCTTCTGGCAAAGTACAGCAAAGGTAGAGGAGTTCGTAAACCATTTAGGCCAACTATGCGACACGATGCCTAACGAACCATGTCACTCTACATCACAACAACTCAAGTTCGAAATGAACCAGCTGAACGAGTATAACATACTGCTGCGGTCTCAACATCAACAGCGAAAGCGACGTGGCTACGTTAACGGCGTAGGAAATCTTGCACGAGCCCTGTTCGGTGTCCTTGACAGCGACTTCGCCGAAAAATACGCTCAGGACATAGAAAAAATCAAAACAAACGAACAATATTTACTACAGCTGATACGAAATCAGACACTGATTATCGAGGCAGAAAACAACGTCATCAAGAAAAATGAAGACTTTGTAAAGACGCAACTTGAAGTAATTCAACAATTCATGAATGAAACAAAATATAATACGGCCGTGATAGAAAACAGATTTCAACGAATGAAAACAATGAATGATGTCAATGCTGGGGCGCTAACAGCTAGTTTACTTATCTCCGTACTGAGAAGAAACCAAGAAATGCTCTTAAGTGCGTTGACAGATATCTACAGAGGCCATCTGGACATGAAACTATTCACACCGCAGCAGCTATCTGAACAACTCAACTACATTGCCGGTATCATACCGAAAAGATTAACATTACCAATCCAAAAGAGCAATGGGTCGAGCATACAAAATATTTACAAAATTATTTATGTTAAAGCCCGGCTCACAGAACAGTACTTACTGTTCGAATTACATATCCCGTTACTAAGCGATGACGAGTATACACTTTATCGCAATATAGCTATTCCAAGATGGGAAACGGCTGAACAATGCCAGGTGATACGGACAGCAACACAATACATTGGAGTCAACTTCGCAAAGAGTACCTACATACAGATGGAAGAGGTTGATCTTCAGCAGTGTACCACAATGACAGCGGACAAACATATCTGCCATGCCTCTACAACTATCAACAACTTACTTGGAGTCACGGCATCCTGCGAAGCTAAAATACTTAGTCAAAATGTAAATAACATTACATGTAACTGGGTATCACAAAAATGTGCTGACCAATGGATAAAACTACAAAGACCAAACATATGGTTGTATAATTGTATCAATGAGTGCACGATTCGCATTGTCTGCGAAAATCGAATTACAACAACCATATTAACTAACTCAGGGCTCCTTGCCCTAGGTCAGGACTGCATACTTCAGCACAAAGATAACACAATTTATTCACACAACGTTTTTAGTAGTAGTGCTAATATTGGAATCAATTTGGAGGTACCTACTATTGAATCCCCAAATGATATGTGGAATACACTGAAAACCACAAATATTGTGTTACAAAAACTAAGCTTATCTAATGACCACAAAACTTTAGATGAGCAGATAACCGCACAAAAGGGAAGAGAGAGCCTTCCTAACGACCTAAGTGTCCACGACATCGGCAACTATGCTTTAAGCTCTTTGCTGGTGGGAGGAATCGTCGCCGCTATAATAGTTTGGCGACTAAGAAGATGTCTCCAGGCGCGTAAGAAGAGCGATACTGCAGCCAACGCGAACAAGACTCGAGAGAGGACAGAAGATATCGAACTTAAGGAGATTCCAGCCTACGCCAGAATACGAGGTGGACATTCCAAGAACAACGAGCCACCGCAACCAGCAATTGGAACTAGATTTAATCTATAACTTATTAATTAAGAATATCTTGTATCTTGCTAATTGTTTTGATTGCTTAATAACTTTAATAACATGTAACTATTTAACTTTTAAGTCAAGTTTGGTAATCTGAGTGCGTACACAATTTTCCCTCGGGAGCATGTACGAGCCAATAATGCTCACACAGCAAAAGTACGTTTATGCGCACGTAATGAATAACGCTTAACATACTTTATTAATTATATTCTAATATAGAGTCAGTCGTCACTAAAACTTAGCCACAGGCGGGTCGATCAATAATAACATTGCATCAAGTGCGGCTCAGACAACCAAGCAAACGTAACTTGTAATACGTAATTAAACTATTGAACATATCAGTGGTTTGGTGTGAACTATCTTCCTACAACTACCGGGGTATCCAGTCAACGACGAGATAACCCCAACAAAATTAATTGAAAAAGTCACATTGGTACTTGCCCGGATTCGATCCACCACCTTATGCATGAGAGATAGACATGTTCACATAATGACATAAATCATTCCTTGTTCTCAATAATACAGTCATAATGCAAAATTTCTAGGATCATGTAAAAATAAATGGTTTGTTCATGACTCCTGCTACATGTAGCTCACAAAATGTAACTGTTTAGCATTTTTGTGTATCTTGAAACTTGGATTTTGTTATTGAGGAACACTATACAGATATACGGTACCAACCAATATGCATCCAAAATGTTGAGTATTATTTGGTTTTATGTGTACAGAAGTAAATATCCAACTTCTACACTAACCCTTATGTTTTATGCTATGCAAAATTGGTTTATTAGGGCAGAAAAACGTGAGTTTACCTCTTAACTGTTTGTAAGTAAATAAAGTTATGGATCCCTTTATCCATCTTGCCTTTATGCTGGAACTGTTGTTTGTCATAAAACATTGTAAGGGTTTTGTAACCATTTAAGTTGCTCATACTTCAGTCTTTAAGGGCTGATGTAGTCTTCCAATCATGGGAATCATGCAATAAAAGTCCAGACAGAACTGGCTCCAATTCAGTTCATACATCTACTTAAATCAAATACAAAATTAAAATGATTTTAATAACTAATCCAGACAAAACATCCTTGATAGTCGCAAATAAACTGAACACTAACCAAAAGCTTACTTGTATTGTCTATTTGAGATGTTTGTTGTGTTGGTTAAAAGTGTTACTTGTTATAAACTTGTGTGATTGTTTCCACAAAATATTGTTACTACTAGCAGGAGCATGGAGGTTGCAATGCAAATGCCTAGGGGCAAAAGCATTTTGTAAAATACCATCATAGCTAGACAGCTATGATTGTATTTCTCACCACTGACAGACGTCAGTGGTGAGGGGTCAATCTTCTTAAGAGTGATACTGACAAAAAAAACTTATTATTTGTATTACCATTTGATGTGATATTTGGTGTGATGTCATCAAGAAGTCATCTGTTTACCTTCCACCATGTATACCTTTAGTATATTTGACAAGGCTAGAGCCTAGCTGGCATTATTCAAGAGCAGTTGAGTTGCTTTACCCAACCTCCAAAGCCATTAGGAATTGAGGAGATGACGAGATACACTTCACCACTGCTGCCCATCGAAGATATGGCATGGGTATCATTTATGATGGCATGGCTGGCGCAGCGGTTGAACAATTGGCTGCTGCGCCTGTGTCGGGTTCGATTCCCAAACATAACAAATAACTGTATTGCATATAGGTAGTTGTTCTGGGCTTGGTTGTTGGTGTATGTGAGTTTGAATGTTTCTAGACGCATCCACGACATCGGAGAAATTCCTAGTGTGGTGAAACTTATTTGTAAATAAAAAAGACAAAAATACTCCATCTGTATATCTTCATATTTTATTTTCTGCTTTCAGTGAATATGTTAAAAATGCCAGTTCTATCTTCAAGTATGACTGCAGTCGTAAGAATGAATTCATCAGTAAAGGACTATGTAAGTTATTCTTTTATTAAATTTTACACACAACCTTATATCATGAGCTTCGCTTTTCATATTTGCTTTTTTCGAAAAGTCGGCTTCTTTACAACCGACTAATCTACTAGTCGGCTAGTTGTCCACACAGCGTTACTACTTATTCTGGTACAGCTACTTATGTCAGTATCAGTGAGGTCTGCAGTTGATAGGTTCAGTCCGAGCGTAAACACGATATTGTGACGCAGTATTATATAGTGGTTTTGCTAGAAACATGGTGAGTTCAAGTACGAACTAATACTATTATTGTGAAGAAGAATAGATCTTTTCTCGAAGCAGAACTTCACTCAAAACGCTTTCACTACTCACATTTATTCAAATCCATTTAGCGTTTTCCATGGAAAACAACAGTTATGTATGAGACGCGTACGCGTTCGTTCAGCTGAAAGGTGCGTGTCTTATTCATAACTGGTGTTTTCTGTGGACTAAAGCTGAACAGAGCTGAATAAGTGTGAGTAGTCCCTTACCTACCTCCTCCTCGCGTAGTACTCCTCAATGCTGAGGGTCATGACCTCCCTGCCCTTCCACCTTTTTCTTCACTATGTTCCTCCATCTGCTTCTGTCTCTGGCGGTGAGAAGGGCATCGTATACCGAAGAGTCAAGCCCCCCTTACCTACAAAACCTAATAAAAATATGTTGAGTTTTTATTGTTTAGGTTCAGATTTTGTTCAATTTTTTTTAATCATTTTTTTTTATTCTCAGATGCATTCAGAACAAAACGTGGTCCCATGGAAAAGTTTCCAGAGGATGTGATCCGTGCTGAAACAGCTATTGGAGGTGACGTAGAAATCCTGACAAGAGATGAGTTTCAAGAAAAGAAAAAAGAAAGCTACGCAGGAATTTTTGGTGAACCTCAAAAGAAAACTCCAGGCTTTGGTAAAAAAGGTACCATTTTAGTAAGAGTTAAGAATATTGCAAAGGCAATATCCATGCGTGTATCTAATTTTATAAATTTGGTTTAAGGTCGGCCCGGCGGACGAGGGAAATCAGCTGAACCATCAAGGACTCCATTCAGAAAGGTAATTATTATAAGTAGTAGTTGTCTATTGCACTCCTTCCCCACTCTGTGTTGTATTGCACCAAAGATCTAAGACGTTCAATACTTATTATTGACGGAACCTCACGAACAAAATTTAAATCCACCGGCTCCTATCCATCTCGGCTGCCGCTCCAATATTGCTTTATTATCCTAGATGGCGTTACTGAGACATGAGATCACACTTTTCTTCACATGTCTATAATAAAATAAAAAAGCCTTTATTTTTCCATCAGCATGTACACAAGTATGAAATGATATGAGTGTATGAAATTTAATCTTATATGCTTGCTGTATGGACCCCTGATCGGGTGAAGGCCTCCTCCAGAGATTGCCACTCGTGGCAATTTTTTACCAGGGCCAACTGCTAGTTCCGATAGGCTCTAATTCGTCCTTCCACCTTGTTTTTGGTCGACCCCTGCCTCTATGCCCATGAGGTCCATGTCTATAGTATTTTAAATCTCTTAGATTGTCATGATGCTGCAAGATTACCAGGAGCCCATGAACTGGTTTCTCAAGCTAAGGAGATGAATAGTATCGTCAGTAGTCGTTTAGTGTTTGAATTTCTACCGTTTTAGCTATCTGACTCTCAGTTTCTTCTTCCACCGAGCATGCAATTTTCTTCAGATATTATCCAAAATTTTCGCTTAGCGTATTTATATCACAATTATGATTATGTACCTGACAAAAATATAAGTAAGTTAAGGATTCTGTCATACCCTTCCAGATATTTAACATTCAGATACTAATATTATTGAATATCAGATTTTCATTAAATATCTTATTAGCGGCCGTTTCAGAGGGCCCATTATTGAGTGTGCAAGTCACCCCCTGCCATTTAATCCCTGTATATAAAACATTGGTAAGGCAGGGGCCATAGTCCTTCATAGTTTTAGATATCCAGTCCATTTTAGACACCCTAACCTATAGTCCAGTACTTTTGTTTTCATAGTCTGCAATAGTCTTACACCAGTCGTAGGTTTTCCTTAGGTGCACTTGTGTAGTGCATACAGGGAAAATCTGCGGTTGGTGCCTCATTTCATTAAAGACGACAATAGGCCTCTACGAGTTGGCTTCGGCCCCTCGTACGTCTTCCAAAGGTCCGGAACCCAAGGGTTCCGAGAAATAAAAGCTAATGAAAATAATAATAATACAAAAAAAAAACAAATATCTCGACTTAGCACGCGGGGTTGTCGACATGTGGGATATGGACTCGGCTGTCATTGTGCCGATAGTCGTAACAGGCAATGGCCTTATCGCTAAAAGCCTCGATGAGCATCTTTCGAGGCTTTCGTTGCACGGTTGGGTCAAGAACCTGATCCAGAAGGCAGTACTTCTTGATACGGCCCGCATCGTGAGGATTCGTTCCTGCCTCTGGAGCCCTAACCACCGGTAGCTTGGACCCTGCTCCCGCCATCGGTCGTTCACTATTTTCTATATTTTTAAATGTTTTTATATTTTTTATATCAATATTTAAAAATGTAATTTATATGTATGTGTACAAATAATAAATGATAATAATATTTATTTTATTTCGGACATAAATCCATAAAGTGTTAGTAACAATATTAAATACCTTATTATCTACTGTTAGTACAAATTACCCTATTCACAATACAAACTACAATTGTAGAGCTATAACTCTCCGCTACGGTTCTCAGGATGCTGTTGCGACTATCTCTTACTCTCCTGAGTAGCGAGGCACTTTACTTGCGAAGAATTACGTGAAAACCGTCGGTACGAGCTTGCGCAAACATTCCCGACGCACTGCAGTAGCGAGGCAGTCCCAACAACATCCTGAAGGCATTATTATACTGAACGCGCAGGACATCCAGCGACCTTTTGTTGAAATTGGCAGTAGGCCTTAAAAAGGGTAATTTTATCTAGGTTGGTACACCGAGAAAATCTACGGATCAACATGTTGCACCGGACGGCTAGTGCCCTGCGCTCCTCTTCAATAGAAAAAGACGATGCAGACATCGTCTTTAAGGTCTTCGGACAGAAAATGACCCAAGTATTTAAAAGTTGAGACTCTTTGGATCACTGATTCGTTTATAAGAAGCTCGGGCCCTCTTCTGGACTTTTGTCGGCGACCTTATATGTAAATAATGCTCGATATTATACAGGGTGTCTCATTCAAATCGGTCAGTATGGGAAAGTCTGAAACTATAAGACATACGAAGATCTGTTCTGAGGAACCTTGTCATCGATTTTAATAACAAGAAAAACTGCATTCATACATTTTAAAAAACATCTGTACTCGGTTCGGGAATCGAACCCGGTTATTTTGGAGAAAAAAAAACCTACAGACACCCTGTAGACTATTGTCGACTGGAGAATCTACACGTTTCTTCCCTTCATTGTCGTGCTCAAAACAAAAGAAACGTTTCCACAATCGGTCACTTTGTCGATTCTTCTGGAGACAAAATCTACGGTGGTCATGCTTCGCGTTCTGCTGATATACGGGTCCGATGCTCGGGTCGGGCGATGTTAGTAGGCTTTTCTAACTGGATTTTTTTAGTAGTGGGTAACTAGGCAAAGGAATTCATACACTAGCGGTATGAATTTCTTTGCCCAGTTGACGGCGATGGGTAGAGGTGAATCTCTGTGTCCTATAAACTGAATAAATCTAGAAATGTTCCTACCTGAATAGTTTCGGTATTAAATTAGTGATTATATCACGTTATTTCTTTTGTTTCAGAGTAACGACAAAGTAGATTATAAAGTACACATACTGGTGCAAGGAAATAAACCTAGTTCTGACAATGCATCTGCGGAAACGACAGCCCCTACGCCATCCACGAGTGCTGAGCCAGGATCAGATAACAAAGACGAAGTACGACTGAGCACTGAAGAAAAAGAGAAAGTTGAGAATGTAGACGATCCAGTACCATCGTGTTCAAGTCCTACGGCTTCCACATCCGCATCATCCACACCCGCAGCATCCACAACCGCCGCATCCACACCAACAGCATCCAGCTCTAGAATCTATTCCTGCCACGCGTGTCCATTCACAACAGTACGTCTTAATGTTTTAATTCTACATAACAAAACACATAGTGTTTCATTCACACCATATACACCATCGCCCGTAAGAAAAAAAGTTACAACGAAGGCAGCAACTAAATCAACTCCAGAAACGCCGAATAAAACGCCTAAGGCTCGCAAACCACGAGAAAAGAAAGTAAAATTACTCAAAGAACTCAAAGAACCCAAGAAGACCCCACAAAGTAACAAAAAGCGCCCATCAGATGGTGAAACCAATCATACTGAAACCAAAAAGGTAAAAACGGATGAAGAAATCAAAAGCAGCCTTTTGGCTGACTGGGATGATGGAGATGAAGAATCTAATGACGAATCCTCAACTACTGTTATGGCCGGGTCACCAGAAGTACCGGAAGCTACCGAATCTCCAGCAGTGCCAACATCTGCTGAACTGACGAGTGTGCAGTTACTGCCAGAAATATCAACGCTTACTGAAAAGAAATCTAATAGCTCACCTACTAGTGAAAAACCAGAATCATCGAGTGACTCCAAGTATGAGTTTTGTGAAGATGAAGACTGGCCACTGGAAGCAGATGGGGGTAGAAAAATACCTCGAGTCAAGAACCCGAAACGCAAGGAAGATACAAAGAGCATAAGTTTAGATGACGATGATATGGCTAGGGAAGTCGCAGAATTACTCAATAAGACTACTGTTCCCGAATTACCGTCAGCCCCAGAACCACTCAAAGTTGAGGAAAATTTTCCTGAACCTTCTATCGTAAAATCTCCGGACAAACAAGACAAGTCCCCTGAAAAGTCTGAGAAGTCTCCTGACACACCTCCAACTAAAGCAATTTTTAAAACAAAAACATTTTTTCGAAGCCGTCATTCTAGAAGCCAAGACGCAATCGGAAAGTATGTCGCAGAACAACTAAATGCCAATTCAGTTGAAAGAATGGACATTTCTGAGAGTGAAATCAATGGTTCAGAAGTCGTTTCTTCACCAGAGGCTAGAGAATCTCCTCCCATAGAACATGTAAAGGTAGCACGTCTAGCGCCAAAAATACAACTTAAGAAGATGAAAGCTGAATTACGTGAGAAAAGTAATTTTGATAATTTTGCAGATATTCCGGATTTCAGGCAATTTACTGATAAGACTGAACCAAGTAAAATCTGCCCACAATCCATTACTTCACCCAAAGAGAAAGGAAATCGAATACTTCAAGATGTATTGTATCCGACGCAAGAAATAAAACCTGTCAATACAGATATACCTGATCCAATAAAAGTAAATGTAAATAGAGCAGATGTTATAGATAACACAACACACACAACAGAAATGATAGGGTCACAGAGGTCAGAAATGATAGGGGCCACTAATATACTCGAGAATGTAGATGATAGAATAAACAATTTAACCAGAAAAATAAAAGATACTGGAAACCGAACTGAAGTAATAGAAGATACGACGAAAACTGAGATGGTAATAGGTCCAACAAATGACACACAAATTGCAATTGATACAGAGAACAAAACTGAAGAAAATGACGAAACAGTAGTCAAAACTGCCATAGAGGAAGCTATAATCGCACATGGAGTCGAAGAGGACCATACTACAGTGGTGGAAACAAGTGAAGCTCACATGGAGGTAACATTTGATGAAGTAGAAGTAGAAAACAAACTAAACCCAACTGAAAATATAGAAGTAACATCCGTAGAAGAAGTTGTATACGATAAAATGGAAGAAGAGGTTGTAGATGAAAACATGGAAGTAGTTGAAGACAGCAAAATTGAACAAGTTGAAGGGGACAAAATGGACATTGCTCAAGGAATTGTTGATGAAGTAGATACTTCTGTGCCTGTCGTTAAATTCCCTGAAACCGTTGTTCAGAAATCGTACGAGCCATATATGAATGAATCTACAGCGTCGGCCGTAGACGCTTTATTGAGCGTGTCCAGAGAAGCTGACAGAGTCACGAGAATTATCAGCGATGATCCTCCCGAAGATTTATTCGAAGATGATAATAAAGATAACAGTGGGTCGTGTAACGACTTTAACGAAAGCATCAATATAGACAGTAATGGTAATGGTATGCAGTACCCTGACCCAGAGAGATATCTAGAAGATAAAGATACTGCAGCGATCAACAATGACTTGAATATCATTACTATCGAAGATCACTCTGAAGTTGTGAAAGATACTGTAGAAATATTAAGTGAAACTCATGTACCTAGTATTCATGAAATGAATGTTATAACAAGTGAGCAAACAGAAATTGTTCCTAGCAATTTTGTTGATAATGTTTCGACCTGTGTCATTGACAATGTGACCAACAATGTTATCGAGAATATTCCGTCGGAATCCGATCTTCAAATAGCAGAAACGCTTATTAACTTGCCATCAACAGCTATTCAAAATAAAACATCTAGCGATCTGCAGACTGAACAAATAAATGTACCAATACCTGATGAAGTCATAGAAGAACTTCCTCCGGAAGAAATAGTAATAGAAGAAAAACCTCAAGAAATAACCATAGATCCAGAACCAATACTCCATCAACCAAAATCTCTGTTAATTTCAAATAATGAAAACATTATCCGGTTTGAAACTGAACAAGAAAAAAGTGAAAATTTAAATGCTGCTCAATCCCTTGTCCAAATGTCGGAATCAATTGATCACAAAATAAGTATTGATCATAGTTTAACTGGCAGTGTTAATAATAATAATAAGTCTGATAAAGGTCTATTTAATGTAAAACAAAATAATGGTTTAGATAGCACGCATTCTGTGGAACAAAAATTGGCAAGCATGTCAAATGACAATAACAGTGAACATAAAAACAACGGGAAAAGCTCTAAAGTAGAAACTTCGTCCTCAAGACTATTAAAAATTTTAGAGGAGCCTTGCACTCCTAAATTTGCAAATAAACCAGCAGCTAGTAAAACATCAATAATTACGGGAAAAGAGAAAATTTTAAACTTCGACGTAGCCAAATCATCGTTTAAGAGTAAAACCGAATCACCTAAACAAAAAATAATAATTCGACGTACCACGCCAAACAAAAATATTATCAATAATATGAGTGAAATAACTACACCAGACAAAATCATTCTCTCACGCAGTAGTAACGCCGCACAGGACGGTTCTGTGCAAACATACACTATACAGACAACACCAGAAGCACCATCCGATGCCAACACTATTATAATACAGCAAAAGATAAGGAAAATTGCAAAACCACCGGCAAAATTGCAAAAAATCAAACCCTCGAATTCACTTATTCCTCCCCTAAACGAAACGTCAAAGATAATCAACGACTCAGCTGCTGACGACGCTATGTTCGATATCAATTCAATGCCTATAGTTTTATCTGAAGATCTGTTAACTGCTGAGAGTATTGAGAAGATGCCAATTGTGATGTCGGACGGAAACATTATAACTCATACATCAAATCCACCTAAACTCTTAAAAACAAAACAAGTCGTCGAAAATGAAAAAGTCGCAATAAGCGCAATACCGAATAAATCAGAAATGAAAACTTTGTTAATGAATCCTGTCAGTGATAGTAGTAAAGTTAGTACACCTAATATTCTTTCTAAATCGTCTAAATTACGAGGGGCCAAACCTATGTTAATTATTGATAAAACTACAGGGAAGCAGAAAATCATAATGTCTAAGGGTGAGACTAATGTAAAAGAAGTCAAACAAGCACCAACAATAATACAGTCTGTGCCCCAGAGCACAGGCAAATCAGAGAAGTTTATAATCTTACCTACACCAAATTCACCACGTCCTGGGCGGACACAAAAGATTGTGATTGATCCGCAGACTGGAAAGGCGCATGTTCTCGTCGCCAAAGGGTCGGAACCACAGATAACTTCTGCAGACAATAAGCCCGTTTCGGCCAAACTAATTCCGTCGTCAACTGAGACGAGCGCTCCCGGAAATACCGTAATGATCATTACTAACTCTCAAGGTGCGCAGTCTAGAATAGTCCTCACTCCAGAGCATGAGAAGATGCTATTTCCAAAGAAACAACAGCCCAACGTAACTCAACTGAAAACCATAGCTCATAGAATATCAACTAATACAGGTGCACCACAGAAAACTGTAATGGCGCATGCGAAAACGCAAAACATCGCACCAGTAAAGACTCAAACTAGGATTGTACCCAAGCAGAAAAGTGCAATAATAACGTCAAAGGGCCAACTAATTGTAGGTGGAAGAGTAACGACAACTACGCAGAACATAGCGCCGATGCCTGAAATAAGACCAGTACCAAAGCGGATAATAGCATCCGAGCCAAAAAAACTAGTACAGACAATTCAAAAAACTTCTTCAGAACCTTTAATATTTTTACAGCAGAAATCTGGTACAGTAATGCAACTTACGGCAGCGCAATTTGAACATCTACAGAGGACCGGACAAATTGTACAGAAGCCAAATTCGACACCCTTGCCAGAGAAAGTAGTTGTTCCGAAAACTATTACTATATCACCGAATGAGGCGGGCATGCCTACTATACATAAACCTAGAGTACGGAAAACAATATCTGAATCGCCTACACCAGCGAAAAAAATGAAGCAAGAAATAGCTATAGCACCTGCGCCTATGTCACATGTGCACCCAGCCCTTAGTTCTTTTACTAATACCAATCCATCCATTGTGCCATCTGTATCAAATACAGTGTCTGTTGCTACAACGAATGCCTATTCCGATTTTGACAACTTCGAAGAGTTGTTGCCGTCGACTGCCATCGTGCGGCAACAGCCGGAGCCCGTCGTCACGCCAGTGCCGCAACCCGAGCCTGCGCCGCCCGCGGGCCTGGCCGACAGTCAACTGCTGGCTGTGCCAGGAGAACACTTTGGTGGTCCGCATGGTTGCTTTTACCTTTGCATTGAAGATAACGGCACCTTGACACCTGTTGATAACCGACCACTAATTCTAGAGAATAATCAGCTAGTTCCAATGCCGGAACCTGTACCTGTACCAGCGACGCAACCAGAGCGTAGAGATATTCTTGAAGCGGCTTTAGCCAATAGTGATGTTTTCCATGCGGATTCGACGCGAGACGAAGCCCCTGATTTTCGTGATTTAAACGCAAATGTGTCTGTGCATTGTCGAGTATCTGAAACTAGTACGACACTTAACCAGCCCATCATGACACCAGTAGAAGTGCCCTCTAAAGTGGACAGTGAACCGGCTATTCCATCTAATTTGGAGGATGGTCTTGCAGTAATCGGTGTTACTCCTCCAACAGTCCCGACCACATTAGAGTTACCTATCACCGTGACAGACCCCAGGATAGCGCCTGCTAAGACGACAGACCCACTAAGCAATAACATCTATGGGCCTGGTGTATCTCTGCTACCGTCACCTAACACTGAAATGACTTACGTCACCACAGAAGACGTACCGATGTGCGGACCTATTTCAATGCCACTTCTAACGGAAGAAGAGTCTGTTGGAAAATCTATGCCGATATTGACAGATGATATAACTGAGAGGACTGTGTCTTCAGTGGATTCGGCAGTAGGATCTCCGTCGTCCATTGACGTTCGGGAGTCGGAAACTGAAGATGGTGGTCAATGGACTCGTCGGCTGCTCACTCCTGGCTCTGACACTTCTGAGGCTTCGGCCGAGATCCCGCTGCAGCCGGCAATTCAGCTGTCTGTGAGTGAACTATCTCGCCACAGTTAAAAGGGGACGCTCACGTCTCTTCTCTATTGTAAATATTATTTCTCAAATCTCAGTAAGGGAGTGATTAAAAACAATTGTACGTAGGTACATGTCGCATAAAAGTGTTATTCTAAAAAAATATTCAAGATTACTTTTCGATGTCTCTACGTGCATACATAGTAGTTTTCTCAAATCCATTTCATGTTTTGGAGGTCAATCTTATTGTAGCATTACTGTTACAGATAAAACTAGTGGCATTTATTAAAAATATTGAATATATAAATTGTGTCAATATTTTTACTTCATAATATTAACAAAATTACTTTCAATATATTTGCAATGTAATGTTTTATTCTGCTGTTATTAATGTTAATTAATAAATAGCGAATTGAATATATTTTGTCAAAAATAAGTGTTAAGTAAATTTGAGGAATATATAGTTTGGAGAAGAGATGATAGGTGTGACCTAAAAACCAGTCGAACACTAACATCACTTATAGTTAAAGTTGTGACTGTCGTATTTGATGTTCTTAGAGTTTTATTTATTTGTGTAGAGTGGCTATTTCATAATTTTCAATATGTTACTTGTGCAATAGATTGTTTAAACTTGTTCTTTGTTCGATCTTGGCGTTTCAAGTCTTATATTATGTATCATAGGAATATTTTTATCTGTTGTGGAACCTTTTGACCGAGTTTAATTCTATATGGTGCCGCTATTATCTGAGAATGATTATGAGCGTTTGAAACGCGTACAGTAGGCCGCACGCCAGTGATAACAAAACCAGTATAGACTGAGCTCGAATTCTAAACAAAGTCAGCTCTAGGTTAAAGTTTTACCACCGTCGTGCGGCCTATTCTACATAGACATGATTGTAAATATATCTAGTTATAGAATGCATACCTGAAGATAGTGAAACATGTCTGGGATGGACTTTCATATAAAACAATTAAGTATAATGCATTACTGCATACAATATTTAGGATAAGGATTTACGATTGTAAATTTAAATTGAATTATGATATTTGTTGGATTGTATGTGTAATATATAAAAAAGTAGTTATATATTATTTTTATAACGTCTAGCGAAGGATTATGTGTTGCTGTCGCTGACTTGTACATGGAAAGTGCTGTTAAGTTATAGTGAATTATGTTCACAAGTGAACAAGTAATGTTGAAGTAAAGAGAGATATGCGAGTGCGACGGTCGACCGTCAGTTGAAAAGGATAAATTTCTTATATCAATAATGTAGGGTTAATATTAAGTACAATATTGTTGAAGTAATTTTTAAACGTAATGTCAAAAGCACTTATTGGTTTGTTTGTGTGATCTATGTAAAATCTAGGTCAGACTATAAAATGGAGTCTTTAGTAATAACCTCTGTGTAGTTTTATTAAATAAATTTAATCAATAGCTTGTTATTATTTATAGTCGAGCTAATACTCAAGCTAGAGCCAAGTAACAAATGAAACAACACAGTTTAACTTTGATGCTTTACTCATTTCTTTTCAGGTGACACTTTACTTATAAATAAAACTAAGGCACTGAAATGAATTTAGGAAAATATATTGCATTGTAATTGATAAGGTGTTCCACGGTTTTAAAAATGTACATGCCTATATACAATGCAAATATTTGATACAAACTTTATTATATCACAACTCGTGTTTTTATAATTTGACTACGTAACTACTACAACTACAAACTACGATAACAATGGTAATTTATAAATTCGTAATATTAAAATTGTTGTAGTAACATACAACATGGTAATGAAATGATTCTTATTCTATAATACTTTATCAATAAAAGATCTGACGCGAAACTAGTCTGTTTTACAATTTCAAACAAATGTATAACGTAATAAGTTATAACAACCTACAACAGTCAATTACTTTATTTACTAGGAATATGTATCGTTGGTACTTTCATTTATTTAGTTCATAAATTAAAACATTTTTAAATTAATATAAAAACTATTGTACAAATATGTAAAAAATATTGAACTAGTTACATCAATGGATCTTTCGATGAGATTAACGCATAGACGTCTTAAAAAATAATGTTTATATATCACATGGCAGGCCAAGGTACTCAGACAAAATGCCGTAATTTAGTCTTCTTCGAGATTGACATTACAAATAAATATTTTTGTACGGCAAGAAAAAGGTCACGCGCGTGAGGCACTTTGTGTGAGTAGTGGCGATGTTAGGAGAGGGCCTGCCGCGTGGTGTTGGGCAGGAAGAGGCACATCAGGCCGCCGCTGGCCAGCAGCACCGCCACGATGAACGTGGGCGCCGGGCAGTACGTGTCCAGCAGCGCGGCGATCACCACGTTGCCGATGATGCCGCCCAGCCGGGCCGCCACCATCGACACCGCTACACCGGTCGCGCTGCAATCAAAATACTTCAATTAGGAACCATTCATAAATTCTTCAAACCTTGGCTAGCCTTATTAAACACATCGATTGTTTTGGAACCTTCCATCGCTCTTATTCAAGCAAATTAGCAATTTGAACAGGCAACTAGTCTAGGAGAATCAAACGCGGCAATAGCCCAATGGCTAAGACGTCAGCCTGGCGATCGTGAGGTCATGAGCTAAATATGCTTGCGTTTGGATATTCAATAGAGTAGTAACTCTATTGAATATCCAGACGCAAGCCTATTTAGCTTATTTGGATAAGATGACAAGACTATTACTAATGTAATAAACCCACATAGCTTTGAAAAAATCCCTCGGTGCTGTCAGTGGGTTGACTTGTCAGCAAGTGCATAAGCCATTGTTCGAGCTATTCGGTTACTTTAGAGCACATATTGCTTTAATATAAACAGTTAAAATAATATCTCACCGTAAGTTTGTAGGGAAGACTTCAGTGATTAGGCAGTCAAGTGAAGCGTTACCGCAGGATATCACCGAACTGAAGATAGCGCTTACGATTAAGTTGTTAGTCTTATTGTACACGAAGTACATAGCTGCTGAACATAAGCCAGCGGAGAATGTTGCGAACACTGAAAAGAGAGAAAAACAATTAAAAATATCTCATCTACATACAACTTTCAATGAATATCTTATGTCCAGAGAGGGTGGAGCTTGTGGCAAAATAATAACTGCCTTACGGGTCGATCGAAGGTTAATTAGCCTACGCTTGACGGGGTTGATCCGTGGATGGGTGCCCATTCATTACATAAGTATCAAAATTTCCGTGCATCGGAAAGCACGTAAAGTCGTTGGTCCTGGCTGTCATCTGTAGGTATATGACAGTCGCTACAAATAGGCAGAACTTCAGAAGCCCAAAAACCTGACAACCAGTTTAACCAAGGGTTATATTATGTTACCCAGTTACCGGGTTGTGGAGGTCAGACAGGCAGTCGCTCCAAGTAAAATACTGCTATCCAGCGCCCTCCGGTTAAACTGGATGGGAAAAGGCTAGATGGTTTAAAAGAGGGCCGAAAAAATTGAGAATCCAATGCTGTTATTAACATGTTTACTCGTGTAGCATCAAATTATATTTGAACAAAACTGTCATTTTAGGAGTAGCGTAAATAACTACCCTCATAAATAAAATACTAATAAAAGTCTTACCAAGGAAGAACTTCCTTCCGAGTCTGTCCATGCCAAGTACAGCGAATATGTTAGACGGTATGGCAGCAGCCACAGTGATGAGCGACTCCATGAACACATCGGAGTTTATATGAGCGTCGCACTGCGCTGACGTCGAGTGTGTTCCGTATTGCGTGACGTATGCAGTTACCATACAAATATCCGCCTCTGCGTTGTCGTGCGTCCTGGACCACTCGTCGAAACGATTGAACATCTCGGGGAACCACATCATGAGGCCGTAGTACCTGTTGAACAATTTTTTTAGGTTAGCAAGTGACACTTCTGTAACGTCCAAAGAATATACGACATAAATAAATAAATATTCCACAACTTACACAACGCCATTTAGTCCCAAGCTAAGCTTGAGAGACTTAGGGTCCTATATATAAAGTAGAATGGATATCGAACCACATATGAGTTCCCTACCTATATCATCCTGGCGTTGCGGTGCGTAGATACCCCCATCGTTGAAATTGTTTACCGGCTTTCCTTTATTTCCATGTTTTATCTATTGTTGTTTTTACTTTACACTGTTTATAATCGTGTCGATGAAAGAAGTAACTCATTTACTTTTTAAAGAAAAAGCTTATGGGTTAGACAAGAATTATATTTTTTTCATAGTTCTTCATAGAAAATATTGAAAAATCCGACGAAAAATTTCAATGCTCTTGGGGGCAAGAGCATTGAAATTTAAATTTAAAGACGATGTTTCTTCCATTCTGCATAACACCTGTATTTAAAAAATTGATAAAAGATTCAGGTTACTCACCCAATATGGAATGTGAAATTAATTGTGATAGAGATCGTAGTAAACTTGAGTATAGGCGGCACGAATAACTGTTTGCTGTGTTCCACAATGTCGCTTAACATTTTCCTTAACTTAGATTTAGGCTCCTTATTAGCTTCAATTTGTTTCTCTGGCTTTGAGTGATAGGTTTCTTCGATCAACAGCTGCTTGACTGGGTATTCCTCCTTGCTACGACCGGTGTTCATCATGTAGATGCCCTTGAATACTTCTAAGGCTTCGTCGTGGCGACCAGTTGATATCAAGAACTTAGGAGACTCGGGCAACAAGAAAAGTAATGCAGCTACCAAGAACGAAGGTAGTGACATAACCAGTAAGAAGATTCGCCATGAGTTGTATACGAATCCATTTGTGACACCTCCGATTTCTGGAAAGAAGGAAACTGTTAGACACGTCCCATGAACAAGAGAGCAGCTACCTATGTGGGTACTGTCGCCCCCACTTGCGGTAAAAGGTTGATAAATGAAGTTAGCTAACGCAACTACCAACGTACGTATGAGCAGTCAAGCTCTGAGTTCGGACGACTGAACGATTAGAGCCTTTAGGGAGATTCAACGGAATTGAGGCCAACTGTACCTACCTCCAGCACTGGAGTGCGACCTATGCAATAGCCAATAAGAGGATAATTACCAGCAGGGATGATGACCCACGCCAAACCAGCGACGAACAAGTTGCCGAGAGTCCAGAAAGCCGCCATGAAACTCAACATAGCACCTCGCTTATTCTTCGGCTGGAACTCCGCGAAGTACGACCAGATCACGGGACCGGATCCACCTAAACTGGTGACAGGAAAAAGGAAGTAAATTAATATGCGTAACAAAACAAAACAGAAAATATGTGGTCATTGGTTGAATTGTGGCGCTGGGCCCATCCGTCAGGTCAGGGAGACAATAGTTCTTACATCTCTTGTGTTTTTTAAGTACTAGTAATGTGGATTGCACATTAAAAGTAGCCATGTTAACCCCTCTGACTAAGATAAACATGCTTGTGTCAGTGGGTTCACATCAATAGTCCAATTAATGGGTGGGGATCGAACTCAGGACCGATGACCGATCACCTGGCAGACGTCTTAGCTGTAGTGGCTACAAATTTTTACAATAAGAAAAATCCCACCTATTACTAACGCTTAAGATTCGTTTTGCATTCGACATTTTTTTAACAATAGCTAAGTACTTACTTAGCTATTAAGGAAGGATTTATTAGCTATGAAGGCGGAGTACGTACCTACCTACTTAGGTAGGTACGTACTCCGCCTTCATAATAGGTAATTTTATTAGTCTACTTTCATAAAAAACGTCTTCTAGTTCGGCAAGGCTACCTAAAAAAGTATTTCCTGCTCATTACTTACCTAAATCATATCCTGAGGCACACAACATCGTTACGAGATATCCTGCTTGATGCAAGCGATACTAATTTTAGTAGGAAAGTCAAGTTATATGAAAACTATCGCACGAGAATTACATGCAGGATTGGTTAGTTCAAGGTGTGGTGGGATTTGGCTAAAGAATTCTATAATAATATTCTGCTAAGCGGAGCTTGTTACTCTTGTAAGGAGTACTAAACAACTGATAAACATACTTATGTATGTCTAAATAGATACGTAGGTATTACAAATAAATTACACCTAGACGTAGAATAAATGTTCGTGCTCGTCTTAGAAACATTTGTTTTGGGTGTGAATCGAACCCACGACCTCCGGAATAGCAGTCAAGGTCACTAACTACTAGACCAGTCAAATTATGTAGGAATGTAAGGTTGTACAGTTTTGGAGGAACATTTTTAGCAGCTAGGTACTATTTGCTGCCTACCCCAGATAGGTATAAATAATAGATTCCTACTTAGTAAGCATTCTATTGTTATACTTAATTAGACTAGACAGACTTATTAGACTTTTTGATTTGTTTGTTTGTTGTTTCTATTGTTGTTGGTAGACTGGTAGAAAATGCCTAAGGCATTAAATCCCCCTTTGTACAGTGTTTTTTACTAGTGCATAAAGTTTTAATAAATAAAAAAAATATTAATAAAACTTTAAGGTCGGATCGACATTACTAGGTACCTAAGTACCTACTTATTTGTAAAATTGTATGGTTTCTTCATCGGTTAATTATGTAATACTAGCTTCTGCCCGCGACTTCGTACGCGGATCCTGTTGCTTATGCCAGCGACAACGGGGTCGTCAAAATCGAAGATCTGAAACATCTGATGTCGAATTCTATAAGCCCGGGGACGGGAAATCAATGGGATGCGCGAGACGATTCAAGATGTTCCAGATTTTTTATTTTTGTTGGTCAACAGGAAATGTCATCAGACTTAACAACTTTTGCTAAGACGCCATTTCTATTATGTATATGTTATATTGTCTCTGGGCTTTGGAGTTCCCCTACAGGTGCTCCAGAACTTCAAATTTAGTCTCACAGCAGAAAACACTCTTCACGTGGAATAGTTTTTGCAATGGCACCATTTTTATATCTCTTTTACTTTAGGTGTTCCATTTTCCAGAATAAATTATAGCCTATAATATGTTGCGTAACGTTCACGATCAGCGGTCAGTCGCGCATCTCCTTCCCCCACTTATCTCTAGAGTCGATGCGTATATACGCTGAAAACTCAAGCGTCATGCTTTTTCCGTGAACGTCTCCAACTCGTGAGACAGTGCATGATGTTCACGATCAGCGGTCAGTCGCGCACATATTCTTCACTGGTCTCTAGAGACCTGGATGTAAATGCGTAAATACGCTGAGAATGCAGGCGTGCTTCGCGATCCCAAGAAGTTTCCACGGAGCGAGTTGCAGCCTCATGTTCTCGAACAGCATCAAGTCTCTCCTAACGCTCTTCGGTAGATTGTTGGGATCTTATGGTCTTTAATCATTTAGCACCTTTGGAACATTGGGAAAAATTTGACCTCTTTCTAGGCATGGTTATAGTTTTATTGTGATGATACCTGATCAATTAAAATCTAAGTGGCTGCTCCCCCGCGTTATTACCGGGTAAGCTACCGTGTAACGAAGATAAATGGAAAAGGAAATTAAACACTCAAATAACATAAGCCCGAAGGCATACGATAAAAAAATGGGAGTTTTAGCCAGTAGAGTCTAATTTTCAACGATATACCATCGTCATCGAAAATCAGTGAACTGTTCCCGCCTTCACCGCGTAGTACCTCCTACTTATGTTATTTTATAATTATGCAATGAAATTAGTGATAGTTTTAATTTCCAGACCAAATGTTTCTGATCTTCGATTTTTATAAGTCAACAGGAAATGCCGATCAGACCGAACAACTTTTGCTAAGACGTCATTCCTATTTGAGTTATGGTGTAGCTGGGCTCTTGGAGTTCCACAACAGGTGTTCCAGATCTTCGATTTTTATACGTCAACAGCGAGTGCTCATAAGGCTGAACAACTCTTGCTAAGACGTTATTCCAATATATGTTATAGTGTAGCTGGGCTCTTGAAGTTCTGCATCAGGTGTTCCGGATCTTCAGATTTATTCTCTCAGCAGAAAATGCTCATCACGTGGAACTATTTTTGCTATGGGACCATTTTTGTATCACCTATAGTTTAGCTGGTCTGTTGCGGTTCTGCATCAGGTGTTCCGGATCTTCAAATTTATTCTCTCAGCAGAAAATGCTCATCATGTGGAACAATTTTTGCTATGGGGCCATTTTTGTATCGCCTATAGTTTAGCTGGTCTGTTGCGGTTCTGCATCAGGTGTTCCGGATCTTCAAATTTATTCTCTCAGCAGAAAATGCTCATCACGTGGAACAATTTTTGCTATGGGACCATTTTTGTATCGCCTATAGTTTAGCTGGTCTGTTGCGGTTCTGCATCAGGTGTTCCAGTTTCCAAGATAAATTATAGCCTATGTGTTGACCAGACTTAATATCTATACAACAAAAAAAAAATCATTCAAATCCGTCCAGTAGTTCCGAAGATTAGCGTGTGCAAACAAACAGACAAACAGACAAACAGACAGACTTTTTTTTTTGGATTCGTGCTCTATTACTGTTTCTAAACCCCCCTCAATTATTATTTTTTAAATATATTCAATGTACAGACACAGTTTTTTTACAGTCTTATTATATGTATAGATTACTGCGTCTCAAAACGAGCTGAAAACCAATAGGTATAATTTCAACTTTTGTTTCAACGATATCTAATATTCATGACCTACTGAAACAGTTACTATAGGTATACATTATAATTAATTTGTAGGTAGGTTATATAGGAACCTGTTTGCTTCGGCTATGGTAACAAAGGCGCTTGTACCTACTGTGGTAGATAGGTACTAGTAGCAAAAGTAGGTAGGTAGAATACCTCCAGACGCTAGCACATGAAGCTATCTTAAAGAAGGTAGGTACATAAGTATCAAATTTTCCCAATTGAACTTGTACCTTATTCATTTGTGACTAAGCAAAAAAACTATCAAAAGAAATTTTACAGATTAGGATTGTAATAACTTGATTGGCTTCTGTAGGTACCTAACTATAAATAAGTAGGAGAGGCAGTCACGTAAACCAATTCTGGCATACTTCGATATTTTTTCATAAAAGCTTTTATCAACATAATGACAATAGTAGATAACTAAATTGCTAATCCCAAGCTTCCACAAGAAGAACACTTACGCGGCACCATTGATAAAGCGGAAGAGCATGAAGAGTTCGTAGTTCTGGCTGAATGAGGAGGCGACGATGGCGAGCGCGTTGACGATGGAGATCGCGATGAGCACGCGTTTGCGGCCAAGCGAGTCGGCCACGGAACCCCAAGCGTAAGCACCCACCATCATGCCGATGAAGATTATACTGTTCAGCCATCCCTGTAAGAAATCAAATTATGTAGGTAGTTTGTCATTTATTACATCGGATCGTAATTTTAAGAAACGAAGATCTAAGGACGAACCTGTTCTAAATCTAAATTGTAAAAAAAACAAAAAACAACCAGTGTCAAAAAGGTTGACATGCGCAGCTATTTTTAATTTGAATACGCTTCTTACTTATCAATTTAAATTCTTGATAGATTCAATAACCGCTTCAAATGCTCAGCTGTGCCTAACACCCTACATAATGTAATGTATGTAATTTGTCCAAACAATTTGACAGGCCCCTGACATGCTCTAACTACAAAGGCCAATATCACACGCCCGATCATAGGAACATTTGAAAAGCCTTGAAAAAAGCTGTTACATTCATAATAATACTGATGGTTAGGTGCGGTACGACAACTAACATAAGGTAAGTATATTTCCAATTAAAAGACGGGACTTAAACTGGCCTTTTTGGAAAAAAAGTCAGGAGCCCATTATACTTAGACAGCATATTATGTTGGTGGATTTCACTTGCAGGTCGTTGGATTTGATGATGACAAAAGTGTGTTGATTGTTTTAAAAATTATTAAAAAAAATATTCATTTCTGCAAATAGGTTAGTTCATATTTAAAACACTTTTACTCGTCATTTGTATCTCGTCGTGTGGAAGTAAATCAAAAACAATTACCTACGTCATAAAATTTGCGCTTTGTTTCGGAATTAACAAATGCCCAACATACAAGTTACCAGTACAATCATTTATCAATAATAATCGTCACCCGCAAACACATTTGTTTGATTGTTTGCAAATAATTCGCACTGTGTGAAACCGACATGCTACTGAATGACATCAGTCTTTAGCTCCTTACAAACGTTTACCAAACGAGAATCTTATTTACTGTCGGACATTCGGTTTTCCTCAAGTTTCTATAAGATTGATGGTCAATATAAATGCCACCGCTTATTTATTTAATCATGACAGTTTGATTTGTGTAGGTACTGTTTATCAATTGTTTTCTCAAGTATTTATGGGATTACGTACAGATCTATGACTACAATGTGAACTGTTCATCACTTCTGGAATTGCCAAACTTCTAGTAATCTTTAACGTGACTATCATCTTGGGCTAGATTGAAATCATGTGAATAGGTAAGTCAATCAATGGAAAATTAAGAGCGGTATTCCCGTATAATATCTAATACTACATTGCTAATTGGTTTTATCTTAGATATTGAAACAACAACTTGCATAGTATACTTGGGCATCACGTGAAATGACTATGTGGGCTAGATGTCAACAAGTCCATGTGTTAGTAGGAAACTAGTGATAAACGCAGGCGACTGGTCAAATCGAGACCAACGCAGTTTAGTTCCTTGGAGTGGAACCCCAGCTAAATTGTAGAGGGGACAAACTATGTAGGTACCTACGTAACAGTCTGACATCAACACTAATACTGTCTTGTTAGACAAAGAAGGATTATTTCAGCAGATTATTGCAAAACTCTATCCATGAACGCCGATATCCGTAAAAATGATCCAATCTGAATAACGATTCATGTCAATCCTTTTTTTTTCGAAAGTTGATTTTAACTAACTAACCAGTAAAGACATAACGGCGTACCTAATTAAATTTTCTACCTGCACCAATGGAACAAATTAATCATTATTTGTAAATAAGAACGAACGTTCGTCATGTCGTCCAAAAATAAAATCGTTTTAAAAATGATGCAAGACTGTGTATGAAATGTGAACGCAACGATGTCTACAAATAGATCGTACTTATACATGTAATGCTAGACGAGTCAATAACAAATCTATAATATGCATCAGTACAAGACCATTTAAGTTGCACTGCGGTAAATTCCACTGTAAAAATAATTTTGATAACAGTAGTGTCCCGGCTTTCCTACTAAAAATTTCACATTATCGGCTAAGGACTAAGTACCTACCTTGGAACCTAGTTTGAAAAACAAGTTTTGTTATGCTAAGATAATATACCTAAGTACCTACACTTAGGTTTCCGCGATCATGTATCTTTTATTACTGATAGAAATTTTAAAGAGAAGCTGTGTAGAGACCCAGTCCACAGTAGTGTTAATATGACAGTAGCTTTCTGAAGGTTTTTATGTACTTATACCTTCTTAAACTGAATTCTCCTTCCTTTTAAACGTAATTCGACGGCTATAAAGTGGCTCTGTGCCCTAGTCAAGATAGAAGGCTCAGATTTTGCTTTACAATGTAGGTACCTACTTTTATTTGAAAACCTAATCATTATGTTACGATGGTTACCTATTCGTGTGTATAAAAGCCTCTATTATGAATAACCAGAATATAATCTTTAAAAAGGCGAAAATTTATTAACCTGATTTATCCATGATACCGATCAAACTTTGCTGGCATCGAAAACGATATTACTTTAAGTAACACAAAATACAAATAGACAATCAGTTTCACTTCCACTCCATAGAAAATTACAGTTGTATTGATAGTAAAGAACTCTTACCTTAGTCTGCGTGGTGAGGTCTAGGTCGCACTGTGCCGATGGGAGGATGAAGGACATCGAGATGACGTCCATCTCCTCGGAGGTGCTGACCAGGCCGCACACCGCCAGGAGCAGGTAGTGGAACCGTCCATATCCTGCGCAAACATATTCAGTTCAGCTCATGGCATCCAACGGATTTCCACACGGATTGATTTCAAAACAAGTATTAAATCAAATTAACTCAAAATTCATTTAAAATTCAAATAAGACTGAGGATCAGCCCTTTTGAACGTAAAAATTACGTAACCTCCTCCTTTTTCAAAGTTAATAAGATAGTCCCACAAAAAACCCGTCCTTCGCCATTATAGGTAAGTATAAGTACTCATTGAGATTTTTGTAACACAGTAAAATTTATTGTTGTTTCTAAGAAGACGGCAAAAATAATAAAGAAATAATGTTGAATGAAAGAAGAAGACAAGCTAAAGAACATTGTAAAGAAAAGGGGATTAGAGGCAAGAGTTTTGTTAAAAAAAAAATAGTTTTGATAATAATGAATTATAGACTATACAAAAAGAAGCGTATTTTGACAGACCGAAATTGTACTTATAGTTATTCATCTCTCTCATTTACTAGAGAATAGTTCAATTTCCTTTGTTGTTTATAAGTATGGAAATGACAATAACAGTAGAACATGTTAACATTATTTAAAGCTCGTGTAAGGGGTCATGTTTCAATCAGGTAGCCCTAATCGTACGATGTGGTTCCTAGTAACGGTGGCATGTTTACACCGCTAAATGTCGCGCGACTACATCGAAGAATGCCATTCGGGTACTCTCCATTCATACTTACAACTTCGTTCAAGTTACTGTTTTATTTACCAACGAAGCCGTGTACGGTTTCATTTATATTGTTTTCATTACGTAATTAAATGTCAACAATGCATTGTAAGTGCGCATCAGTAGGTACTTTATTTTGTAGGTCGACGTCAACGGATCAATTTACAAAACATGAAGTGGCTTCCTTTTAATTTGATACGATATTTGATAGTTCTTGAAATCTTGACCTTTATTGTTCCCCTTACTTTGTTTTTAAATGTTAAACATTTTTCACAATATACATACGTTGGTACCTATGTACGTAGGTATGTACATCTAGGTTTTCCTTTCTAAGCATTCCGAAGTAAGTACTGTAAACTGTAGTACGAAGATTTTTTTTTCCTTACTCCGGATAACTGTACTACTGCATGAAATTTTAACATGTAGATTAGATACCTACCTACTACGAGCAAGAAGCGCTTATGTTTATTGAGAAAAAAATTTGGGTAACTTAAACTTATGTTTTCAGCAAAATTATACAATTTTATAATGGTTTTTGACTCGTCATTAACCTTTCAATCGTGTCAATAGAAAGACAATGACAGCGCGAACACCGGTGTCCTCTTGGGGTTTAATGAATTAAAGATAAAACACGTCTCCTCAATACTTTTCCGAGGCGGCATCGACGCGACGCGCGACGTGTCAAATGAAAATGTGTTTTGTTATAAGTAGCACAGCAAGTATAAGTAGCAGTAGTATGTACAGAGGCCAACATCGTCCTACCCCAATATTATGTGTCTTTCTTTGATAGTTTTCCGACATTATAAGAAACGGAATATTCAATTGGAAAAAAAATAATTTGGGGTTGTTTTGTTGTGCTGGCGTCTGTACTTTTAAAAACACGAACAAACTGAGAATCTCCACTAACAAGGTTTACGAGCTATTATTTTCCATTGTTAGCTTAAAAATATCTTCTTAATGTTGTCGGTAATTTAAATTTTCCTACAATGTCTTTCCACACACTGCCACAGTGTCTACGTGGTTCATCTATCTCTCCTATCGCTGGTCTGTTGGAAGACATTTTTGTTCAAATAAGCAGTGGGTACCTAATCACCATCTATATTTTTCTTAAGTGTGGGACTGTGGGTATACTGTTTAGTAAGTGCTTTTACATAACTACTTATTTATTAATAAATTCACGATTAATTTAAAACTTGCCTCATCATTTCAATTTCGTTCAACAGAATAAGGATATTGAAATATTTGGTAACCATCTAAATCTACATCTACACTAATATTATAAAGTGGAAAAAATTGTGTGTGTGTATGTTTGTAATGAATAAACTCAAAAACTTCTGAATCGATTTGAAAAATTATTTCACTGTTGAGAAGCTACACTGTCCCCGGGTGACAAAGGCTACTGTTTATCTCTGTATTCCCACGGGAACGAGAACTACGCGGGTAAAACTGCGGGACGTGTGTTAGTGTTAAATAAGTCTGATTTTATGTAAATGTTTTGTTAATCGTACATTTTAAACATTGTTTTATATCTTTTACACTTACCGGTTAATTCTATAGCCCTTTCGAAGTCAGCTTTATCCGAGTTGGGGCCCTTCTCGGGGTCGAGCTTGACTTGTGTCTTTAGCGACGGTACGACGCCTAAAAATAAATGAAAAGGAATAAAATATCACTTAGCTTCAAATGCAAGGCAGTAAATCGAGGACTTGACAGAAAAATGGCGATTCGTAGTTGCAGAATAAATGGGCATAACGTCAGAAAATCGATTTCCTCTAAAGGGCTTATTACACTAATCGATTTAAATGGGAGATCCTAGTTAGGAAGCAACCAAGCGCTTGGTACCATAAATCGGATCCAATCTGTCGTAACAGCGATTACATCTACCGATTTCCTAATTATGATCCTACAAATCGATTAGTGTAATAAGCCCTTAAAAGGTGAAATCCGGACCATTTCCAATGCAGTGGCAGTTTTTGTATGTAGAATAGTCCATTATTACGATAACAAAATAATAATCATCAGAGAACGGCTTAACAATATTATAATAATCAGAATAACTATTCATTCATATATAAATATATAGACAAAGACACCAAATAAAGTTACTCAGCCGGAAAAGATCTTTTATTTAGCAACCATTTATCGTTATTGCGTCAGTAACATTTAGCCACACTAATGCATGTGAAACTTTTAGTAGTCTGATATCATAATTTTAATATCAGTCAGTAAACATCAAGTGCTGAGCTCGGCATCTCATTGGCAGCTACATGGAGTGCCTATGTGTAAGATCTATAGTTCCCAACCAATTATTTATTTAGGACCATTTTCAAAAATATATTTGACGATTCCTTAGTACATTTTATTTATTAAGGATCCTGATAGAGTTAACTTACCAAGCTCGGCGGTTTTGGAACCTGGGCCGTTTAGTTGAAGGTCCCTTGTTACATCACAATCTGGAACAAAACAACAACTAATTAATTAGGTAATCTTATAGTAAGTAAGGAAAGTCATGGAACTCCTAGTACACATTTCTAAAGACTTCTTTTTACATTGTCTACCAGTCTACCTTAAGGTGATGCAGAAACAACATCCCCAAGTTACCACATGCCTCTTTTTCTGATTTCATACCTATAGGATATTTTCTGGATGCTGCGTGCTTGCTTTCAGAATTTCTAGAGATAAAGTAGCATATCAGCTTGCGAGGACAGTTTAAGAAAAATTACTAAGTACATACATTTTAGTTGCCCTATGGGCGAAATCCACGTGTAGGTAATGTAACATTATAATCTACTTATAAATGTGGCTACCTTTATTACATTAAGTACACGTGGAACGATCTATGATTGTAGCATAAGTAACACAAGAGAAAATAATACGCATTATTCTTAGTGCAAGTTTTGATAGGTGTGTTTTTTGTCCATTAATCTAGAAATCAGTCGCGCCATTAGGACACATTGTACAATGTGTAGTACAAAAGCAATCCCCATATCTAAATGCCTACGTATATCTATTGGTAGGTGACCGGTAGTTCGGCAAGGTCTCGCTTACAATATTTGGTGCTGCCGCGGACACAATATATCAGGACAAAATGTAGGTACAGCCACCGATTACTTTAGATAGTTTGCCGACAGGTAGCCTTAGTACCTAAAGAACAAAATTGTGTACAGCCCTAGTAGGAATACTTGACCGAATAGAAGCGTAATGCTAATTCGAACGAAATTCTTTAAATTGAAAAAATACAAGTAGCTTTTGGGTTTGTGAGACAACCACAATTAGAATCACCCATAGATATAAACAAAGCCTTTAAATTCTGTTCATATAATATTATAACTTAAACGAGTGTTTTAAATTTTACAACAGTATGTTCACGTCAAGCATATCAGCATATGTGCTTCGGATCGGACACTGAATCACCGTTGTAGGTACTCGGTAGCCATATCACCAATACTTACCTACTACAATATTATTATATTGGTGACTATGAAGAGTTCAAAAATACAGACAGAGCTATAAGTTGTATCGTCGCGAACCTTAAGAAAGCTTGATAGTAATAAGGAGTTAGTTATGTGTGGGTTTTTAAGAAACTGTTTTGCTAACTATACCTGCTCACTTTGACAGAATATGATTGGAATATATTTTATTAACGTTCTAATGATAAGCAGTCAGTCAGTACTCCTTTGTTGCCTTGAGGTGTGTAGATATAATCTACGTGTGAGGTTAAGAAATTTACAGTTGGAGTGGCTATAGTGTGTTTCTATACTTAATCGATCTAAGACGGATTTCTATGCAGACCTATTTGACTCATTTACAGGTTTTTATCTCGTTCAAAGCTTTTCAGAGAGCTCGTAGGTACACTACTTTATATAAAACTAGCAGACGTCACGCAGTTTCACACGCGTAGTTTCCGTTCCCGTGGGAATACGGGGATAAAAAGTAGCCTATGTCCACCGGGAATAGTGTAGTTTTCCACCAGTACAATATTTTTTAAAATTAGATCATTAGTTCCGAAGATTACCCCCTACATACAAACTTACAAACTTACAAATTTTACCTCTTTATAATATTAGTATAGATTTATTAATTTATGTGAGGCGTTGTATTATTCTAATTAGGTACAAATGTTAAGAGCTTGGTCATATTTCGTTTGTATAATTGGTTTTTGCTTCACAAAGAACGTTTGTTTGAGGATTTGGTATGACTTAAACAAAAACAAGCGCTATAGGTATAATCCTCTTCATATGTATGAATTATTTACTCTGAACAGCTGGCTAACCGATACGATTGGTATGACAGCTGTTAAAGTTATTGTCTAATTTTATAAAGAACAATGGGAACTTTTTTTTCTACACAAAGAAATACGCAATATGGCAATACTTAACGCACGTCTGAAAGAACAATAATTTTACAACATTTTATGAGCCTCTATATTATCTACCTTTTCAGCAATATTATTCACGAAAACGTAACAGTGCAGAGTTAATTTTTTTAAGTACCTGTACGAACGCATTATCGTTTTTCTACATCAGTTTGTATGGAATCATTAGAATTTCTATTTAAGGAGTTATTAGCAATATAAGAATATAGTGCGAGTTTTTGTATGTAAAAATACTCGTAGGTATTGGCCAGTTAATAAAAGCGAGACAGAGATGAGGAACAAGATTTCTCCTGGGAGATCGATATTATTATTATTACTTGCTTATTGATCTGGTTTTTTAATGCCACACTAACTTCACAAGAAGTCAATGTAAGATCTATTTTTGAATGGACAACAAGAAGACCTACGAGTATAACTAAGAAGACCTTTTGCGATGGTAAAACAAGTCACCAGTCAAACACATTCCCTACTGTTGCCGTTGACTGTCTTGTTACCACCTTAAGTATCATTGAAGTGTTACTTGTTAGCATTTATTGAATGAGAACTGTATCTTTAAAGGTAGGTACTTACTGTGAGATTTCTTGGGCCCGGGGTCAGTTTCTACCATCCTATGCGGGCGGGTTGCTTGTATATGTCGGCGGTTGCGCGGACTAAATTACTCTTACTGGGCTGTGGGTCGCTTACAACGGCGCACGGCTCGTCTGTAACAATACAAAAAAAAACACATCGTTAACATATGTAGAGAATAAAACAAATTATATAAAGGTACAGTCTAAAAGTTATGTTGTGAGCATGAACAGCAGCGTCTTCGTCTTGTTAACCAATAACTGATGACCAAGTTCTTATAAAAATTAAGTACTTAGGTACTTAAATATCGGACAAATATCTATCACAGTAGGTATATGTGTTTTATGGAGCGATAACGTCATTCTATAGCGCAATATGGAATATCCGAAGTCAATCTTTAGATACGGAAGTTTTTACGGTGATAATTCATTTACTTAGTTAGGTATTACTTAGTTGTTATTATTGTAACAATACAGTTTTCTACGCCAGTATTTTAAAGAGGAAAAATTTGTGTGTGTGTTTGTTTGTGTGTGTCACGTATGTTTGTAATGAAAAAAACTAAAAAAAGTATTGTGCCGATTTCAAAAATTCTTTCACCATTGGAAAGCTACAGTCACCTTGAGTAACTTAAGCTACTTTTGATGTCCGTATTCCCACGGGAACGGGAACTATACCGGTGAAACCGCGTTACGTCTGCTGGTCATAAATATATTCCTACTCGATTGAAATGTTATGTATGTAGGTCAATCTTGTAATGTTACTACACAAAACCACATTACGACTATGAGTGATAGAAAAAAAGTCACGGTTGAGTAACTTCAAATAATTTAGAAAAGCGTCACTCCTAGCCCTAGTTCAGTATTTCATGACAATACAATGCAACACAAGGCCCTATTTCCTAATCCACGTAGTAGGTAAGTATGTGTAAACAGAAAACACCTTTATTTGTATCAGTAAACAGCCTTGATAATGTGTAGGTTTTAGAATGTGCCTTGGTAAGCTCTGCAACATTTTTTTAAGATTGAAAAGAGTTACTTAATTATTATTTTTATTGCTTCCCGAACCCAAATTAAACTGACAGAATAATAGTTCAATTAAAATACGCTACTATTGAAAATTGGTCCTTCGAGACGAATCAATTAGCTGGCTTCTTAGTGACGTTTCAATCCGATTTCTATGCGTCGCGTCGGCACAATGTTTTTTATTTTTTATTTTATCAGACTACTTGACATGAATAAACATAAAATAGCTTGCGGTTAAATTTTATCAACCAGAAATTGATTTCAAAATATGCAATAGAATGTGCAAATTTTTTGGTGAAGTGTGACTTAATAACGCTGGCGCAAGTTTCACGGTTCATACATCAATATTGTAACGAGTTGGTGCATGTAATCTTGCAGGTTGTCGTTTCAGTATAATTTCCCGTAACACAATTGACGGTCTCACATTGTGTGCAAAAACTTTACAAACACGTTCGTTTCTTTGATGTGAAATAGTTCTAAATTCGGAACATCTATCAAATTTTATAGCCTTCACATTGAAATTTTGACGAGGAACGTCGATCGTAAAAGTAATGGAGTTTTCTCAGCTATACATTACGTTTTTACCAGACACCCCTTATAAATAAATCCTGCAAATAAACTTCTTGTTTATATTCAAATCTGCCAAAATGCGCACTGAAACGTTTCCTGTGAAACACGATGCTGTTTTGAACTTTGTTTTTAAAACATTTTATATGATTATTTTTAGGTTGTATCTTTTTGCGCATCACTTGCCACCGACGTAAATAAAGTTCTATTACCTAACTACTATTAGAACTATTTTGGTATGCAGTTTTTGCACCAACAACAAAATATTAAAATAATTCAGAATAGTATATGGAGACTTCCAACGGTAGGTAAATTTTCTTCTGTAATTAGTAAACTTCGGAAAAGTGGGTTAATTTTATATCGCGTATCTTTCAGTCACAAACCTCTTTATTTAAACTGCGTTCTTATAGCAAAAGAGTATTTTGATAATAATAATTATCAGGTTAATGTTTTGAAGGAGTATAACGATGAAAACACGAATGTTTAATGAGTACACACTAATTGGCACGCAAAAGTGTGTAAATTGAGATAATTAAGCATCAGGTTAATAAGTTAAAAAACACGAATGAACCGCAAATAAATTATTATGTGTATTTGGAAATAAAAGAAAGAAAAAAATTGCCAAAATGGCGCCTAACCGAAATTTAAATGAAAGTCAAACAATTGAATGTTATGTATTTTGGAAGATAATCTATTAATTGGCTATCTAGATACCTACCAACTGCGTGTGTGTCACGTTACATAAAACTAAGATGATAAATGAGTTTTTCAACGCCATGACGAGTCATACATAACAAAAGACGGGAAGCAGCCGTCAACACCGTCAGCGCGCGGTCGCACTGACAGTATGAGTACCCCAGACCTGAACAGATCCAATGCTAAGTGAACAGTTATCCCATTATTTAAGTGACCTTTAATTGTCATAATACGGGTTTCTTACAGTAAATTATAATACTAAAGTAATATCATCTGATATCAACCTTGCATGGAAACATCTATAAGGTTAGATATTATTTTTTATATTACATTAAGAAGTCGGTAAAAACGGGCACAATGGTCTTAAGTTGAATTGGTAAATAAGAAAACTTGACAACTACCTAGTCAATTTAACTCAAAGCGGAGCCCACAGATAACCAATCAATTATAATTATTTTTAGGCTTCTTTTCACGTTTCTAATCTTTTAAATTCGAAATAAGAAGTCAATGTTAAGAGTGTAAACAATTAAGTACCTAATTAATTCCATTTCATAGTTAAAGTGTAGGTAATTATTTTATTAGCATAGTTGTAGACTGTTAGTTGATTGTCTGGTAATGTGTTACAACAGACTGGAAGTACCATACTCGAGTAGAAGCAGTCCTTGGCATTGCATGTATCATGCGATTGTGATGCAGCTTGGAATTCTGACCGTAACGATATTAATGCAAGATTTTGCTTTAGGTACTATTTTTTTGCATCTAACCTTCGGATTCTTATTTATACCTATTACGGCTTGTACCTAATCAAATATATAATGTATCTCTTTTTACGACACGTGTTATTAACCACATCTACAATTTTTTACTTCATGAAGAAATAATTATAATCAAACGGGTGCTTAACAATTCTGAGAACAAACTACAAATTAATATTACCGAGTGTAAAACACCACAGGATTATGTGGTTAATGGATAAGAACTTATTCTTGTAGGTATTGCGAAAACCATCAATTATCCCGATTAGACATTAAATAAGTAGGTAAGTAGGTAGTAATCATAAAAATATAAACATGTTCAAAGTATTAGAACCATCGTACTTTAAGTAAGACCTAACCACAATAGTACAGGAAAATTTATCAATAAAAGTGATCTGATCAAGTGATCATGCAAATGCATCACTTGATCAAATCACTTTTATATAAGTACCTATAACATTTACAATTTTAATTGTCACATATATCAATATTCTTATGTGCACGTTATTCGTATGCACGTACCTGCTCTTAGAAGAGTAAATTGATTTGAAGGTTAAAAGGTTACGATGCATTCGGCCGCCATTGAGCGAGAATTTGAAAAGTTTATTCTATTCAATAGTTGCATTGAACCGGGCGTTCATTGTGCTCGTTCTAGTTTCGTGATACGATCGTATTTACTTATTTGTGGGCTGGTCGGATGGTCAGCCGGCTATAGCTTCACTCATGCAGCTACAGTTATGCAAAAGTAAGTAATATGTAACTACCCAGTGACCACAAAAATTATATTGGTTCGAGCTAAAGTATTGTTACTGGACCAAACCTAAAAATGTTTAAATTTCTTAAAAGCACATTTTCTTGAAAGGACCAAAGGACCTCTGCCCAATTGGTCTTTTGGAACGAATCTACTAATGTTTTAGCGCCATAATTAAAGTCAAGATATCTTTTAACGCCAGGAAGGTGCATTAGGTTTAAATAAATAATTTAATAATAATAGTGCAGAGAATATGAATGATGAATGAACTGGTAATCTTGAAGTGATCGGACATGTGATACAAGGCTATTTGATACTAACAGACCAAGTGATATATCCGCTAATGGGTCGTTTAGTAGTATTATATTGCAGGTAGTGAATAATATTACAGTTAAATATTTATTTATTGCTTAATTTGGAACTGTTTTAAATTACATTAATCACATAATTACCAAGTTGCTAAGTAAGTATGTAGATTTGGAAATAAATTAATATAAATCAGTAGATATAGTTAGTTTGCTAGTTCCTCTTATTTCGAAACTTGACACCTGAACTTAAATTTTTGGGTACCAAATGTAATAAATGGTAATTTAAAAATAAATGACTATTTTATTCTTTTATATTAAATTCTTGTTTATGTTGCATGCAATATTCTTGCAACACTCAAATGATCTAATTAAAATATTAATTTCATTTGAAGCTCAATGTCAGATCGCAGCAAAAAGTTGTCTCTTGCATTATGTACAAAAATTAACCAACACAGACGTGTCTTTCACAAATGTTTCTAAATTACCGTTTGTTTTACGATTATTTTATTTAAAAATATTTAAAGTTTAAAGTTTTGAATATTTTTAAATAAAGTTATTGCAAAATCGGACTTTAACAGAACTGAACTTTAACGAAATCTGCGTGTAGGTACTAGTTTTTTACCCTGTTTTCGAAAGTAAATGGTCAATTTTGTCTGAAATGTTCACGATGACAAATTCTTTCATCTTCTCAAAAAATTCCAAATTTTTGGTCCTTAAAAGATTGACATGGCAGAAAAGACCATCATAAAGTAGGTATGTATTGTAAAATGATTTCTTCGCAAGTAACTTAATTTTCGATTGAAGTGTAAGTTGTCTATTAAACGTCGGCTGTTGTTAGTTATTATTTGGTCTGAGCACTATTTTGCCGACAACATTCATGAAAAAATTGAAACAACAAGACGCCCAGATCATAGTGGCGTTAGTTGTATATATTATGTGAATTTACGATAACGTGTAAGAAGTAGGTACTTAGCTATTGTATTTTTATGTATTTTTATATTTATATTGTTATTATGTAAACAGATACCATGTACTACTTACCAGCCTATATTTTCTCGTCGGTGTTATGTTTTACTGCTTGCTTTGACTAACTATCGTGCTTATTAGTTCAGGGTTACTGTCACACGCGACATTGCGCACAGATTAGGGCTTGGCTACATGTGCTTACATTTACATATTTTTTCTCTTTTTACTAATTACCATAATGGGCATTTTGCAAATTTAATGAGCGTAATGCGTGTTTAGTTTGAATCGTTAATAGATAAAAGTGCAAGAAATTCGAAATCTATGAAAATGGGATAGGTAAGTAGATGGTAATTGGTGATTGGTGGTGATTTGGTGATTTTAGGATAAACATGACATCACATCACGCATGACTTCTTGTCGGGTTAGGCATTTGTTTACTTTTACTTCGTTATTATCATTTTCCTTGTTAAGTATTTTTATTTTTTATTTCTTGTGTCAACCAATAACTTGTAGGTATGTGTTATTATAAGTTGGTTATAAATAAATTTATGGTCGTGATGGCATGGATGGTTAAGGCGCCTACCTCTCATGCACGAGGTTGTGGATCAAATACCAATGTGACTTTTTCAATTCATATGTACTTTCTAAGTTTATCTTAGACATCAATGACATCGGTGTAGAATAACATCGTGAGGAAACCTGGACTTATAGTTAATAAAAGTTTGAAATCGCCAATCCGCTTTGAGCAAGCGTGGCGATCAATGCTCAAGCCTTATTTGTATGAGAAGAGGCCTTTGCCCTTCAGTGGGACAGTAACTAGTAAGTATCTAAATAGACAAATATCTATACATATAATAAGACTGTAAAAAAACTGTGTCTGTACATTGAATATATTTAAAAAATAATAATTGAGGGGGGTTTAGAAACAGTAATAGAGCACGAATCCAAAAAAAAAAGTCTGTCTGTTTGTCTGTTTGTCTGTTTGTCTGTTTGTCTGTTTGTCTGTTTGTCTGTTTGTCTGTTTGTCTGTTTGTCTGTTTGTCTGTTTGTTTGCACACGCTAATCTTCGGAACTACTGGACGGATTTGAATGATGTTTTTTTTGTTGTATAGATATTAAGTCTGGGCAACACATAGGCTATAATTTATCTTGGAAACTGGAACACCTGATGCAGAACCGCAACAGACCAGCTAAACTATAGGCGATACAAAAATGGTCCCAAAGCAAAAATTGTTCCACGTGATGAGCATTTTTTGCTGAGAGAATAAATTTGAAGATCCGGAACATCTGATGCAGAACCGCAACAGACCAGCTAAACTATAGGCGATACAAAAATGGTCCCATAGCAAAAATTGTTCCACGTGATGAGCATTTTCTGCTGAGAGAATAAATTTGAAGATCCGGAACACCTGATGCAGAACCGCAACAGACCAGCTAAACTATAGAAGATACAAAAATGGTCACATAGCAAAAATTGTTCCACGTGATGAGCATTTTTTGAAGATACGGAACACATGATGCAGAACCGCAACAGACCAGCTAAACTATAGGAGATACAGAAATGGAACCATAGCAAAAATTGTTCCACGTGATGAGCATTTTTTGCTGAGAGAATAAATTTGAAGATCCGGAACACCTGATGAGGAACTTCAAGAGCCCAGCTACACTATAATATATATAGGAATGACGTCTTAGCAAGAGTTGTTATGCCTTATGAGCACTCGCTGTTGACGTATAAAAATCGAAGATCTGGAACACCTGTTGTGGAACTCCAAGAGCCCAGCTACACCATAACTCACATAGGAATGACGTCTTAGCAAAAGTTGTTCGGTCTGATAGGCATTTCCTGTTGACTCATAAAAATCGAAGATCAGTAACATTTTGGTCTGTTGCGGTTCTGCATCCGGAACACCTGATGCAGAACCGCAACAGACCAGCTAAACTATAGGAGATACAAAAATGGTACCATAGCAAAAAATGTTCCACGTGATGAGCATTTTTTGAAGAGATAATAAATTTGAAGATACGGAACACATGATGCAGAACCGCAACAGACCAGCTAAACTATAGGAGATACAGAAATGGAACCCATAGCAAAAATTGTTCCACGTGATGAGCATTTTTTGCTGAGAAAATAAATTTGAAGATCCGGAACACCTGATGAGGAACTACAAGAGCCCAGCTACACTATAATATATATAGGAATGACGTCTTAGCAAGAGTTGTTATGCCTTATGAGCACTCGCTGTTGACGTATAAAATCGAAGATCTGGAACACCTGTTGTGGAACTCCAAGAGCCCAGCTACACCATAACTCACATAGGAATGACGTCTTAGCAAAAGTTGTTCGGTCTGATAGGCATTTCCTGTTGACTCATAAAAATCGAAGATCAGTAACATTTGGTATAAAAATGAAAGCTTTCACTAATTTCATTGCATAATTATAAAATAACATAAGTACCTCCACGCGGTGAAGGTGGGAACAGTTCAGGACTGATTTCCGATGACGATGGTATATCATTGAAAATTAGACTCTACTGGCCAAATCTCCTATTTTTTTTTTATCGTTTAAATATGCCTTCGGGCTTATGTTATTTGAGTGTTTAATTTCCTTTTCCATTTATTATCTTTGTTACATGGTTGCCTACCCGGTAACGCAGGGGTGCAGCCACTTAGATTTTAATTGATCAGGTATCATCACAATAAAACTATAACCATGCCTAGAAAGAGGTCAAATCTTTCCCAATGTTCCAAAGGTGCTAAATGATTAAAGATCATAAGATCCCAACAATCTACCGAAGAGCGTTAAGAGAGACTTGATGCTGTTCGAGAACATGAGGCTGTAACTCGCTCCGCGGAAACTTCTTGGGATCGCGAAGCACGCCTGCATTCTCAGCGTATTTACGCATCTATATCCAGGTCTCTAGAGACCAGTGAAGAATATGTGCGCGACTGACCGCTGATCGTGAACATCATGCACTGTCTCACGAGTTGGAGACGTTCACGGAGCATGACGTTTGAGTTTTCAGCGTATATACGCATCGACTCTAGAGATAAGTGGGGGAAGGAGATGCGCGACTGACCGCTGATCGTGAACGTCACGCATTATATAGGCTATAATTTATTTTGGAAAATCGAACACCTAAAGTAAAAGAGATAAAAATGGTGCCATTGCAAAAAATATTCCACGTGAAGAGTGTTTTTTGCTGTGAGACTAAATTTGAAGATCTGGAGCACCTGTAGTGGAACTCCAAAGTCCAGCGACAATATAACATATACATAATAGAAATGGCGTCTTAGCAAAAGTTGTTACGTCTGATGGCATTTCCTGTTGACCAACAAAAATAAAAAATCTGGAACGTCTTGAATCGTCTCGCGCATCCCATTGTTTTTCCGTCCCCGGGCTATTAGAATTCGACATCAGACGTTTCAGATCTTCGATTTTGACGACTCCATTGTCGCTGACATAAGCAAAAGGATCCGCGTACGAAGTCGCGGGCAGAAGCTAGTTATAAAATAAAACTTGGCCAACCTTGCACAAAAATCTAGATTCCGGACTTCCACCGAAATTCCAGATGTAAAAACCAAGTAACACTTTGTCTTACCTAGGAAACACTAATTGTCACAAGACAGTTTTACTTGGTTTGTTATTTTTTTATGTAAATATGCTGAAAAGACTGAATAATGATCATCATCATCATGTTGGATCGGCTTCCAGTTTTACGGGATGCAGCTGAATACCAGTGCTATACATGGAGCGACTGCCTGTCCGACCTTCACAAACCAGTAACTAGATAACAGGATACCTCTTGGTTAAACTGGTTATCAGACTTTCGGGTTTCTGACTACCCGTAACGACTGACAAAGATCTTCAAATGACAGACGAGACCAACGGCAAAAACCCCAAGCGGACGCCCCGCGGCGTCCGCGCTGTTATTGTCAACTTCAACTTCAACTCTTCTTCATGGCATTTGTGGAAGAGACACACCACAATTTTGCCAAAAACACGTAGGTACTATGATAGACCATCAAACGCTGGAGACTAAATTAATAATTATTGATGATTTACGAAGAGTGAAAAGATAATTTTTATTTAACCAAAAATAAAAAACATAAAACCTTATTCTTGCACAGACATTTCAGTGTTGTAAGAGAGAAAAAAAATAAAAAAATAAATAAAATAAATATTCCACAACTTTTTCACACAACGCCATTTAGTCCCAAGCTAAGCGAAGAGCTTGTGTTATGGGTACTAAACAGCTGATAAACATACATATATATTTCTAAATACATACACATTATAGATAAATTACACCCAGACACAGAACAAATGTTCGTGCTCATCACACAAACATTTGTCCTGGGTGGGAATCGAACCCACGACCTCCGGCATAGCAGTCAGGGTCACTTACTACTAGACCAACAGAAAGACCCAAAAGAGGGAGATGACCTGTTATTGTCTTTCTATTGTCTCTAATTGACACGATTGAAAGGTGAGGCACGGAGGACTCTAGCTATGACTAAAAAGGTAGCATTATTTAGCCACATCAATGCTTACAAGTTCTACCTAACTTCGGCTCCAATTCATTTAATAAGTTTCTTATTAAGTGCATTAAAACATAATAGCACTCAAACATCCATCGTCGTGTAATAAGAACCATTATTGCTGCATACTTACGAATTAATTATTTATTTGCACGTGTGGTTATTATTACAATTTTTTATAATATAATTGTTTACACTAATGTGACGCCGCGCCAGTGTGATAAATATCAATAAAACAAATTTAAATAATAGGGAAACCTGTTTGGTGCATTGCACTTCCATATATTATGGTCCCTACATAGTATACATGTTGTACACAAAGATACCTACGAAGATGTTGATTGGGCAAGCATGTGATTTTAGAAAAAAATAGGTTACACCAGGAAATGACATGGACATTTTTGACGGGCCTGTTGGTCTAGTTGTTAGTGACCCTGACTGCTATGCCGGAGGTCGTGGGTTCGATTCCCACCCAGGACAAATGTTTGTGTGATGAGCACGATCATTTGTTCTGTGTCTGGGTGTAATTTATCTATATTATGTATATATTTAGAAATATATTAGTATGTTTATCAGCTGTTTAGTACCCATAACACAAGCTCTCAAGCTTAGCTTGGGACTAAAAAGCGTTGTGTGATGAGTTGTGGAATATATTTTTTTTTTTTTTTTTTTTTAAGTTTTAATGAAATTATTTCAATTCATCGCATAATGGCTAATTTTCAATACTCAGATAGCATTTAAGTATCTGAATAATAAATATGGCAGAGTCGAAGTCAAATCATTTATTTCAATTTGACCGTTAAAAGGCACTTTTGAACGTCATACATAAAAGTTAAAAAAAAATAAGAAAATGATTCTAGTTGCCCCTTCCAAAAGGTAGTTTTGTATGGAGAGAAATGGGCAAGAAACTCCAACTCCGCGCAGTTTGACTTAATGTCTAAATGATAAGATGTAATAGTAGTAGAAGATAGAGTAAAAATGAAAAGTGAATTACTTTTCATTACTTAATACTGTGTCCATAAGTCCATCCTTGGTATATAACCGAGTAGTATACATATATAGTATAAATTAGTCACACAAATATTGTAAATCCAGGGTTGCATTAGGAATGTAGGTAGCAGATGCTGCAAACGCTACAAGCCCAACACTGACTTAGAAACAAGTGATGTAAAGTCGTGTTACATGGACTACAACTGTTGTGTTGGTAACACAACTTAACGTCACTTGTTCAACAAAAATTTACACAAAAAAAAAATTGTTAATTAAAAAAAGATACCAATAAAATTGCCACTTGCTTCCAAACTTTCTTCTAATTTTTGTAGTTAATTGTATATGTTTGAATGTACAAAATAGAACCTGAGCCAACCGGAATGCAAAAATTTTCGAGCTCTCGATTCTTTAAAGGTTTATTTCAAAAATAACTGTTTGATCCCTTAAACTTTACACTTAAAATCAATCCAAGTTCTATATGGCCCTTTAGTAGAATTTTCTAAGGGCCCCGCGCTGCCTTCATCCGACACTGTTGCTCTGTGAGTCGTAAACAATGGTAGGCAATCGCATACATTTTTTATATACTAACATCATGTAAGGTATCTACTTGTAGTATAACCTCGGAAAACTAACGAGCGATCTAGATAACTTATTCCGCATTTACAGTCTAGATAATAAGAGATAAATATTCTTACTTATTTTATTTTATCTAAAGGCAGTTTTAAAAAAACTTTTACTCATTTCTCATTAGGTCTTAACTGTTATAACTTAAACGTTCCTCACACTAGGAGTTTCTCCTGTCTTGCACTGTGTATACCTGTTGGTCCGTTGTTCCATGCGCGAATCGAACCTGCGCTGCGTCGCAAAGCAGCAGGCCATCAATAAACCTCTTAGCCAAACGGGCCGCCATTTTGCCCTATCAAATAAATTCAGAAACATATCTGCCTGGATAAAGAGAAATAGAGTCGTATTGTCTATGTAAGTAAAATAATCGAACTAAATAATTCAATGTCCTTCTTAGAAATACTTATTTATTCAGGTGAGTTCAGTAATGTTATTCTAAAAACTAAATACAACCCGTATTTAGTTATATGCAAACTTCGCGGTTTTTATGGAAATAAGGCTGAAATGCGATGCGTATTACGACCATCAATTCAATACCGCTAATCGTTGAAAATTGGAATTCCTACGAGTTAATTTGGACCTGGAATTTATATGTTGTGTTTATATTTGGTATTTTTGTTATTTGATAATGACAACTAGTTTCTTGGAGGTTGTAAATAATCCCATGGAAACGTAATATCGTTATTAAAATGTAAGAGGCCAGAACAGCAATCTACCCTAATGTGTCAAACTTTGTAAGTTTTTTATCTTTATACAGAATAAGTTTCATGATCAAATGGGAAAATTTGACAGTTTAGGGTAGGTGGATGTGCTGGCGTTTGTACCCCATTTCCTAATCCAGCGAATTTAATCCACATCGTGTTAAGTTAACATAAGTACCTATGCATTTTAATTTTTGACAGACAGAGTTACTTTTGCGACATACTGAAAGTATTATGACTGTATAGTATATAAAGCACTCTCTAACCTTCTGCTCTTTGCAATACATTTTTACAATAACCAAAATTGGGGTTTTTCGTTAACTATTTACATTTTAGTTTCATGAAACGAAACGACGACGACGATGACGACAACGATGATGTTTCCTTTCGTGTTTGTTGTGTGTTTTTTAGTTGTATGGTTTGTTTCATGTTTTTCAATGATAAATACCTAGTATTTATCAGTTTTATTGACGTTCTACAAGTTTGCCCCTAAAACATGGAAATAAAAGCTAACATAATAATGAATAAATAAAATATATGGAGTTTTTTTTACTGTTTTCACTTTGAATTAAAAAAAAAATATTACAAATATTACTGTGAGCCACAAAAAAAAAATTGTGAAAAATATGATTGTATTTTAGAAAGCCGTTAAGCTGGTCTTTCGATACGAATAACTTATAGGTGTGGGTACATGCGTGGCCTCTAGCGTAGGTGTGTACATACATACGTTTTGTATAGTGCTATAATTACCACCGTACTTCCTACTCAGTAGGCGTAGGTCACTAGGCGACCTACGGGCCCTAAAGAAAGGTCACCGGTTCTAGATAAGCCAAAAGATATTTCCGAAAGTTGATCTCAAAAGTTATTTATAGTTTTGACGTGCGATGATGAATATAAACAAGATAAAAGAGAAGGGGAATAAGAGATGGGAGAGCTAAGATAAGATATTTTTTTGTTAGTCATTTCGTAATTAATTCGATGAAAATTATAATGGAGAGAACAAGCCTCCAAGAACTGTGTTAAAACTGAATTCATTGAGTTTTTGTAACCGGTTTTTTCTTTATAATTAGGGCAGGAATTAGAACAAAACCATTAGAGTCGGTGCGATTATTATCAGGCATCAATGTCGCTGTCGATGATCAAGAGCATTTTTTTATTAAGATAAAACGGTGAACATCGCTTAACTGTCAGCACTAATGATTTAATAATAATAGAATAGATTAAAATTACTGCCAGCTTTTAACCGATCCTCCTTTACCACTCACGTACATACAAGCAGGCTTTTTAGGATTTTCAGGCTTAAATTGCATTGAAAATAAAAAGCTGTTTAGAGAAAAATTAAAGGAAACAAACTCACTCGAGTGAAAAACTTTAAGTGACGTAAAAATCAAATTAGTACACGCCCTTGTTATTTCACTTAGCAGTTTGTATTTTCAGTTATTTTAGGTCACTATTTAGAATGTATTAACAACATACAAAGCTTTTGTAAAGCGGAATATACAACACAATCAAAATTTCAATTCAAACTTATACTTAAACTACAGACAGACAAACAGTCTGTGGTCAAAATACAAAAGAAAACAAGCAAACAAAAGAGCCTTCACGCGCGTAAATATTTAATCACTTTTGAAAATTTTACTTCAGAAAAATAACAACATTCACAGCTGTCAATACAGTGAATTATTTGCTTTGTAAGGCCCTACATAGGTCTTTGTTTACTTCTGCTACTTAACACGCTCCCGCGTTCATAACAAACTGACGTAGGCATTACAGTGTGTTGTCTTGTCTATGAATGCTCGGCACTAGGCAATTAGGTGCTTGACTATCATCGGATGTGGAGCGGCGACTGCCGGGCACAACGTGGGTATAGTAACAGGAGCTAAATGTGCCTCTCTTGTTACGTGCTCCTGTGTTTGTTAAGTTACTTTACTATAATGAGTCACTTTGTTTTAGTTTTAAGTGATTGTAGGTAAATATTGAACAAAGTGATCATAGGCATAGGGTGTTCTTTTTTTGGTTACGATGTTTTTTTCGATAGCTCTCTAAGTTCTCTCACTTTGATTGATATATTAGAAGAATCCACTAGTCCCAAGCGTAATGTTATTGATGATAAGTAAATACCAACCATACAAACACACACAGTAATTGATATGACGTATACATACACATATAAGGTACCTATTTATTTGTGTTCAAATTGTTTACACACAGTTTTTTGTTGTGATTGCATTTTTTTATTACGTAGGTACCTGCAGGTACGTAATTGTTGCGGTTATTTTAATAACAGTGCGCATACGACTACCTATTGAAATCGATTGCAAGGCATCGATACCAAAAAATCGTAACTTGTTACTTGAAAAAATTAAGTAAGCTAGGTTAGTTTACTGTGTTTTACATGAGTAACGCTTTTGCTGTTGCTTAGATTTTATAAAAGTGTTTTCTTGTACAATATTGTTGAAGGTAATTTTTTTTTGGCCAATGAAGCATCAAGTTATTATTTTTCAGACATACAGATACAGTTAAAACGGATGTTAAGTACTTTTACGACAAAAGAAAAAAAAACAAAAGGTTTGCTTACCAGAATACAAGTGCTTGTCAAAATATAAAAAATTAGTATTCAGCCAAAAGTTCCAAATATTAGCATGTCGTGAACTCTAGAGAAATTTAAACGAACGTCACAAAAAGTGGTAAAAACTCGCGTCAAATAACACTTTCGAGAAACATTTCACGACACTTCCGGTTTTGAACGTCCGCATAGGGGGAAATGTGTTTCCGGGGTTCCACGGGCAGCCGGCTGCCGAGCTCGGGGGCTGTATCGCACCGTCTGGTGGGCTCGTGTGGTGCGGTGGTGCGGTCGAGTAGCGGCGAGGCGTGTGCTCAGATAGAGGCGGCGCGGGATTGTGATGTTTGGAGGCTCGCGACTACAGTTTTGCACCTCCTGGCGACCACCGCCCCACTCTCATATTATTTGTGATAATTAACTTATTTTAAGGTTGCAATAGTTTAGTTCCGCGACTTAGGTGTCTCGCAAATAGGAAAAACGTTTCATTTCAAGGTGTCATCTTTGCAATATTCATCTTCAGGAAATTGTTAATTTCTTAATGTTTATCAAGACCTACTAGTTAAATGTCAATACATATCTGAGTATCTAACTCTATACTGTATAAAAGTTAAAATGAGAATTTATTTATTTGTAGAATGTGCACGATCAAGTATGTCCTGTGTCTGCGGTGTAATTCATCTATAATATATAATATGTATTAAAAATGATAAGTAAGTATGTTTATCAGGTGTCTCTAGTGCTCATAGCACAAGCTCTACTTAGTTTGGGACTAGCTGACAAAATTTGTGGAATATTATATTAAGTAGAATTGGTTTCGTAAAGTAATTTTTTAATAAGATTTTTAGATAAACGTACTCTTTTTAATCAACTCCGACTACCTATGTAGATAAAGATGGTGTTTACTAATAGACGTTTCGTAGAAGAAACTCAAAGACAAACTCAACAAAAGTACCTATTTGTGATTGTAAACTCATATATATGGAACCATGTAAATCAATAATCTCTGTCTGAGGTGTTGCCTTCTGAATGAGAGAAGCTCACAGATTCAAGAGGACTTGTCTAATCAGCGCATGCATGTGTCAGTGATCATCGTGTAGCTCAACGAAGAACTTAGGAAGCTCCACGGCTGGACGAGCAATACTAAAGAAAGGACATGATCTTAATTAATTTACCTGTACCTAACAACATACATTAAAATTTTAACCGCAACAAATATTATTGAAATTGCATGAAATACTCACAACTTTTATGATTTATATGTATAGTACCTAAGTATAGCCGTTGCTAAGTAGATATTTATAAAATTTAAAATAACATGATAAATAATTTCATGGCCATACAGGTAACGTTTTATCCAACAATTAGTTACGATTTTTATAACTATTAAATAACCAAGGCTCAGTGATTGAGAGTATTGCATAATTCTTTTCATAAGAGTTGGTAATGTTTTTATTATGTGTTTACATCATACTAGTGCGTCGCTTTATATGCGCATCCTGTTGTAAATGAAATAAAATATATAGATTAAAAGTATTTTTTACGTAAAAATAAATTCAAGTTACATGTACAATTTATATTATAACTACTGATTATCCCACTGTAGGGGCTTTAGCTACTTCCACATTTCTCAATCGAGGGCTTTTTAATATTTAAAGTTAATGTTATTTTTATGCATACAATAAGAGAACAATAAAGTAAGTAGAGCTTCTCAAAAATAAATATAATGTTTTTGTAATAGTTTTTATTATTTTTGAGAAACTCTCAAAAAAAAATCGAATCGAACCGAACATTGAATCTTATATTTTTTCAGCAGAAAAAAAATGTAAGATTCGTAACAGGTAAGTATGTGTGTATGTAATAATATCAATTTGCGGACAGTAAAGTACTAGGTATTGTGAAATTTATTAATATTTCAAACTGAAATTCAGCTACCGTATCCATCCAATAATTAATTATTTTGAACTTCAGTGCTAGTATTAAAAATAAATAGAGTTTTAGGTCCCTACTAGCGATTTAATTTAACAAAACAATGATGCCTCTGATAAAAAATGGATACTTCACATTAATGTTAAAACTAGTCTTTATATTTATAAAATCGATTAGCACTACCTACATTGTTGTGTCATATTTTGGCCACATATTTTACCGACTGCCCCAAAAGGAGGGTACTTGAGTATCACGTTACGGAACTCAAATTGGAAACTTTATATAATTAGTATTTTAATTTTTTTTTGTTTCGTTTTTGAAACTACCAAATCTTGTGAAAGGGAATATACCTCCTACTTGGTGTCTCTAAAAACGTGAGCAAGAACGTGCTCTTGTATGAGTATAGTGGTCTTAGTTTTAGTAAACACACCGGTACTTAACGCTAAATTTTAATGGTTTTTATACATTCATGTAAATATCTCCTAACCACAAGTTTTGTAGTTTTGATCGCAAGACGTTGTGGAAATGCAAATAAGTAGGAAGCATTCGACGACTGCTGGGTTCTTAATGTTATAATATCTAGCGTAATATTGTCATGTTCATTGTAAAGTTAATTCAAAACAAACACCTAAGTTTTTCTAAGTCATGCTTAACTTTTAAAGAGTCATTGACTTATTCTATTATTTTATTTGTTTATAAATGTCAGAGTCGTGATAATTCCAGCAAAAAGCTTTTTTGTAAAGGGTTTTTTCTTTAAATAAAATGTCAGTGTTCAAGATTGTCTTTTGACTTTGACTTTGTTTTACAAAGCTTTGCTTGATTGGTGCAATAGCATAAATTACATTATCAAAACATCACGCTTCCATTCCCCGAAGTCAAGCAGAAGTGTTCTTTACAACCACATACGTCATGTCAGTAGGAGGCGAGCTTCAATATTCAACTCTGATCAATTCATGGGAAACGAACCCCGGGAACACTAGAGCAGCGGTGCAGTACCAGTCGAATATAAAAGTATATTTTTTTTTATACCACGACGGTGGCAAACAAGCTTACGGCCCGCCTGATGGTAAGCGGTTACCGTACCCTATGGACACTTGCGACACCCTTTAAAAACCTATTTACTCCCCTTTTGATTAACCCTATACTGTAACCCTCTGAGAAAACCTCGGCAAGGAGTTCATTCCGCAATCCAAGTGTACACGGGAGGAAATTCCTCTGAAACCGCACTGTATAGGACCATTTCGGCTCCAGTGTGTGAGCATGAACTCCCTGTCGACGGCGAGCGGTGCGATGATAGAAAGTGGCCGTGGGCATCATATCAAACAATTCCTCGGAATACATCCACACATACTCACAAGCGGTAGAACACACATAGGGAGGCAAAGTCTCTCCTAAGACTTAGGGGCTCAATACCGCTTGTGAGCACGGGATCGTCGACGAGTCCTCAAAGCTTGAACCGAGTCAAGGGGCCCAAGCTGGTACCCAGGTGCTCCCGCCCAGAGATGACTGCAGTACTCCATATGGGGCCGAATCTGCGACTTGTATAGCAGCAGTCTTTGTCATTGTAATTACTCTTTATAATAATGCATTCTATAAAGTGTTATTGAGTTTTTGCATCTGGAATTTCTCAGTATCAGCCCGGAGTCTGGATTACTGCCCAATTTTTGGCAATAGGCGTGCCCCCTATTACATGGGACTTTTAATATAACTGTCGAAATGTGGGTTTACTACCAGGTACTCCCCAGAGGTGCATAGGCGTGATGTTATGTAGTGTTTACATAATGCGTTGTTGGTGTCACACCGCTTCCTATAATAGTTATGTTAGCGCTAATAATACTAAACTCAGTAAAGTCTTGGAAAGGCCAAAAGGCGTATGCGCTGCGGTTTCAAGTGTATTAGCAATAGTCAAATAATTATGTATGACGTACATTTACCGGTAAAGTAGGTACTCATTGTTCGTACTCACACACGTGTGCGAAACAGCAGTTTAATGATTAATTTGAGGGGAAATAGCGGGTATCGGAGTTTCCAAAATCGTCCGTTTCATCGCCTACCACCAGTAAATACAACGTAAGTACAAACTAAATATAGGAAGAGTTAGACCCTACAGTGTGCCCATATTTCGCCCTAAATATGTTTATAAATCCCACGTAATAGGGGATGATCCTATTGCTATCACAAGTCTAAGCACCGGGCTGCTTTTGAGAATTCCTGAATAAATATCCCAATATAGTTTCGTTCGACATGGAAACCGAAATCAGAATTGCATCCCCGTCAGCCTTAACAAAATAGACAATGTGACCTATATCTAACTAGGACACCATGGTGGCGCAGCCCTAGTCGAGCTTCCTAAGGGCTGCGCCACCATGGACAGGCCATGGACAGACATTTGCCAGGCTCACCTCAGTCCCCTGCATAGGTGTAGGTATACATTTATTTGGTAGCGCGAATGATTGCGCCGCTTGCTACTGGTTTAGTGAAAATTAAATATAGGCCTTAGGTTGCAAGCTGCTCCAAACTGTCAAATTTTCCCAATTGAGCATAAACCCGATTTTACTTGTAATAAAGTTTATAAAATATTAAACAAAGAAGACATTGGGGCCGCTTGATATGCTGGCCACTGTGCCGTACTTGAACTTAACCAAAACTTTGTAGGTAGTCTATCTGAATTGTGTCCAATAATTCGCTCGCATAGAACAGCTAATTACTTAATTATAAACAAATGCAAATCAAGAAGTTAGTCTTGTAGCCTTTCTCGTTCAGATATTTTTGACGTCGTAATTCTTTCACAAGTGACAACTGAATAAAAGGATTAACTAGATAAACAGATTAAAACTAAAACGATTGACAGTTTTAATGATCATATTTTTTTTCATAGCTAACCTTGTTAAGAACATAATTGGAAGCAGGTGATAAATAAAAAAGATGGTTAACACAGTGCCGTAGTTAGTCTTAAAAGGGCCCCGTGTCAAATTTGGTTTTGGGGCCCTTTTACACGACGCCGACGGTTCAGGCTAGGCTTCTATTCGTTTATTGGGCGTCATGCCCTTATAGACAAAATGATATCTAACAGTAGCGAGGGGTCAATTTTCTTATTAGGGAAGCAGACACAATAAAACTTAGTAGGTATTCGTCACATTATTTGTTGTCTCTCTTGAATCATCGGTAGGTATACCTTCCATTCTGTATACCTTTTGTGTACTTAAATGCCTTATATTTGGCGATACTAGAGTATGGCTGCCATTAGTAATAACGCAAGAGTTGATCTTCCGAATATCTAAAGGGAAGCTGATAGGAATTGAGTTGTATGGACACTTCGCCACTGATACCCAATTATATTATTTTATTAATATTATTTGTACTCCGTGCACTACGCACTATAATATGCTTCGTAAAGTCGTCAATCGAACTGCACTGCTATCTGCTTATCACGCTTATGTTGGTTCTATACTAAAATATGGCATAATGTTTTGGGGAAATGCCGCTGAGAGAGAAACTGTCTTTAGGGCCCAGAAGAAGTGTGTTCGGGCGATTTGTTCCTTGAAACCAACTGACACATGTAAACCAAATTTTGTAAATTTAAAAATATTGACATTGCCATCACTATATATTTATGAACTTGCACTAGACATTAGAATGAATATAAATAACTATGAGACATTAAAAAGTTCCAGACTTGCCCATACTCTTCGTGCCATAAGCCACAGAACAGTTATGTTTGACAAGAGCCCATTTTGTATGGGTCCTGGAATATATAATAAGTTGCCTAAAAATGTAAAGGAAGCAAAAAGTTACATTTCATTTAAACATAAATTAAAAATGTATTTAATTAATAAAGCCTACTATTCAATTAATGATTATTTAAATGATACATGTAATTAATTAATGAATTTATAATGTTATGTATAGGTATGTTTTGAGTATTGAGTATGTAAAATGACAATTGTTTATTATTATTGACATCCCATTTTCTCGTGTTTTGTTCAAAATTTTTATTTATTATTTTTTTGATGTATGATCAATTTGCACACCTGTTACGGTAGGATATGGTTTCAAGAACTATTATTTGTATTTCATCCATTTGTGTACCCATATTTCATGCAATAAATGATTTGATCTGATTTGATTTGATCCGTTAACGGTAAGACTGTAACAATTTTTACCTATGAACACAAATTAATTGAATTGAATAATGATAACGATGACATAAAATGGAACCCTGACTTAGATAGCATTTATATGCTGTAGGTAATTGTGATTTTATCAAGAAAATCTATGAGCGTGCAATGTTGGCTAGAAAATTGTAGCTCTCTTACTCGAATATGTTAACCTGTCAGTGTTTTAAATGATAGCTAAATACAATACCACTATTCATTTTACGTATTTTACATGCTGGGCCCCTATAGTCCTGGGGCCTCAAACCATTGATACGGCGGTAGCTACGTCCCTGAGTTTTAAGGTAACTTTGTGATCGGTTAGTATTGAAGTTGTTTTTTTTTACCATTGATTTATAGGAACTATTGTTAAGGCAATCCTTTCAATCTAAGCTGTGTGTTATTGAGATTAATAACAGATAAACTATTAACTTTAAATTGTTCTTGCTCTTGTCACGCCATGAAGTTAATTGCATCGATAAAGATTTTCTGGTAACGTTCAGTCTGACCTTATGATTTGTTAATAAGGCATTAGCCTTATTTTAACTCATTACTTCGGATCTATTTCCATAATAATCGCTACAATTTCTTTATTCAGATTATAAATTACTTGTGGGAATCTGAAGAATGCGTAATTAATACTAGCGGTTAAATATCTTATATGTGAATCGAATTAAGTATTGGTAAACAAATTAACCATCTTATTAACACCTTTTAAACATCTCATTATCTAATTAGTACCTAGTGTTGTAAGTGTAGGTTGGATCCCAGGGTCGGGAAAAGTAACTTACCTATGTGTTACTTAGCCATTCCCGCGACTTCGTTCGCGTGAAAATTCATGGGGTTTTTTGCACGGATCTCTTATCTTTTACTTAAATAAAAGTGGCAAAAGGTAGGTAGGTACTTAAAATTTATAACATAGGCTATCTGACAGTATCCCGTTACATCAGTTCAGTCGTTTTAGAGATTAGCCCAAACAAACAGACAGAAAAAAAACAAGGGTTTTTGGTCTTGGACTTTTTAAGTCTAATCTATTATTTTGATCTTGTAAACAGACACTTCAATTTCATTTATTTATAATAAATATGTATTTAGCATTATAATTATTTTTATATGAATAATTATAAAAAAAAAACATAAAATAAATATTTTTATGTTTTTATGGATTTCATACATTACTTATATGTATGATGTGTTTATTGTTAGTCAAATAAATAAAGTATAAATGCATAGATGTTACATCAAACTGAAAACATGAAAAGTTTCCCATTAAGATGGTGGCATGATCTCATGGAAATAAGAAAACATGAAATCATAACCGCAGATTTTATTAGCACAATTTGTTGATGTTATTCGTACGTGTGAAGAAAAAAGTGTATTTGATTGGGTACAGACAGACACAGCAGAGATATTAGAAACAAGGTTTAAATCAAATCTACCCACTTGGTAACAAAAATAATGATGAATGATGGTGCAAATAAATAGTAAAATAAAATTAGATTTTTCGCGGTCTATTCGATACTTCGCACAAGCAACAGGCTAGCTCGATTTTTGTCTAAGGAATTGGTTGATTTTATGCCTCCTGTTTAGGGTTCCGCGCCCAATGTTGTCTGTCAATGGAACCCTATTACTAAGACTCTGCTGTCCGTACGTGCGTCCATCTTTCCGTCCTTCTGTCTGTTTGTCAGAAGGCTGTCTATCATGAACCGTATGCATAATACCTTTACACAAAGACGTTCAATACCTATAGACCGGACATCACGAACAAAATTTTCGTCCGAAAAAGTGTGTCCTGCTGGATACAAGTCTATGAGTTTTTTGTAGTACGCTCCGCTGCCGCTCCAATATTCGTATATTATTCTAGATGGCGTTACTGAGACATGGGATCAAAGTTTTTCTATGACATTTCCTTGACATGCCCGCTCTATAGTATTTTAAATCTCTTTGCCTTTACACATAGACAGATAATATTTAAAGTTTTAGTACTTATGGTTCTCAAAATATTTTTTTAATTGTACCATTTAAAATAAAAATAAATAAATAAATATTCCACAACTTTTTCACACAACGTATTGTATTATACACAATTGTACCATTTCAAATGAAACTAAGGTTTAATTTTCTCCATGTGACTAAAATCTGTAAATGCACTTTACACAGTAATCCTTTGACGATTTGTGATTGTTAATGTTTGTAATGCTTATTATTAAAGTATTTTAAACGATTAATTATACCTACCATTGTGGAGTTAATCACTGTTTCAAAGATGATGAAGTAATAAAAATAAATTACTTCAGTAATTAAATGTTTAATCTAATAAAGATTAATTATCAAGTTATGTAACGGTTTATTGATGTAAAAAGACACAAACTAGGTATAGTTGGAAAGAAACTTACTTGAGTAACTTTACATGTTCATCATTTATACCGAGCCTTTTCCCAACTACGTTGCCGTTTGCAGCTGAATATCCGTATTGTGTAAAGAGGGACTGCGTATAAACCCCATAAAATCTAGAAACCAGGTTGTCAGACTATCGGGCTTCCGATGGACAGTCAGAAGCCCTAAAGTCTGACAACCACAAAGTCTGGTAACGACTGTCAAAGTTCTACAAATGACAGGCGAGACTAACGCGCAACAGCCTAAAGTGCTTAATTGTCTCATTAATCACTATGCAAGGTTATTTTTTATAGAACATTAATTAGTTTAGTAGGTGGTATCAACCTATTAGTACCTACTCATCCAACATTGGATAGGGGCTTACAGGAAATACCCTAATTATATGAATATATTAAAAAAATGCAAACACTACGTTTCAACTTGTGTGCTCGTATATCTTTGCTTGCGAAGAAAAAGCGTAGCCTTTAGATTAATATTTACTATTTACCGATACACAGCGTTGTTTGCCGAGCCTATCGACTGGTGCTTCCCCTTAACCCAGAGTGACTTTAATCCAAAAACATTTACTTTCTGTTGCTTAAGCAGTTACTTGCATAGGTAGTTAGCAAAAAAATAAGTAAGTACTAAACTATTTAACAGGATAATTAGGTAGCATAAACTGCACCATAATGACTAGACATGCATGTAACACCCTCCTCTTCAAAACTAACTTAAAAAAGGGGGGGTTCTCAAGTCGGTTGAATTTTGGAAAAACATTGTAGATGTGTCTCAAACAATAATCTTGTCTTTAAATAAATTAAGGTTGTCCAAAATGAAGAAGTATCGTACTCAACAAATATTAAAATTTAATTTAATAGCTCGGAGACTTCCAAGTTTTTAGTAACAAAATCTTCCACTATACATATATAGAAAAAAACTGTTAACTAATCGTAATTTCTTGACGCTGACCTACCTCTTTTATTAACAGTACAAACAAAGAAAACCGTACGTCATTTTTCAGTATGAATACGTTAGGGGTTACTTAAACTACAATGACATGTCATTGACGATCCTGATTATTCTAGCACGGAGCTCCCGCCGCGCCGGCCGGGGCGCTAATGGTACGGGCTCGTTCAGCCCAGTGGCGTGTAACAAGCACCTATCGATCAAACCCGACCTCATATGTCCCGCACGTGCTTCTAACCACGTCGGGAACCGTCCAGCAAGGTGAAGGATATTGCTGTGATGTCATTAAACTACTATTAGGTACGTGACTAGATGCCTTAAGGCGAGGATGCATTCATTTTCACCTTTTATGAAAGTATGTGTTTTTTTGTCAAATGTCAATGATGCGCAGAAATAAACAAAAATCAAAATTGAACGTTTTTTACAGTTATACGATATGCCATCATGAAACCATGTAAAAGTATACATATAAAAATACCAATCGAATTGAGAACCTCCTCCTGAGGTCGGTTAAAAATAAGCCTTACTTAGATTTTAGGGTCTGGTAAAAAATACATTTAGTTTCATAATTTTCAATGCGATCACAAAAATATTCAAAAACAGTTAAAACTGTTTCCTATTCCCGTTTGGTTACTGAGAACGTACGCTATAGATACTAACTTTGACATAAGATTGTCTAATTAATCATGGATGGTTGATACGGTTTTTTTTTTTTATATATAATGGGTCTACTCTTGACCTCAATCTTGTCCTGCGGTCAGAGATGAGGTCGACGATGGAACGAGCTTACCCATAAGAAGCCTATTGACTCGCGACTTAAACAGATTGGGGTTAATAAGGTAATACTAGTTGTTACTATTACTTCGTATTCATTAATGATGGGGTTAGTGATTCTTAAACCAGTTCTAATATAGTATTCTGTCCTATCTAAGAGTGGATTGTCAATACTACCGGTTTGTTTGCCATTACTCAGAGTTTTTGTGGTAATTACAATGAAACCACATCGCCACCACAGTTTTGTATTTATGTTTATTGTCACGTAGGTGCCACTGCGTTTTACCTTATATTGTTTAAATGAGGAGTGGTAATTTCTTTGTTTGTAAGTTTTTAAATACCCACCACAACAAGTCTTTGATATAATGTACCTTTTTTAAAATAGACTGAGACACGTGATCTAAAAAAATAAGCAGATCATTTGTAAGTTTCGTATCAGATACAAGTAAAAACGTTAATGTTTCACTGAATTCGGATTTTAGTTTATTGGGAACAATGGGAAATACTAACTAGGCATTTGCTTATTATTTACATTGTTGGAGTATTAGTTTGAATCCAAACCCCGAACATTCCATAGAGGCCTAATGTTTTGTTTTATAAAGCTTATTTTTGTCTAAGACACTCCCTGTATAAAACTATGCTCAGTGACCATGTGCTTTACTTTTATTAAACATATTAGAGTCCCAGTTAATTTCAACATACATATATACTTTTATGTATTATTAATGCAAAAAATAGAGTTCCTGCAGCGTACGTGTATTTAAGTACGTAAATTTCGTAAACCAAGCAAAGGAATTGTGTAAGGATCGTAGTAGATCATTCAATATTTCTTTACTTACATGGGAAAAAAGCGTAACTTTATGTTTGGAAATACTTATTAGATGTAACCATTGCTTTTTATCAACGATCGTATACAGTCATCCCACTAACATAAATATTCACTTGTTAGTTTACCGTAGGTATCTACTGTGAGATAATCAAAACTATCATTAGTTTAATAACATTCACCTCGTGGCTGCATTAATATGTCAAACAAACATTATTTCAATACATTATCATGGGTTATGATTATGCTTCTAATGTTCTAAGGTTCTAATTACCTATAAAATAGACTTCCATGTTACAAGGATGCATTTCAATAATACTTGTAATATTGTTTTATTGCGTATTTTATTTCTGCAGGCTTTGTTTATTTACAATTTTTTAGACATTAGCGTAGTATCGGTCACATAGCGCTCACGTAGCGGTCACGTAGCGCTCACTTAGCGTCTGCGTAGCGCTCACGTAGCGTCTGCGTAGCGCTTGCGGGATTACGATTACGGACTAGGAGTGTGTAGGATTAAGTAAGATTTAACAAGTCATAAGTAAGTACTATTTTGGAAAGCCGTGTTGTTGTTAAGCTAAAACAATTATTCAGTAAAATTTGACCGAGTGACCAAAAAATGACAGGTAAACATATCTACTGTTGGTTAAATTTATTGACCATATAGGAATTATAGGTGTTTATTTTCCATCTCAAGAGCTATTTTTTACCTATGTACACAACGTAAGGCGACACGACACAATGATGAATACGGTAGTGTCCAATTCTTAAATATTTTACTAGAAAGCTGTTCAAGCACTAGACTTTCTCTAGAGAATGTCTAGATAAGATAAATTTTGGGTCATTTTTATAGGTAGGTAGTAAGGTGGCCATTTTAATATAATGAATGATTGATTTATAAAACGAGCAGGTATGCAAATCATTGAATAGTATTTGCATGTCTAGCTTAGTGGCGCCGGCGTCAATTGACAAGAACGAATTATACAACAATCCATTTGAAACATACAAATGCATGCATGTAACAAACAGCTCTAACTAAATTAGGAAATAAGTGTCAAAAATCATACATACATAAATTCACGCCTTTTTCTCTTGAGGGTAGGCAGACACTACAGTACTGCTTCACAGCAGTACCTATTGTAGTTTACTGTAGTTTAAGGATCATTCCTTACACACTTATTTTGCTTCGTTTATTGCAGCCTTCTTGACATCAGCGTAACGCCATCGTCTCTAATTCCAACGACTTTAAAATTTAAAATATAACTACCTACCCTGCAGCGTTTAGCTTAAAGTTAAGGGGTATTTCTCAAAGCGCAACCTTTTCTAAGCGCTACCATTAGTTGCGCACACAAAATCAAAATGAAAATATTATATATTTATTCTCTGAAGCGCAACCATGCGCTTCGCGGAATGATATAGTTGCGCTTCAATAGGTGCACTTAGAAAAGGTTGCGCTTCGAGGAATACCCCAAACTTAATGAGGAAAGCATGATAAGTAGCGCCATAAATATGAATGAAGTCTTAAAACAATAAATAATATTGTAGGATGTATGAATGTAAACAAAGCAAAAGAAGTAAATATATAAGAATCGGAGCAGATGGCGCTCTGTAGTTTCTGCCTACCCCCATGGGAAAAAGGCGTGAGTTTATGTATTATGTATATATGTACATTATGTTCATGCGTTTGTGTTAAGCATTCGTAATATAGGTACAGGTTATACGAGCACGTCCGGTTGCGAGTACTACGCAACTGACCTTTCCGAAGAAGGCATTCCCTCCCGGTGTTCCCACTTTTATCTGCCTTATATTTAGCTTTAATTAGTCGCCTTTTATTAATCCTACAAAGACGACATCACTCTACATTTTGTTCCATGTTGTACAGAGGCCAGCACTTCAAGCTACCCCAATACGTCAAATTTATTGGATAGTTTTTAGCTTTATAACGAACAGAATAAGGTTTATGTTCAATTGGGAAAAATTGATAGTTTTAGGTAGCTTGATGTTCTGTCGCCTGTACATTTATCTTTATTAAATATTACGTTTAAAAAATGCTGTAACTTTGGGATCCTCCATCGGTTTAGAATATTTTCTTATCTTTTAAAGACAGAGCTTTTTTTCTTCGTTCTTGTCTGACACCTGCCCGCATCCTTAAACCTACCTACACTGACAAAGAAGCCTATTAAGTAAATTACTTCTCATGTTAGCTACATGAGAAGTAATTTACTTAATAGGCTTTGGGCAGGCTAATATATTTTACTAAACAAATAGGTACTATTTTAGATATGCACTAGATAATATCCTTGTATTTTTTAGGGTTCCAAATCAAAATATTAAAAAAAGTAATTAATATAATAAGGTGTATGCTGCGGCTTTGTCTCCGTGTTTTTTTACCGAATTTTATTTAAGATGAGAGTGTATGAGTTAGTAGATGGCAGAATATTTAAATATTCAAGGAAAAAAAAATATTTTAGTTACAAATAATATTTTATGTTATTTTGCGAATTATTGCTTATAGTTTTTAAGTAATCGACCTTTAAAATAGGCCCATGTATTCGATTGCTTTAAAACTTAACTTTGAACATGTAGAATTATCTATCCCATGAAAGTGCGGAACCTTTGGAGGGCAAGTTCAATTCGTTCGTTAGCGATTTTTTTAATGTGACAATGACAACAAGGACACACCTACTGACAGCTTATGTAAGGTATCTTTCAAAACCAGAAGTAAAAGTTGCAAACAAGTCATGTCTTTGCCATTGCAAATTTCATAAGAACACTATTCCTTATAACATTTTTTACTTGTCCACTCATTAATCATGGTGTAACTATGCCTTACAATGATTACACCGCTATTGAATATTACTACTTATTACAGGGATATAATAGTCTAGCCCATTGTTCTAAATGGAACGTTTTTTCTCATTTTCATTCGATAACATTGCGAACGCTTAGCGCGTTGTATGCCTATGCAACGATTAATTAGAATCCTATTAGGTTAATCAATTGCAAATTGGTCACGATTATGTTGGCGAAATAGATCAGAGACTGCTTCGATGGTACTAGTGGTTGCAAGCGCTACAGCTGAGCGGTCCAGGGTTCGATCCCCGCGTCGGGCGTTTTTGAGTTTTTCTATCTAGAATTTCTCAATAGCAGGCTGGAGTATGGGTTAGTGCCAAATAGGTGGCAATAGGCTCACTCCCTATTACACGGGGCATAAACATATAACTGGCAAAATGTGGTTTTACTACACGCACACCTGCCTTACCCTTCGTGGAATAAAGGCGTGATGTTATATCACTTATCATTAAAATACCCGAAGTGACTTAATTATTTAATACTTTTTGTTATTTGATTGGACGTTTTTTTTATATATTTAATGGGTCCACTCCTATCAACTCGCGACTCAAACCTCAAACATTTTGGGGTCATTATGAACTTGGGAACTCCGATGCAGGCAGGGAATTCCACTCCTTGGCTGTTTGCATAATGTAATAAAGGATGATATACATACACACACCCAATAGACATAGGTACTACCACAGAACATATAAATAGGGTGACTGGTAATTAGCGACCGATACTTAAACACGTGATTTTACTCATGAATACGAATAATTTTCCCAAAGAAACTTTTTTTAATACTCATTAACTTTCAATTAATTTAATTCCGACAGTACTGCACAACGGGAGCGGTGGGGGGGGGGGGCGGGGAAGCGTGTGAGGCTACTACTAGTAGATTTAATTGCCTTTACCGAGGTCGGACTATCAGCTGATAGATCGAGCCGATTCGTGCCTACTGTGATCGATCTCATGCAGGCTCGCAGGAATTTCAAACAGCGTTTTTGTTATTTTATTGTGTTCTAAGTTATTGTGTATAAAAAAAAGTTTCTTTGGGAAAGTTTATTGCAATCATGAATACAATCACGTGTTTAAGTATCGGTTACTAATTACCAGTCACCCTATATGTATATTATATCTAAATGTTCACTTACGCATCAGCTAATTAGCCGATGCGTAAGTGTGTCAAAAAGCTTGGAGATATTTAATGTGTCTATTTGATTCTTGAAGCAGTTCATCTGCTGAACCATTAACGATTCTCTAAAAATAGTCCCATGAAAATGTAGGTGAAGTGAAGGCGAATCTCAACTTAACGACCTTACAACCTACAGATTTTGTAGGTCTATATTTAGCAACAGGGAAATCTCATATTCGTCTTAATGATTTCCAAAATAATGTATCAACGTGACACTTCATTTGAGGAAGTTTGATTTTTGACGTCAGATAATATGGACATGCTTTACGCAAGCTCATATTTATAAAATACTTGAAATTCAGTGTGGTATTTATACAGTTTCAAATGTGAAACAAAAGTGTAATTATTAATGTATTTTTATTATGTAACTTGGTACTTAATGTGTTTTGTAGCTTTTTTGGCTTGTGTATAATTACTGTACGCATTTTTGAATCATTAAATCATGATCTACTTATACATACATATACAGTAATGAATAAAAATAGAGATGAGAGGTGAGATCTTGGGTTCGATTCCCAGGTCGAGCAAAGTGATATTGGCTTATTCCTTTGTAGTCGCGCGATTGACGAAAATGAGCACGCTCTCCGAAATGAGAGTGTTGGTTCTCTAAGTACACCTTCTGCTGTACCCCTGAGGAGAACAAGCGTGATGTGACAATATTAAATGAGAGGATGGTGTATTAAGTAAATAGACAATGCAACCTCTAAGACATTCATTTCAGTGTGACCACTATTATGAAGACGTATATTTTATTTTAGTCTGGCAACAATGACGCGTGCAAAGGTTGACTGTGATCCGTTAATGGTGAAGCAGACTAGTTTATTAAGAACCTATCCACTCCTGCCTTGAAGACAAGTAAATTATAATCAGACGGGAAGACCGCAACAAGCAAGTTGTCCCAAATATAAATATTTTTGTAACATCGATTATCATATTTTTATGTCGTCAGTGGAAACGAGAATATTGACTCAACAATGTATGTCGCCGTGATTTATCATTGTTTGTGTTAATTCTCCTGTTTGAGCTCTAGATTGTTGATCAGAGATAGCGCGCAGGATGCTGTTGTCGCCTGTCAGCTACCGAACTGCCACTTAGAGATGAATCAACATGAGATAAACGTGCGAAAATAGACGACGTTCACAGATATACTTCTTAACATTTAATAGAAAACATTAACGTTGTTTATCACTCACTTTCTATTATAGATCTATGGAGTGTTGAAAAGATATCTTCTCGCAAGTCTTGTGCGTTTATTTTATTTTTTAAATGGTTTTGCACACGTTACAAGTTATATATAATAATTATGGATTTTAACCGATTAGACCAAAAGAAATAGAAAATATAACTTAAGTATAATCAATTCGATGACAAAATAAAACAAAAGGTGGAGACAACGACTTGTATTGTTTTGTTTTTGTAAAAAGACTTTTGTAATAAGTTTTTGTTCATCCTATTTTTTGCCTAAAAAGAAGAATAGAAAAGGGATTTCCTAATTCGACAGTGTAGCCATAATTAAAGTTTTATAATTAACAACATATTCGTGGTTTTTGTAGTAAAGATCTAGATGCTGCTTCGACTTATCGGTTTTCTTGTCAATAATAAAGGAATTCTAGTCTACGGTTGCAGTCAGACCGCATCCCGAGACAGTTTCTGAATCGGGTCACCAAGAATTGATAGAACTGTTGGTTTAGTTAGTCTCGTGGTAAAGGCGTGTTAAGAAGCACTTTACACCTCCGCAAAGGACGGGTTAACTTGTTAAATATTACCTACACATTGCATGTATGCGTCATTTTTGATGAATTTCGCAAAACTTTGTAATCATCTTGATTGTAAGCGAATTCTTTTTAAAATCGCCTCATGATTCACTCAATACAGTAACTATTTTAGTACCTACTAAATTTTCAGTCAAAATTACCATTCTTTCACAGTCAATCATTTATCGTTTAATAAGGTAGGCTTATCGTTGATAAGTTACATTGATACGTTGAAAGAAAGTAAGTAGCTCGATTTATTTGGTCCCAAGTATATTTAGGTAATGTTGGGAAAACTTTGTACCTCTTTAGAAACGTAATGTGTGTTTGAACGATTTTCAGAAATTGTTTAAAAATTAGGAGAAGGAATGCCTAAAGCTAAAACTGACAAATTGTGACCACTGCAACCACTAGTTATTATTAACACAAACTAAACTGAAGATGATTTATCCATCTAATTTCGTGAAGGAAATATAAGGTCCTGCCCTACATTCATCTGATTCATCTCGCTAAGTAAGTAATGATGGATAATAAAGACTGATTACCTACTCTATGAAATAGAACGCACTGGCTACTCGTAACGTAACTGCCAACGTACTCTTGCAAACGTAGTGCAATTTAAATGTGGGAAACAAGATACTAGAGAAGAGAAGATTTTCGTTCAATTATCTATTTTAAAATCGTTTATGCACACTCATATTATTATGTACACTGGCGCACTTAATACAATGGGCATTTTCTACCAACCAGTCAATATTTGGATGATGCAGATACAAACAGTGCGATTCCGTAAGAAAAAGTAAAAGAAAGAAAACATAATTAAATTGAAATTTATATGAATATTGATTATTAAAGTGGGGAAAATTTTAGAACGTTTTTCTTTATATCATGACGATGATATCACAAGAATCGTTGGCACGTTTGTGTAAAATTTGGCGTATGACCAAGCCAGTGCTAATGATCGAGCTGAGGTATGTGTGAGAGTCGTGAGGAGGCAATTATCATGGTTCACTTACCGGTCGGCCTGTAGTGCCTCTCCTGCTGCTTCGTGAGGTGAAGGTGTTCCGCCACTGAGGTGGCTATGAACAAATACTTGGGATGAAAGATGAAAAAGTGAACTTAAGGCTAGAGTGGTCGTCTCAGAGAACACTCTCCGAAGGAGTGTGAGGCCACACGTCGGTATCTCCTCTATATATTGAGCGACAGGCCTCGAGCAATCAACATTGACGATCCTAAAGTAAATACTACGCAAAACACCTAAATACTATTTGTATAAAGATTTGTTACGTCGACGTTCAGCGAAGAGTTCCTAAGCCGTAGTTTTACGGGGATTTGGTGAAAAAATTCTAGTATCCACAGTCACACAGCGTGTTTGTTCTGGCCCTAATGGGGCACAGAGAGTAAGTTGGAACTCCTAACATTTGTCCGCATGAGGAGGAGGCCGGGTGGGCATTGTCCGCTCCAGAACGAACTAGAATGCCCTTCCCACGAAGTTTTTGGGACCGATTCGAAATGTTTTTTTCAGATTAAGTAAAAAAAGTCTCCAAATAACAATACGAAAAAGTCGCCAAAAGGCTTCAATGAAGTTCCGAGTTCAGAGTCATTATATCCTAAACTCATAGTAGGTACCTATCAGCTTGCACGCCGCTGTCCCTTCAACCCTGCAAACTTTGGGGCTGTAACTGTTTATATGTAGCAGTTCATAGTTAATTGTTTTTGTTGTCATGTACAACGTAATTTTACGTTTTAGCTACAAGGTACAGACAAGCAGCTAACTGACAAATTTCTTTGATAAGTAAGTTTTTAACTTTATCATAAATAGAATAAGGTTCATGTTCAATTTGGTTTTTTTTTCAGTTTAGGGTAACTTGATGTGCTAGTTTCTGTACATAAGAAGTGTAAAACTATTTATTTATGAGTTGGTATTAGGTATATTGCTAATTCTGCTTACCGACTGTATTGGGAGTGGCATCTTTGGCAAGGGGCCTAGATGCGCTAATGTTTGTTTGCACTACTCGAAGTATTAATTATTTCAGATTATTAGCAAAATCAGAATCAAAAGTTATTTATTCAAATTAGGCTGAGGATCAGCACTCTTTGAACGTCGAAATTACATAAGACAGTCCCCCAAAATGCCCAACCTTCGCCACTTCCTAGTATTTTACCCCAATAGCTGTAGTGTTGTGATGTTTTAGCCAATTAATTAGTACTTAACCGGTTGATTAATAAATTACTCAAGTCTACAGGTACCTGTGTTAATAATAACTATCATTCAGCCGCAGAGATCGACATTAATGGCAGTTTTTTAAGCCGAAATCCTTGGAATCCATAAATACTGACAGGTGTTATGATAACTTGTAATTAAGTAATTAAGTAGTTTGTTGTTAACATTATAGTTTATGAAACTCAATGTTTCATATATTGCAACAAAAACTCACACTAGGTATTTTCCTAAAAGGGGAAAAAGAGAAAGAGAGCGTCACATAATAACTTCAAACCTATTTATTACGAATAAGTAAGAAGAAGAGAAGGAGAAGAGAGAAGGAGAGGGAGAAGTATGTAAGAATCGTACCATATGGCGCTCTGTAGTTTCTGTCTACCCCCATGGGCAAAAGGCGTGAGTTTATGTATGTGTATGTAAGTAAGAAGATAGGTTAGTAGGTATTTATACTTGTAGGCGTGAATATTTTAGAAAGATCGAGAAAATCAATAGTTCTAGTCAAAACATATCAAATCATTTGGCACCTTCTGAAATAAATAGCTATGACAAATATGGAATTTCCAAAAATCACAACGTCAAAATATTTGGAATAGGTAAGTTTTGTTTGAAGTTTCATTCTGTTAGATTTAATTTGTAGTTACCGCGGGGGTTAGCTCTTAAGCGTTGCCAGAGGGTATGGGGTATAGGGCTCCGGCCGTCAGTCTGTCTGTCACCAGTCACCGGGCTCTATCTAATAAACCGTCATAAGTAGACACTGTTAGCTTTAAGAAGCAACAAACAATGGAAATATAGACAGTTCCATCTTTACGACAAATGGGGCGCGTTAAGCCTTACGGGTCGCTGGCCTTATGGGCCCCCCATATTTTTTTTCGGTGGGGCATTTCGCAATGCACCCTATGAGGGTGAAGACCAACCGCTCAACCGGCCCAATCTGTGGATGTCCTTGTACACAAGGACCTCCAGCCAGGGCATTAATGATCGTTATTCTATTCTTCCCCAAACTGCAATAGGATGGATTTATATGTAATTTTCCTATTTACCATTTACATTGTGTTTAACGTTCCGTCCTGGTCATGCAGCGGCCCCTGCGAATGATTATATAGCTCCTGATAATATAGAATCAGAAGTACCTAGAGGAAACCTAACAGTTTGTAATTTATAGTCAACCTACAAAGTGACGGTAACAAGCCATAAATGTTAATTGAAACTTAGTCAATGGCAACCATTGTTGGGTAAGCTATAATGAATCAATTTCTTACTTTTATATTTTTATAATCGATCTATTATTTTATTTATGGGTTTTTGTAGTCACGTCTTCGTCTGTCTGTCTGTCATTTTTTTATTGCAATTGGCGCCGAAATTTGATGTTTTTATGTATGTCAGTCGCCAATGTTGTTTACTAGTAATCACAAGTTAGGGCTTCGGGTTTATAGTAAAATCACGTCAAATCCGAACACATGACTGGTGGTGGTGTTGATGATCATTTGTTTAACTTAAAAAACAAGTGATATCGATTTATATTGTGTGCCATCTAAGGAGGAAAGATAGGTTCATACTCTTCTCTGTTGTGCGGTCATAATAACTTAGCGGTCATAAGAGTGAGTTGTGAAGTGGACTTAACATTCACAGCGAACAAAGCTAGCACGAGCTATTCATAAATCAAAGAGTATGACAACAGAGAATTATTTTGGCGATAACAATCTACATCATACTTTGAACATATAGAATAAGTATTTGTTTAATGATAATGAACACAGTTTTAATTCCATTTAAGTAGCCCTAAATTTAGAGATACGTCTAGTGGGCTTCCAAAACAAAAAACGTAGTTAACTACGATAAATTGCGAAGAATGAAGAAATACGTCATTAGTAAACATCTTTAAGTTTGTTTTGTAATCTCATTTCAAGAAATGATGACGACGCTCATGAAAATAAAAGCTTTCTTTGATACGTAGTTATTATTAAAAAGTTGGAACTTATTTCAGTCTGGTTAAGGCTCTAGGCAGACGGACTGCATTTGAACTGCACTCCGACTGCAAAGTTGCTGTTTAAATGCAATTTAGTACCTACACATAGCAGTTGGCAATTCTATTGCAGTATCTACATCTGCTTAGAGCCTAAAGGTCAAAATGACGTCTGAAGAAGATTGATTAAGTGTCTATTTCCAACAAAAATGGAGTCGGAATGATTTTGTTTTTTCGATATAAATGATTGTTATTTCTGTAGGTAAATTAGATTTTAGAAATAACTATTTCACTTCAGTAGCTTAAACATGTAGGTTTTGCTGCCTGAAATCAGTGAGCAAAATACGATTTTGCTCACAGAGTGAGACAAAGTAACTTTTCATTTCAGTAGCTCAAACATGTAGGTTTTGCTGCCTGAAATCAGTGAGCAAAATGCGATTTTACTCACTTTACAGACAAAGTAACTTTATTTTTTTGTTTTCAGAAAGCCGCGAATTAGTATCTTATTCAGCCTAGGGTTAATCATACAATTCGAAACATTCACACTATATCTCTTTCCCGCCATTAGAAAAAGAGAGAGACAAAGACCAGCCCTTTCAAAGTTCCGTTTTTGAATTCGACCTCAACTTCGACAAAGACAAACTGACAAACACGTTCGGAATTTCCGACTAACTCAAGTTTGCAAAAAGATAATTATCTTTTAATGTACTTTATTGAATTATTAACTTATTGTTGTATTTAAACGAAAATAAGTATTTACTGCAAATAAAACTGATATTTAACCTGTAAATATTTATTTGTAGTTTCAAAAAGTGTTCTCGCTGCTGAAGTGAAAAGTTATACTGTGTGTTACACGAGAGTAAAGTTTTTTGCATCTCGTGCCTTTGAATCCCTTACCACACTCAGGATTCACTCGCTACGCTCGTGATTCAATCGTTGAGTCCTTCGCTTGCTCAGGATTAAAAATCAGCACTCGCAGCAAAAAACGACTTTGCTCACTGATTTCAGGCATCAAAACCTACATGTTTGAGCTACTGAAGTGAAAATAACTGTTTACTTAGTTTGTCATAATCAAGCAATAAGGCAGATGGCATGACGGATGTGCGACTAACCCTTGACGTGTGCATTTTGAGATATGTTTCCGCTTATCTTACGAAGAGTAAACATTGCCCCGAAAACAATTGTAACGTTAGCGAATGCTGATACAGATCACACCTTCCTGCTGTAGTTACGTGAAACGATTCGTTTGCCAGAATAGCGGATGTTGAACGTGGGGCCCGACGTCATTAATCATTCATTGTTAGCAGATTTACTGCAGGTTTACTTTTGTCACAAAAAAGTAAACCTGTGAAAAAGGGTTCTTTTTTATAAATTAAGAAAGAAAGGGCATTTATTTAATTGGCACAGAAAAGCACACGATAAAAATTTTAAAATATAAAAATATTTATTGATTTGATTTTTTGTAATTTATGTTCTTAAACGAATGCGTAGATTGTTCTTATTTTTCGTTAACTAATTTTCTTTCAGATGAAAATATAAAATGATGGTTCATGGATGTTACTCAAAGAGTAAGTATATTATTAAGTCTTTAATGATTGATGGACGATTCGATGAATTGCATTGACGATAGGAACTGTCTTTAGGTGTTTCATATCAAGGAAAGGCAAACGATATCTTTCCCGTTTTTCTCAATGTTTGTTTTTACAATACACTCAACTAGGTCATGGCCTATTTCTTTATCACTCTTCCTGTTTTATATTTTCCTTAATTGTGTGCTAACAGACAAACGAAACAGGACTCTGCGGCCTATGCAGTAGAACCACAGGATGCAATATGACAATTGATTAGGGTTGCCACCCGTGTTTAATAATAAATATTTGTACGTACAGAGGCCAGCACATAGAAATTTGACACATTGGAGTAGCTTGTACTCCAATGTGTCAAATTTCTTTGATAGTTTTTCAACTTTATGACAGATATAATAAGGTTCATGTTCGAGTGGGAAAATTTGTCACTGGGGTAGCTTGATGTGCTGGCGTCTGTACTTTATTTCGGGCAATCGTAGTTAAAACTTTCTTTTCTTCATCTTCTTTTCTTCTTTAGAAAAGAAAGATCAAATAATTCATCATGTACTTCAGGGTAGAAGTTAGTATTAGTATTTGACGTAATACTCGTATGTAAATATACTTACATGGAATATGGAAATAATGAAAAACTAGATGATATTTGTTTTAGTTGCATACCTAACTAAAACAAATATTTGTGAAATGTTAACAAAGAAATCCGCAAAATAAAAGGGAAATCGAATTAACAACACTTCATTTTGACTTAGGTACATTATTACTCAACATAAGAAAAATATCTAAGTTCAGGTACTTATAAGATATTGCAGACTCATGTCGACTGAACAATAGACACATTTCTTCTCTTCATTCTTGACATTGTCGTGCACAAAACAAAAGAAATGTGTTGACAATATCCGTTTCTACTGTGATGCTACGCGTGGTACCACCAGTGTGGTAACCCTGAAAGTGATAGAGAGATGCCGAACGAATTACTTATTTTAAATTGAGCTGTCGGACAAGGAACGGCGTCGTCGTAACATAATTATCTTATTGAGGTACCTAGCTATGTCCTCATACCATATAAGTATCTAGGTACTACTAGTCTACTCGTTTGTTCCATTCTACAGCATACTGGTAAAGTTGTTTTCTAGAGAGAGTATAATATATGACTATCTTTAATGACAGACCATCAGTTTGGCCGTTTCCTATCCTGCTTATTAGAAAATCTTTAAGTAGGTACTTACTCGTATTATAAAGAAGTAAAGTTCTTTGTTTGTATGTATAGGTAGGGCTTAATCTCCGGAACCACAAACCCGATTTCAAAAATTCTTTCAACAAAAGAAAGCTTTTGCCGAGTGCCTTAGGATATTTTAAGTTTCATAGTTCCCGTTCCCGTGGGAATACAGGGATAAAAAGTAGCCTATGTCACCCGGAGATAGTGGAAATTCCCAACGGAGAAAGATTATTACTTTTAAAAATTATTAACTATCTCTTTTATTTCTCGGAACCCTTGGGTTTCGGACCTTTGCAAGGCTTACGAGGGGCCGCAACCAACTCGCAGAGGCCCATTGTCATCTTTAATGAAATGAGGCACCAGCCACAGATTTTCTCTATATGCACTAGACAATTGCATCGAAGAAAACCTACAACTGGTGTAAGACTAGTGCTGACTATGGTAACAAAAGTAGTAGACTAGGGTGGCTAAAATGGACAGCATTGGTACCTAGAACTATTATGAAAGACTATGTCCCCCCTGCCTCACCAATGTTATAACCATAGAAATATGGTTATAACCACACGTGGAGCTCCTCAAGTTACGAGTTGAGCTCACGAGTACTGACAAATGCTTGCACTGACTGATCTGGTCCCCTCATTCTGTGTGGTTCTTACCTCAAAAGACCATCTCAGACACTAATCTGCATGGATCTTACATGATTTGACCAAGATAATGTCTGTACTTTAAAAGAGACTATGACCTCTGAGTTTCTTTCGGTGTTTCTTCTCAGAGTAGTCAGTTAGAGGAACTCCGATCTTGTCTACTAGTTAAAAAAAAGACGTGTAAAAGTGTTTGTGAAAACCTATTTACAGAAATAAATATCATTTTCATCCCACCATCTCGGAAAGAGTATTTTTAATCTTCAATATTTGAGTGGAAAAGCCGTTTTTATTCTCTAGAGGATAAAGTAAATTGAATTTAGAACATCGTGTGCACTAAGTTTGTGAATTAAAAAAAACATTAAACCTATTTACTGCTACCTCTATGGTGCCGAATATATCATACAACTTTTTTTTAATTTGTTAAAAACTCAGACTCGGAACCTTCTTGGTGTTCTTTTTTTCAATTTGCTTTGTACGCGGTTCTTTACGCGGCATTTTTTCACGTCATTGTTAAACCTTATATTATTGAAAACAAGAAACTTGAAAACAAGTGACAAAACTAAAATGAGTGATTCTAGCGACGAGGAAGTTTGTTTGACGCCAACAGAATTGACTGAAACTGTTAACAATGCGCAAATGAGCTTTCTCCCTCAACAATCACGCGAGAAGTATTTAAAACAGTAGGTACGATATGTTCAACACGTGGCGACTAGCAAAAGAAGCCAAAACTTTCTCAGAAAACGTTTTTCTTTTTGCATTTAGTAATTTCCTCGCTGAGGTGGAATGAAAAGTTACGTGTTGCACTCGAGTGCAAAGATTTTTCACCTCGTGCTCTTTTGATTCCCTCGCTAACGCTCAGGATTCTAATTTTGAATGCCTTGCTGCGCTCGTGATTCAATTTTAGAATCCTTCGCTTGCTCGGTCGTCAAAATTGAACACGCAACTTTGCACTCTTGTATAACAAATAACTATTATCATTTACTAGTATGTACACGGATTCAATGGCAGGGGGTGACTTGCACACTCAATAATGGACCCATTATTGAGTTTGCAAGCTCATTATTATTATACATATGTAGATGGAGTTACATCTTTTCCAAAACCAAGGGTTACCCAGTATGTAGGTTGTAAAGGTCAGATAGATAGTTGCTCTATGTAAAACACTGGTATTCAGCTGCATCCGGTTACTGGCATTCGATCCCAATAAAGTTGGGAATAGGCTAAGCAGACTATGAAATGCCTACCAACACTTCTCTAATATTACGTTCATGTTAGATACACTGTACAAATTATGTCTAATAATACCACACGTCACGTTGATAGTTGCAGTCACCGGTTATCTTGACAAAGTGACATTGGGAAATTAGCGAGAAGTGTTACCGATTGTGAGGTTGCAGTCGACGCGACAGGCGACAGATTAAGCAGCAAATTGACGGCGCGGCAATTTATCAATAACGACAGTATCAAGTGTTCCGGCTGCGTGTGCGCCGATTTCGGCCATCATCATCTGCTGCGTCCGCTCCGTGCTACGATCATGCGATCACACACGAATAGTGTTAGCGTGTGTTTTAAGAATTGCGATCTGTCTTCTGGGAATGACAGGTTTAGTGGGTATTAGATGCGAATGTTTTTCCTGTTGTTTTGAACTTTGACTTGACATAATTGGACTGAAACAGTGTAGCCTTAGTCTCATCCAGCTATGAGGGACAGGTAATTGAGATAGCAAAATATAATTATGCAACTGTCTATGAAACTTACAATTAATGTAGTTGTTGAAGTTGTTGTGATGAATGATGAACGTTGACCCACATATATAAACCTCAATATTATTGTTGCAGCGAGCCTCTATGTAATAATCATAAGAACTGATATTTCACCCGTCACAATGAATGAATTTGAATTTGTTCTACACTAAAGGCACTACATTATGGGGTATTGTCGTATGTAATTTTGACGTTCAAATAGTGCTGATCTTTAGTCGAATTTTGAATTGATTTAGATATTTCATTTTCTAGTTTTCAAGACAGCTTTTAACTTTTTGTCAGAAAATGTATTTCCTTTCGGTGAAAAGTATAAATACAGGCATTGGTAGATATTGTATGCACCACTTCCTCAAGTCATAAATCACAATATTATTATAAGGTCGATGTTTTTTTTAAATAAATCAAGCCAGGTTATAATTTATCTGTTTTGTGTTTATCTACATCTTAATTAATGTTTTCTGTTTTATTTTTAGCTTTACGCAAAGGAAGTTGGTGTACTTTCACGTTTCCGAAGAAATCGGTGCACTGACACCTCATTGATCAAAAACAAATGAAGGATAACAAGACAGTTATAAATAAATCAGTAGGAAAGATACTTAGTGTTTTGGGTATAAGTACCTACTTTACATAGGTACTTACAATGCTCCCAAAGCATATAAATTAAATTCAAATGTTCTACCAAAATTATTTTTTTTTCTTTCACAGCCAGATTAATTATTTAATAAGGTTAGGTTAACTTAAGGTGCTAATTTAATAATTTTACCCTAATTGTAAAACAAATTAAATTTCCTTTTAGGTGACATATGGTTCATATGGTTTAAAGTGGTTCGGTGGTGGAATATTGTTTATACACTAAACTTAATTGTTATTAATTCTTCATGTGCAAAATATGAGCTAATCCACCTAAAAAGGCTAATAAGTCCATCTCACTCCTTTGAGACAAGTGCTATTGCATTCTGTTTTCGTATTGAATTTGTGGAGATCGACGACGCTTTGGCATAGGCTCTGCCGCTTTGGCGCTTTTCAGTTATATCGAGTACCTACTTTTTGTTTCTATTGTAAAGTTTGTAATGTTTTCAATTTCATCTATTGCTTTCGTCTTGCTTCATTTTTTATTAAAATGGCATTTTTGTATGAAATAAACGTGTTTTTTTATGGATAGAGAGGCAGAAAAGCGAAATTTAGTAATATAATAAATATTAATAGGTTCTTCTTCTCCAGAGGCGCTTTCTGTGAACCAAGGTATCTGGAAACAGTGGTTTCTATGAAAAAGTTTACGGCAAGAAGTGCTATCTATGAACAGAAATCTCTGTCAACAGTGCTTCCTATGTACCGAGATGTCTGCAAACAATGTTTTCTAACAACAAAGTTTTTGGCGAAACGTGCTGTCTCGGAATAGAGATATCGTACAAGCGTATTTCTATATTAGGTTCCACGCTCAGCGCTAGACAACAAGGCAATACTACATTTATCAATTTCAATGAAAATAAGAACATCTTACAATAACATTGTAGTTATATTTATCGACTTAAGAAACGACTGCAACAGATTAATTGATATGATATGACGTATTTATATTTTATAATAATGAATTGACAAACATCCAGTGTTGGTTTAAATAATTAAAATTAAATTAAACACACAATAATCACGTTGAAGATCAAGAGTTTACAATGGCTTCCTTTGAAGATAATTATTATTATAAACGTGATAAAGTAAAGTAAGGGATTCTTGATCAACAAACTGAGATGTACAGACGCCAGCACATCAACCTACCCCAAATTGTCAAATATTTACAATTGAACAAGAACCTTATTGTGTTAAGAATAAAGTTGAAAACCTATCAAAGAAATTTGACACATTGGTGTAGGTTGATATGCTGGCGTCTGTACATAGATGTGTTGTTTATGTATGACTAGCAGACGTCACGCGGTTTCACCCGCGTAGTTTCCGTTCCCGTGGGAATACGGGGATAAAAAGTAGCCTATGTCCACCGGGAATAGTGTAGCTTTCAACCAGTACAATAATTTTTAAAATTGGATCATTAGTTCCGAAGATTACCCCCTACATACAAACTTACAAACATACAAACTTACAAATTTTACCTCTTTATAATATTAGTATAGAAGTATAGATGACTGAATGAAGACTAGGTATCTATGAAACTACCTTCATCTAGTTACACAATAACCTGACTTTCATTTTTCAAGGATTGTTGTGCCTTAAAGCCCTCTCGCTTTCCTCGCCTCGGGTTCATTTACCTACTTATTTATTAAAAATAACCAATTCGTATAATTATAATAGGGTAGGACTGTAGGAGTAGGTATGTGGCTACTTAATAACTGTCGCACGGGCCTACCGAAGGTTAAGCTACGTTTGACTAGGTTGGTCAGTCGACTGGTGACCATTGACTCCTCCGTGCCTCGAAAGAGAGCATCTTTGACAATCGTTACGGGTAGTCAGAAAAAAGTAAATACTTTTCTATGGCAGCTAAGAGGAAAGTCCTTAACTCATGCATCTTACCATGCCTGACGTATGGGAGCCAAACGTGGGTCCTAAACCAAAAACAACTTTTCAAACTGAGATCATGCCAGCGGGCAATGGAAAGAAGCATGATTGGGGTCACTAAAACAGAATCGGTTAAGAGCTGCTGAAACACGTTCCAGAACTAAAGTAGAAGATATTATAATGAAAGTAAGACAGTTGAAATGGAAGTGGACAGGTCACATGACGAGACAGTCAGTTAAAATGGACAAAAATGAAAACAGAGTGGCATCCACACGATGGCAAAAGGAAAAGGGGAAGACAGGCAAAGAGATGAATAGACGATATAATAAAAATTGGAGGCGCTACCTGCCTGCGTAGCATGAACACCGAAGAAAGGGTCTTTGTCGTGTCTCGGAAGAAAAGAAATTAAGTGGTCATGCTACGCAGGCAGGTGTATTGAAATAAATTTGACAGATTGAGGTTCCTGTCTATATAATCTGTCACTTTGCCGATTCGTCTGTAGACAAAGGCCGTATCTTCGGTGTTCAATGTGTTCATGCTACGCAGGCTGGTCTAGAAAAGTTAGAGATAGAAATGAGTGGAAACAGCTGGAAGAAGCCTATGTGTCACAGGACACGCTGATCACTAAACCGGGAAACTCGATGTGTTAGACTTAAGTTTTTTTATACTATTAGATTATATGTACCTATGTTTAGTTACTTCAGCAATAAAGGCTTAAATCAATAAATAAACGGGTAGTCAGAAACTGATAACCAGTTTAACCATGAGGTATCATGTTATGCAGTTACTGGGTTCTTGTCTGGAGGTCGGACAGGCAGTCGCTCCATATATAACACTGGTATTCAGATTCATCCGGTAAAACTGGAAGCCGGCCCAACATATTTGGGAGAAGGCTAGGGCGATGATGATGATCATAATTCAGTCTTTTCAGCCTATACATAAAAAATAACAAACCAAGTAAAACTGTCTTGTGACAATGGGCGATTAGACAAAATTTTAGTTTTTAGTCCTTCATCTAGATTACAAGGAAATATTCCACACATACTTATTTTTTCTTTATTCACATAATCAAAAAATAACGGCGATACATCGACTCAAAACGTCGCATGACGTCACTAGCCAGTACAGTTTATACTTATTAGATAATGACGTTTCTAGCCCACTCTCCTCAACTTTAATGCGCTTAATCTAAGCAGTTTTCTATCAAAAAAAAAAAAAAAAAAAATCGTGTGGCACTCGGAGACTGCCACGGTAAAGCTATTGCATATCATTTTTTATCAACTCCTCTCCTCTCCCCCTCCCCATTCCTCCCCTCCCCCACACCACCCACACCCCTCCCCTCACCGCTCCCTCCCCTTCCCTCACCCCTCCCTCACTTTTCCCTCCCTTCCCCTCCTGTTCCCTGCCTCTTCCCCTCCTCCTCTCTGCTCCCCTCTCACCTCATCCTTCCCGTTCCCCTTCCCCTCCCCTCCTTCTCCACCCTCTCTCTCTGTCCTCCCTCTCCACTCCCCTCCCACTCCCCTCCACATTCCTCCCCTGCCCCTCCGACCCCTCTCACAATCCCCCCTTCCCTCTGTCACAATCTCCCCCCTCCCCTCCCCCTCAAAATTTTGTCAAATAGCCCATTAGTGTTTCCTAGGTTAGATAAAGTGTTACTTGGTTTTTACATCTGGAATTTCAGTGGAAGTAGGTACGGAGTCTATATTTTTGTGCAAGGTTGGCCAAATCTTAATGATGTTACCCAGTCACTGGGTTGTGGAGACCAGACAGGCAGTCGCTTCATGGTAAACACTGGTATTCAGCTGCATCTGGTTAAAACTGGCCGATCCAACCAAAGGTGGGAAAAGGCTGGGCTGATGATGATGATGAAAAATGATGATTACCTACTTGCCCGAAGTTTGGCAACAGGCTCTTACTAGGAAAATATGGGTGTAGGGTATGGTACGTGAGACAGGACCACCTCTGCCACCCCTCCAGAAACAATAAGCGTGTTGTTATGTTACGTTGATTAGTTTTTTTTTTAAATAAAAATATAAATATAACATAAATAGATACGATCAAGGCGCATTACATCTGACGCCGCCAAATATATTGCTGAAAATATAATTTTGCATCAATGACCCTTTTCTTTGTTTACCTTTTATATGTCTGTTAGTTATTTAAGTAGGTTACTATTAAGATTATGTAACGTTGGGGCTCCCATGTCCATGGAGACAAATGCCCCTAAAAATATAAAGAAAAAAAAAACGTTTATTGGTTGAAAATTACAGGAGTCATGTCTGGTAATTTGTGAACACAAGTCACAATACTTTTATGAGAAGTAGCTCTGTTTAACGACTAACGTGAATGCATTTTATTTGTTCCATATTCAAATCTTAGTTTCCAATTAAAAGACAAATAGAGCAAATATAAACTTTATGGGGAAGAAACTAAGTCTAAAAGGTTTTTTTTTCATTTAGGTAACACTCCCGTGACTCATGCAGTAGATGCTGGCTATCTATCAAAATTGATACACCATATTATCTTACGTAGGTATACCTACATACTACTTACCCGTTTTCATTAACACAAAGCAACACCTAAATGAAAGTGCACAAGTTGATATAGGATGGCAGGAACATCGGCGCATAACCTAACACATGATTGATTTTCTAATTCTGGAAGCCGCGTTGAAATTTTCTCGTTTCGACATTAAATTCCGATGTTTCATTTTCTTAAACTAGGTATAAAAATCCATTATTGCTAGGTTAACTATTGAGATTTTGAATAAATTAAGTCAAAGTAATTAAAATTATTTGAAATAAATAATTATACTTTGACCTATATTGTTATTCCATCAGATTCATCCCGCTCCCGCCAAAAAAAGCAACTCAATCAATATATCCCGTGTGCTGAAATGTAAAGGATTCACTTACTTTATTTGAAATCTTACTGGCCAATAGACTAAAAATCTCTTTATTTATTATATGAATTATGTTATGTTGTTATTCATTAAACCCCAAGAGGACACCGGTGTCCGCGCTGTCATTGTCTTTCTATTGTGTCTCTAATTGGCACGATTGAAAAAGCTAAAAAAAACTATTAAACTAATTAAAAAAGTTTAAATTTTGTGAATAGCAAAGGTGTGATACGCAATCAAACATCCAGACACAAGCGTTAGTAAAAATTTGTTGGCGGTTTTTTTGATGATAGTTGGATTGGTTGATTAGTTGGCGTTGGGTTAATTATGTACTAAAGTCACGGTTTAAGGTTATAGGTAGGTATAATGATATCTTTTCTATCCTATATTAAATAGCTACATTGATAAATGATATTTATTTCTGAAAATGGGTTCAAACAAACACTTTTACATGTAATTTTTTTAATAAGAAGATGAGGTCGGTATTTCGCAATCTGACTACTCTGAGAAGAAATACCGAAAGAAACTCAGAGGTCACAGTCTCTTATAAAGTTCAGAGATTAACAATAACCACACAGATATGAGTGGACCAGATCAGTCAGTGCAAGCATTTGTCAGTTATCGTGAGCTCAACTCGGAACTACATTAAGTTGTCGTCTAGAGTTAGCGAAAACAGGTATACCTACCTACCTACGTCATATGCACGCACTCTTATAGTCTAGTCTTATTGTTACGATAAGATAGATCTAGTTTATTCACTACCTACTTAATTCATTAACATAAACAAATATAGCACGTAGTCGTCCGTACGTAGGTAATTTTAATAGATAACATAGTAGTTGGAAAGTATATAAGTAAGTACCTACTTATATACAGGTTGTTAGGTAGAACGATCGACAAACTTTACGAGAGCTTGTCCAGAATTTATGGAGGTTTATTTTATTATTTAATGGGCCCACTCTTGACTTCAATCTTGTCCTCGAGGACAGAGATCTCCTTCGAGAAGCTCGTTCCATCGTCGATCTCGACGTTGGCGTTGGAACGAGCTTACCCAAAAGGAGCTTATTAACTCGGGACTTAAACATATTGGAACATAGTGGTACCTACTACTATCAATTAAAGATTTTGTTGATGACAATTTTTTTTGTTAATGGGGCATTTGCTGCTTCCATGTCAAACTTTTGTTGTGAATGTCAAAAAATAATTATAATAAAAAGATGTGAACAAATTAAAAGTTTTAATACAATTAATTCAATGCAAATTTCAATCAATTCTATTCCAAATGTCAGTAAACTTAATACAACAAAAACTAATTATATAGTAAAAAATAAAATAAAAGATTATAAATTAATATTAGAATTGCAATGAAAAAGTCAGGTTTGCGTGCCTTGGTTTCTAACTCAAGACTTGTGACTTGGCAATCCGACGGTCACAGCAGGTCACCACTAAGCCCTGACATTGTCAAAATAAGCCTACATTTTGTCAAGTTTGCGTAAGTACATAAATATATGGAGAAGCAAATATATTTTCTCACGAATGCAGAGTTTGCCCCGCTCTGTCCAAAATGTTAATTTTCTTGAGGTCTATACTGATTCCAAGTTTGCACCTGGTTCTGCCCCCACCCTGTATAGTAGGCGCCTATATACAGAGCTATTATTGTCGCATTTTCATTAGGTATGTATTTATGTAATAAAAGTAGGCGAGTTAATGGATAATATAATTGGGCTTTATTCGAGAATAAGGGAGTTAATCAGACAGTAAATAGCGATATTTACATACTAATATAATGATGGTTTAAAAATAACTCTCGTATTGTAATTTTCTACGAAAGTGCCAATGTCTTGATTTAATACTTTTATTCAGATTTGGAAAAAAATCTTTTGACATTTATTTGATAACCCAATTTTTGAGGAAGGTTTTATGTTATTAAACACCACGGAGCAGGTAAAGGCATAAGGCAAAGCTAACATTTTTATAAATTTATATCTCAAAATTACACGATGAAACAAACTTCGAGATAAACAGCACATTAAAATAAACAGTAGAGCTGGAGATAATGTGAATTACCGAAGTACGAGTATCTTCAAAACACGTGAAACATTATTTGTTCCGCGATCGTGATTGATTCGTAAACATGCAGGATGACTTTGAAATATTAAGCAAGCAGAAACTTACGAGATCATTCTTTCTCTTCCTGCTGTAGAAGCTGATTTCACACTTGGATGCTGAAAGTCCACCTTCACAGCTGCATTCATGCCGCGTAGGTACTACAGAAATGAACACTCCCAATAAACACTAATAAACTTTAAAATTTGTTTGTATTTTATTTGAAAATGTAAGGAAACATGCGTGTTCGTCTCGTGGTACTTGATCACAAGAGTGTGCCAGTAGTCGTGTGCCACTAACCAGTCGGGCAGCTCTGTCGTTGACTGAATAATGGCGCGGGATTGCACGTCCTGTCACGTCGACCCTACATAATTTCACTTTATGAAATAATTTTATTATTACAACTACATTACTCATACGTAATTATGGTCAATCAATCAATTACTGCCTAGGACGTGTTTTTTATAAGAGAGACATGACTCATTTTCTGGATGTGTGGGGTTTTGCGGTTGAGTTTGATACTAACATGGAAATATGTACCTAAGTAATAGGGCATACAATGTGTTAATGTCGCCGACACGTTCGACGTACATTGACCGAGTGAGAGTGGAACAGATTTGTTAACTTTTGGTGAAAAAAAACCTTTGTGACACAAAAAACAACCGACTTTAAAAAACCACGCCAAAGTGGAAAACTACTTTTGGTTTGGAAAATACTTTTAAGTGCCTTTATGGTTCTGATTTAGATTTTTGCGACATCAAATAAGAGTGTCCCTTTAATGAAGTCGAGAAAAATAGTCATCATTTTTAATCGACTTCAAAAAAGGAGGAGGTTCTATGTTCGTGTGTGTTTTTTTTTATGTATGTTACCTGATTTCTCCGCCATTTGTGGACCGATTCTCAAAATTCTTTTTTTATTTGAAAGAGTAGACTCCTGAGGTGGCCCTATTTTAATTTGGTTAAGATCTGGTGCTGATCTTCGGAGATATACAATGGAACTCTTCAAAAATAGACGGCAAATCTGTCGTGACTGCTGGAATCGCTTGGATGTTTATTGTTTATACAACATCATGACATATCATCACGCCTGTATGCTCTGAATTGCTCTGAGGGGTACGCAGATGTGTACAATATACCTAGATTTCGAAAGTTAGGTATGTTAAGTTTCATTTATTAGTGATAAGTGGTTATCAACTACATGCCATGTTAATAGGGTTATCCCCATTACCATGACATGTATTGTTAACAATTAACAATATAAAATAAATTCATGGCAAAAGTTTTTATGGGAACAACTAAAAATGAAAAAAAAAAACTTTTTTGCAAAAAATAAAACCGATTTACAAAATAACTATAAATTCGGAAGTCGGTGGCCCATCATGAATAAGACAAAACCACTAAAGCCACAGACTTCAATTTTTTAACCGACTGCGCCAGAAGGAGTGTTATGTTTTTCGAGAGTATGTATGTAGGAATGTACCTATAATTGTTTGGCACGCTCTAGGTACAGCCTGAACGGCTCGATGGATTTCAGCTTGAGAGGTGTCGTTAGATTCGTATTTACTGTGAGAGTGACACTGGGTAAATAAAAAAAAAACAAAATGGCGGATTTTTGACGCTAAATTCAAATGTTGGGCACGCTCTGCGGCCTGAACAGCTCGATGGATTTCAGTTTGAGAGGTGTCGTTAGATTCGTATTTAAGTACTGTGAAAGTGATAACTTAATAAAAAAAAAACTAAAAAAATTAAAAGCTTTACCTAATTTAAAATACTCAAAAATTGACTGTTCCTCTGAGTATTCATGAAAAGGCCCTAAAACAAGAAAGTCGTTGGATGTCCGAAATTGTCAAACTCGGGGCCCATTCTAATACATTCGGACTCAGAAAAGCAGTAGGGGGTTTTTAGTTTTTTTTTAAATTACCGTTTTGTTTTAGGGGTACCTACTATCAAAGTAGGGAATGCAAATCTTAGTAAAAAAAAGTCTCGCCGATTACTATGTCAAAAAAAAAACTTTTGTTTCTTTATCTGTGATGTTAATCGTAATTTTTTTTTTTTTATTGTTTTAAAGAAGGCTTACAGAACAGACTAATTACATAATTGATAAAAAAAAATGATACTTAAAATTGCTAATAACAAGCCTCCACATGTATATGTTATTATAATATCTAACGTAAACTATCTGCATATTTATAAAATTAAGTGCAGTTTAAGTAGGTATATTGCTACAATTATTTATTTAACTACATTTACTTACCATTATCATTATGATTAAGTGAACAACAATAATGCATAACATTTGTTTCTTTCACGTGCATCACTTGGCCTAAGTTTCCTCAGCAAATGGGCATTTCCCTTGGATACCTACCGGGCTGATACTGAGAGATTCCAGATAGGAAAACATAATGTCTATACTATCGTTACTGCTGCAGCACTGCAGCAGTAATGATAGTACCTAACGTTTGCGACCACTAAACCAACGAGGCATTCAGTCAAGTGTTTGTTATTCATAAGAAATAAATATAAAATTATGCTGCAATCAACACTTGCAAGTAGAAAGAACATTTGCTTTTCTATCAACAACTTGCTCATCTTTATTTTATTACCGTATAAATCGTGTCTTATTTCTAATCGTCGTTTTTATCATGTACCCGTGTCCAACCACAGACGTGTTAATTGAGAGTTGTGCAGTTATTTATTATTTAATGGACAAGGCGCCATTAAAAATATAACTACTACAATGTAGTTTGAAACAATGTCTGGATAGTAGGTATTAACTCGACCACTACGGTTGCGTCGAAATATATTCCCACAGAGGTTTAGATTGAGAGAGAATATATTAAGATAATAAGAGCGCAACTTGACTCAAGCAATCGCCCGCTTCCGCTCACACAGTCCCGCAACCGGCGCGGGCGCGGGCGGACACATTTCTTAAATACTTCCCTCTAGATAAACATCCCCTAATGTAGGTAGCGTACTTTATTGTTCCAATTCACGGTATCGCTGGCCATTCACATGCCATCGAAATTACAGACCTCCTTTTGTATGAACTTCACTCGAGAAATGAAGCGAGGTTTCTGGAGTTCTGTGAAGTGAAGGAACAATACCGCAGATAATTAAAGTTCCGTGTCATCTTTTATTTATTTCAGGATGCAATAATCAAGTGGATTGTTGTAATGATGATTCGGTTTAACGTAGAACGTGTGGGATTGTGCGACTCATTTTCAGAAAAGTGAATAAGATAATTGTATGGAAGAGGTACCCACGGCTAACGATAGGAAAGTGTTATTTTTAAGTTTTTGCATGTAAGCTTTACTTTTTTTGCGTTGGAAGTTTTTTTAATTTTATTTTAATTTTATTTTTTTAAACTTGCATTGATTTGGTTTAATAAAGTTACAGTTACAGAGTTTCAGTGCTTTGTAAATAGAATTAGATGCTGATCAAAACGAATCCAAACACTACCTACATAATCTGCCATTATTTTATTAACACAAAAGACCTGATAGCATTGAAAGGTCTCAACCGATCTTAATGAATCAGTTATCTAAGAACCATCAAAAGAAACCCTGCTTTCAAATAAAACTGCATCTTAATCGGTTCACCTGTTTACGCGCTATGGTGCCACAGACAGACATACACACACACACATAGCGGTCAAACTTATAACACCCCTCTTTTTGCGTCGGGGCTTAAAAATGACAAACAGCATAACAATGTTCGTCATTGTCATGCTGTTTGCCAAAATAACGCCATTGGCGGTCTATGCCATTTACGCCAATGGTGGTAGAGTTGCTACTTGAAGCCTTCAAAGGAAAGCTGGTACGAATTAATTTGTATGGACACGTTACCACTGCTTGGTACAGGCAGCAAGCTGCGTTACCTGATCCATCTTAGAAAAAAATATAAGGGGAAGATGGATCTGGGAACGTAGCTCACTGACTGTACCTATTGGATAATAATTATTGGGCTATTGGATAGATCCGAAATATCAAGGAATTCCGGGATTCCTGGCATACCGTGAAGTAAGGTATGAAGTAAATAATGTAAGGTTGCGTATGTCTCATACGGGCGGACGCTGCGCCCAATCTTCTCATTGCGAGTGACCCCAGTCACGTAGAGGAGTGGCCGTCGTAGCCCCGGGGCGAATCGTAAACGTAAATTGTTATTTAAGGTCAATGTTAATCCACACATTTGGTGAGTACTGACAGGAACAAAGGACTAACTACCTATTAGACGTCTGTTCTGCAAACATCTTGACATCCCAAGGCGAGGTCCCCATCATTGTAAAAAAAAAACTTTGAAAAGTTTACTTTTGAGGAAACTTGACCCATGATTGTTTGGTTGTAGGTACAGACGCCAGCACTTCAAGTTACCCTAATGTGTCAAATTTCTTTGATCGTTTTTCAACTTTATTTCAAACGGAATAAGGTTCATAATCAATTGGGAAAATTTGACACATTGGGGTAACTTGATGTGCTGGCGTCTGTACTTAAGTCAAGAGGTAAAACCAAAAAAGAATATAGATCATAATAATTAATACTTGTCTATGGAAGTATTTTTTAATTGTAAAAAAAATCCTTCAGTAGACACACTGTCTTTTGTTTTCTTTGATTCTTTTAACCCCAAGCGCGCGGACGCCGGCGTCCGCGCGCATTTGTACAGTCATTTGCGCATTTTGTCTTTCTAATGTGTTTCTAATGGACACGATTGAAAGATTAACTCGTGGATCCAAAGTATGACCTGTAGATTAGAAATGATTCCTAGGTGGGTAAAAACTAGTTCGAAATCGTCCTGTGTATACATTAAGCAATGCACTGAGCGAGACATCCTTTCAACTCTAGATGTATCACAATGAACTCGTCCAATTGTTGAGTGAATAACTTTACTATTGCCTATACCTATGAACTAGTCAACAAGGTGAATGACCAGCATGTGACGTTGCGTACCTACTAGCTATGTATAGTCATTTTTGTTACCTGCAAGGCGAGTCTATGAGACGCCTGACAAGCTATAATGACTGTAACTGCCACCGTAAGCAAGCGTTCGTGGGAAAGTTTGTCTGCAAGTGTCTTCATAGGTACTACGCACGTCACGTCACTGTTACGCCGAGGTACGTTAGTACGTAGTCGTACCTAACAAGATTGGCCAGCTAAGTGCGATTAGGACTCGCACACGCATCCAATACATTACATTTTTTGTATGGTGATGGAACAAAAATAATAATTTTATGAACGAAGTCAAGGATCTTCAGAAATAAGTAGGTAGTTACGAAGTTTAAATTCTAACAACATACGATTTTGATGAATAAGTTGTTATAAATAAACATACCTAACTTATTAATATAACTTTCGCAATTAATAAAAAAATGTTGCAAATATTATGATAATCTTAATTCGAAAAGTGTGTGGTAGAAGTTTAACTAGGTAGGTACCTACTAGGCTTTCTTCGTTGGGTTTTTGGTGTTTGTTAGCATTAGGCGAGTGACGTCAGCATTGTGGGTATATTGCAGCTAAAGAGATTTAAAAGAAACGATTGAATATGTTTGATTGTAAAAAAAAACCAAGAAACTCCTTTATAGAATTCAAAATGTGTTACTATCATTAGATTAGTTAGTTTTATTTAGTTTTAGTACAAATACAACCAATTTTATGTGTGCGGTGTTAGCCTTAATTTAATTGTTTCACTTCGAAGCCAGACAGGGAAAAAAAAAATTGTTTCACTAACAAAAGCACAATTTGTTTTTTTTTATTGTGAAAACAATTGTTGGCTTACCTTAAATAAATAAATAAATAAAATAGAGTGGCCTTCTATCTATTATATCGATAGCTATACTGGCTAAACTTGAGTAAACTATGTTTTAAAAAAAGGCTTTATATTTACATGAGAACTCCAAAAAATCTTATAGGTACGCCAGGCAGAATGATTTCAGGACCTTTGCCGTCTTGAATTTGAATATTAAAATGTTATTAGGTGCGCGGAGAGAGAATAGAAGGGACTACTTTTTGGCGGGAAGGCAACATCACGTATCGCTTCGATCAGACAGTACTGTAAGTATTTGAGAGTATAATAATAATAATAATAATAATAATAATAATAATGTTTATTTAATGAAACTTAGACTTAGCTTACTAAAAAATATTTTAACAGGCTAGATTATTTAAATATAAGTAAGTGGTATAGTCATCTGTAGCCGAACTAGGCAGAGCCTGTGTTTCGGCTATCAGTGCCAGACCCCTTAAGTACGATACATTTATGTTAGCGCCAGTAGGATTTCATAAAAATCTTATTTTAATAAACTACTTTTAGACAATTTATATAATAATATATTTACAAAGCTTTGAAATCTTTAAAAATTATAAAAAAAAGAAAGATAATTTGTGTAGTCTGCATGAGGGACCTCTTATTTGTGTGATATGGGAATGTACGTGACTGGTGTGTAAGAGGATGTGTGTGAGGTGTGTGTTGTGGCGTGAGTAGGTGTGCGCGCGTTTGGGTGTGCGAGTATGTTATTTACAAGTGATGAATGTTAATGAATTATACTAGATTTTATGACGCTATTTCTAGAAGAAGTTCAGTTTGTTCATAGTTTAGACTTATTAGGTATTCAGAAAGTTTTCTTTTACATTGCATTTTTGTTAATGGGTATATATTTAAAATTTTGTTCAACTTATTATAAAGTAATGGACCAATGGAGTGGGCAAAGCGTTGACCAAATTTAGTTTTAAAAAGCTCAGTTCTTTCGCAAACTATATCTTTTCTACGTTTTTGGAGGAGTAGTGGGTTGTAGGTTAGTTTGCTGTGCTGTAGGAGGACAACGTTTAGTATGTATAATTGTCTCACGGTCATGACCTCCCATTTTTCGTATAACGCTGTGGTAGAGTAACGGGTAGGCTTGAATGTCGTAACTTTCAGTATTGCACGCTGGGCGATTTCAATAGACTTCAGAGTTGTTTTCGATGTCCCACCCCAGGATGAAAGACAATATGTTAGAAGCGATTGACAGAGAGCAAAGTATATCTGCTTTAGCAACTTAAAATCTGCAATGTGCCTCAGATTCTTAAAAATATAAATGAGCTTACGTGTTCTTCCGCATAACAGCCTTATATGCTCCTTAAAATTGAGATTACTGTCTATGTGAACACCTAAATATTTTAATGCATGCACGCGTTCCAGTGAAGGACAGTTACAGTTTATTACAGAGAGGCACTCGTGCGATATGATATTTCGAGCGTTGCCATCTCCAGTATTTTTTCTTATGCTAAAGCAGATGTACTTGGTCTTGTCCACATTTAAAGTAAGAATATTACTCTGAAGCCACTTTCCCACGATGTCAAAGCCCAGCTGTGCAGCACCGAAAGCCTCTTCCCATGTATTGGCAGCAAAGGAAAGGGCAGTATCGTCCGCAAAAGAAATGATTTCGCCATTGGGGAGGTCAAGACTCGTGAGGTCGTTTATATACACAAGAAACAAACTGGGTCCGAGTATGCTACCTTGTGGTACACCGTGTGTGATCTGTAAGTGAGAGCTTTTACTATTTCCTACTCGAACACACTGAAATCGGTCTGTCAAGTAGCTTGCAAAAAGTTGCAACTGTGTTCCTCTAACTCCTAACCTTTTTTGATGTAATTGACCTAAATGTGCTATGTCGACTAAACGTATCCTTTTATGAGTATATTTTTTCAAGTATTCTTACATTCTCAAGCGGGAATTGCGAAGTGAACTATGCCAAATCTTTTTGGGATAGTTTTATTGAAGAAGTCTAGAGAGTAGTCGAGTTTTTGATTTGAAAAAAAGGGTTATGAGAATGCAATTAAAAAAGTAAGTTTGATCCAATTTAATTTATTATTTAAACATGAGTTACAACAAATGGCATCTTAAAACATATAAATAGTAAAGCTGCTCGTTTTATCAAATAAGTAATTTATTATAACACTTCAATATCCCTGATTTATGTGTAAATAGTTTGAATACATTTGGGAATAACATTTTTCAAATAATCAACAAAGTTTGATTGTGACAAAAATTCATTTATGATTTAATTATTAATAAGTTCATACGAAAAAAAAGTACGGTAAACTGATTAAAAGTTAAAAAAAAAGTTAAGTTAAGTTATAAAATCACGCCAATCAAACTATTTACACGTGTATAAGAGAATGAATAAGTAAATTTTGATGTCAATTCAAAAAGAAAATATACTTTAGATCCCAAAATTCAATTAAGAAATAGAAGTTGGCTCAGGGTGTGCTGATGAACGGATGCTAATCATCCCACAATTTAGTCTATGTGTGGTGAATAATACACAAAAAAGGCAATCAACACGTAAATCTTATGTCTAAACTATTATTGATTGTAAATATATTTCACTAGTTAAGTACATATTTGAATTTCCAGAATTAACTAACTGTTACTATAGATAAATTCACGGATATCTTAACGGGAATAATATGTCTATCTGTGGTAAAAATGGTAGACTGATTGTGTCTTAACTATAAGGCGAAGATTCCATGAGATTACAAGTGCAAGTGCAAGCGAAAAACAAACTGTAATATTTTTGTAGTAAGTATCTGGTTTATACTGATCTAAGATATTGCCTAAAAGTGCACTCTATTCTGAATCTTAATAACAAAGGAGTGTAAGATACTTTACCATTTAAGAACATATATTATAACACTGTTAATTCATTTTGATGTCTTTTAATTAACAACCGTTTAGATCTTGACATCGTATCTAGAATGATTATGATGAACATTTGTACTAGATTTTGGGACCAAATGACCAAAACATATTCTATGCTGCAACAAGTAATTAGATTAATTAGTATAAACCATAATAAAGGCAAATACTATAAAATGTATTCTTAATAATACAAAAATCACTGACATGTTAAGTTACTAAGAAAAAAATAATAACTAACAGTAATTTACAAATAAATTAGAAACATAAACAACTTTGTTCTCCGTGATCACAATTTCAAGGCTTGGCGTGAGAGACGTGCGTACGCGCAGAGGTACGACGTGCGTCGGATAAACAAGCAGAGACTAACATAAAGTTCGTAGAGTAAGCAATATATTATTATCATCTTGATTTAAACATAAAACAACCAACCACCTTAAACACTATTATTATATTATGTACAACTTATTTTAACCAAATGTATAAAAAATTAGAGAGATTTTAGTGCATGACGTAAGGCATGAATGTGCATCTTGCCTTGCTGCTGCGAGCACGTATATAAATGACCAGACGATTGAAACATAATCTACTTCCTCTAACTCTTAATCTAGCGGAAGATGATTACAAAACAGAATATTAATAATTAATCACTAATATTAAATTAACAACCTCCCAAACAACATTTCTGTTTCTAACCTCTATTAAAACTCTTCAACGTTCAACATCAGTTCGCACCAGTGGTCGTTAACTAATAATTTCATTACCCTACACTTTATCTCGTACAATTACATGTATAAATAACTACAACAATACTCCTTTCACTTCTCTTATGTAAAAATATAACTATTCGCAGTACTCTAAGTCTAAGTTGGGGTATCGGGTCGAATCAAAATTAATTATGCTGCACTACAACATCGCGGCAGAGCACGAAACTTAAATAAAAAGAACCTTCAATCATAAATATCATAACACAAACGGGAGATTAAATCCGCATCCGAGGGTTCGCGACGTGGCGGCACGCCGAACCTACTTCATACCGCACTCGATGCCGAGTGTTCCGGATCCAACTTGGTCCAGTTCCTTTCACAGTTCAGTTCGCGGCTGCGCAGCAGACGCAGCGTCAGGACATGGCGCGGCGCGCGCGGCGCGGCGCCAGCAGGTACGACGCGTCCAGCGCCGCGCCGCGCGAGCCCAGGCGCGCCAGCAGGCGCCGCGCGATGCCGTTCACGCGCTCCTTCTGCGCCGCGCGCCCGCCCGCGCCCCCCGCCCCGCCCGCGCCCCCAGCCTCGCCCGCCGCCCCGCGACCACTCGTCGCCGCGCCCGCACTGCTGCCGCAGCCCTGCAACGGAAAAGACACTGTAAAAGTATCTGTCCCTTACTTGAACCTCGTGCTCGTATTAGACTATGAAAAAAAACTCCCGTTTTATACAAAATTATTAAGTATGTTAAGTCGCTGACACTGTACTTGGTAAAAGACTGCATCAACATTATTGCAATGCAAAAGTATTTCAGAAAAACAGTTTTGAAATATAGCACAAGTCTAATGCAATTAACTTGGAGGAAAATAAACACTTAGTTCACCTTTGCTGCAGCATCCGAAAGAGTAGCAGCAGGCACTTTTTTCTTCACATCTTTAGACGTAGTTTTATTATTTTTGTCAGTAATTGCAGCAGCGTTCTTAGCTGCTTTTCCTTTCAGATACTCAGGAGACACTTCGTGTGGCTGCAATTATATTGAGAATATGAGAATGAACATCAAACAATATTAAGCAACAATAATATAGACCACTAAATGTACCTTAATGATTTATTTATGAAGGAAAATTATCCTTTTCTTTGAGGATTTTTTAAAAACCTACTTGTCACATCTGCATTAATTATTCAAATTAATTAAATTGACTTTATTCAATATCTGTGTGAGCGTGTGTGTGTAAGGCCATTAAAACATTATACCGCAGAGGAAGCATTTTTTCGCTTGCCGCTACTGTCGCGGTACTCAAGACTCGCCGCCACCGCGCAACGTCATATTGTTTTAGATACACTCCATATTACAATCCAATGGGGGCAGGTACAGCGACGACGACGCCGCGCCACGACGGCCGTGTGTGTGTGCGTGCGTACATGTGTGTGTACGTGTGTTAATGAAGTGTCATGTGTGTGTGAGCATACATACCGCATAAGTGCGCGTGATCTTGAGCCTGTGCGGGAAGTGGTCGAAGGCGTAGGGTCGGGTGCAGATGGGGTACTTGGGGCGCGACACCTTGGTGAACAGGCGCGCGCCGCGGTCCACGCGCAGCTCGCAGATGTACACGTGCGCCTCCGCCGCGCCCACCGGACGGCCCTGACAGACCACACGTTATTATTTACAAACGTTAATATTGTATTCCTGAAAAACACGTAACTAGCCTAACACTAAAGATTGATGATTTTAGATGTGTGCAAGAATTAAACCAATGAACTTCTTGAAACATTCTGGTTTGGCCTAAGAACTTTTCGACTAAACCGACGAAAATAATAAAAAACATTGATCCAAAAAGTCTAAATATCCACTGATGATAATACGGTGGTGATATTACCTTGCAATATGTGTTGAGGTCCATAACCCAACACTGCGACATCACAAGTTCTATAGGTACCGCTTCGTACAACGGCACCCGCATCACCTCATTGTGGAAGAACCTGAAAGCAGAATATTAGATTAGTATAAATAAACATTATCATGGCTTAAGTTTATAGCTAAGTGATCAATGAATCACGAAAGGTCAAGCTATTACTAGTACAATAGTCGGATGGGTGACCATATATTTCGTACCGGTTACCTACGCTGTAAGTCCCGGCTGTCATTCGGAGGCCCAAAAGCCTGACAATCAATCTTACCAAGAACGTATGAATCGACTCATGAACTAAGTTTCGAATATTTGGCTGCATTCAATTAACACATTAACTGCCAAAATCCGCGTTAATGCATGATAACAATAAATAACATATAATAGGTAATAAATTCACTTAGTTCACTTATAAATAAATCATATTACTCAGTAAAAGAATTTCTTGATGATAAATTGTAAAAACAGTAAATCCGATTATTATTAAAGAATTATGTATATTTTAATAACTACTTTTCCACTGTTGACATTTATTAATTTATTATTTTTTTAAGTTTCTATTTTAATTTTAGTATTATATTGTATTGTAAGCTTGACATTCTCATTGACATTTTGACATTTGGTATTGTTTTTCGTAGCCTTATTTATTTACTTTTTACTTTGGTTATTGATTAATTTGTAATTTATTTATTATTACGCTTTTAAATTTGCATGGCATGAGCCTGAGTATGGCGATATATCTTAATTTTAACACCTGTATACCCACCCATATTCTACAAATAAAGGATTTGAATTTGAAATTATTTATATCTCTTAAGGAATTCAACTTTCTGCTGTTTGTCTTCATCACCCAAACGTTACCGCTTCTGTACATTTGTGTGTTTAAAGTATGAAATAAATGAAAGAACAATAAATTTTCTATTTTGTTTATATGGTGGCATTCAATGTGGAAACCGACATCAACATAGTTAGGAAATCGCAAGATAACTGTGTTCTTACTTTCACAATGATAAATAGTAGTATATGTAGTATTATGTATGTAGTGTAAGTGGTGATGTTTGGCATTATAGCTGAAATGAGCCTTTTGGACATGTCATTTATTTTATTCTTTACTGTTTTTGTTTGTTAATTGCATGTTTTACAGTATGCGCATGTTTTTACCTGTTGCCAATAAATACTATTTCTTTCTTTCTTTATGAGTTGTACTTACTTCCTCGTGGGCTCGTGGAACGTCTCGTGCGGCCGCAAATAATGGTGGCCGTACACGTAACGCTCCTGTGTGTCCTTGTGTTTCCACAGGCGCTCCACGCGGAAGATGTCCAGCTCCGATACGGAGATCTCACCGATGGTTTGGTAAGTGTGCTTACGGACTTCACCATCCTGGAATAAAAAAAGTATTAGTACGGAACCGAGAAGAAAGCTTGCACTTCAAAATGCTTGGTTCATCCAAGCATTTTGAAGTGCAAGCTTTCTTCTCGGTTGCTGGGATATTTCTTTTTAATGATTTCGAGGAAAGGGACGGAAAAGTTACAAAAAACCGGGGAAGTGCACGCTATTCGATACCCATTTGCGTGAGGTGGGTAACACATCGTACTGTCATTTTATTTTATGGCGGCATAATTACCACGATGAGATGCAAGATGTGAAAAAAGAACCAACGAATCCTACCTTATTTTGTGCATTATCTTCAGTCTTATCTTTCCCTTTAGCCATATTTTTTACTTTCTTCCTATCCACGCGTTTGGTCTTAGGTGACTCAGGTTTATCTGCCTTGTCGCCATTTTTCTGACTGACGTCGGGATTCTTCTCGTCGATGGGAATGTCGCGAAGGACGTATACCGTGTCGCCTTGACGTACTTGTAGGTCACCACGCATCAGTGATAGGTAGAATTGGTGGCCTTCTTCGGTGTACTCGTCTAGAGGGATTTCGCGATCCACCTGAAAGAACAAAAAAGGATACCTATGTTATTTATCTAACCAGGATCTTACCCACTTCCTTGTCCCATGAGTCACATATGACTCATGGCGATTGTAAAACTATTACCCTCTACTTTGTGGGCTGTGAAAGTGTTAAAATACTAAATTACATTTATATAATAAACAAACTAAGTAACTAAATAACATTAGTAAAAAGAGTCTCGTAAAAGCAGGAATGCAGAACATTTTATTAGATAAGTGAAAACAAGATTTATTCAAATTGTTTTATTTTAAATTTAGAAGTATAAAAGTGAAACGGAGAACGTGCCCATGCTTCCATGCTTCATCCTAGCTTCTTTGAGGTTTTTATCATTAACTACAACTTTGAAATAATATAACTAAATGAAATCCACATCATTTCTTAAAATTAATTGTTGCATTAGTTTCAACTAAGTATGATATCTGCAGTAAAAATAGATAGAGTGCAGCCCGCAGATGCACAGGATCTTACCTTGTTGTGGTGACAGTGGTGGCAGTAGTGCGGCACGCTGGTGTCGGTGACGCGCATGCAGCGCGCGTGCTGCCACACGCCGCACGCCGCGCCGCCGCACTGCACCATGAGCCCCTCCTCCACGTGCAGCCCGCAGATGCACAGGATCTTACCTTGTTGTGGTGACAGTGGTGGCAGTAGTGCGGCACGCTGGTGTCGGTGACGCGCATGCAGCGCGCGTGCTGCCACACGCCGCACGCCGCGCCGCCGCACTGCACCATGAGCCCCTCCTCCACGTGCAGCCCGCAGATGCACAGGATCTTACCTTGTTGTGGTGACAGTGGTGGCAGTAGTGCGGCACGCTGGTGTCGGTGACGCGCATGCAGCGCGCGTGCTGCCACACGCCGCACGCCGCGCCGCCGCACTGCACCATGAGCCCCTCCTCCACGTGCAGCCCGCAGATGCACAGGATCTTACCTTGTTGTGGTGACAGTGGTGGCAGTAGTGCGGCACGCTGGTGTCGGTGACGCGCATGCAGCGCGCGTGCTGCCACACGCCGCACGCCGCGCCGCCGCACTGCACCATGAGCCCCTCCTCCACGTGCAGCCCGCAGATGCACAGGATCTTACCTTGTTGTGGTGACAGTGGTGGCAGTAGTGCGGCACGCTGGTGTCGGTGACGCGCATGCAGCGCGCGTGCTGCCACACGCCGCACGCCGCGCCGCCGCACTGCACCATGAGCCCCTCCTCCACGTGCAGCCCGCAGATGCACAGGATCTTACCTTGTTGTGGTGACAGTGGTGGCAGTAGTGCGGCACGCTGGTGTCGGTGACGCGCATGCAGCGCGCGTGCTGCCACACGCCGCACGCCGCGCCGCCGCACTGCACCATGAGCCCCTCCTCCACGTGCAGCCCGCAGATGCACAGGATCTTACCTTGTTGTGGTGACAGTGGTGGCAGTAGTGCGGCACGCTGGTGTCGGTGACGCGCATGCAGCGCGCGTGCTGCCACACGCCGCACGCCGCGCCGCCGCACTGCACCATGAGCCCCTCCTCCACGTGCAGCCCGCAGATGCACAGGATCTTACCTTGTTGTGGTGACAGTGGTGGCAGTAGTGCGGCACGCTGGTGTCGGTGACGCGCATGCAGCGCGCGTGCTGCCACACGCCGCACGCCGCGCCGCCGCACTGCACCATGAGCCCCTCCTCCACGTGCAGCCCGCAGATGCACAGGATCTTACCTTGTTGTGGTGACAGTGGTGGCAGTAGTGCGGCACGCTGGTGTCGGTGACGCGCATGCAGCGCGCGTGCTGCCACACGCCGCACGCCGCGCCGCCGCACTGCACCATGAGCCCCTCCTCCACGTGCAGCCCGCAGATGCACAGGATCTTACCTTGTTGTGGTGACAGTGGTGGCAGTAGTGCGGCACGCTGGTGTCGGTGACGCGCATGCAGCGCGCGTGCTGCCACACGCCGCACGCCGCGCCGCCGCACTGCACCATGAGCCCCTCCTCCACGTGCAGCCCGCAGATGCACAGGATCTTACCTTGTTGTGGTGACAGTGGTGGCAGTAGTGCGGCACGCTGGTGTCGGTGACGCGCATGCAGCGCGCGTGCTGCCACACGCCGCACGCCGCGCCGCCGCACTGCACCATGAGCCCCTCCTCCACGTGCAGCCCGCAGATGCACAGGATCTTACCTTGTTGTGGTGACAGTGGTGGCAGTAGTGCGGCACGCTGGTGTCGGTGACGCGCATGCAGCGCGCGTGCTGCCACACGCCGCACGCCGCGCCGCCGCACTGCACCATGAGCCCCTCCTCCACGTGCAGCCCGCAGATGCACAGGATCTTACCTTGTTGTGGTGACAGTGGTGGCAGTAGTGCGGCACGCTGGTGTCGGTGACGCGCATGCAGCGCGCGTGCTGCCACACGCCGCACGCCGCGCCGCCGCACTGCACCATGAGCCCCTCCTCCACGTGCAGCCCGCAGATGCACAGGATCACCTCCTCTGCAGACAGGGGACACCAACACTTTAAGGGGCCGCTTTGACAATCCAACGTGAGAATCCGACCTTCGCTGACTTTTTACCATGGTTATTCTCGTATTCTAATTTTTACCCCATTACAGTTATAGCAATCCCAGAAACCAATATGACACCCATGATGAAAAGTCAACAAATTATCCTCGCCATCTCGGAATCAGATGTTTACCTCACAATACATAGTTAGACGATTAACACACGGCACCGCGCACCGAGGCAGTTCTGAAGGTCTGCCTGCTCGACCGCGCGGTCGGGCGGTGTACGTGTGTAAGGCATCAACGGATTTATTAGAGGCCAATGCGACATGAGATCCGCTTCACCGACTACCGCGGCGGTGCGCGGTGCCGAGTGTTAATCGCCTTATAAGCGACCCCAGAAACTACAAAAACGACACTTTTGACGCAAAATTAGTAAGTAGAGGAAAGAGACAAAAAAATACACATTTACTTAAACAACCAGTTTGGCTTGAGCCCTGCGATTACTCATAATTTTATTATCTATACATATAATAAGACTGTAAAAAAACTGCGTCTGTACATTGAATATATTTAAAAAATAATAATTGAGGGGGGTTTAGAAACAGTACTAAAGCACGAATCCAAAAACAAAAGTCTGTCTGTTTGTCTGTTTGTTTGTACACGCTAATCTTCGGAACTACTGGCTGGATTTGAATGATTTTTTTTTGTTGTATAGATATTAAGTCTGGACAACACATAGGCTATAATTTATCTTGGAAACTGGAACACCTGATGCAGAACCGCAACAGACCAGCTAAACTATAGGAGATACAAAAATGATACCATAGCAAAAATTGTTCCATGTGATGAGCATTTTTTGCTGAGAGAATAAATTTGAAGATCCGGAACACCTGATGCAGCACCGCAACAGACCAGCTAAACTATATGAGATACAAAAATGGTACCATAGCAAAAATTGTTCCACGTGATGAGCATTTTCTGCTGAGACAATAAATTTGAAGATCTGGAACACCTGATGCAGAACCGCAACAGACCAGCTAAACTATAGGAGATACAAAAATGGTACCATAGCAAAAATTGTTCCACGTGATGAGCATTTTCTGCTGAGACAATAAATTTGAAGATCCGGAACACCTGATGTGGAACTTCAAGAGCCCAGCTACACTATAACATATATAGGAATGACGTCTTAGCAAGAGTTGTTCAGCCTTATGAGCACTCGCTGATGACGTATAAAAATCGAAGATCTGGAACACCTGTTGTGGAACTCCAAGAGCCCAGCTACACCATAACTCACATAGGAATGACGTCTTAACAAAAGTTGTTCGGTCTGATAGGCATTTCCTGTTGACTTATAAAAATCGAAGATCAGAAACATTTGATATAGAGATTAAAGCTATCACTAATTTCATTGCATACCTAATTATAAAATAACATAAGTACCTCCACGCGGTGAAGGCGGGAACAGTTCAGGACTGATTTTCGATGACGATGGTATATCATTGAAAATAATTAGACTCTACTGGCCAAAACTTCCATTTTTTTTTATCGTATAAATCTGTACCTTCAGTGAAAAGTGATACATGTCGACCTAGATCGGTTTTTAAATTCTCTGATTAAACTTATTAAAAAAAAATTAACTTAATTTCTATCTTATCCCCGTTGTTATACGATTAAAAATGAAAAAGTTTTTTTTGTGTACATTGATATAACTAAGCAATTTTTATTAAAATTATTGTGTAAAATAATACTTTTTGATTCATACCAAAGTGCTCCGAACCGATCTTTATATTTCTGAAATGTATTTTAATACGACTCGAGTTACCACATCTTACACGAACCGAAAGCTTTTACTTCAATTAATCCAAAGTGATACAAATGAAATCCTATATCCTATATCTAGTGAAAAGTGTTACATTAATCCCTGTTCTTCTTAAAATTTTAAACTCAGACAACATATCCAACATCAAGAAGTTCGATATTGTCAAATTCACCGATATGATTTACAATTTTCACTATAATTTTACACAGCTAAGTAATTTCTTTAGCAAATGACATAAAATGCAGGTACAAGTTGCTGTTATCACAGCTTACCTAAGCTATAATTTTTAATTATCTCTGCACACCGGATTAGCCTCGCTTCTTTTGTTCCGACACTTATGGAGATGATGTGACAGTCCCGGTATAATTTAATTGAGCTTTTGAATTGTCTCTATCGGTTTGACGGTTGTTTTTGGATTGTTCATGAATTTAGTTGGAGATATTGAACAGTAGGCTAGTTTTAGACATATTTGCAACAATGTGATAGTAAGATATTATTTAGAAAAGTTATCATCTAAAGATTTATAAAAATAAATAAAATATTCCACAACTTTCACACAGCGCCATCTAGTCCTAAACTAAGCAGCAGGTCTAGCCATATAACAAATTCTATTTCTATTCTATTTGTCAAAGGATGAGGTGACAATAGAAAGAAAATGGCGTATATGGAATCAGCTGTTTGTCAACTGTCAAGTGTATTTCATTTTCAGCCATATTACAAATTCTACTCGTTAACACTTGACAGTTGACAAACAGCTGATTCCATATACGCCATTTTCTTTCTATTGTCGCCTCATCCTTTACGATAATAGAAATTGAATTTATAATATGGCTAGAACCTGCAGAGCTTGTGTTATGAGTACTAGACAACCGATAATACTACATATACATTTCTAAATTCATACATATTATAGATACATGAAACACAGAATTAATGGTCGTGCTCATCACATAAACATGTGTCTTGGGTGAGGATCAAACCTATATATGTCCAGCATAGCAGTCAGGACCACTAACCCCTCGACCAACAGGCCAGTCGTAAATTTTATTGTGTTTACATACATACATACATAAACTCACGCCTTTTTCCCATGGGGGTAGGCAGAAACTACAGAGCGCCATATGCTACGATTCTTACATACTTCTCTTGCTTCGTTTACATTCATACATGTTGTCATACACACACGCCGGTTGCGAGTACTACGCACCTGACCTTTCTGAAGAACCTCACCAATAAGGTCTATGTATGTCCTTTTTGGGCATCCCCTCCCGGCGTTCCCACTTACATCTGCCTTGTAAATACCTTTCGTTAGTCGTCTTCATCCATCTTTTCAACGTGACCAAACCATCTAAGCATACTCTTTTCAATTTTTGTTACTACATCTTCTTTTTATTTATTTTCTTCTCTAGCAACTGAGTTAGTTTCGATTATTTTGCCAGCGTCATGTGTGTTGACGGTCGTGTTATTAATGTGGTGAGCCGTCGAACATTAAACTTTGTGGTAGATAAATTTTAGTGGCTAAAAAAAGGCAACTTTTTTGCAATATTAAACGTGGTTATTTGTTCTGCATAATATAAATAACTAGTATATACATACATACACTCACGCCTTTTTCCCATGGTTTCCCATGGCATGGTAGGCAGAAACTAAGCGCCATCTGCTACGATTCTTATACATTTCTTTTGCTTCATTTACATTTTTTTAATTTAGTTATTATTTTATTATGATATTAACATAGTTTTACCCTTTCTGTGACAAAAACGTTTGAAAATACTTATTACTTGTATCAATAAACACTTCGATGTAAACAAAATGTATCACAATCAATTCTAGCTTGTAGCATTAATCACTTACTAGTTTGAAAAATACATTGGTGATAAGGGGTACAATTGAATATTTATGTAGGAATTTTAAATAAAACAATGAAAAAAGGTTGCTGATAATCAAAATGATCATATTAGTTTTACGACTTTTTCTCACAACAACTATTTGCAGGCAAAACATGCCAAAACACAAGCCTTATAACATTTCACACAAAACGGTAACTAAATGTGTAAAATAATTCATTTCATTATAGATTTAAATACACAAAAATAAGCAAAGAAAACTGTAGTGTACGGTGATATAACTGGATATTTTTACTAATTACTTAAATTCCGTGCAAAATAATATATCCCCTATAGTGTAACGCCTTGTGGCGCCACTGTGGACACAAATGTTAAGTTGCGCCCGGCCGAAATAACGGGATTTCGCCGCGTTCACTAAAACTACGATAACTCAGAAACTACGCATCGTAGCTCCACAAACCCAATGCCATTGAAATTGTTACTAAATAAGCTACCTGATTATATTGAATTTAGTATAGTTTTATCTTGTAATATATTGCTAATTCGAAGTTGAAAGTAGGGTGAGCGACTATTTCCCAGTTTTTCGTACAAAAGTCGTCATATTTATGAAATAAAAGCATATTTTTCAAAAGTTATTGTTTTAATTTCCAAAAAACACATTGTTTTACATTATTCAAATAAAAAAACAGACATCGCCATACATTTTTTTCAAAAGACAAGCTTTACAAAAATATACCTCAGGTAGAAGACCCGGCCGCCGACAAAAAAAAAGAGCATGTTTACACTTCAGTTGCGGGAACTCTGTTAGCTAAGTGGGTTAGGATAGTAATTTATTACAAAGTTTGGTACACAATCTTATCGCTGACAAAGTTTTAGCTGTTAGAATTGTTTAGTTTACGAACAATGAGTCATAATGTAAACACTTGATAAAGAGGCGGTAAAAAGGCCCCTTCCTAAATTGGATTATAGAGCAAGTACTATTGCATTTGCTTGAAATCTTATTTCACAATCCACATGATGATAATATTTACTAATGGAAAAACACGACACAAAGGCAAGTTGCTTAACAAAATCATTAACAAAATCAACAAATAAAAATAATAAAAACAAGCAATTTCAGTACAAAAATGCCAAGACCACAGTGCAGGTACAACCAGTAGGTACATCACATGTGAACAACAAAAAATAAAATGAAGAGATTTCATACAGGGGTAGGAGAGTTTTTTTATAGGTATATTAAAATCTAATCTGGATTTTCCAACAGGGGTAGGATTTAAAAAAAAAAAATTATCGAAAATGATGCGATTTTCAAACAGGGCTAGGATTTTTTTATAAGAAAAAATTAAAGTGAAACAGGGTTATAATTATTTTGTATGAAAATCTAGTTAGTTTTTAATTTAAACCTCACTTTTGATCTACGTCGGTGTAAACTTACTGGCCATTGCTCATACTGTGGTCGGGTCACAGAAAAACATGGCGGCTTGGCTGTCATAAACGTCAGATAAATGTCAAAATGTCGACTTGTACCGCGAACTCCAGGAGTTCGAATTTTAAATTACATTTTTACATTTCAATATTTACGCAAAATTTTATCGAGTTTCACTAATGAAATGCCTAATACATAAGTAGTAACGTATCTTTATCATGTTTCTAGCGACATATAGCCACCCCTAGTGTATTTTGTACTCAAAACAAGAGGAAATGTACCGGCATGGCGCGAAACCTTCCGAACCATGGTTGATGAAAAAATAAATTCTGTCCGAAATCTTTATCCAATACACAATGCATCAATTAAAAACTGTTTATTACTTACCCATCCATGTTTGAGACCGTTGTTTAAAACAATTTTTCTAAATACTAGCGCACTGCACCTCTTCAAATTTTGCTAACAAAAACAAACTGAACGCGTCGTCACAGACTATATTGAGTGAAACATTCCGTAACGAATTGTTGTTAGATGTTTTGCATGTAATGTTATATGCCTTTCCTTTTCTTTTTGCTACACTCTGGAGAAGTTAGAGCAGGAACGGTATACTCTTGACAGGCAATAGGTCGCATTAAATCCGACCCGACTTAAGTCGACTCTAAGAGTCGAGGTACGGAAGTGCAACATTTTACTTCCGGCTCCAGGAGCATGGCTTCCGGACAAGTGGATTCAAACCAAGCTCTTTATAAACTTTATAATATTATCTACACGTACCACATATCGTTTTTTATTTTAGAACGTTAGAAAAATAACGAGATTTTTTTAAATCTTTAACCTTAAATTACTCAAAACTATGATTTTTCACTTATATCACTTTTCACTGAAGGTACAGAAATATGCCTACGGGCTTATGTTATTTGAGTGTTTAATTTCCTTTTCCATTTATCTTCGTTACATGGTTGCCTACCCGGTAACGCAGGGGAGCAGCCACTTAGATTTTAATTGATCAGGTATCATCACAATAAAACTATAACCATACCTAGAAAGAGGTCAAATCTTTCCCAATGTTCCAAAGGTGCTAAATGATTAAAGATCATAAGATCCCAACAATCTGCCGAAGAGCGTAAGTAGAGACTTGATGCTGTTCGAGAACATGAGGTTGCAACTCGCTCCGTGGAAACTTCTTGGGATCGCGAAGCACGCCTGCATTCTCAGCGTATTTACGCATCTACCAGGTATCCAGGTCTCTAGACACCAGTGAAGAATATGTGCATGACTGACCGCTGATCGTGAACATCATGCACTGTCTCGCGAGTTGGAGACGTTCACGGAAAAAGCATGACGCTTGAGTTTTCAGCGTATATACCTCAGCCTCATGTATCTTTCAATACGCTCATACTATTACCAGCCGCGTTGCTTATTTTATATCAACTATCTCAGGATAGCTGTTTTTTTTTTCTCATGGTACATCGTCCTCACATATAATCTGATTATGTATACAAACATTGTAAAATCTATTTTAAAAGAGTAAGTATGGAGTTTCTTGTACATTCTTCTCCATACAAAACTACCTTTTGGAATGTGCAACTAGAATCATATTAATTTAATTTATTTGTAAGTATAACGTTTAAAAGTGCCTGTTTTCAGGCCTAATTGAAATAAATGATTTGACTTTGACTTTGATTGCAAAAACTATTCCACGTGAAGAGTGTTTTCTGCTGTGAAACTAAATTTGAAGATCTGGAGCACCTGTAGTAGAACTCCAAAGCTCAACGACAATATAACATATACATAATAGAAATGGCGTCTAAGCAAAAGTTGTTAAGCCTGATGGCATTTCCTGTTGACCAACAAAAATAAAAAATCTGGAAAGTCTTGAATCGTCTCGCGCATTCCATTGTTTTGCCGTCCCCGGGCTTTTAGAATTCGACATCAGACGTTTCAGATCTTCGATTTTACCCCGTTGTCGCTGGCATAAGCAACAGGATCCGCGTACGAAGTCGCGGGCAGAAGCTAGTAATAAATATATTTTTAATTACTGATGAAAAGTTGTGCCCCCTTTTTTATTGCTGGATGTTCTAGACGATTTCCCGCACCATTTAATAGAACAGAAACTCATATTATTGTTTAAAATGCGGAAAATGTATCAAGTTTGCAGAGATCCAAAATCTGGTCAATACTAAAATGGCTATTCATTATAATTGTCATCTAATATCAGTGCAATTTCATTTATGTGTCGTGGGCCAGAGTCGCCCGTATGAGCAGTCAAGAGGCTATACAGGGTGTCTCATTCAAATGGGTCAGTATAGAAAGTCTGAAACTATAAGACATACGAAGATCTGTTCTGAGGAACCATGTCATCGATTTTAATAACAAGAAAAACTGCATTCATACATTTTAAAAAACATCTGTACTCCGTTCGGGAATCGAACCCGGTTATTTTGAAAAAAAAAAACCTACACTATTTCTATTTAGATATCGATTGTGTAGGTCTTAAGCAGTAAATGTCTGTATGAAACATGATGTCTAAAATAAATAAAATGCATTGTTTCCACATACTTTAATTTTTTTAGTAGGTGCTAGAAGTGACCACGTTTACAATATTACTACAATAGTACGATGTTTTTTAAAATGTATGAATGCAGTTTTTCTTGTTATTAAAATCGATGACATGGTTCCTCAGAACAGATCTTCGTATGTCTTATAGTTTCAGACTTTCCCATACTGACCCATTTGAATGAGACACCCTGTATCGTCATTGATAGTAATAGTTCCTATGGCCACCGTTCGGCTGAATCATTACAACCTGGACACTATCTATATTTATGGTAAATGTCGAGACCAATCCGACAAGCATAAATAAGACAGGGCCAGGGCTATGTCGTATGGTAAAGGAGTTTCTTTGAACACCTTCCGGCTTCATCATCAAACCTTGGACACTATCTAGATCAATAAGACTATAAGACAGTCCCAGTATTCTGAACATCAAAATGAATTCTAACTCACCAGTCTTAGTTTTCTGCAGGAATCCAGGCGGCAGAGGTTCTTCAGGTCCAAGTATTTTAGTCAGCATATCCGCATAATCCGATTTGGCAGAGTTGTATACCTGCAAAACATCCGAGAGTAAAATATTTGCAAAGAAAGAAATTATTAAGTTACCTATCATATTGTAATTAACATTCAGACGTCAGCAATAGAAAGTCGTTAAATATCGGATCATATTTTCGTTTTAGTATCGCCAAATAGAACTGGCCTCTGCTTCTCACATCCAACTGATCTCTGCGACATTCTCTAAACCATTGATCGAACTTATTTACCTTATTGTTTACGATTCTTACCTTCTTGATCTGAGCTGCTGCAACACCCATTGTCGACAAGCGGCCATTTTCTCGAAAGATGGCGCTCAGTAGCGAGTTAACGTCAGTATCGAATTTAGCCAGCGTGTCGTAATGCCCTGCCTCCACTTCATTTTCAATGGCGGCTAGATCAGCTGGGCCGGCCTCTTGGACTTTACCACGCTCGGCTTTAGCTCTCGATAGCTGTGCGCTCAGCGGTCGGTCTTTTTCGTCTGCGAAATATATAAACATTTGCCAGATAAAAAGCCTATTCTGACGTACTTGAACTTGCAACAAGCATTTAATAAGCTAAATTTGTGTATAAAATCTACAGTATACTCTAACTTGGTTTTTAGAAAGCTAATCAATTTTAAAATCTTGTCAAAATTGTGTTATTGCAATTAAATTACATTTGACACCTAGGCTGTGTCCAAATTATTGTAAAGTTTGTGTTTTAGTAACCGGGTGTACGTACACGGGCATACACGGTCTCTTTAGGACAAAATTCGAAAGAAATATGTTGTGTTAACTCACCCTTGGGTTCTTTCAGAGCACGGCAGATTGCTTTTAAAACATTGTTGAGTCGTTGCGCACGCGGCTGCGCAGGATCATCCTTGGGTCTGGGCGGCCTGGTGACGTCACGCAGCGCTCGCAGTCTCGCCAGTGCACCTGCTTCGTCCACACTGCTGGCCGGCGCGAGAGGGTCCACCGAGCACGAGGCGGGGGGCGCGGGGGGCGCAGGGGGCGCAGCCGGGGGCGCGGGCGGGGGCGCGGGCGCAGGCGGGGGCGGAGACCCGGGCATCGCGAGGTTCATACGTTCGCGTATGCGGCGCACCTATTCAACATAAAAGGTAAGATTTTAATACGTATTTTGGGTAATGACATAGATGGCGATGCATGGACTATTCTGACTACTGACTAATTTACCTATATTGTTAATTTTAGTATAGTATGAGCATTTATATTATTGCATTCGTCAGTGTTAGTCAACGTTTGGGTTAAGCAAAAATTGCAATTTTTAACCACGAGAAACTCTTCCATGTCCCGGTATACCCATGTAATAGAACTTACATTATCCAAGTTCCTCAAAAGGAAGCAGTGTCGGTCTTTAACGATATTCTTCTCCTTAGCAGTGAGTGGTTTCATTTGAGGCTCCTGCCACAACTTGTTCAGATGCTGTTGGTACTTCAGTATCGTCATCGTCTTGATATCACAAGTACTAACGGCCTGTTGTTCCGACTTCTTGTTACATTTGACGGCTTTGCGCGGGCGACCAACCCTAGGCTGATGGCCGTTTGAACCTTGAGACTGATTGGATGCGTTCGATGGTGTGCGTGATTGAGTTTTAACTGGTTGTTTAGTTATCCTCTGGGATTTGCCTCCAATAACGCCACGACAATCTTCAGAATCACATTTGCAGGGCTACAAAAATGATAAAATATTAGATACTCAATACTCAATATCTTTATTGCTTTCCATATGTATTCTTAGGTGGTAGGGATATAAATGAGATAATTATGGACCCTGTAGGGCACAGCAAAAATGGTAGGAGAGAGGAAGCCCTGCTTAACGTGATCATTTCATTGTAATAGAAGAATTATTTAAATTTTAAGACCAAATTAAATGAACAAATTAACTATTCTCAAATATTTGGGGTTTATTAAAATTCCATTTATTTATTTGACATTACCCTTAGATATTGATCAAATTTCATTTTAATAATAATAATACAGTATTATAGCAAGAAAAAGGTCTTTTCTTGTAAGCGAAATCTATTACAGTATTTTGAATATAAAAAATGCAACATTATTACTGTTATACACTATCACAACTATACATACCTGACCCACAGCAGGATTAAACAGTGAAAAGTTGTAATCATATGTGAGCTCTTCACCAGGATCGATGTCTCGAAGGGCAAAAAGAGCCATTCTGAAGGTGCCTGAAATGACAAATGAGTAGTTTACTTTTTGATCACATGGTGATGTAGTAAAGGGTTTCGAAAAACAATCCTATCAGTATCAAACATGAATATTTGGTATTCTGATTTCACAACAAAGTTTTGCAACAAAGATCTTTTTGTAAAAATAGCACATTTCTTTCTGAAAAAATTAGTTGTTGCAGAGCATTTTCTCTGACGTGTCTATGGTCACATAAGTATGAGTGACAGAGACAATGATCTTCTCGTCTCTATTTTAAGCTTGACGTGTCATATGAGCGTCCGAATATTGCAAAGTCTCAGTACTAACCATTAGAAGTCCACTTCTGCATCTCACAGTTTGGCCTGCAGGAGTGGTTGACGAATCGGCCATCACCGCCCATTCTGTGTCCGTCAATGACGAGCCCACCGTCTAGGTGTAGGCAGTAGTGATGCGTGTCGCGGGCGTATCGTGTAGCCATGCGCTCCTGTAAACACCATAATTATTATTGTACTTTGGAACTGTGTAGTTACTCCATTGTCAAAAAGTCTCCTGTGAACTGTCATAATTGCTCTTAACGTTGGCATTGTTCAGAAAATATCAACAGTCACTTGATAGGCGGTTTCATTGCATATTTACCGGTTTTGACAAAATAAAGGTTTTGCCTCAAATAATAAAGAGCTCCTGTTTGTTTGGTCTTCCTTTAATTTATAAAACTAGTGTATATTAGTTTGTTTTTTTACCTTAAACTCCTTATCAGAAACGACCTCTCCAACATACTCCAGTATGAAGTCTCCCGAAGTAATGCTGTGTTTGGTTCGTACGCCCCAGCCCTTGTTCTCAGTCATGAATTTCTCCAAGCCCGACGCCCATTCGTGCCTCTGTATGCGTTGGTTTTTACACCTATCGCTGAAAATAACGAATAATAATTTTATACCGTTCGCGGAAGTGTTATAGAAAGCACTGGTGTGTTTTGTGTTAAAAATCACATAACATCTGGAAAGTTTTTTTATAATTGAGTATGTAGAAGTGTTCAACGCCCAGGATTTCGCTAGCGAGGTTCTTAAATATAAGTACCATGTAATAGAAGATGAGGCTATCGCTATCATCCGGGCACGCATCGATACTGCTTCTGCAGACGGGTCATCGTATGCCGTACCGCCCAGCGGTCACGTAAGACGACATAGGCAAAAGAAAGTATTTAACAGTAATTTCCATTAGTATGTATGTATTTACCTGCAAGGGCACAACTGTGGCGAACATTCCGCGTACACTAATCTGTTAATACAGTCCTCGTTGCATCCCGACGATGGAGCGCAATTGCACGCCACGCTCTCACATTCCTCCGCCGATGGCTTCACGTCGTAGTAAACGTCTGAAATAACAAACATTTCAGTTAAGGCTAAAATAACATGATCTGAGAATTATATTTAGATACAAAATACACAGTAAGCTACTTTGTGATTAAGTAATTCAACTTCTGCCACTTTCTATAAGCCTTACTGAACACGTAAAAATAAGTAGGATCTATTCATTATAATTCATTTTTAACTTGAAGCTCCCACTTTACCTACTCATATAAAACAAATCTTTAAAATTAATTATAATTTGATATAGATAGAATTGTTGTCTATTGTATTGTTCCTAATTGAATAATAATTTTAATTAAATTATATGTTTGTGTATGTGAATATTATCTGAATTTTAACTGAATGTAATTTGACTTTTAGTTGTATGTTGGTGTGTATTGTTTACATTATGGTTAAATCAATCCTATTAATATTGCAATTTATTTCTAGCAAAATTTTAATGCTTTATTCATGTATATTGTGATTGTATTGGGACAATTGGCTACGGGTTTTTAATTACCTGAAATGAATTTATTGTTATTATTATTATTTATCATTTTGACTTACTTGTGCGAATTTTTTTATAGTTCCATGACGGTACAGGCTGATTATAATGCTGTTGCCACCAAATGTCATAAGGCAGAGAGAAATGCTGCATTCTTCGACGGACCCAGCGTTCGCAATATGGAGGCGGAGCTAGCAACCCAGGAGGGAATTCCGTTTGGGTCACCAGGTTCTTTCCTTTCCCTTCCGGTCTGGGACTGAATTAAAAAAAAAAAAGGATAAGTACACAAAGAAACTTGACATGGTATGGTTAGTATCAAATGAAATATCTACTTACTCTTCCTTGTAGTAATCGGAAAACAACCCAGCGGCCAAGAATTTCTTTCGTAGTCGCGGATTCCTTTTCGATATAACAGGTTTGTCCCTGTTATCCACACTGCTGGCCGGACTGTCGTCGCGCGATGAAGCCACGCGTTTTTTGCAAATTATATTCTTAGATAATACGTCAATACTTTTTTCGAAATCAATTTCCTTTTCGTTGAGCGGTAGAGGGTCATTTTCGAGAGTATCAAGAGACGGTTCCCGAGACTTCGAATCAATTTTACGACTCACAACAGTGTCCACGGAACTCTCACGAGAACTCGACTGCACTTCTCTTTTCTTATTTACTTGACAAGACCTTGACTTTCTCCTATTGGCAATAGCAACAGGTTTAGTTACTTTTTCAGCGACTTTCTCAGTAACTTTCTCAGTTTCTACTACTGTTTTCTTAGCTTCAGTTTTCTTTGTCTTGACTGGTTTAGTTTCTTCAGTTGTATTATCTGAGCTCCTTGTCTGTCTTCTTTCACTTGGACATAAAACTGCAAGACTTGACTTCGGCCTTAGACTGATTTTACAATTCCTCTCGACAACTTTCCTCTTAGAAAATATTTCCTCAATTTCATGAGAAGGTGACATTGCCCTTGTTTTGCGTTTCAATCTTTCTAGGTTATCCAGACGACTGACAGGTCTATCAGGTTTTAAATTCAAAAGACTCAAGGGTATGCTGTCTTCAGGATCATTACTAAGAGAACTAGCCAAAGAAGGAATACTATCCGTCTCACTGAGAACTTCCCATTTGTTTATGTGATTTTTGACCTCTTTTTCCGTCTTACTCTTTAGCTGGAGGGCTGGTGCTCTCAGAATAGAAGAATTGATTACTCTTTTCTCGCTAACAACAGTATCGGCATTGTTGCTTATTTTGTTGTTATTATCACCTGGGACATCCTTGCCTTGTAATTTCTCAAGAGCGACCACTGTCAATCTGCCTTGTTTAGGACATTCGTCCTTATTCAGCACAACTTTTAGTTCAGGCTTTTTGCTAGTAGTACGTTCTAAGAAACTACTCATTGCTTCGCCATCTTTGGGCACTCTGTCGAATGCAGAAGAATTATTATCAGTATCGGACGTAAAGTGACTATCCGAGGTAATGTTGCTACTTTCAACTTTCTTCTTTTTTCTTTTAATATTTGGAAAGCCAGTTCGATTGATTGCTTTACGTCTCCTTGTTTTCTTCTTTGATGTTTCGACTGTTCTGTTATCACTAGAATCGTTCGCTTCTGTCTTTTTAGTGGTCAAAGTGATTTTCTTTGTAGTATCTATGATTGCGAGACGTTCTGCTTGAATTTTTGGAACCAAAACTCTAGCAGGTAAAACTAGTTTGCTCTCTCTTATAATATTATTTGTTTTCTTCTTTTTCTTGTTATCATTTGGATCGTCAGCCTCGGTATTCAAGTTTCTTTTAGTCTGACGTAAATTATGACCACCAGTTTCTTGAAGTTTATCCGATATCACTGCGGCGATTGATTCTCCTCGTTTTGGCCTAATAATAGGGTCTGGTGTTTCTGAAATTAATGCCAGCGGTATCTCGGATTCAGTATCAATAGGTGCTAATAAGGAATTAGTAGCTTTTCCATCACTATTTTTTGCTTTTGATTTAGTTTTATTGGCATCAGCTATAATATTGCTAACACATATTGAGGATTTTGGAATCTGATCTTCTAAGTCAATTGATGATTCAAATATGCCCGTTGGTTTATCCACATTAACGACAGGTGATTGCTCCACAGAAGGTTCTGGTGCCTTCGACTTCTTCGTGTCTATAACTTTGCCCTTCGACACTGGAGATTTAATTACTGTAGCTCGTGTGCTAATTTGTGACACTTCTTTATTTTTAATCTTTTCATCTGTCACTTTTGAAGAAGGTTCTGTACTGTTTTTCTCTTTTTCTAAAATACGAGATTCTATAGACTTACGTATATTATTATTTAACAAAGTATCTAAAACTTTAGTAGCTGCACTTGGATTTATTTTAGAAACTAAATTACTAGTTAAACCTTCCAGTCTATTCTTTTTTCGTGTCATTATTTCTGACTTTTGTGCTGGTGGAATGGAACTTTTGTATAAAGAACGAGCCGACATGCTCTTCAATGGGTCAACGGTGGCGTTGTTTGCTGGAGAAGTATTATTATGTGTTACATCATCAGACTTTTCAGTCTCTTTAGAATCTTCCTTGGAGTTATTTTGATTGACATCCTTGGTTTCTTTAGTTTCTGACGATGTAACAGATTTTTCTTCAGATAACTTCTTAGACAAAGACTGGACCACTTGATCAAGGCTCGAGTGCGATATAACTTTTTCTGCTTCAAGTCGATGTCGCTTCTTTGGTGTTACGATCGGTGCGGAATGACGTGCAGGAGAAGATTTATTTTCAGATCGAGGTGAAGAAACTTTATTAGTTTCTTGTTTATTGGATTCTGGTTTTACTTCAGGCTCTTTAGTTTTCGGTAGGCATTTCTCTAAATCATTAACCATTTTATGTACCGCCTTTAACTTCTCAGATGTTTCATATATCTTCTTCGATAGTTCCGATTGCTCGGCGGTAGGTTTTTTGATGGACAGTTCATCGTCAGTTGCATTTAGGGAACTAGGTGAATGATTCTTTGTAGGTGTATGGTTATTATCATCCACTTTTATTGAAATGTCTCCAACTGTATTACCGCTCACTTTTGCGTTTTTAAATGCAGCATCAGTATTTAGATTTTTAATTTCTTGAGTACTGATGTTCTGAGTAGTTTTTAAATTATCGTTGTTCTTTTTACCCTTTTCTGGTGGAGTTTTAAGTTTAGGAGAATCTTCAGGTGTATTGCTTTGGACATCTCCTGTACAATCAGTTTCGGTACATAAGAACTGTTCTGGGCTCGTGCCATTCTTTGAGTTCTCGTCAAATTCTGAAGGAACTAGGCTTAGGCTCAATGAATTGCCTGTCGAGGAGTTGATGTGATAATGTCGCTTCTTAAGAGGCAATTTATGCTCATTGGTATCTTTGCCGCCTTTGTTCTGAGATTCCGCTAATTGTTTTTTGTGTCTGCGTTTAGAAGTAGGTGTAGCGATTTCTTGATTGTCTGATGTTTTACGTTTCTTTGATCCCCTTTTAACTACTTTATTAGGCGCAGTCTCCGTAGATATCTTATCCGTTGCTTTGAGTGGATTTTGTGCGACATTCGTTAACTTCGGCATTAATTTTGGCGCAATTTGACATAATTTTATAAAATTAGAAATCAAATTGTCCATATCTTGGCTAAACTTTTGATCTACAAGTTCTATAGTTTTTGTGTAAGATTCTCGACACTTGGAAACTGATCTAGATCGATGCCGTCGTTTACTTCTGTGTCGATGATGTTTGTTTTCTGTTTTAACAGTTACTCTTGAAAGCCTTTCTGTAGGCTTTAAATTTATCTTAGGAGGAGCCAACACCACTGTTCTCCTATGTTTCCTGATGTGAAAAGACGGCCTTATGTGTGGTTTCTTAAAGTTCAGAAAAACATTCCTCGATAAGGACTTGTTTGGAACATAACTGTTTCTAGATTTCTCAAAAATGCTCGGAAGCGGTTTCGGTGAGTCTTCTTTTTTTGATCCACTTGAAAACGAAGTATTTCCGTTTTTTAACTGTTTACGGTTCTTCGGTGATAGCGTTTGGGAGTATTTGAAACTGTTTTCATTTTCTTTCTTCGAGCCGGAGGTTTTCGCAACAATACAAATAGGTGACGATCCAAACTTGTGCGTAAATGCAGGTTTCAGTGCCGGCAATACATTTCCGATTTGGTTAGTTTTGCTAGGAGACTTGAGTAAAGTATTATTATTGTTGTTGTTACTGACTTTGAATATATTGCAAGTAGTTACGGGGCGTTGTAAACCACTAAACACCGGACCTGGAGCAAACGGGTCCGATGAATTCATTCTTAACACTTGCTTTTTATTCATTTTTGAGAATCCAAAATCGTACTTTGTGGGCATCGGATATTTTGTGCAAACACTTATATACTTGGGACTAGCACAGGGCTTTCTCAAGTAACTTTCACATTCAGAATCACTTGAACTGTGACCTAAAGTTAAGCTGTTAAATGTTTTATTTGTTAATACCAGTATCTCTTGATCTGATACAAAATGTTTTTGATTTTTATAGTACGACCTGTCTCTTACTGACCTAGTCTTCTTCAGTTTTCTCATACGGCGTCGCATGCTCCTAACACTGTTGTCTGTTTTATATCCCGATTTATCGCTTTTGTAACCAGACTTATGGTCGCTTTTATAGCCCGAACGGTAGTAATCGCTTTTGTATCCAGATCTACAGCCGTAATCGCTCTTGTAGCCCGACTCTATGAGGCGACTACAGCTTTTATATGGCTTGAATTCGTGGTCACTTTTATAACCCGATAAGATGTCCTTATATTTAGGATTCAGATCAATTTGTTTCCAAGTAGGATCAAGTGGATCATCTGCAACTGCTTCATTTTCACTTTGATTTTCCCTCCATGCGTTACCGAATGTTTTATTGTTCTTTTTCGGCAAGCTAGCGAGTTTACTATTTAGTTCCTTACGTTTGGCATACACTCCTGACAACACCGACCTGTTGTTTGGTACAGAGTCTTCGTCACTATCACCAGAGTCATACTGATTTTTATCCTTTAAAGTTTTAGGAGTATTCTTAGTAGATTTAGCTTTACTTTGCGGTTTTCGGCCCACTTTCTTTCTAGGCGGATACAGTACCCTGTCCGTTGCGTATAACATTCTATCTAATGCAGCTATATCCAGTTTGTGATCATTTTTCTTATTCTTTTCAAATTTATTTTGTTCTTGCTTCAGTGGAACTGGTGATGGAGCTTCTGTTTTAATTTGTTTAATTTCATTCTCTATTCTCTTTTTCTGGTAATCACAATCACTTGAATCTGATCTGTTCTGGGTACGGCTTCTACTTTTGGATTTTGATCGCATTGCTCTTCTTGTGGTGTTTTCTTTTTGAATAGATTTCCTACCTAGTCTACTGTGGCCTTCATCTACATCGTGGCGCCGCAACGGCGAATGTGTCGGTGAGTTGTGATTCGACAGAATGCCAGAATCAGGAGAAACATTAGGAGGGTCGTTATTATTGTGAAAATTTATTACGTTAGCTACCGATTTCGCTCCCTTGTGAGATTCCATACCTTTGTTGTCGAATTCATCAGCATTTCGAACTTTTCGAGGCCTGCCTCTTTTTCTTCTAGATTCTACTATAACATTTTTAACGTCTTCTTGAGATTCAACTGAATTCGTACTGATTGTATCTAGTTTTTGAGAATCAATATGATTTAAGTGATTTAAATCTGTACCAACTATGGTAATAGGAGAACTTTTTAATAAATCACTAGCACTTCCTAGCTCGGAGCCTCCTTGAGTAATATCCAATGTCATAAAGTCATTATTGTCGACACAGTCTTCTAGGCTCGGTGGGTTGGTTATCGAAATATCCACAGAATCCGTTACAGAAGTAATTTCTTCAAGATCTTTATAATTTTGCGAAAGCTCTTCTGTTTGCTGCGGACTCAAATGCTGACTTGATGATAAGAAGTTCGGCGCTATGGGAGCTATTTCGGGCAAAGTATTTATTTGTCCGAGTACACAATCACTGATGGTCCCGACACCGTCTATCGTAGTAGGATTTAATCCACACGATAAAGATGTTGTCGCTGCTGTACTAATAGATGTTAAAGGCGCCGTACTGCTCAGCAACTGTGTTTGATGAACGAACTGTTGCAGCAAGCTAGAAGCGTAGTGGGTAGTGTTCTGATGCCCCGTATCCGAGTTTGAACACTCATTTTCCGATCCCGAGGAATCGGCCGTCGCCCTTTGAATTGCAGCTGTCACCAGCTGGGGCGTAAGTTCCATTTCACTACTGGATCCATCTCCTGTAATATTAACGTCTTGATAAAATTAGTTTGACGACACTTATTACTAACATGGTACACTGAATAAAATTTTCAGAACGCTCACCATTATCGGCAATGGACTTGTCGTCGTTATCCGGCGCGGCGTTGTGGACAGTAAAGGTCGAGAAATTGGGCTGTTGCGCCGGCGCGCTCGATGTTTGTTCTGGAAATAGTTCCGCAAGGTCTGCATCGTCGATGAGCTGCAAAATATATTTCAGTATACTGCCCCAAATAGACACAGTAAACACAGACTAACATTGCTACCTAGCTATGCATTGTTAACAACGAGAGCGGGTTATGCCTGGCGACCTATTTATTAGGTCTTAGCGGAATTTTGTTTTAACATTTGATACAACTCTCGGAACTTGCTATAGTTTGACTTTACCTGTAGTGGACAGTCAGCCGCAAGGGCCGCGTTGGATTCATCAGGCGAGGCGTGTGCGGACCCGCCGGCGGCGTCTGCGGTGTCCGAGTCAGATGACGATGATGATGAAGACGATGACGACGACGACGAGGAGGAGCTTGACGATGACGAGCTAGTTCCACACGCCACGCTCTCCGCCGCACCCGACGTGAACTATAACAAAGAAAAACCATTCTCAACATGGAATCACAAAGGTGTTTTTTGAATAACGTCAAAATTGTTGTACCTATATGACATTCTCAACCCTCAATCGTTGCAGTTTTGTAGTTACGAATCATACCATCTTTAATTTGTAACTACATAGGTATTGGTTTATGTAACCAAATAGCATAATCACGAAATTATTTCAATTATGTATTACGCACTTAGTTCTACTTGTTTTGGTTGAATCGAACGTAATTATGGTAGTTTGATATTGCAAACTATTTCGACGGGACGGCGAGAGGTGCGATTAGCGCCCAAGATTGATTTGGCGCAACCAGACCGACAGCAGGGTGACGCAACACTGCGAGTGAGTTCCTCGGTGACCGCAATACACACCTTAACACTCGTAAGTATCCATTCAGATCTCATACTTAGGTAGGTACTCAGCTGCATAAAATTTAACGATCACCAATCGAGCCTTATAAACACATACATTTGTAAAGTTAACTTTAATTTGACATGTTCTGTAATATAAACGTGACTTCGGCCATAATGTATTTAATTACTTAAGTCTGAAGTTGAGCCATAGGCATGCAGCAACGATAATGTGGACCGCGCATGTATTTGTCCTTCTATTCCCAGATTGCCTTTTCAAGAATGAATGTACAACTCACGATTCTCGATAGCACAATGAAAGCAAGGGATTTACAACACACTCGTATTATTTAACTTAACTAACACAGCTCGATCGGTGTAACTGGTCCGCGCTCGCACGGTTTACTATAAATTAATAATAGGGAATGGCCCTATCTCTATCAAACAACATTTACTAGGTTCGCAGAAATTTAATAAGCATTTGAATCCGTTACGAGTCTAATGAACCGGTAGTAGGTAATTTCATATTAATTTACCTAACCTAAGAGGATTTTTATTTTACACACGAATAAATCTTTGAGAAGCCATTATATTTTTTCTGTCTCTAATAGCTCTAATATAAACTTTTCAAGCGACGAAGACCTACAAATGCAAACCGTTTCGTAATTCATGATTTCAAATTAAGAAAACAGAACGTTGACTGGTTATTCTTTTGTTTCAGCAGAAACAAATACTGATTGTATTTTTTTAACATTAATACCAGCTACCTATATCTCTTGTTACATTTTAAAACCTTGTAATTAGGAGGTAGCTATACGTGTTTTTGTAGTATGACGACGTGTGTGTTGTTTTCACCATTAAGTTAATTCTCCGAGGGTGCTAATCAATAAGGCGGAAGGGCGACCAACCCTCGGCACTGGAAGGGGTTGAGCAAGTGTCGCGTGGCCGCCGAGTCTTATCACGGCTAGCATATCAAATACAGCGGAAACTACCGAGTACCGACCCTAAGTCCCACAGCCCGTGTAGACAACATAGGTAAGAATTACCCCTAACTACTTACTTATACCGACATAAAACAAAAAATACCTCAATTTGCAACTGCTCATTGCGTGAGGCAATCGGAAAAAACTACCGTTAACACAGAACAGCTTCTATTGTGAGTCATCATGTCTTCAGATTACGGACAATAACAATAATTATTTCTGAATAAAACGAAGATTATAATAATTGATTCAGATTAACTCGCACTATCGCGCTAAGATCTCTTTAAGATTGGAATCGCACAAGTATTTAAATACGTTTAAAAGCTTCGTAATGCTACCTATAAGTACATGTATCGGTAAGATATCGATCTGTTGACTTGTACAGAACTAAATCTTACAATAGCTGTACATAGACAAATATGAAAGCGCGGAACATTTGAATCGACAATGGGATAACAGTACCTATCTGAGACGGCGCCGACACGAATATCACATTAACGACCTCGTGATCTACGGAGATTTATATCTGACAGCCAACGCCAAACAAACGGAAAATGTGGCACTACGTCGATAATGTTTTGTAAGTATGTTTACAATAATTGATTAAAGATTTAAATTCTAAATCGCATCAAACTATATGGCCATCGCTAACTGGCATACTATTCGTGAATAGAGAACCAATTAATTTTAAGTAAAAAAAAGCACTGCGAAGAGCGAACTAGTAAACAACTTTTTATATAGAAGTATCTACCAGTATCTACCTTACTTACGGTCTAGTCTGTCAACAGAAAAGTCTAAATGCGTAACGGTATTTTTTAAGAAGACAGCAATACCTACTTACTTACTGTGACTTTACAGCAGAACAAAATTTGATCGAATTAATAATTTTGTTTGAAATCAAGAAATTTATTACCTACTTAACTACTCAAGTACCTACTCACCCCTAGCTCCTCCTCATGTGTTTAATAATGTAGGGGAAACCGGGGCAATGCGGGCCCCTTAAGGGAAATCTTGAATAAAATCTTAGAAAAACAAGATATTGTAAAACATCAACAGCCAGTTATTAGTCTCATTAATGTTCTTTAAAATTAACGTGAAATAATTATCGTAGTCTGCGAGTCTTTGGTGCTAATCGAACTTAAAAAAAAAGCAAAAGCTGCCTGTTTTGCCCCGTGTCTGGGGTAAAATGGTCATATGCGGGGCAGTTTAAAACCGAGCACAAAAAGGACAAATGTGAAGGGATTCGTCATCATTATCCTCTTCGCCGGCGCGAGAAGAGTGGGCATGATGTGGCATGCATTGCAAGGGACCCAACCCTCAGTCAATTCCTAGTACCAATATCCACAGTACAAACACTGTACATCGTTTTCCTTACTTTCTTTTTTATTTTTCTTTACATTTTTCTTCCTTTCTTTCTTCTCATAAACCACTGGTTTCCATGTCTGGGCTCCTACTGTATCCTTCGTATAACTGGTTCTCAACGCCGTTTTTCCGCGTTTCCTGGTGACTCGTTTTTGGACTCGTGCTTTGGGTTTTGCCATAATATCTATAGGCGACATGATATGAAAAGATGTTCGAGGTGGTGGAGTTGCACATAGCTGTAGCATTGTTGCTGGAGCCAGAGAAGTTGATACAGGAGTTAACAGGCGGATGCATGATATTTGGTTGTGAACTTTGGGTGGGATTGTGAATAGTCAACGGTTGTGATTGGGATTCCTGATTCAATGTTGATGGTGGCACGTTCTATCTTCCTCTAGTAGTGGCGAACCATAATTGTATCTGCAGGAATATATCAACTTAATACAACTACTCGAGGCAAAACGGGCACCCTACCCATTTTGCCCCGCTCATAATGCCCCCGCGGTCAAATAAAATAAATGATAACCAAATTAAACGAATATATGGTAGTTCGTTCAGAACTCTTTCTAGTTATTTCGACACATAATTGAACGTAGCAATTTACTTAATAACTGAGGATTTAACACAAACACGATTTAGTTATAACACAGAATCAAAAATGAAAAATAATAACAAATGCATCAATTTACGTATTTTCGTTCTGTCGACGTACAACGCGCATCTACATACACACAATCATTTCTCTTGCTAGCGCGCGGTCATCTGGAACGCGATGCGACTAGTTTTGAGCGTCTCGCTTTAAAATCCCGCGGGGGAGAGGGGGTGTCCGTCTTACCCCGGGAGCTCGCAATGCCCCGGCTTCCCCTATGTAATGTATTTTTTAAATAATTGTTTAATCTGTACCTATGTGACTTGTAAGAATCCCTTATCAATAAAATACTATGACTATTGACTAGCATCTATTCTAAATTCTTAACTTAAGTACTTTCTTCCCAAAGACGCAAATTTCTCCCTGTGGAGAATATTCGCTTTAATTTTAAAATATTCATAGATACCTATTTTAAAGATACCTACAATGCAACTTTATGTCAAATTCATTCTCATCTTATGATCTGCAAATATTTGCTAGTTATGGTCGTCGACCCCGCGCTAATGTCGAGAACAATACACGTGGAGCGCTTCAAATGGTTGTAGGTATCACATCGAGGACGTAGGTATACCTACCTCAAATAAAATCGACTATAATTTACAATGGACGCAACATAAAAAAGTCTGTCAAGTGTGTGTTGGTCCACGCACAGCGGATGGTTCGGCAATCAGGATGATTTGCGCATGTACAGTTGACAGTAGTGATTTAACTGACCTATCTAATAGAATTTCTAGACAACAATAAAAAAGGGACTGGACTAAGATGTGTTTTGGTAGGTAGGTATTGGAAGTATTTTTCATAGTTCCATTACATGAACAATTTTCCTTCTCGTACAGAAAATATTCCGTTGTGTCAAAAAATCATATAGGAACTGCCTGTAAAGAAGTTAAAGGCACACACTACAGTGTGTGCCTTTTGGACGGAAAAACAACCAGAACAACTAAAATTATTAGTTTTCCGATGTAGGCAGTGATAGCCTAGTGGTGTGAGCGGCGGATTGCCAAATCACAGGTCTCGTGTTCGAACCCAAGGCACGCACCTCTGACTTTTCGGATTTATGTGCGTATTGTTAAAATTATCACTTGCTTTAAAAACGGTGAAGGAAAACATCGTGAGGAAACCGGCATGCCTGAGAGACTATTCTCAAGGGCATGTGATGCCAAGTCAGAGGCCCATGGGCGGCATTAAAACTCTGACACCAGGTTAGTTACTAACCACACGATAAGAAGAAGTTTTCCGATTTTGCATTTTGACTACGGACTCTTAAGGACCTCTCGTTGTCAAGCATTCCGTGATGAAACGTGTTACTACAATCGTAACAAGGAACTATGAAGCAGTCTTAGTTTTTTAAATTATCTCCAGTAATTGTAGATCTGAATACAATAAAAGTACAATAAAGTACCTAATTGAGTGTCGTAAGTAAGCTGCGAGACAAGGCAATGCAATGCTTTCGATTCAATATATCGCGATAATAAATAAAGAGTAACGAGACAGAACGAGGAAATGTTGCGGAACGTTGGCCGAGGAGGCCGTGAACTTGACTGTGACAGACCGCCGAGCGTCGCGCCTCCAAGGCTTGGTGTCAGATACTGTCGCGTGGTGAGAGTAAACTTCACTTTACGAAAAAATACCCGTTCCCACGATGGCAGGATGGGTACGTGAAGACATGATTGGCAAAATTTACACTAAAATACAAATATTGGAATGCAAAGAACTTTGCCGCCAATTCCTCCAAATTTATGTAAAGCTGCAACTGATGTCATACACGAAGTTAGCTTTCAAACATTAGCAAAAACGACGCAGTCGAATTAGTCATATCATATATTTAGGGAGATACTAAAAACTATTGTTCGCTCATTCTATAAACTAGGTACTATCCAAATTCAAAGGATTGTGCGCGTTTAGTATAGGTTAGGTATTGTATTAAGTAGGTCGTATTCCTATAAAATATGCATCAAGTTTACCTACTTCTAACACTAAATAAATTGAATCCATGTATTTTCAATATTTAAACAACGAAATGTCTACTTTTAGACGTACCTACTACCTAAATAATTCAAATATTGCATAGCTAAGGGTAAGGGAGTGCATAGAGCTTTGGAGAACATCTTCCATAACGTCGCGTAGTTGGATCTCTTTATCAGTTTCCTACAGTTTTTCGCCCAATAATCGTCTTAAACGTCGTATACACAACACTAATTACTGAACTTGTTCCTCCTAAAGACATAACTGGTTTTCTTATATATGATTCATGCCATGTGTGTACGTACCATGTTCTCTTCACTATTTAAATATTTTGACATCTAAGACATAAGATGAACAATAGTATTGTCACAAAATGATTACTCTCTTGAAAACTTCTGTTTAGGTATTGCGAGATTGTGTGGTTGATTTAAATTATATTTCATTATATTAGTACCTAGGTACTACATATTTATGCAATTGACGACAAGGACCCGGCGAGCTTGTCTAGTGTTTAGAGTTAGGGCCGCTCTTATTTGCAGTTTGTCAGCGATGGTTTCATAACGTCCAACATTTCTCGCGGTGCCGGCGCGGCGGACCGGCCGGCGCGCCTCACGACGACGTCGCTAGAGACCAAAAAGACCAATCAAAGTCCCATTCGACAATTCATTTTCTCCCTTACATGCCACCGCAAAAAGATCTTAATCCTTCGTAGTAATCGCTCGTTACAGCATTTCTGCAAAGATTGATAGTGCTGTACGAGGCCGAACGCTCACGTAATTGGTAACGATTATTAAGAGAATTTATATTCGATAAGTTGACAGGTCGTGGCTCGAGTTAAATTCAATTTAAGCTGCGGTTGGATTTTACACGTGACAAGTTTACGTACCTACCTACTCGTTTCGATTAAAACGTATTACATAGATGGCTGGATGTATGGGGAGATAAATACTGACTACCGGAAATCTCCGCAATCCTTATTACCTACATTGGAATAATTTACGATTATTTTCGTATTATATGGTGTTCAGATATTTTAATAGCAGAACCATTACAAATAAGTACCTACAGAAACAGAGCTTTAAAGTTCAAAATTAAGTCACAAACTTGGTACCTAATGCAAATAATTCAACTACCATTATGCAAACGGTTTGGGTTGCAAAAGAAATAATATGCTAGTATTATGTCTCATAATAGAAACGATGTAGGTAGGTACTTACGTTAACAGCCATACAACACGTATAGAATAGAACACAGTTAAGATATTTCATGACTACGCCGAGGTGCGTATAATCACCTATTTACAAATACGGCTAGTGGTCTGCATTTGAGCATGTATTGCCAGCGACCATAGCACTAATAGGCGTTTTGCGCCCATTTATTTTCAGTTTTAGTTTTTGTCGACACACTTGCTAGCGCCTACGCTATATCGATAATCTAGGGTTGCGCTACAATGCCTAAGATTTCATAAAAACTACGCTGATTTGATTCGATTTCTCAGTTACGAAGCTACATCAATGTTGCGAGAAACACTGCAAAACCACGTAAAGACAGCAAGTCATTATGACTGATAGATAAACATAACTAGTTTACGCAACAACTAGACATTTAAACAAGTTGAATTGAAATAGGCTCCGCAACTTGCCTTACATGTAGTTAAAATATTAATTGGCAGCCCTGAACGGAGACGACTATCCGGTGGCGGTTGATTGTACTCATCAAGGATTTCTGCACTCAAGGACGATGGCGGCTAGACGATCGCGGCTGTCGAACGCCTCTTATTATTTCTCTTTAGACACATCTTGTTTTTGTCTTGACTCATTTATATTCATGATACGTATCGACGGTTATCTCTATAAATTAAAATATTTCCATTCGCTTCTGATGGAAATCTATCGAGCAAAAATACTTCAATATTCGTTAGACTGATATAGATAGATCAAATTAATCTTGGGTGTCGTTGGCAACTTGGCAGACACATAAAGTTTTTTCTAGTAGCATCTATTTTATTTTAGTGATAAGAGTCAAAAATTCAACAATTTTACCAAGTTGTCCTTCCATAGACTTTTAGAACTTTGGATAAGAGTTATATTAAAGCAGTGAATGCATCAGTTGCAAATTCCCAATAAGAAAAATCTATCCAATCCAACACATTAGCTAATTTCATATCATCGGACCTCCGCGTCCTTCACTTTATAATGTATGATGTAGCACAATGCCACAATCCATATTTCAATTGCTGTAAAATCACTGTAATTAGCGGCTGCTACTTCGATGCTATTAGCCACCTATTTGAGCTCAAATGATTTCGAGCACAAACAAGTGAGCGGTTGTGGAGATATATCTCAGGGCAGTCAGGGCAATTTATTTAAAGTAGTTTTTGTAAATCAACAAAAACGATTGACTATGTTCTGTCCACGAGTTCAGTCACCTCAATATTTTCGAATGTGCGAACCTCATTGTCTGCTACTATTTTTTGTGGCATATGGCTAGTTCATGGCAATAGCAGATGCTAAATATTGCGCCCGTGGATTTGTAATAATAATGACCGCAAACTTTGACGTCTTTCAAAAGATTTTGTTCATCCTTAACAATGATAGGTATGTTACAAACATATCATCAAGTGAACAATGCAGTTACATTTTGACAAGGCAGTCTTCGAGTCAAGGGTATATGCAAATACACATCACGTCAACAAAGCGCATTGCTTCGCAGACCCAAAAAAATAAAACAAGCATAACTTAGGGACAAAAGGACTACCAAACAAATCGTAAGTAAGGTTTGTATGTCCATGGGTCCAACCAACCAGATAAAAGTATTTTTTGTTTGTTTTTAGATTGGCAAACTATATCGACTCACCAGAGTATTATTAAAATATTACCTTATCTTTATGGATCAATTTTATTAAGGATATGAACATGTGTGAAGTTTTAATTAAAAGATCAGAGGTATTGTGTGTGTAAAATGAAAACTGAAATTTAATAATAAAATACTTGATGGAGGAGGACAAAAAACATAGGTATGCATCAGCTGCTCGCAAGTAGCAGTTCTCTCAGTTATTGTATTGGGTAAATTTGGTGATAGTGGACTTTGAAACTGTTAATTATAGCGCACAGTACCTAATTTTACTGCATATTGAAACTTAACTGTAAAAACAGCTCGAAGGATTTTGTTGTGAGGATTTTACTAATTAATCTTTCTTAAAAGTTATACTGGTCTTAACTTTAATCCACGTAAAGGAGAAAATAATTAAAAAACCAATATAATGTTGCTAAAGTTGATCAATTCCCTAATTTAATTCATAACAGTAACCACATCATAATCTACAGACTAGTAGGTACCTACAGACAAAAGACGTGCACATTTTATAAACAAGATGACGTACCGAAGCGGTTAATGGATACGTCCTGGTACACCCGCGTAAGTAAATAAGAGTAATTTGCAGTGCACTTGCATACGCCATATAATTCTACAAAGAACCCACGCGATATGTATAAAAATAAATACCACCACAATTACGACCACTTAAATGTGTACCGGATATCTTCAAGAATGATGAGTAAAGAAAATAATTGATTCGACCCAACAACCTTCTTTAGCACCAGTGAACGGTGGCTCTTTATTCACCCCAAAATTATAAGGGTAATTGATTACGTTGCCGTGTCCGGCTAGTAATTTTATGAATATTATTGTATTTTTACTTGATTATTATTTTTGTAGGAATGATGTGATAAAGCAATGTTGTGGTTTAAAAGGAGCTGTAGTAACAAAAACTGAAAAGAGTATGCTTAGATGTTTTGGTCACGTTGAAAGGATGGATGAAAGGCGACTAACGAAAAGTATTTACAAGGCAGATGTAATTGGCAACGCCGGGAGGGGACGCCCTAGAAGGACATACATAGACCTTATTGGTGAGGTTCTTTAGAAAGGTCAGGTGCGTAGTACTCGCAACCGGCGTGTATATATGACAACATGTATGTATGTAAACGAAGCAAAAGAAGTAAGTATGTAAGAATTGTAGCATATGGCGCTCAGTAGTTTCTACCTACCCCCATGGGAAAAGGGCGTGAGTTTATGTATGTATGTATGTATTATTTTTGTAATTTAATATCTGATATATTTTGGATCTTGTGGGTCTGCAAAAGATTTTTATTCTTATTTTAAGGAGGTAGGTAAGTACTTTGAGCCGAAAGGACTGAAGTTAGTAGGTACATATAACAAAACACATTCGTTATGTTTGATACAAATAACGTTTGGTATAAATAACGTTTTTTTATAAAAATTGTCGTAATATTTTGTAGAACCACAATGTCATATTATGCTGAAATTTTTTGGGTTTATTGAAATGACCGTCACGTTCACAACTTTCATCAGTTAGCACAACGTTCGCGGTTTCTACGCTGAGGCAATATTTTATAGGTGCCCATCTGCATGCTGCTTAAATTAAACGCGAATTTCGTGTTATTTCAACTCGGTTACACGTTACGTTTTATTACGGCGGCGTTAGCTTCCATCAGAACTTCCTAACCGTCCGTCTAAATTAATTACTACACAAACGTGTAACAATACAAATAAAACATCTAAACCGCTTACACGGTAAACCCTGTTTTCTATCCTTCTACTACCTTCGTTAGTAATACGTAATATTACATGACTATTGATGAATAAGGTGTTAAGTAGAGCCACTATAGTGGGCGCTTCGATTTAAGAGGGAGAAATCAGAATTTCGCGCTTCTTTGATATTGAAAATTTGAAACCAATGAATCGGTTAGGCTTCCTACAAGCCGATAAATCGTTAATCGATTCAAGTGTAATCCATTATCTACAGAACTTATCTGTTACATGGTCTCATGTCAGACTTTTATGTAGTATTGGTAAAGGCAAAAATCGAGATTGTAATCCTGTGTGTATCTACGGTGTAGGTATCTAGGTAATAAAAAGACTAATTGATGAGAATGTCAAACTGGCTTCTAATTTTATTAAAATGGCATCATGTTGTTATAATTAAATGTTCTCAACATTATCGACTAAGAAAATAAGTATTATTATAATATTACCGACCACATGTGCTGTTTGGCGTGAAGGTCATTTACACGACTCACTGGAACTCAGACGGGACGCAACGTATAATGACATCATTATTTTTCAGAGATTACTTGATTGAGTATGTTAGTACCTACCTATCGGTAAGTAAACCATGCGATACGGTGTGCGCCAAGTGAAAAAACCACAACACTAATGCAATATGAAGTGTGCTCAACAATTCATGACATAAAATCATGCAGTTACACTTAAGCATAATCTTACAGCTACACATCTTACACCAGCATGTGTGCTGCAATGTTCTAAAAATGCGTTTACTTTTAATTGTCATTATTTTTTAATAAATGCTTATCTCATATTATTATTGTGTTTATTTTTTCGCAAATGGTACGAAAAGTAGAGTATTTTCCTCGGTGATAAAGCTGTCTTAGTCTTGGGTGAATTTAAATCCCTTCTTAAATCCCTCGCTTCGCTCGTGATTTAAGTTTTTAACACCCTCGCTACGCTCGGGAGTAAACATCGAGTCCTTCGTTACGCTCGCGATTTAAATCGTCACCCGCGACAGAAGACACTGCTTTATCCCCTTGGTTAATAATCTACTATTTTTTTTTGGTTAATCTTCTTCTTATCGTGTGGTTAGTAACTAACCTGGTGTCAGAGTTTTAATGCCGCCCATAGGCCTCTGACTTGGCATCACATGCCGTCGAGACATATATCTCTCAGGCATGCCGGTTTCCTCACGATGTTTTCCTTCACTATTTTTTTTTTTTTTTTTTTTTTTATTACTGATAGGCACGCGTTTGACCACTATCTCACCTGATGGTAAGCGATGATGTGGTCGACGATGAAGCACGCTTGCCTAGAAGCAACCTGTTCACTCTTGACTTGAAGACCCCTAGGTTGTAGCTATCAGGAAACACCGACACCGGCAGGGAATTCCACTCTTTGGCTGTTCGCACAATGAATGTGTTTCCATAACGTTTAGTACGTATGGTTGGGATATCTACCATGTACCGGTGGCGCAGTGCTGAACGCCTGGTGGTCCGATGATGGAAAGGGCTTGGTGGAATTAAATCGTGCAATTCCGATGCACACTCTCCGAAATATAACCGATAGAAAACCGACAGGCTAGCAACTCGGCGTCGATGCTCAAGACTTTGAAGTTTTGACACAACGAGTGCATCATTGCCGATGATCTTCTTGGCTCGTTTCTCAATAGACTCAAGCGCATCAAGCTGGTATTTGGCGGATCCGTCCCAAAGATGAGAGCAGTACTCCATACACGACCGAACTTGCGCTTGATAGAGGTTGAGCAGCTGTTCCGGCGTGAAGTAACGTCTCACCTTTGCTAAGATACCTAACTTTTTTGCAGCTATTTGAGCCTTTGCCTCGATGTAAGAGCTAAAATTGAGAGTGGATGACAACGTTACACCAAGAAGATCAAGATGGTCGGTTATCGGCACGGTTACACCTTGGAAAGATGGAGCCGGGGGGAATAGGCTCCGCTTGGCGGAAAACAGACACGCCTGGGTTTTCGCAGCATTGAACTTGACCAAGTTGGCATCACCCCACTCGGCGATTGCCTTCAAGGACAAGTTCAAGCGCTCGACCATAGCTTCTCGGAGAGACTGGATCTGTGACCCACTAGCCCGTGCGTCAGACATGTAGCTCTCGACAACAGTGCTGTCGTCTGCATACCCAAAGGTACCGGGCTTAAGCAGTTCATTAATATGCAGCAAGAATAATGTTGCCGAGAGTACCGACCCCTGAGGGACCCCGGCATTGATGTCTAACTGACCGGATGAGCAGCCATCAATTACAACTCGGATGGACCGACCACTCAGGAAGTCAGCAATCCAGTCACATAGACCAGTGGGCAGACCGAAAGAAGGAAGCTTACCAATGAGACTTTTGTGCCAGACCCTGTCAAAAGCCTTCGAGATATCGAGGGAGACGGCAAGCGCTTCCCCATGCTTCTCGATGGCCTTACTCCAGATGTGAATGGCATACGCTAGAAGATCCCCTGTAGACCGATTTCGACGAAAGCCGTATTGCCGATCACTGAGGATGTCATTAGCTTCTAGGTATGCCAGGAGCTTAGTGTTAAGCACCCGTTCCATACTCTTACAGAGGATGGACGTTACAGAGATGGGTCTGTAGTTAGCCGGGTCAGCTCGACTGCCCTTCTTGGGCACGGGCTGCACGTTAGCTTGCTTCCAATCAATCGGCACTTTTCCAGTCTCATACGAGAGACGAAATAGGCGTGTCAAGATCGGAGACAATTCAGGCGCACAAGTTCTAAGAACAATTGCCGGTATCCCGTCAGGGCCACTAGCTTTATTCACGTCAAGGTTGCGCAGTACCCTGCGGACGTCCTTCTGATGGATGCGAATATCCGACATACTCGTCTCGCATCCATCAAGAGATGCAGGGGGCCGCGCGTCCCCAGAATCCAGACGCGAAGATTCCGCAAAAAGAGAAGCAAATAAGTTCGCTTTCTCTTCAGCGGTGTGAGCCAGCGACCCATCGGGTTTCAGCAGTGGTGGTAGTGAAGGGCGGCAGAAGTTTGATTCAACCGACTTAGCCAGGGACCAAAATGCTCTACTACCAGCAGGGTGAGAAGCTAATTTGTTCCCAATTCGGCTGATGTGGTCAAACCGAGACCTCTGCAACACCTTTTTGCAAGACTTGGCAGCCCTGTTAAAGGCTTTCTTCTTCTGACTGACGTCATTTGCTTTACGCATGCGAGCATCAACCCAAGCTCTGTATGCCGCGTGTTTAAGCGCCTCAGCGCGGTTACACTCGGCCCCAAACCATGGTCGAGCTGCGCCTGACGTTGCTACATCAGAGAACGGAATGAAGTATTCCATCCCCTGCCGCAACACTTCCGTAATGGCAGCTGCGCACGAGGAAGCGTCATCCGAAGAAAAGCAAGTAGGCTGCCAAGGATAACATGAGAAGAAAGATCGCATGCCATCCCAGTCTGCTGACCTGTATCGCAAACCCGCCGGGTGCCTTTTGGGCTGGGATCGGGCGGGGAGTAAACGGACACAGACTTCACCAGACAGTGGTCGGAACTACCTAAAGGTGAAGATATCGACACCGAGTAGTGGTCTGGATCTGTTGTCAGCAGAAGGTCCAAGCAATTGGCTGTGTGCGACTCAACGTCCGGCACCCTTGTAGCCCCCCGGACCAGCTGGGTGAGATTTAACGCTAGCGCTAGCTTACGCGTCTCTCGTCCAGCATGATCTGTGCACTGGTACGGGAAAAGCCACTCTTGATGGTGGGCGTTAAAGTCCCCCAGTAACACCAATTGGGCAGAAGGGAACCGCAGCTGAGCCTCATCCGCCGCTTCACTAAGATGCTCTGCGAGCCTGGTTGTCTCCTGATCTCCGCTGTGCGAACGGTAGACACAGGCGTAGATAATTTTATCCAGGCCTGTGTCCACCAAAACCCAAAGCGTTGAGTACCTGGAGTCCTCAAGGTTCCGTAGACGCTGATAGCAGATGTCGTCCCGGGCGTACATGCATACACCCGCTCGTGGTTTGAAGTTGTGCTCCAAGGTAAACCCTGGGTAAGATAGGTACGACACGTCAGACGGACTTCTGATCTGCGTCTCCGAAAGGAAAAAAAGTGCTGGTTTCTCAGTCTCCAGATGGTGGTGGACTGTTTTTGAAGCAAGTGATAATTATACAATCCGCACATGAATCCGAAAAGTCAGAGGTGCGTGCCTTGGGTTCGAACTCGAGACCTATGAATTGACAATCCACCGGCCACACCACTAGGCTATCACTGCTTTTGGTTAATTACAAATTATCTTTTCACTCTTCCTAAATCAACAATAATTACTAATTTAATCTCCAGCATTTGATGGTCTATCATAGTACCTACGTGTTATTGGCAAAATTGTGGTGTCTCTCTTACACAAATGCCATAAAGAAGAGTTGAAGTTGAGAATATGTAATAATAATAGCCCCTGATGGCGCTTAAAACAACACGACAAATTACAGCTTGGCAAAAAAGTGTAGAAACGGAACTAAATTTTTGACTGTTGGCAACAATTCCAAAATAATGACATCTCATAATAAACAAAGTTCACGATTTCGTAAAATTTTAATTTCGACCACCAAACGTTGATTGATAACCGTAAAAAGTGAAGAGTAATGAATAAAACCATTTGGAGTGCTGGCAGGAAGGTTATTTATAAGGTGTACAGGCGATGTCTGGCGGAACATGAGGCCCAAACAATTCTTTCTGAACTTCACAATGTTTCAAAGAAACGCTGATAAGACAGGTATGTGAGAGCTTGTTTTGTTGATTTTAGTTGAATCAAGTGTTAATTGATGAATACAAAGCTATATTAATTCGCTTGAATAAGGAATAACTAGAAATTTGAAACAATAAATGTCGAGCGCATATGTTATGTTTACAAATGTTCTGCACTACTCTGGTATAGCGCGCTGAGATAAATTGATACTTTGGTGACTTGACTTTTAACTGAATGAAAATTAAATTTCTTCGTAAATTATACTTTAAGTGGGAGAGAATTATTTGTTCTAGCGTTTGCATTAGAAATGTAAAAGAAATTGTCGTCCCATAGTCTATATCTATTATTTAATTCAGGGAAAATCTGTTATCGTTCTAAGCAAAATCGTGCTGGAAGGAGATAAACCAAGGGGTATTTTCTATATCTGGCTTATTAGCAGTATGTGATAAAAATGTTTTACTTTTAATATTGTTAGGGATAAATGAAGTATTTCGTCTTTACAGGAAGCAGCTGAACATGCATTCCAAGCTATTACCGAGGAGGATTGGAAGAACTCGTGCTAACATGTAATAAAAATAGAAAAAAAATAACTATGAACTAGGAAATAGAGCGATTAGTAATAAATCTAGAAGATGATAGCAGCTTCACCTTTCAACCCGAACATGATTCAGATGAGTTTGTGGCCTACGTGTTCGGGGTAGAATATTTAGAGGAAGATTTACTAGAATAAAATATAGAAATTATGTTATACAATGTAATGTTTTCTTTTTTTATAATTCCTAAACAATGTTGTGATCTCAGGAGTATTTACCAAATTTATTATTTTTAGGTAAGTAATCAGTTCCGTGACGAGAACACGTCCTTGTTCAATAATTAATTATTACTGATTTAAAAAATAATACAAAATTAGATTAATTTGTCTAAAAAACAGCGAAGTATCAAGACTAGGTTGATACGCTATGCGGTTGCCACTGGTTGCCATACGAAGAGCACAGTGGCGCCTCCATTAATTTCTACTCTTTTTTGCCAAGCTGTAATCCAATCGTCTAATGCAACAGCCATGACTTGCGGTAGAACATATTGAAAACATTTGCCACACATCTGAAATCTCGTTGACCTAGCGACCGGAATAAAGAGATTAATTTAATGGGGGCTAGCAAACGGGTGCGGTCAGAAGCTAATAAATAAATCACGTTGCGGGCGGGAATGTCCGTGTCGGATGCGGTGGCGTTACCAGCTAATACAGATACCTAATCAATCGGAACTTTTCGAAGTAACAATAAAATAGTAGGTACGTACGTACCTATACAAATATCACATACTTATTTTATTGAAATTTATGGGCCATTAGTTAGTGCTATGGCAAAACAAGTCCAGAAAAACGTTACATCCAGGCGTGGGTTGTGTTGTGAGCTCAAGGCTTGTTAGTGAATTAAGTAATTGAACCAATCAAAGTTTATTATGGATTCTATTACAGACGAAGGAAACCGTCAAGTAAATTCTCATGTGAGGCTTTAATGTTTATCTTTGTGTTTTATATATTCGTTAATAAAACAATGTACATTTTAGTCAGTCATTCACGACAGAAATTCGTGAGACGTGATGTCACTCATTCGCTTTGTCACGTTGTTTGTGCACACAAGTGCTGGGATCCCGCGATGCGCTAAAATAAAAACATGATAGTGTTATGGGTTTATTGGATACAATTTAGAATTAATGTATTTAAATGACCAAAAAGAAGATAACAGAACAGGAAAATTAAATTCTAACTAGGTACTCATTCATAAACTGATTCGTAGGTATATTTGGTGATATTAAAATTAATCAATTCAATGGAGCTACGTTACAAATGTAATCATTTCTACTACAAGGATACAAAAAAACTGGGTTTTTATGAAGGTCTCGATGATTTAGAATTGGGATGTTTTTAGTTTTAGCCAATTCGATCTACGCTCAAGGTTTGCTTTAATAATAATGCTTTTTACATAATTTAAGAAAGAACATGGCTAAACTTCTTGGAGCAGAGGCACATCGCCCAGTGTGTTGAATGAAACCTCACAGTGCCTGGTTCATTTCAATTAATACTATATGAGAAACATTTTTCTTCCTCTTTCCTCTTATAACTCTCCTCTTCTTCTTATCGTGTAGGCAGGTAGTCACTATAACCTAGTGTCGAGAGTTTTAATACCGATGATCAAAAGATCAAAGAAAGGCTACAGCGCATATTTTAAGGTCGTAGGTACCTACCGACACTGGCGCCACAAACATAAAATTAATCAATCGTTTCAGTTTGATATTATATTTATTCGTATCGCGAACGTGTTGCTTGGATAAAAGAAGCAGCCGTAGCATACCATATTATAATTGACAAAGTCACAAAGTAACAACTACGAGTATTATCTAATACTTTTATATAAAATTCTTGTGTCACAGTGTTTGTTACAAAACTCCTCCGAAACCGCTGCAACGATCGATGCTCATGACATTTTTTGTGTATATTCAGTAGATCTGGAAATAGGACGTAAACTAATAAAAACTTATTTTCTTATTAGATACCTACATTTCAGTATAATTTCACCTGACAAGTAGGGCTTATTTAACGCATTCTACCTTTACGATTCGTTCCATACCGATCATACCTTACCATTAATGTTAAATACTGCGCTGAGGAAAGTGACAAACTTTCATACGCTACTTACAACATTTATAATTTACCTGTTGCCATAAGAACAAGCACTTTTGGGAAAATAATAACATACGAGAGAACAAATACTTGGACCTCAATTAAAATATCTTCATTGAAAGTATATCACCGTTTTACGACCAAATGAAAACAAAACCGTTTTCGCACGCCTTAATACGGTATAGCCCTCGTGGGTAATACATTAACGATCCATATATTATTAAAATGATACTAGGTTATATAAAAAGGTATCAGAACAACACGGGAATGTCTTAATAACAGTTTGGTAGAGGACGATGTCTTTCTTAATTAAACTAACTATATCTACAATGGGTGCTTCTAGAGAGCGCGTCGTTGACAACTTCTTGTATCCAGAAGTTAACGAGCTTCCGTTTAACATTTGAACAACAGATTTCTGCCGTTTTAGCCCTAAAGACGAAAAACAAACAATCCATGCGATAACAGGCGCTTATGAAATCAAAAATCATCACAGATCAAAAATCAATGTGTGACACATTGATTTTTGATCTGTGATAGGGCTTTCAGTCTCGATGCATTACCGAGTCCCGGAAAAAAAAAAAGCGAGACTAGATGTGGTCTCGAAATTACCGGGAAAAACGAGACTTTCGAGACTATTTCAAAACAAGGTTTTTTTTATACAATATGTAATAACAAAGTCAATATTAGATATTTTAGTCAGCAAACTTTAATAAGGAAACGTAAATTTAAAAAAAAGTTTTTGACAAAAAATACAACAAAACAAAAGACTTAAAAAAAATACTAAAACAATGTTAATTTTGCATAAGACCAAAAATCAACTATTCCGCCTCAAACTAAAAAAGAATCACGTAAATCACACAAATCTGAGCGTAATCGGTGCACATACCTACATACAAAAGAATGTTCAAATATAAATTAAATGTTAAATGTTCATAAAATGGGTCTAACGGGTCAAACTATGCTAAACTTTTATGAGACCAAATGGCAGCTATTCTGCATCGAACTAAAAAAGAATCACGTAACTTGGATCATTAATATCGGAGTAATCGGAGTACATACCTACATAAAAAAATACCGATCGAATTGAGAACCTTCTACTGAAGTCGGTTAAAAAACAAAAAAATATTTTTTGTAGTGGGCAAGTAGAAAACAAAAGGCGTTTAATGTCGTTTCAGAAAGTGAAAACCATTTTTTTTACAAAAGTAAAAGCTCTCTCTGCTTCTACGCTGGGACAAAGATATTAAATAATTTCAGCAATAATTTAGGTGTTGCATGCCCTTCGTCCATGTTGATAACCAGAGTCTGATAACCAGTTACCAAAGAAGAATTATTTTTCTTCTTTGGGCAATCGGTTATCAGACTGGATTTTTTTTTTCCTTTTTGGGTATTGATTGATAACTCGTTAGTTTGAAAACTGCTTGGAAGTTATGTGTTCTGGCCTTCCGTTCACTTTCATAACTAAGTTTTGTTAACTGGTTAAGAAAAACCCTTTTTTATTATTGTTTTCACAACTGGTTTTTTGTGTTCATTCATAACTGACAAGCTTCAAGTTATTATTCTTAGACGACGGAGCCCCGCTACGCGGGGCTCCTATTTCTGTCTGCAGGGTTTAAAGGAACCTAACTAACCTAACGTCGGGATAACCTGATCGTGTAAAACAAATGAACGTCTAAAACACAGGACAGTTAGGTTCCTTTAAACCCTGCAGACAGAAATAGGAGCCCCGCGTAGCGGGGCTCCGTCGTCTAAGAATAATAATTTGAAGAAATATCTAATTTCAAACTAACGAGTTATCAATCAATACCCAAAAAGGAAAAAAAAATCCAGTCTGATAAGTGATAACCGATTGCCCAAAGAAGAAAAATAATTCTTCTTTGGTAACTGGTTATCAGACTCTGGTTATCAACATGGACGAAGGGGTTGCATGAATCTTCTTTTCAAACAACTGAAAAGGACTGTCCAAGTATTGTACTTGCCGCAATCAGTCTATTTTCTTTAATATGGATGCATAGGAATTGGCGAGATTCACACTGTTAAAACTTTGTTGTAAATCTAATTGGTTTAGGCAGAAATTGAGTGCAGTATCTGATGTTAAAAGAGTAGAGCCTCCTGTCTACACAGTGCACGGTCCCTCTTATGATACATTAAAAAATTGAGATTGTTTCGGATGTAGTAGGCGTACTCTGAATCAGTGAACTCTATTCGGGATCTTTAGTTTAATTTATTAAACTCCAAGCGGACGCCAGCGGCGTCCGCGCTATCATTGTCTTACTATTGTATCTCTAATTACACGATAATACACGATTGAAAGGTGAAGAAATTAGTCAAGAACACTTCTTCATGTTACTCTCGCTTGCTGCTATCAATTATTTTAAAACTGCCACTTTCATCTTTTCATCATCATCCACATGTTCATCATCGTCATCGTTCATATTTGTTTTCGTTTCTGTGGTGCACCAATTTGGTCTTCAACTACTTTTGTTTTTTACACGTATCTAGTATTGCCAATTGCATACCATGGGTCAGACACTTCATTAGACAATTTTGGTGATAAGCATTGTACTTTCCCATTTTTTTCATTACGCTACATCCATCTGTTGTTAGACTTATAAAGTCTGTGTCTAAATGAACATCAAACTCCGACAAACGCTCTTTTATCAAATCTACAAAACCAGTAGCAGTTACTGTTTTTATCTGACTCAAGTCTCAAAAGTATCGTTATTCCCGTGACCGATACTGCTAGTCTCGAGTCTCGAAAATACCAAAAAATCATCGAGACTCTCGAAGAGTCCCGGGATGAAAGCCCTCACGACGAAAACACCGCACGTTAGTCCCACTAAACATACCATTTCCAAAACAATTCTTCGGTAGGTTATCGCGATTTTATTAATGGTGTATTGATAAAGTTCAATAAACAGTAAACTTTATTACTATGACCCACGTGGGTTTTCTGTGGCTTTGTTTTATTTTTTGTACGATGATCCGAGGGTTGGACCGTTCCAGACGGGCGCACATCACACAGTACGCGGTGTGAGCCGCGCCGGCGCCGATCCGTCCGTGACTCGGAATTAGGCGCACTATTACCATACTTGAAATCACTATCTACCGCCACGGATCCCGGCTGCACTTAATTAACGCATACACATTTAGGGTGCGAAACGAACGGAAAACCTCATGTAATAATACCCCAACATTTAATAACATTCGTGCATTAGCCAAAGGCGTGTTTGTTATGGTTCAGTGTGCGATTCAGAGTCAAGAAAGCTGTTTTAATAAACTTTCATTATTATTTGACGCTTGTCAATAAAGCGGGACTCGGACGTTGTTAATTCCCATTTATGTAAAACACTACATTCCTATTTAACATGAGACTACCTACTCAATAACGGAACAGTGATAAGCTTCGCAAGTAAATCGTAACTACATTAAAGTTTATTGAGCTGCGGATTTGCTAAGCAAGTTTCTAATCCATTGGCTTATTTTGTAGGCTTTGATTGGAATAAATTAAAGATTTTTGTTAAAACCCTAACGAATTCGTATGAACTAATAAGGAATTAACTTCGCAAAATTTTCAAGAACTAAAAATATAACATGAGATTTCTTTGTCTCTGACACGCATAACTGCCACAAGGGTTTCATAAATTATACCAAACTCGACTTCACTTGCTACCCAAAGGCACAGTGGCTGCATACTTGTCGATGACATGATAGCAGCCCGCGACTTCCTTATCCGTTATGTGATACAATCTGCTTAAGAACGACGTCTCATTTGAATAACTACCGACATGCATTTATTACATAAGAAAATAACTGCCATCCTTGATGAAAAAATAACCCCACACGGATTGAACGCTCATTATATACCCAGCGAGAATTAAAAATATAATGGATTATACTTAAATATGAATTTAAATTAGGAAATGTGAGGTCGACAGCATAAGTTTTATTCCATTCTTGTTTAGAAAGTTCATAAAAGGGAATCAAGTCATGGAAACGTCGAGTCGTTAAAACAGTCGAGCCGGTGTGTATCGGCGGAGATACCGCCATTAATATCTGTGTAGCATTTACGTTGGAATTCTCTAGAAACTCTCCCGGGTTCCCGCGAGGTTCAGATCGTGACTGCGCGTCGCGTCGGCGCAATTTGCTTACCCATACAGTGCCAGTGTGCGCCGCTCTAATCATGTGTAAAATATTGCCGTGCCTCGTCACTGCAACACGGAATCAGGACGGCACGTCAAAAGTCACAGAAGTGCAAGATTAATTGACTGCGATAGCTGCAACACGATTAAGGTCGTCGACACTCGTTGCCTTAAGATATGTAAACACGAAAAGCTTCTGATCACTTTTATAGAATTACTTATTTTTACTAACTCCTGATTTCAAAAAGACATACCTACTTACAAACATAGTTTTATAATAAATAAAACGTCCAGTAAATTAATAAAATTATACACAATCTGGCATCATAAAATAACCGGCATAGTAGTCGTTCAAACAATTCCTATATAAGCGAAGAAAATCGGCAAGATCAAGTTGAACGCGTGACCTTAAGTCGAGTAACGAGACGGGTGTTAGTATGAGAGGTGCGAGCGAGGGCTGAGGGCCCATTAGAACAATAGTAGCGCGCAAGAAGCGTGCGATCATAAAGTTACACCTACAATCACTGCAAAGCCGTAAGAATGCCCGACCTGCCCCAACTTAGCGCCGCGAGTCTTCGGCGGCTTTCACTGAGCTTTGGTTGGAACTTGACATTACACGAACATTTCATTACCAGCTTTTGTCTGTAACTCCGTTCGCACAACCTTCTGGGCTACATATTTATTGATAAGACCTCTCTGAAGATATTAATGATAAACAAACAAACAGATAGTTTGCCCAGCGATTTGACACAAAATAACTGAAATAAAGTTGATTATTTATGTGCTATTTTGTGTCGTTTTATAAAGTTCATGTAATAAATAAATCAAAAAGCAAAACGATAGTAATTAAGACGACGACAAACATGACAAAAAAATATTTCACAAAAATACTAGAATTTGAATTCTCATCAAAACCCGAAACTAATTTTTTATTTTGAAAATAGCACAAATTCCTCATAAATACTTGGCAATGATCCCAAATTCCTTGAGAATTTAACACATGTACAGAAACGTGAATTAAGAAGGCTACACCAATATGAAAGCTAATGCTGCAATACACATAGTATTACGATTCAGCTAACTCAAATTAGTTTCTCAATTAATTCACAAAAACTATAAAGCACAGTCAAGCTACTGCCATGTCCTGGGTCCAAATTTTGGGTCAGGAAGTTTAGTGTCATTGGATTTTCTATTAGAAACTTCTCAAAAACAACCCGAAGTCTGAATTTGTGCCCAATTGATGACAAATAGACTCTCCACCAGTCACAATATTCACATGGGACATAATAAATGGCGAAATTAAACAAAAAACCATTTGGAGATTTAAACTGAGATTTGTTTTGACCTTAAGAGCCCTCTCATTTACGACAACAAATAGAGCCATAAAGGTTCTTTGCAACGCCCAGTATGTGGTGTGTAAAAGGGTGTGGAGCAATGCTGCTAAGGCATTCCCACGCATACAGCCCGACACACGCGGATACGCCCGCCGGTTCCGATCACCGCCCGCACTAATTGAGTAGACGATGCTTTGCGCGACTACCAAGGACGTAGAACCGACCTACGTCGGTAACAAGATCATCTGGATTATTAGAACTACATTTTAATATTGTATGAATACACAGGTAAACCACACTCGAACGCGTAAGACTGGAAGCCGTCCCAAAAACAAAAAAGTTAAGATGATAATGTTTCGTTTAATAGTCTTAAGTCTTTGCCAAAACCTTTTTTTATTTGGCTTATTTTGATTTTAGTACGAATTTTATCGACCTTTCGTTCTTTGTTTTTAGAAAAATTGCATTAATAATAATTAACCTTTTGAAGTCAGGGCAACAAACTTAAAACAACAATGGTTCGACCGCGTCCGATAAGTGAGTAAATATTTAAAGTTGTTGAACAAGCGACGCTCATCTCAATGAAAATATGACAAGGTGGGGTTACAAACGTAACAGATGCTAAAGCCACGGTAACATGTTTACAGTTAATTTAGTAAAAAAAAAAATCGGCTCACGTAAAATATTTCGAAATGAAGCATAAATTATGAATTGAATGTTGGGAAAAGTAATGAAGATTTGATAAAACCATTTCGATAAGGATGTTAGTAGAAATTGTCTTTGGAGCGTCTGCCACTGTGCAATAAAGGCAGGCGATATAAATAAGAACATCTTATTGTTCCCCTGATCATAAGTAACGAGACAGCGGCAATCGGCGAAACGCTGCGTGGGTGACGATTATCCGATATTATCGGTTTCATTGCTCCTCACTAAGTTGATGTCGTTGCGATGTAGTTGCTAAGCCACAAACACATGAACGCCTACCAAAACATTTTTTAATGAATTAGACTACAGGTACACGTTTAGAATGGTTTGTCATTTAAAAGAGTTAAATGGATAAAATAAAGATCGAGCTACTCGTAATAAATGAGCACTAAGCACCATAGCACTAAGTGGATATAAATTTGAATACTCAACCGCAATAAAAACTAAAGATAAACGCGAACCTCTTTAACAATACTTCCCTATTAGCTCTGGCTATCTTAAAGCCTGCAAAAACCGCAAAAATAATGTATAAAATAAGACCTTGTCGTGGAAGTAAACAGTGGTCAATTACGGTGGTAGCGCCCGGCTCTATGGCGCGTTCAGAAACAATCGAAGCGGTGCGATGGGCGAGATACCAGCCGGTAATAACTCTAATGGCGAGATAAGACCGCCACTGCCGCGGATACATGCCGTACCGACCATGAATGTTTTCCTACGTTGTGCGTACGCAACATTCAGATGTGGCATCTAATATTCGTGGTGGGCTATACCCGAATGTGATTTATAAGCGAGAGGTAAATAATGAAGCTTCATCTGTTATTTTATTGCTTACGATAGTTTCACAACATGGTTTCTATTCAAGCTAAATGTAAATTATTAGCCCTTAGGTCGATTAAGCTTTTAGTTTTACCTAATACAGTTTCATCTAAAATTGTATCTATGATGACTATTGATAATCGAGTGTGATTTCCTACGTCTGTGTGGTATTGCGCAGTCGCGCTGCGACCAGCGGGACCAGTTTACGCCGACAACCATGTAAACGATTTATTCCCGAGTCTCGTTTTGCATTACCCGATCGGAAGCCAGGGCTGGAGCTCCGTATTGCAGGTGCATTTACTGCAAATATAATATTAAAATGTATATTCAATTATTATTACTAACTTCCAATCGAATCTTTCAACGATTGAGTTGCGAATGAATAATAGTCTCACATTTAAATAAAACCGTGTGAATATTGCTGTATATTATATCAGATTCATTGATTAAAGCTTGCTTTCTGTACGGGATGGACTTCATGGTCACAGATACTCAGTTGGCTATAAGACAGCCCTGTTAAAGCATGCAGTTGTCGCGGGGGCTTTATTAAACGACGATGCCATGGTAAGACGGCCGTTGGACCGGCTTATCCCGATTCCCAGTGCACCCTTCTCACTGTTCTCAATACGCAATGCTTGTTTAATACTTGTTTATTTATCTAATCGCATGAAAACAAGTTTTATGCAATGACAGCTATTAATATTCCGCGTATGTGTTGGTAAATATTTTTTATTCAATTTTCTAATAGAAATCAGGTTTATTGAACCTGCGGGAATTTATATCTGTTAGATTACATTTAAGTACAGACGCCAGCACTTCAAGTGACCTCAATGTGTCAAATTTCTTTGATCGTTTTTCAACTTTATGTCAAACAGAATAAGGTTCATATACAATTGGGAAAATTTGACACATTGGGATATCTTGATGTACTGGCGTCTGTACAAAAAAAAAACGGATTTACTACAGGCACTATTTGCAGCCGACAACACCTCACACAATGTCTTGGAAAATTAAATTAAATTGCAATTTAAATTAACTTGAAACAAGAAAAAAAGTCGTTGCGAATATATTATGAGAAAGTCATCTTATATGATGACATACAAAATCATAAACATCTGATATAATACTGAGAAGAAACGCAGTGAAGAACGCCCTTATTCATATTTAATTGGCACATGAGGACGAGCCTGATTGAACGCATTTATTATTAATACAACAGGCCCCTATGAGGGTCGGCGAATTATTTATAAAGAGGCCGATTGAATATGAGTATGCGGCGATTGTGCATATATAATCGATGTGACCGAGACTCTGAGCTCGACACGTGACGAAAAACCGAACGCAGTCGCCCAAACACATTACACGGTGCCAATAACAATTAATAATCAAATTCTTATAACACTGGCAATAAAACAAATACCATCAATGTCCTTGAATTTACTATTACAATAAATACATGGTAGTATTGTCCGCGTCACTAAGCTGTTATAAAACGTTCAAACATAAGCATAATGATTAAGTTTTTGTTCGATAGAATTCACATTAAGCCGATCAATTTGAATATGAGTTATTCAAGCGTCACTATTAAAATATCGGTCGTAATAAATCAGCGTCAATTCAAAATTTCGTTTGCTTTATCGGTCATAGTTGCTCATTTCAATAGAACCATTATCAAGTGCGCGTGGCGGGAAAGTAGGAATACCTACAACACGTTCGTGTACACATAGAGGTACATGGAATAGACAGGCAACCAACCGGTTCAAATAGCAATTCCAGCAAATCAATGCGTTGTATAATGAGATCGAGTATAGCAAGCGACTGTGGTCGTTAACTGCGGTATCTGCGCATCGATTAAGAACCAACCAAACTCACTTCACATGCCATTGCGCACTTTTTGCGAATATCACCAAAAGCCGGTGGTTGCGCGGCGACAAAGGTGTCCAACCGGTTTACGTTACCGCCGCCTCCCGCCGTCGTCATAAGCGCGTCTGCAAATTCAACACTCGTCAAATACCGCAAAATGCAATACAACCGCTATATCGTTGCGGCATTAATGCAAGCATCCTTCAACGAAATGTCGTCTATAACCTGTCGCACTAATCATATTTATACCCGTGTTGCCATAATTTATTATTGCATTATAAAACAAACCGTGAAATGTTTACAATCCGCAGTAATGACGTTTGATAATGCCTTAGTATTACTAAACAATCTTTGTTCATTAATAACTTTATTGATCATTTATAACAGACGTGAACTTCTCACGATATACTTAGGTAACGACGAGGTAGGAATTTCTGTTTTCCTCAAGTTACAAAATTCAAACAACGCCTGTTACAAAATAATCGTATCAAGGAGAAAAATTATCTCAATTGTACTTAATTGTTTCAACATTAAATGGGCTTAATAGGTAGACAATTAATCAATATACGTCACTACAAGCATGCAATGGCAAGAATATACGTACACTTGAATAAACTGCATTGAATCATCGCCTACATTAGATGAAACTGTATACGTTGCGTAATCGGCCATTAAAGCAGATCGTTATAATAACGGCGAGATCGTTCTCAATGACAAACAACGACTGCATCAAACAAAAGAATATTGAAGTATGCATAATGAAGACGCACTATGCAGTGCTTGGCATATAACGCAACGAATTGCGTACTCTACATCTACGGTATGGCAATCCAGGGGCCTGCTTTGCAAAACTAGTTAGAAATTATTGAAAATCCGTGTTTCACTACATAGTTATTTACTTACGACTATATTTCGTAAATGACTGTCTAGTTATAATATTACTGTCGGTTTACCCGTCTAAAGAAATATCACCAGGTGCACACCGATCAAGGAAATATTATGTAAATTCTTCGATGGGTACCGTAATCTCGTTAAACCCATTAGATAGGTAAGATAAGATCAGGCAGGGCTTTAACGGCGAACGACATCAATCAGGATTGCCTTCACTCTGCTATTAAACAGTAACTGCTTATATTCTAGTGCTGGTTTTCTACTCCGGCGGCTTCATCATGCCCATAGACTGATTGTGTTAAATATTACAATAGGTAGGTAACTAAAATAAGGTAATAGCTGTTGTGGCGGCCTTGATCGCGGTCAGAACGTTATTTTTTGTCTTCATTTTTATTTTTAATTCAGCAAGATCATAAAAGATAGCAAATGGACTTCGAAAGAAAAAAAAATTGGTATGTAGGTATATTTGCATAAAATTCGTCAGATCACAAAATAACAGGTTCTTTACCTATACAATAGTATTAAATTAATCTTGGCAAATCAGTATTAGTATGAAGTATGAAGCTCTGCCTTTAGTATGAAGAAGTATGCATGCGACATCAAAGGTAAACGATATCTAGTTATAACGTTAACAAGAATTTGTTACGTTTAACGTTATGATAGTTAATTGATTAAATAAGATTATTTGACGCGTTAAAATTGAAGGAGTATATCTCAACGGCAGAAACGAGAATCTGCTATCGAAGATATAGTCAACCAGTTAAGTGATGTGAGTGCGTTCCATAGTACGCAAAGTGGTCACGCTCGGTCGATCACAATTTCACGGTCAAATAGTCTGAGTTTGATTTGTCTATTACGTGGCACTTTATTGCTTCCATTCGGACAATCAAGTTCAATGTACAGAAGCCCAAATCAATGTCAAACTTTCGTGTGATTATTTTACTAATAATTAATTTATGAACGAGCTTGCAAAAACGATTTGGGCACATCTGACTATTTCAATAATAATTTTAAAACACACATAAAATGTTTAAAGGTCTGCATAATTTTATTGGTAATTGAAGTTTCCAGCTTTTTTAGAAAAGTTTTGTGTAACGTACCTGTGCGTATAATGTAGAAAATGAAACTAAGTCCGCAACAATTTTGTATAGAATAATGCTGAATTCATGCGCATTTCTGATAAATGTTTCACAGAGCCGTAAAGAAGAATAGCAAATGATGAAATCAAAATTCAAGTTCAGCAATCGTCAATAAATTCCACGGATGCTCTACTTTCTCATTCCCAAATTGAAATAAGTTATCTTAAGTTCTACAATAACATGTTAATAAAGGCTACAGAGACAAAAATGCTCCTTATAAAATTCATGTCAGTTCCTAGCGCTAACATAAAAGGTACACATTCATAAATTGTCTATCAGCTATGACGCTAACTAGGTCTTGTGCATGTATAATGCTAACATGTGAATTACAAGAGGCGTTAATAGGCGACGTGAGCCGTGAGTCACACGTGTGTTGTGTTATTATCGATGCGCTCGAGTGCTCATGTATGGGCGCGCTATGCATAGTTAGAGGAAAACAGCACCTGGCAATCATGTTGGTCGTGGTACGAGCTGACGAGTTGGCTGACGTACTCCCAGACTTCTCCGGGCGCCGTCCAAGCCGATGTCGCGTTCGCCGCGTGCCGCATCATGCCCGCATTACGCGCCACTTCCTAATCTTGCGCACTGAACTTCTAATCCAATCTTGTGAGCACTTCACTGGCACAAACACTGTCCGTAACGCACTAGTTAGTGTAACGCGGGCGGTTAGTTCTCGCCGCTCACGTCCACTAGCGTTGACGAGCTATTTATATTGTTTTATCCTCAATCACGCGCAACTAGGTCGCGATCTACATCACACACGCTGAAACAGATTTACGTCGGTACGAGCCTTAGCACACCTTATTGTAAACAATTACCCATAATACATTTTTGCTTGCTCTTGGGATTAAAACCAATACCTGGCGCACTTTATCCACCATTTTATATAAATGATTTAATTCTGAATGTTTTATGACGTTTTAACTTTTTTATGGACAATAAAAACAAGAATCAAACTTAAACAAAAAACAATCGTTCCCTTTGATGTTTGTCTCCGATAACTATAAACATTTAGGTACCTATAACTGACATTATGAATGTCCCATTGGAATAGTACCATAAAATGTACGAATAATAACTCATAACAACAACTAACAATCCATTAGTTATGTTGTTCAAAGCTTTCAATCTTGTCAGACACAATTGAATTATTTTAATGGGGTTTACTGAATTAATGAAAGATGTAGTAATAGTTAATCAGAATAATTAACATAAGTAGCTGATGCTATTTTCAATTACCAGTTCTAATTTAGCTGTACTAAGCCATTTTCAAAAATCAAGTTTATGATAAACAATGTGTGGTCCAAGAATCACAAATGCACCGGCATGATTAGTGCAGCGATGCGCGCAGCAATCACGGAACGAATCCATCGGCGACGCGCGAGCCAGTGATAACGCGTGACCTTGAGCTGCGCTAAACGTTTGATAAGGTAAATTCGGCGAACGCCCCCGCGCCGCTCTCAGCCGCTTATCGCACGCCGTGTTTGTTTTGCATGAAATTAGTGTCGCGGTCCACATTATAATGCGGTGACATGATCACGAATTAATGAACTGTTGTTGCTTAATGATAACAGTTCTTAAGATGAATCTCACGATAGAATGTCAAAATTTGTATATATTAGCATAATTATATTTCTATTTTGTATAGAAAACATTCATGCATCGTGTCTCGTATCTTTCCATATTGTTATTGTTTTTAATCCCAAAAACATAAAAAAAATACCGAACAAACCACAAAACTAGACACGTTCACACTAAAATTAAATCTCGTAAACACTTTAGTTAGTTTTAATTATACTATTTAATTCATGAACGCTTGTTTCACACTAAAGCACATGATCACATCAGCCAATCAATCGAAGACGACATCGCGCGTGTGTACACATCTGACGGTTGTGTGCGGCGTTCGAAGCACCGCGTACGCAAGAGGTCGGAAAGCGCGCGCGCGTCTCGCCGCGATCCAGCTAATGACCGGCGTGGCGCGTATTCGCGACCCCCACTCCGCCACCGTACGCGCTATCAAACCAGTTTACGTGAAAAATTTTAATTCCTCAGCGCGGGTGACGACCGGTCGCGCTTTCCTCGCCCGGCGCGGCCTCCCCCGGCCACAAGGAAAAAGCGCAGCGCCCCGGGGGCGAGCCGGAAGTGCACCACGGCCGGCACGCGAGCCAAGCGCACCCACCGCCTTAATTAAACGCTGCACGCTGCACACCTACCCCTTCGTAGTGTCACAGCCCCTATGCACCACCATTTCTATAACTATCACAAATTACTTTTTATTTGCATTAACTATGATGGAGTAAAATTAATAAGTTACTTTCTAGCCTGTGAGAATTAATAGAAACGGCCCTTATATTTACATGAATGTTTAAGATACTTCTCCCAGTAAACCCGTGTAATTAATAAACATAGAGATGTTTGTATGTAAGGCTAGCGGTAATGATTAGCGGTAGAAATTAATTCAGTCACGAGTGAATAACCGCTCTCCAGGCGAAGTGTTATGACGTGAACATCGATCTAGATACTTTCACGCATCTACGACACATCACAGTGATTCACGCTGGAAACTCATAAATTACTCGGAATACTATGCAATTTCTCATTTTTAGCCGTTATGTCTTTAAATCACTTTCTCGTCATCAATACATTAGTAGAAATGAATCTTATTTTGAGATTATTTTCGCATAGATGAAAATTCAAGCTGTTCAAAAACTACTAACGTGCGGAATGTTTTTGGACGGACGCCAAGAAAATTAACCCGTCTTATTACGAAGAGCTGGTTTCACTAGCCTGATCTTTAAAACAATCTTTCGTATAGTTTTTGAAATACATGCATAACTATGCACGCTATGAACTAAGAACGCGTTTGTACTAGAATACTAAAACACCACCTAAAGAGTGAACATATCTAACGACATCCAAACCTCAAACCATCACAATAGAAACTCAGTTATTGAGACGGATAACTTTATCCGAGGCAGACGAATTTAATAATTTCATAAGTACATAATTCAACATGGCTATTAAAATACAAAGAGATCACACATCTGTGTCGACAAAGTACGATTAAAAGGGGGAATTATTACTCAAGCAAGCCACTGGTACCTTCTCATACACAGAACGTACTCATGTGGTAAACAAGAATAATAAAAGGTAAAGAAAAAAACTGGACCAGATTAAGGCGCCACAAAGGGTTCCTTTTGATTTCAATAGTAATTCATCCATACATTAAAAGTCCCCTAGCTTAATTTCTTTAGAACCCTCCGACATACAAACAAGTTAAACAGTTGCAGAGCAGCTTTTATGCATTTTTACGCAAGGAGCATTTATGAAAACTGTTTAAAGACAATCTTTTTAAATATTGCAAGCAATGATTAATTAACTAAAGCGGCTAGTTACTATGAACCATAAATAAACACGTAAATGGTTAGGAGGCAAACAATGACCATCGCTACTTATTACTTGTAGCAAGAATTGTAAAAGCATAAGGCATTTGCGAATAACCTGGTTTGACTACGAAGCTTCAAAGCTTGGTTTTAGCCCTGGAAAAGTTCCAAGTACTGGTCCGATGAAGAGACACTAAATTAAGAAAACTAGAACCTCTCCTAGGAAAAATGAGGTTACTGCCTACCCGATCAAGTTATTTTTGTATTTAAAAAAATTTATTACTCTACTTACTCTACATCGAGCTCAGTCGATCATTCTGCTTAAAGCCGATGTGTATATTGCATACTAATACATATTATAAAGAGGATAGATTTGATTGGTCCTTTGTTATTTGTTGTAAGGATTTAACTCAAAAACTCCTCAAACTATTTTAAAGTTTATTTCAGCATTAGAAAGCTATCAACTTACGAGGAACATGGGCTACATATTATTTTCAAAATAACGAGGTCACTTTGTCACCGACGGGACGTTAAAGTTGGAAGAAAAAAGTACAAAATTTAGAACAAGCAATTTGACTGCGATCTCGCTCGCATCGAGATCGCAGTCAAATTGCTTGTTCTATATTTTTGCCTGATGGCAGAAGAAAATGTCAATCCAAATGGCTCATGCGTTTAAAACATAATTTCAAAGCTTTGTCCTTTTTTGTTGCAGAAATGTTGTCAACACAAAAACAAAAACTATCCTACATAAAAGATGTTGAAAGTACTTTTTCGACAGATACTTTAATATTTTAAGAATCTTCTAGAAACAGTTACATGAAAGTGAAGAATAGTGCAAACATACGATTTTTCTTTTCAAAAAGTAGTAAATTGTAATGGATGGTATGAATGGGAATTCGTGTAGAGTTTCTTGAATCTTCATCTCAATAGTACTATGCGTTTCAAATGAGAATAGGAACGTCAATAACCTCTATCTGTCAGATGTCACTTGAAAAGTACGGTCCACAAGACTAATTCATTTAAGACGTTTTTTCATTTTGAATAACTGCGACTCGGTAAAACAAAAAACTAAAAATAATTAATTACGCGAATAAGGTTTCGTGGCAGACCGTACTTTTCAAGTGTCATCAGACAGTTAGAGGTCATTGACGTTCTTATTCTCACTTTTCCAGAAGCAGGTAAGTAAACTGAAATGATTGGTCATTTTATCAGCTTTTTAACATTGGTTAGACAGGTTGTCAGACTTTTGGGGTACTGTCTACCAATAACGACTGTTATCCATCTACTTGATTTGTAATGAAACCCGTCCACTATCCGTCTACTTAACGCTATCGACTCGTGCGGCTGTTATTTTTTAACCCCTGACGCTTAAAGAGGGATGTTATAAGTTTGACCGCGATGTGTGTGTGTCTGTCTGTCTGTCTGTGGCACCGTAGCGCCTAAACGGCTGAACCGATTTACATGCGGTTTTATTTGAAAGTAGGGTTTCTTGCGATGGTTCTTAGATATGATTCATCAACATCGGTTCAGCCGTTTCAAGGTTATCAGCTCTTTTGTGTTAGCTACCGTTGCTATTTTAGACGTCTATGGGTATTAACTTTACTTACAAACATTATGTGTGTGTCTTAAAATTTGAAACGCTCATATGTGTAATATTAATAAGCAAGATTATGGTATATTAGCAGATACGACGTGTTTAGATTTGTTTTGACAAGCATTTGACTCTACATACAAGGCACTGAAAATTTCTCTTATCTGTAAACTCTATAAAACAAAATTAATGCGTTTAAAAATTGCAATATAAAATTAACATTAAAATTTAAAAAACGCCCACCGCAAAAAAGTTAAACATGACATAATATGTTAGATTATTCTTTTAAATAAAGAACTTACGTTAGTAATAGTGTCATACGCGTTGCCAAGAGCAATACACAATGTAATGATAGGTCATTTGTCTGAATTAGTCAAGTTTAGGCTTATAATACAGAGCATGCTAAACAAAAAGCTATTGCCTCATAGCTAGTGTAGCTTTATCATTAAAAATTGTAAGCATCACAATTTCTTATTTTTTTCACTTTTTTTCCTCACTTTTTCGAAATTCAAAAAAATCTCTTGAAAAGCCGTGTACTACTATCAAAATCTCACTTATCAAGATTTTTTATTCTTATTGGATGAAATAGGTCCATGGATTGAAGTCTTGTTGAGGCTACTTTAACTAGAAAATTACATACTTTCTATTTTCACTAACACTAAATGACGCCTAAATGAACGACTCTATAAAAGTGCTCAAATCAATTTCAACACTTGACTCAGCACTTAAAAATGTAATATCCAACAGTACCTACAATAATATTTGCGAGCATTAAACATGATAGCCTTATGTTCCTTCCTCGTATTAGAGACCTTTTCGATTAAAATTAAAAAAAAAGTCTAATAACAAACTCCCCGACTTTTGATAAGCTTTAGATTGAGTTAATCATTGAGTGAGATCAAGTATAACTACAATTTGATAGCATCAGTGATAACTTCCTTAACTGGGTTTTCTCTTTAACTTAAAACATGCATAAATATGCGTAATAATATTATTTATGGAGTTCCACAAATCTTCTCATAGTAGCGGCGATAAGGGTTTTTCAAGGTTCAGCTTCGAGACCTCTTCTCTTCACCAATATATTATTTATTTTACTTTTCCGGTTTTTACTTCCAGTAACGATTAAACAAACAAACTACTAAAATAGCACATTTAAAGCCAACTTCAACAACTTAAAAGCCAAGCTAATAAAGCAAGCCAGTTTCCTTAAAGCAATTTGAGTCTTATCGTCAAATCCAAAAGAATCTGTCCTTGAATTCCAATTCCAAATATCAAAAATGGTTAGATGATCTTTATAATAAACCTTTTTTACTTTTTTGAGAACCAAAAACGGGCCACCAGTTTGATTTATCTTGTCTGAATTAACAACAAAAAGAAGTATGTATGGAGTTCATTTTTACTTTCAAGAACTTACCAAAACACGGTGAATAATGAGTTTTAGTTTAAAAATTGGATTAATTTATTGTACATTACACATACCGACATACATACACACATAATGACGCTAGTTATTCCTAAGGGGTTAGGCAGGCGTGTATCTGTAGTACACTCACTTTACGCCAGTTATGTTTAAGTCCCAAGTAATAAGGGCCGAGCCCATTGCCATCAATTGGGCACAAAACGAGCGGGTTTTAACTAAAAATATCGGGTATATATTATGCTTTTTCAAATAAAAAGAAAATTACACTAATAAACCCTTTATACGCCAAGGAATGGGATTTGTGACATCACTTATTAAGTGTATTATACTTACCTCACTCCTGTTCATGATAGCAAGCAGGCTTGATTGTGTGTTTGTAAACCATTGCTGCTATGGTTTTGGCTATCACCTCTTTCAGTTTTTAACCGACTTCAAAAAAGGAGGAGGTTCTATGTTCGTGTCTATGTATTTTGTTTACTTTTTTTATTTGACTCCTGAGGTGGTCCTATTTTAATTAGGTGAAGATCTGGTGCTGATCCTCGGAGATAGCAATGGAACTCTTCAAAAATAGACGGCAAATCAGCCGTGATTGCTGGAATCGCTTGGATGTTTATTGTTTATACAACATCATGACGTATCATCACGCCTGTATGCTTTGAGGGGTATGCAGATGTGTACAATAAACCTAGATTTCGAAAGTTTGGTATGTTAAGTTTCGTTTATTAGGGATAAGTGGATAACCCTATTACCATTACATGTATGGTAAACAATTAACAATATAAAAAAAAACATGGCAAATATTTGTATGGGAAGAACTAAAAATGGAAAGATAAAGAACTTTTTTACAAAAAATAAAACTGACTTAAAAAAACACTAACCGGTGTAAAATAACTCTAAATTAGTAAGTCTGTGGCTTTGGTGGTTTTGTCTTATTCATGATGGGCCACCGACTTCCGAACTTAGAGTTATTTTACATCCGTTACTGTTTTTTTAAGTCGGTTTTTTTTTGTAAGCATATTACTAAAATAGTTTGTAAGTACATTGTTACTAACACCATGAGACTTGTTGCTTGAATAAAAATGATTATTATTTTAGTTAAAAAGCGTACCCACCAAGGAGTGACAAGACGCGAACTATCAGTATTAAATTTTTTGGTAACCAAAATCTATAATATCGTTTGGTCTTAACCTAGGTATTGTGTCACTAAGAACTTTTTCACTAAGCTTAATTTTCTATTTTATTGCGCACATTTTTCGTGAATTATTCTCATTATTTACAAAATATACTTCCTATGATAATTAGAAACCAATAAAATGTTAGACAGAAATGTTTTGAAAACTGGACATTGTTATGGTTATTCAGTCAAAGCACATTCAACTGGTAGCTTAGGTAGTTATTTGGAATTGGAATTTGGGCGAAATGGACAGTTTGCGAAATTGTCATTTTGTGAATTAGACTTTTGGAAGCTTAAAGCAAAAAGCGCACACACGGAAAAGGTTCAGAATTTATAAACCCCCAATTGCTGCGTCCGATTTGTAAAACAGTCTTAAGGCAAACCAATTTCTGGTATGATAACTTGAACTTGCCACAAGATAGGTCTCATTTCATTTTAAGCATAGATTCTTATCTCAAAGTCTGAGAACTATCTTGTTGTTTCTAGTAAAGCATTTTTTATCTGAAAGTAAGCAATTCTGTGGACTAAAGTTTTTGAGGTTTCTGTTATGATTATATTACTGATTAAGCACTATACAAAACTTAATAATAATAGTAGTTTTGTATATTGCTTTATCAGTTTCTACAGTATTCATTCTGCATGCGTAGCATGACCACTGTAGAAACAGATTTTTACTACAGATATCTATATTAATACCAGCCTGTTACGATACCCTTGCATGGCAAAGGCAGTTTCACATACAGAAAAGACACAGGCATTAATCAATGCTTGCTCAAGTCAGTTGATGATTTCAGTCTTGTTATCAATATAAGTCGAGGTTCTCTGCCTTTGTTTTCCTGCATCAATGTCAGTGATGTCTAAGATAAACTTAGAATGTATGATAAGATATATGATTTAAATAAATTAAACTTGTAGTTAATTAAACCTACTTTGATATACATCTACTCCTATTACAACTACTTACCAGGCATTCAAACTATTTACTGATTAACAAAAAAATATGATTAGTCCATAACAAACTAAAGACTTACCTTAGCCAAATCCAAAATGAAAATTTCACTGAAGTATGTCACAAATATCAGAAAAACATGATTTCTTTATATGATAAAATTGAATCCATAGAACTTGTTTAGGTACTATGACTACAGCACTACTTTTATCTAATTTACTAATAAAAAAGATAGTACACAGAGCAAATACATATACCTAGACAACATTAAAACAGCATTAAAACTGTCTGGCAAGAGATTGTTCTAAGCAGCCAGATATACCAGGAGGAACTCACAAAACATGTGAACAAACTTGCCCAGAATCTGAGCAGAACTCCCACAGTCTGAGGATTCTAACATACTCAGTTAAAGAGATATGACATCCCAAATCTCATCAACAGATTAAAATGAGATGTAGAGGCTCTAACTATATTTAATACAGATGTTCATCAATCAGATTATTAGCTTATTGTTCCTGGAACAGATTGCCATGAAGCAGTAATATAATTAAAATAATAATAAAAAAAATACACAGAGCAAGGAAGTTCCGCACACCTACAGTGACTAGATACCTACTCCAGTACTTACATTTACATCTAAATAAATTGCCGACTATAGTTTCTTAGCTGCAACATGTACGGACACCCACTGACACACATGCCTTGTAGTATTAACAATGCAGTCTTTCCTCTCTAGTAGTGGCCAAGGAGGTATTTCTATGGTCTATGAAATCTATATATTACACTAAGCTTACCTTTGTTCTGGGTCGCCCTCTCCCTCTCTTCAAAGGTGCATCGTGAGAAGATTCATCACTTTTAGCCTTTTTCACATTAATATTGGTTTTAGAAGCACATTGTTTATCCTTGTTATTAATTTTAGCCCCATTATCCTTGGAGTCACATGGTTTTCTACCATCTTCATTATCAACTTTGGGAGTACTCTTTACCTTAATAGCTGTTTTAGCTGTACACTTTGATGGTAAAGATTTTGATACTGCTTTAAGTGGTAAATCATCATCACTGGAAGAATCTGATGAACATTTACTGCATGACTCTGAACTTGAAGTGGTGTCAGAGAGCTGGGATTTCTTCTTTACGGGTGTTCTTTCTTTACTTTGACTTTTACTATTGGCTAATTTCTTTTTCACTGATGGTTTACTGGTTCTTTTAGGTGATACTTTTCGGGGTGGTATAGCAGCAATCTTCAGTTTTAACCCAGTATCACATGAAGTAACAGAGAAGTGCGCCTTTCTTGAAGCACTCTGCTTAGCATCAGAACACTCCCACTCACTTCTTGATGAATCACTGGAGCTACTGTTCTGTAATAACAATTTAAAAAAAAAATCATATGATTGTATGAGTATAATTATCCTATTTTTTGTCTGACAGTTTTTTGTTTTGATTAGGCAAAGCCTCAGCAATCAAAACAAAAAAACTATCAGACAAAAATAATATGACTGATGATGGCATTCATCATTTAACTTTCATATGCAATAGTGACACCCCCAACAGGTTCTGACTATCCAGCACACTTATGCCAACTTAAATACATTTGACATAGTTAAATGACCAAAGAAAGCGCTTATGCATGACATTTTCAACACAAACTAAATACTAAGCCACTAGAAAAGTGAATTGTCTTCAGGAAAGAATAATAATATTGGTATTTAAAGATAATACAAACCTCAGAATCACTGTTAGAGTCTGAATCACCACTTGAATCATGAGTTTTTGGCAACTCTGTGCCCATTTCTGAAAAATAAATTAAAAGTACAATTAAACTAAATCAAAACAAGTCATTTTGAATCTCAGTGACAAATGGTTACAAAACTTTGATAATAAATGTAATCCATGAACCTGAAAATCAACAAAAACATTGCAAACAGTGTTATGCAAAGTACTTGTGAGTGATAGATAACCATGAGTAAGGAAATGATAATTTTGATGATGACAAACAGTTTAAAAAGCAATTTGACAAATTCATGAAAGAATTTAGTTGCCAATCTTTACAGATATCGAACTAAATAACTACTAGTAATGACGCTATGCTGGTCCTAAATGGTAAGGGTACTTACTTCAAGGTTGGTCAAGATGTTTCCAAATACAACAGTGTGATTGTCTTCATTTCAGTCGCAATATGCACATAGTATTATAATAATCTGGAATTATACACCGAAATCAATGAAAGTCGAAGTTTAACAGTGTTATTTTGAGAAATATCTTATTTCCACTCCACTTTTTGTTGAAATGACAGATCTGACGACACTCATGAGACCAGTTTACTCGCGATGAAACTTAGTGATGTTGTACAACGGAGTCAAGAAATATCGCTAAAAAACTATGATGTTACATAAAAACATGTAAAATATCGTGAGACAAATAATATTAGGAGAGTATAACGGTCTTTCAGGACATTGGCGCCAAATAAGTGCATACGTTTACATTCATATGTGGAATTAAAATGCCCAATGTTGATAGATTCCGCTATATTATTTTGTTTTTAGAGCCATAATAAACTACATGACTTACTACCACATCCAAAAACTTCGTAACACAAATAATACACGGCAAAACGATGAAATTACTTCACACTAGCATATCACTGTCTTGGCCTCCATGTTTACAAATCATTCGTATAAAAATGTACATACCTACGTAACTCAAGAGAAAGTCAGTGAATTTTGCATCTTATTCTTTTGCTCGTATGAAAGTTACGTATGAAAGAATGAGACTTATTACCATTATATCTATAGGAAATGCGGCGCAAAATGGCGTCGTATAATATCAAGAAACGCTTTCAATAAATCTCATTTGTTAACAACTTAGTAACAAGAAAGCATTTTGCTGATTTCAATGGTTAAGGACACCTTTCCACAACTATCATTTATTTTGCAATTACTAAAACTGATAAATAAAAGCTAATTTGAATGGTACGAAAACAAATATTGACAGTAACGCCATCTCTTGTCACAACATAATAACTCAAACAGTACCGTAATTCTGTTTATCTTACTGATTTACATTGAGTAAGAAAAAACTAATGGCGATAATATAATGAATTTCTAATGCAATAAGATCAAACGTTGTCACTTTAACGCACGTAATACAAACTTCAAAATATTCAACATTTCAAGTAGACTTCACATCTGTAAAAAGTGGGCCATCTCTCCGCGGTGTTGTACACTTCGAACTTTTGGTTCAAGATATTGCGATCGTATTTTGTAACTATAGCTTTTACACACATGACTGTGAAAGGTTCACTGTACTTGACGATTATTCAATTCAATTCAATTTATTTATTTCAGACAAAAGTCCATAGGGTTAGTATTACAAAATTAGTTAGACTAGTGTTAGTAATACAAACAGAAATTTAACTGGTGTGGATCCTAATTCAATGGCGCAACAGAGGGGAGTCCCTACTAGCTCGAAACACGCTCAAAAGACCGTTAGTGGTGGTACGCAGCCGGCCGGTCATGGAGGCGGTCCTTTTTCTTATTATTGCGTAAAAGTCATCGGTACGCGCCTCCGTTAACATACCGGACGCACTACAACGCAACAGCCGCTCCAACAGTACCTATTCTGATCGTGTTATTGTATTTTACAAGCAGATCGCAATGATCAAACGTTTATCGTAGCTACAGTCTAAAATGTACTGTGTACTATGTATATTTATTTAAATAATGAACTTAAATAGTAGGCTGTCTGCAACTATTTAGAACGAGAATAATCGTTGACTGAAGACGGCATTTAAAAGCGAAAAGCACATTACTAACAGTTGTGGCTAACTCGCTATTAATTTTACGTAATCTCTTAGGAAGAATTAGTCCGAGCCTCAAGGGGATTTCATTTCCTAACATTCGGTCACAAAACCTGAACCTTGTAAATGACCCCTCCCCAACCCTAGGAAAACTTGTCAGTCCATATTCCGAAAATCCGAACACCGAGCTTTACCACTATTAGTGTTTGCTTTTTTTATTGTGTTAACATGTAACTCGATTTGATTTTTATGAAATCTCAATAGATGACGCTGTTTGATATTTGCCTACTCCTAACATTCATTAAACTATGTTGCTCTGCCCAAGTTATTTAAATAGCGTAGTTTTTATAGTGTAAAGCTAGATAATAGCATGGCTTACTCAAAAACAACATTAAAATATGCATCCTTAGATTACACGCTGTCACACACTCCTCCCCCGTAGGTGATAGCATGATAATATGTAGCCTATGTGTTGACCCGACCTCTCAGTAATATTCATACAAAATTTGAAGTAAATCCATGCAGTGCTTTTTGAGTTTCCCCGGACATACATACAGACAAACAGACAAAAATTATAAAAAGTCACTTTTTGTCACCAGTTACGTTTTTCTAACAAAAGCCAGTCATTTTTCTCGAAAATTCTCAACGTACAGTTTTTAAATCGTAAAATAAATATAAAAAGTTACGATTCATCAAACCGGTATCGTAGGTACAACACTAAACAAAAGAGCTGGCAACATTATTTGTTAGTTTGACATTTGCATGTGTCAATTTAGTCTCTGGGATTAAAAAACAGACTTAATTTAATTTATTTGGCATTGGCAAACACAGAGTACAATAGTACATTCTAATCTGTTCTAATCATTCTGTAGAATATATTGGCAAAGCCAACTCGAACCTCGAACCTCGCTCGACTAAAATTTTATTGTGTTGATCGATAAACAAAATAAATAACACCGTGATATATAATATATAAGCACAGTGGGGTATTAAATGAAGCTCGATAGTGTTAGCCTCTAATAAAATTGTGCTATGAAATAAATAAATAATGGAGGGTTATCTTATGGTTTTCTGACATAGAATTATGTTTTAATTTGTATCTATCGTTTTTGGTAAGGAATAGGTATGTTTTAAAAATCTGTAAAAAAGTGATTTTTATACTATAGGACTGAAGTGACCATAGTTATTTGTTCTAGAGAAAAAATGGATGAACTGGAGGTCTGGGATGACCTTTCCAATATACCAGCTGATCCTCCAGTCATGCGCAAACTTTGTGCGAACTGCAAGTTAGTTATCTAAACTTATATACTAGTAATATTTTAAAGAGAAAAGAAATGATTGTTTGGATTGAATAGGCTTCGCAACTACTCAACTGATTTGAAAAATTGGTTCACTGTTGGAAAGCTACACTATCGCAGGATGACATAGGCTACTTTTTATCTCTGTATTCCCATGGTAATGGACTTATGTTAGCAATTTACCCAAAACACAAAAACAGTCATTTTACACAAACACACTTCATACAGAGGATAAGTCAGTGATTCTGTTTATTTAACCTTTCAATGGTGTCAATTATAGACACAATAAATGATATACCTAAATTTATTTCTGTAAATGGGTTCTTACAAACACTTTTACATGTAATTTTTTTTTAATAAGATGATAGGGTCGGTATTTCGCTATCTGACTACTCTGAGAAGAAACACCGAAAGAAACTCAGTGGTCACAGTCTCTTTTAAAGTCCAGCCATGATCGTGGTCAGACTATATAAGAACCATGCAGATTTGTGTCTGATAATACAAAGACAATGGCAGCGCGGACACCGGCATTTGCTTGGGCATTGCCTTTGTTAAATGAAATTGCCTGCACAAATTTGAGGACGAGTTTCTATGTTGAGGTGAACCCAATCATAATGTAGCACATGGTAGACATGTGCCAAGTCCCTTGGTTTATTCCCATTTAAAATAAAAGTGCAAACATGCTTAGAGCTAACACTCTATCAATTTGTTTCCAGGAGACCTGCAGTGGTTTGTTGGTGTTCAGCATTACCACCTGAAAAGTTGAATCCTCGTAGCACAATTGTATTGCTTCAACACCCTGCAGAAGAAAAGAGGTGTCTACGGACTGCTCCAATGTTACAATTAGGTTTAGCTGATGATAGGTGCCTTATATTCAAAGGGAAAAAGTTCCCACAACCTAAGCATAAAGATTTAGAAAATTTACTCAAGCAACCAAACACACTCCTACTTTACCCAAGTAAAACTGCCATAGACATAAGAGATATGGAGAATGATACTGACAGTTACAATCTTGTACTGATTGATGGAACATGGCCTCAGGCTAAAGCAATTTATGCATCCTGCCCTATACTGCACAAGATTAAGCAAGTTAAGCTAATGACAAGCAATACTAGTAGTTATATTATAAGGACACAGCCAACTGAAGGATGTTTAAGCACACTTGAGACAGCTGCTGAAGCTTTGTCTCAATTAGAAAAGGATAGAAAGTATACTGAACAATTGTTACAGCCACTGCATGCGCTTTGTAAGTATCAGTTAGAGAATGGGGCTGTGACACACCAGTCTAAAGAGTTTCTGCTCAAAACAAGGACATACCCCAAGTTGATTGGTAAAAGATTATCTAAGTTATTGAGATCTACACATGATGAGATAGTTGAACAAACATGATAATAAATGTTAAGAACTGTTTTTTCTGCTTGTTTCATTGTTGATTACTTTCTATTTTATGCATATTTCCTTCTTCTTTATTTTTTTTGTACCTTTTTTTAATTATAGGCTCCAGGAATTTCCTTTGAATCGTGGGTGCCTTCACAAACATTCAAACTAACGTACACAAACAGCTAGACCCAAACAACTACTTGTAGGATATAAGTACTATATTGGCTTCGTGCGGGAATCGATTTCTTGACACGTAGTGCAGTGGCCAATCGCAAGGCCACTACGCCAACCCATATAAATAGTTCCCTGTGCAACCCTGCCATCTTTTATGTAAGTAAGGTACTATACAGTAATTTTTTGATACTTTTTCGTGGTTTTCCTTTCAAGTCGCCCAATCCCAACAAGCCCAATTTCAAGTTACGCTAATCTTTGTCACAGAATAATAAGAGTCAAGTCAAAGTATTTCTAATGTGCTTTTTGGTAATACAGCAGGTCTTAGTCCCACGCACGTCCCGTGAATATATTTACATATTGTCTGGCTTTAACGGTTGAGCGCAGTAAAAAATATAATATTTACTAGTATGATATTATAAAGCTAGAGTTTGTTCGTTTGTATGTTTGAAATTACCAATCTCAGGAACTACTGGGTCCGATTTGAAAAATTGTTAATCCGGTACTTTTACCTAACGTTTTAAAGTTTCGCTCTTTCTAATAAAAGTGAGTTGTAGGTACCTAAACTAGGTCCTTATCGTACGTATTATTCTAAAATATTTTCACCTACGTTAGCGAAGTCGCAAACTAAGCAGAGCTTGTGCTTCGAGTACTAGACAAGTAATGAACTACCTAGGTACCTAATTATTTCTAAATGCATACAATTAAATTTATAAATATTACACCCAGACACAGAACAAATTAATGATCGTTATCATTACTCAAACATTTGTCTTGGGTGGGAATTGAACCCACGACCTCCAGCATATCAACAGGTTAGTCAAAAATGGAAAATGTTTCGCAACCGGCCTGCGAGTATATTCAATGGCGGGGCCGACTAAAACTTATACATATATAACCAACGCGAACAAAGTTTGTAATGACCTACGGTCATTACAAACTTTGTTCGCGGGCCCTGGAGAAAAAGACTTAAATTTAAGTGGGTGTGATAAAAAAAATAATTGTCGTATACTATTAGTATTATATATTGTTATGAGGTAATTTTTTATTATATATGTATTTTTCTGTTTGGCCAATTATAATCAGTAAAAGTGAAGGTTAATATGTAAGTATTAAATATTATTTGATCAACTAACTATAAGATCAAAAGCTACGTAGCCAGGTTTTCATTTCGGTAGTTTTATTAACTAGCAACATTTTTGTGCTGTCACTTTGACGAGTTCGTGAATCTTTCCTTTTCTATCGGTTCTGTCAAAGAAATCGGAAACATGGCTGAGGTTTGTAAATTATTTTATGTTTAAAATCGACAATTATGCCAGTAATCATTAGAAAAATCAGAGTTTTAGTGACGGTGCTATATATTAGTGATAATAAAGGATTGTACCCAAGTGCTATTTCCTGAAGTGAGATACAATGTTTACGTTTTACAGGTCGATGAAACTCTCAAGAAAAAGCGTACCTTCAGGAAGTTTACCTTCCGAGGTGTCGATCTCGACCAGCTTCTTGATATGCCCAAGTAAGTTACTTATCAACTTTTCTCTCAACTAATTATTTAGTGCATACTGTAGGAGAAACTCTAAAAACTCCCATGTTTCCTGTGTTAAATTGCAGTTTTCTGTGTTTGCTCTCTATAAATTATTCCTAGATTCTGTACTGTAATGGTATGTTGATGTTTAAACTTCTATTAATTGGACAGAAGGTCATAATTTTATCCAGTGTTTGTTACTTCCTAACATAACCTCTAAATATTTTCCAGTGAGCAACTCATGGAGCTGATGCACGCCCGCGCTCGCAGGCGGTTCGCCCGTGGCCTGAAGCGCAAGCCGATGGCACTGGTGAAGAAACTGCGCCGCGCAAAGAAGGAAGCTCCACCAAATGAGAAGCCTGAGATTGTAAAGACACATTTGAGAAACATGATCATTGTCCCTGAGATGGTAGGATCCATTGTTGGTATCTACAACGGCAAGACTTTTAACCAGGTGGGTTTCTTTCTATTGTCACAACTAAGAGTTAAATGTTAAGTTTTTGAATTATGTTTTCTGAAATGTAAGTTCAAAACAATCCAAATAGTAAACACACTATTTACACCTCCTTGTTTCATCACTGCAATACACACAATGCCTGAGTGTAGTCTCATTTTAATTGTTATGTTTGAGTTAGTGTTTGATGTATCATGTTTAACCTTTCAATCATGTCGAGACTCAATAGAAAGACAATGACAGCGCAGACACGGGTCCTTTAATGAATTAAAGTGCAGTTCACCATCTGTTTATTGCTTTCAAAAAAGTTTTCACTGCATTACAAGTGTATTCATGTACTGACGCCAGCACATCAAGTTACCCCTATGTGTCAAATTTCTTTGATTGTTTTTCAACTTTATGTCAAACAGAATAAGGTTCATATTCAATTGGGAAAATTTGACGCATTGGGGTAACTTGACGTGCTGGCGTCTGTTTCTACCGGACTGCAACCCCTAAGTACATCCATCCGTATCTTTCATCACCATATATTATTTTATATCCTACTTAATTATCCAAGCATTTAAGAAGTATGAACATATGTAGGGTTGTATTAGGGATATAGATGAATTTGTGTGTGCAAGGTGCATCCATAAGAAAATATCAAACAATTGATAAACTCGATCTTGTAACATATGTTAGTGTTGTTATGTCAATATTGTAAATAATAATATAGGTAATAATTCTTTATTCAAAAAATGCATCATAGAAAACTTTTCTGCTTACCTGTTTTGCATGGCACCCCTAAGAAAGCGGCAGAACAAAATGATCACTTGCTATGATCCTTAGATGACATGGTGCATAGTACAGAGGCAAGACCAACAAGCTACTGATGTGGCAAATTTCTTTGATAGTTATTCAACTTTATTCCAATAGAAAAAGGTTATGTTCAATTAGGAAAATTTTAGAGTTTGTGGTAGCTTGATGTCTGTACACGCACTGTGCACTTATGAGCATAAATGAAGAAAAGGAGGTGTAATGTATTTGTTTATGGTATCATACCTTCATCCATGCAACATAATGTCTACCCTGCATGATTTCAAAATCAAGTAATTCAATGGTAACCAATATTGATTTGAAATGATTTGCTAAATAAAAATAATGTTCTCTTTCCAGGTTGAAATCAAGCCTGAGATGATTGGCCACTACCTCGGCGAGTTCTCAGTCACATACAAGCCTGTGAAGCACGGTAGGCCCGGTATCGGTGCCACACACAGCTCCAGGTTCATCCCACTCAAGTAGTGTGTTTACCAACACCTAGGCTTAAGTCTAAAACAAAAAATGTGCACAGGTGTACAATAAAAGTATCTGTGTGGCAAATTTTGTTTTTTATTAGCTTCAGACCTTACAAGACTTTGTTTTACATGATAGAGTAAGCAAATACAAGAACTAATGGGCGAAAAACATGTCATCCCATGGTCATCCTAATTATTTTATTTATTTTTTATGATAATGGTTGAAACCAATTACAATAGAAATGCAGTCAAAACATTGGTGTATGTATACACAAATAGGCAGGATAGAATAACGGAAGAATTGAGAAGAAACAATAAATATTTGTATTTTACCCATGATTGCCCAATCTCTCTTGTCAATCGAGGTGTTCAGAAATTAATCGTATTTTTGCGATCCGTACTCTAGAAGACCATAGGCGCATACCTACTATCGTAGTGTACTTTATTCAAATACTAGCAGACGTCACGCGGTTTAACCCGCGTAGTTCCCGTTCCCTTGGGAATACAATAATTAATTTTATAATGTTACCTATCTGGTTCTGCGAGGTTGTTGGTGTTTAACAAATAACCCTGCATATTTCTGAATACATACATAGTAGAGATTAAATTACACCCAGACACGACACAACAAATGATCTTGCTCATCACACAAACATTTGTCCTGGGTGGGAATCGAACCCACGACCTCCGGCATAGCAGTCAGGGGCACTGGGCAGGGGCCTGTAAAAGGACTGGTCAAAGGAAGTAAGTACCACCATATTAATGTTGATCGCAAAGCAGCATTTCTGTTACAGTTAGTGTAAAGAAGGCGTTTGATAGTCAAAATTCAATGTTGGCCTCGTTAAGGTATAGATATAAGCCAATGTTTGAGGCGTCAAGCCCACGAGACGGTTTTAACACGGCCCGGGTTTTTTGCCGGCGCCCCGGGTAGAAACCGTCCGACCGTCGATACTAGACGGTTTGTACAAGACCAATTTAATTAACAATTTCTTGGTTGATCTCCATAGCGTTGGTAGCCCTGTGCACGCGCCGCTCGTATATCCGGTCTCGTGTGCATGCGGTCACACACTGCCATACTCATGTGGCTCAGGTTGGCTGGACAAATCTTCAAAAAGTATCTATATTATATTCATAAGTATATTCGAAAACGCTCCCGTTATTGATTCGACCCGTTATTCGGAAGTGCCAGCCAAAAGTTTTCTACGTAAATTCAAGGTGGCTGGATACAAATTTTTGCATTTTTCTACTAAACCACTGTACGTATCACAATACTTTTAGCTCGATGCCTGTCACAAATTTATGTGACGCCCGTTGATATGCAAAAAGTCGTCAAAATCACTTCCTTTACCAAGATTGAGAGACCAGCGGAGAAAAATGGTTTTTCAAGCTGCCTGGACACGTTTTCGATCGATTAACTAAGATTTAGTAGCGTCTCAAATTCTGAAATAAGGGTGTTTTGCCGTCACATAAAGTGCCCTATTGACCTCGTTAAATGCAAGCTATTTTGAAGATTTGTCCAGCCAACCCGAGCCACATCCATACCTACTCCACTGCGCGCCGGCGCTGGGCGTATACGCGGCGAGGACCGTGCCCAGTTGCACGGCGAGCCGGCTCTAACGCCGGCGTCGTGGTTAGCTTCATAGAGTTTCATACACGACACGACTGACGACCGCCCGTAGAGCCGGTTTGACGCCGGGCTTAGCTCCGGCGCAAAACCGTTTCGTGGGCATGAGCGCTTAGGGTTGATAGTGTTGATTTTATCTGCTTCACTTTCAACTATGCGTGAAACGAGGCCATCCAGTGACTGCGTAACACTATACTACGTGAATATCTGGTGTAACTATAAAGGCTGCTCAACTAAAATGGGACTGGGTAGGACATGTCTACCGCATGCCGCACGAGCTATGGGCTCGTAAAACTCAGAATTGGTGCAGACCACGAAGGAGATGGCGGGACGACCTGGATGTCTTCCTTGAGAATTGAAGAGAGGTGGCACAGAATCGAGGCAGATAGAAGGAATGGAAGACAGTGCAGGCTTTATTATTTAGCCACAAGTTCATTTAAAAATATATGACGCCCCGAAAGCCAGAATGTCCGTGATTTGAACATAGGATTCGATTCTGGGAAAAGTATCTACAATATTTTTGATATCATGTGAAATTGGATGTTTACGGAATTTTTACTGCGATGCCTTATTCTAAAATTATATTTTAAGCTAAAAGCTATCGCGTGCTTAATGTTTTTACCGTGTGGCATTCTAACTTACTTTACGTGGTACCGTAGGCAACGATGCAGCAGCGAAGTATCTGAAATAGGTCCCTTTATACCCACTTATTGAAATTGAAACTACCGGTAAACGGAGGAAAAGATCGAACAAATATTAATCACAGTAGGTATTTCCCCAACACCTCCGTTGTCCATATTTAAATGTTAGTAGGTATAATTGGCGTCAGCGTTACTTCTTGGCACACTAACTACCGCGGTAAATTATACAGGTGTGCAGTAAATAGTGCGGGGTCGTTGTTGGTCATACTATTGTTACAAATATCTTGTATGTTGGAGCAGTTCTGATCGCTGACGTACGTGTCACGTAACCGACAACATAGATACCTACACGGAGTGTTCAGTTTTACCTGCACTGGGCCAAACATTGCATGGTGGTAACACTGGCTTACCTACTATTACTGGCTAGCTTGGAACAGAGTTAAATACTATAAGAGATCAGCGTCAAGGGATATCATATTACCCTGTAAATAGTTGGTGGAGGGCAGATAAACTGGGAGCCGACACCAACATAGTTAGGAAATAAGTGGCGGTACAAACTCCCCAGAAACACGTCTGGCTGATAAGTTGGGAAAGCGTTAATTTATGAAGGAATATCATAATAGATAGTTTTTAGTAGGTATGAATGTGGCTAAACGGGTTAGGGAAGACGAAACAAACTATGGATGGAATGTGTGAAAGATAGCTAAATCCACTATAAAGGATGTACCTACTTAGGTGACTACCACAGAACAGAAAATCTTTTACAGCAATACCATAGAAATATGTAGGTACCTACTGGTTGATAGGGCGAAAATCTCAGTTATCGCCAACAAGTAAAATTACCGTCTACAAAACAGTCTTGAAACGTACGTAAGTCTATCTGGACGTACGGCTTGGATGGAACTCTGGGGAAATGCCAGCAATAGTAATATTGAGATCCTGGAAAGATTTCAAAATAAAACAATGAGAGCAATGCTAATTTCGAGCTGCTTGTTTCGAGGAAAACAGATTTCTATGTTAAAAAAACAGCAATCTATTAAAATCACCACATGAAATGTAGGTGAAATTGAAGGCGAATTGAGTTGACAATTTGACATTCCATACTAGGTAATGGTAGGGATTAAGATAACGACTAGGTTACTAAGATAACGACGATGAGAAGGTCGTATGGAAGAAGAAGAAGACATTTTGCACTGACCCCAATTACACACATCAAAAGTGTCTAGGGATCAACATATATTTTTGCAATAACTTTTCTCCTGATTGATATTAATTAAAATTTTCTTTAAGGATTCATCAAATAAAGTGTTTTCGTTTGTCACAGTAACGATAAACCAAGTCACCTTTGCATTAATAAAGAAATTTGCCATTTTCCTAGTAAAGGGATTTTTGACATTTGAACCACTAACATTAAAGTTCGAAAAAAAGACTGAAATAACAGTTTTCTTTAAAATTTTATTGGGTAACTTAAACAATTAATAATCCGTGTTTCTACCGCGAACACTAACAACACAAGAACATCGGTTTGGCACACTCAAAATGAGTTCACCCAAATCACGCTGTGGAATGGCCGTCCATGTTCGTTGCAACAACAAAAAAAGGTCTTCTTGCGACTGGATACCCTCCATATTCGGCAGAGCTCTTCTCTGTAGCATATCCCATGCATGCTCAATCGGGTTCAAGTCTGGCGACTGAGCAGGCCAGGGCAGGACATTGATGTTAGCTGCGGCGAGAGTCTGTCTTACAACTCTTGCGGTGTGCGGTCGTGCATTATCATGCATTAACTGAAATAACGGACCGATTTGCACTTGTAGAGGAACGATGACGTCTGATACAATCGTCTCAGCATAAATTTGAGCGTTGAGGTTGCCTCTGATCCAAATCAACTCAGTTCTTTCGCCGATCCAAATACCCGCCCATACCATGATGGTTCCACCACTATAAGGATGGACTTCTTGGCAGGATTTTAATCGCTGTTGGCGTCCAGGGGTTCTCCAGTGTCGTATACGTCTTGTATCCGGTCTCATACCAAAACGAGACTCATCAGAAAAGCACGCGAAACGCCATTGTACTTCTGCCCAATTTCTGTGTTCAAGAGCCCATTGATATCGAATCCTACGATTGTGCATTGCTATAGGTGGTACCCGTAGCGGTCTTCGGGAATGAAGGTTCACTTCATGCAAGCGGTTTCTGACTGTTTGGTCGCTAATTAAGTTCCCTGAAGAGTGATGAAGCCTCACGGCTAACATCATGGCGGTTATTGTTGGAGCTCTTCGAGTTAAGATTTGAATGTATCGGTCTTGTCTCCGTGTGGTGCAGCGATACCGTCCTCCATGGCGCTCAGCCACGGTACCAGTGCTTCGGTAACGTGTCCAAAGTCTGATACAAAGACTGATAACACTCTGACTTGTATTCAGAGCTAAAGCCACAGTACGTTGCCGGGAACCAGCTTCTATCATTCCCACGGCTCTGAGCATTTCTTCCCTGCTTAAATGACGTCGCCGCTCCATAATAACGTTGGTTTTAATCAGTAGTAGGGAAACAGTAGCACTAATAATGTCTTCAATGCGTTGTATGTTTTTATAGGGAAAATATTGACAGCTGATTTTCATCTTTTACTCGAATTTGATTCACAGTTCCTGATTCAAATTATGAAATGCACCAAAAAGGATCCATATAAATTTATAAAATCATAAATTTATTACAAAGCCACATCTCAATCTCAAGAAATCCGCATAAAAATGCTTGATCCCTAGATACTTTTGATGTGTGTATTTTGGGATGAGGATAATGATGATGTTAAGTGGATCCAGCACGCGCATGAGGGGCGTTCACCTCTCTACGTAGGTACAGAAACGATATGACCACGACTCATGCGATGGCACTAATATAGTACATAAGTACAGACGCCAGCACATCAAGTAACCCCAATGTGTCAAATTTCTTTGATCGTTTTTGAACTTTATGGCAAAGAGAATAAGGTTCATATTGAATTGGGAAAATTTGACACATTGGGGTAACTTGATGTGCTGCTGGCGTCTGTACCTACCTAATTGCACTATTCTAGTAACACACCCCAAGCACTTAACTGAAAAAAACATAACAGACATCACGCCTGTAACTGCAGAAGAGCAAAATAATATTAATTAATATTCCACAACTTTTACTGCACAACGCAAAGCCATATAGTCCCAAGCTAAGCAGTGCTTGTGTCATGGGTAACAATAATAAACATACTTATCAATTTAAAATTACATATTATAGATAAATAACACCCAAACACAGAACAAATGATCGTGCTCCTCCGGCAGGGCCACTAACTACTAGACCAACAGATCAGTCAAACGAAAAAAGAAAAGGAATGGATGGACGTTTACATACTCGGACTTGCCTGTTAGTCTAGCGCGCCTTGACTGCTATTCCAGAGGTTGTCGGTTCTATTCCCACCCAAGGCAAATGTTTGTGTGATGAGCACGACCATTTTTTCTGTGTGTGGGTGTAATTTATCTACAAAATGTATGTATTTTGAAATGATGATTAATTGTCTAGCATAGTACATACAAGCTCTGCTTGGTTTGGGACTAGATGGCGTTGTGTGAAAGTTGTGGAAAATTATACATTATCTATCATGTATTATTAAGTACTAGCTGTTGCCGGCGGCTTGGCCCGCTACAACTCTAAAAAATATCCTACGGGAATAATCAGGATAAAAACTATCGTGTGTTAATCTAGGTTATAAACTATCTGAGTACTAAATTTTATCCAAATCCGTTTAGTCGTTTTTGCGTGAAAGATTAACAAACATCCATCCATCCATACAAACCTTCACGTTTATAATATTAGTAAGATACTCACATTTCGCCAATTTTGATTAATCGGCGTGTCCAATGTGCCCATGTGCATCAATCGGGTACTAAATCAGACTCGGGCTGCTTCGGACAAATTCCAAATGGGTAAAGCAAAAACACTTCGCCCGACTTATTTAACTTAGTCTGGTCGTGAACTTTCGGGCTTCTGACTACCAATAATGACTGTCTAGATCTGTCAAATGACAGTTTGATGTATCTTTAATCTTTCCTTTTAGTTCAAATCATATTTCTATAAAATCACGACGGAATGGTGACGTCACCATTTCAACTTCTCCACTGTTCATGTGTTTTGTGCACACATGCAGTTTCGGTTTGCTGATTTTTAAGCCAACAGTCTCCAGGTTTGGTTGCCATTTCTCTAACATACCTACTGGCATTCACCCACCGGTTATTAACTGCAATTTAAAAAGAAGCATTTAATATCGTTATGTGCCAACTATACTTTGTTACCTACACTTTAAGTAGATGCCTATCTGCTTGATTCTGATTCACAAACAATAAGTGGTTGCGTGTCAAAATAAACCCACGACAAGTCGCTGAACTAAATATCACAAAGTGACCAACATAAAATGATGCCTACTTATTTAATATTTTATAATTCTTGGTATCAATTAAAAGGCTGCTGGTGACGTGGAACGATCTCGACTGTGTAACCACATCGTTGGGGTTAATAGAAGTGCATTACCCATCAGCTTGGTACATGCGTGCTTGGGTGGACATCATGAAACCAGCTGAAACCGGAGTGAGCCACTGCGGGCCGACGCAGCCCGGCCGCGCCACGCCGTCACATCGCTATAACATTTTGTTTGATGACTACTGACCCTTTTTGTCTCGACTCAACACCCTAAATGGACTTACGAATCATTTGAACACACTTATACTTTGTTACGATGAGAAATATTTACCTCGACCTATAATAAGTGCCGCAGATGTAGAACCAACCTGTATGTTTAAACAGTTTATGAGGTTTCTGCCAGTAAAATATACCACGTTAGTGTATTAACGATCACCTACTGTTGATTACTTTGTTGAGGAAAGGTGACTGTGTTGCAAAGTATTTATCTCACCACGTTATAGATCTACCTTTATTCAAATATCAGACGGGATGAGTTTTCCTGATAGATGAGAAAAACTACCGTTGCAGAGGTCTGCGGACGAAGCAGGTCTTAATCTGAGGGGCAATCCAGTATTTTTATGAACGTTTTGCATTTTAATCACAGCTTCAATCTGCAAAAAATATATGTACCTAATTTCCAACATTTTGAATACATTTTTGACATTACACTGTCACTGAGGACTTAATTTTGAACGATTTTAATATTAAGTACATACCTACAGGAATTGGCCGTCTGGTTCCAATAACTACATCGCGTATCTCAAAACGACAAAACCAAAAAAAAAAGACAAGTTCTCAGTTCCAAGTCATATGACAATACCGTCATTAATTATTCATTTCCAGTTGACGGCAGTTCAGCTAGAAGACTGACTTCATCGCTGAAGCACGCTAGTGAAATGATCTTGCAATTAATTTGTATGTCATATATCTTAATTAGTTACGTCTCTGCTCATCATTGTACCTCTGTAAACAACATGAAACAGGTTCAGGAGGTTTCTTCTCATTATTATTTGATATTAATGATACTTATAATTTATATTTTCACTGGCCAGTTGGTCTAGTAGTTAGTGGCTCTGACTGCTATTGTTTTTAGATAATATATAAGTATTTTTATCAGCTGTTTATACTTAGTACCCATACATAACACAAGCTCTGCTTAGCTTGGAACTAGATGGCGTTGTGTAAAAAGTTGTGGTTTTTATTTTATATTTATACTCGGCAAAGAGTTTCAAATTTTTTTTATAAACCTACCTACCTAGCTCATTATCTATCACAGCTCTATAGCTAATCAGGTCATGGATTTTTAATTGAGTCGCTAGTGGTATTCAATATTATACTTATGAAAATCTTTTATGCTTTAATACCTACTTAATTATAATACCCGTGTGTTACTTTCCAACTGCAGGGCAAAGGCCTCTTCACATACCGAAAAGGCTCAAGCATTGATCACCACGCTTGCTCAAGGCGGATTGGCGACTTCAAACTTATATTAACAAAAAGTCTAGGTTTCCTCACGAGGTTTTGCTTCACCGATGACAATGATGTCTAAGATTAACTTGGGAAATAGGTAATTAAGAATTGAAAAAGCCACATTGGTACTGGCCCGGATTTGAACTACAACCTTGTGCATGAAAGTTTTCTTAATCTCTGGCCCATCATTACATTTTTAATTACTTATTCTTTAAAACCTATTTATATATTTTTTCGTAAATTCGGACCGCCACTCACCCAGTCCGTTAATGTCACCTTATCATATTAGCAAACTATTCCTGCAGGATGCTGCCAGTTTGATGTCTACCTTAAGGACGTAGTTACGAGGTCGTGAAGTCGTGATGATGAGATTTTTTTGTACATTATAGTTGTTCACAAGTAGGTAATATAGTGGGTATTATAAGGAGATTAGGTAGCTTAGGGTCATTTTTTCAATGGTCGGAGTAAAATAGGAAAGCCTCAGTTAAGTTAAGCCTCAGTTGTCAAATAGCTGATAACTGAGGAATAAAAATGGCGTGTTGACAGCTTTTCGATGGATAATTATGTCAAATCTAAAACAGCTGCTTGGAAAATCAGCCCATAATAATTAAGTTTATCTATGATTCTAGTATATTAATATAAGCGGTTAATTTCCGTGGGTTTTTAATCGAACTTGCATCGTTTATCGACACGCTGCCGGCTGAGCTATTTCGGCGTGTTTAATGTGCACATAGGTAACATTACGCTGTCACGCAGTACGGTATTCGTTAAAATATTGGGCAGAGGTGTACAATACCCACGTTTTGTCAGGGGGGTATTCTCAATCGTTATCATTTTGAGAACATTTCTTATCCTAAAAATCCATTAACTCTGGATTAATGGATTTTTAGGATTAGAAAAATTCAACAGTCGCGCTTGTGAACAAACTGTTACCGGGTATCTGTGCAGGATTAGTCCATAAGCAAATTAAGCAATCGCTTAGAGCATCACCTCCTGGACGCCACCATGAATTGAGTACCTACGGGGGCATAGCTAGGGTGGGGCAGGCAGGCAGGGCACCCATAATGCTCAATATACTGCCAGCTTTTGGGGTGTGCTACCGGGGCATTTACCCAGAGCGCCAAGTCCGTAGAGGTGCCCTTCTCCAAACTTTTCCGAAGTAAAATGCTAATTTCGAGCTCGTTTCGCTCGCTCACGTTCTTTGCATAAGCCGTTTATATTGACGTATCCAAAAATATTTAATCGGAGTTTTAATTTGCTAATGCCGTTTTTAGAGGCAATTCAGAACGGTGTACCGGACGCCAAGTTCTTAAAGTCTCCTTCTCTTCTTAAAACTTTCAGCGTTCTACCTCAGGAAGTGCTAATATATATCGAGTTCGCTTCGCTTGCTCATATTATTTTACTTTGAAAGAAAGATTTGCCACCCGTTCACCCCTATGCCATTTAATAAGCTGGGTGCGCCCAATCCCAATATCTCAAAAATTCAAGGGGCTTTCTGAGGACCCCCTTTTCCAATGATAAACTCCGATACTAGGTAGTTTATCATTGGAAAAGGGGGTCCTCAGATTTGGATTGCTTTGAGGGCATCAAGTTATAATCCGGCAAGGGATTGCCGGCTATGTTAACGCATTATATTTAATTTATTTAACCATAAATAAATTACTTATTTAATTAAATAGAAGACATCTGAGAATAATTTTATTCATTGTGTGAACAAATCGATTGTCGATTGACTGCAATTGCAAAGCCATTGCAACAATGAAGCTATGAACGGTTTTTAAGTGGTTGAATTTATATCCTATACATTATTTTAAGCAAAATTATTTTTATTAGTTATACATTTTCTTAGACTAAGTCTATGATTGACATCGGTGTTGGAAAATATCGTAAGGAAACCTTGACTTGTTGTTATTATTCGCCCATCTGCCTTGAGCAAGCGTGGTGATCATGCCTGTGTACTTTTAGTACGAGATCCGTTGAAGAAACATAAACCCTCAATGACTCTCATATGTTACTCATTAGTAATAGTGAACATTTTGTACCTATACCATCCATAAGTCCAATATTTAAAATGTTTGTCTCTCTGTCGGTAAGTTTTAGCTTATTATCGAAACAGCTGGACAGATTATAACGCGATATGAAGATAGAAAATAAATGAAGATATACTTACCTAAATACAAAATAATGACCAATATTCAATTCAATTAGGAATCTACATTACCGACCAGCCTATAATATTCCCTTTCCCACTGCTGAAACACAGTTACACAGGCCTCTTCTGCGTGTGAGAGGAGTGAGCTGTAATCTACCACGCGGGTGCTGGTTGGTACATGTCACATGTCTCATTAGGTAATAAGTATTTTCTCCAATGATTATATTATAAGTAAAAAGGTGTAGATAGGTTATAATAAGCGCTCAGCAAGCGACACATTAACATGTAGCTAAATAGCCACACTTGACCTCAGTGTAGCGCCGCGCCGTCAACAAACGCGTGCGTGCGTTAGTGCGTGCCGTTTTTGAAGATCGAATGTTGTTTAGGTAACCTATCTACACCTTTTTACTTTTATCATCATCGATTTTCACTATTTTTTTTTTTGTTAAACGCAGTTTTAGCTAACATTAGGCACTAGCTTCAGATTTATTTTGTGTAACTAAGTGTTATAATAATATGCATATTTATATGGTAAAAATATGGTATGGAATAGGTAGTGGATAGGTAGTGGTAGTGATGGTGGTAGTGGTAGGTGGTGGTGGTGTGGTTGGTATGGTATGGTATGGTATGGTTTAATTCAAGTTGGTTATTATAAATAAATAAATAAATAAATAAATAAATATGTGTGAGCCTTGGCCTGTTGGTCTAGTAGTTAGTGACCCTGCCTGCTATGCTGGAGGTCGTGGGTTCGATTCCCACCCAGGACAAATGTTCGTGTGATGACTAAGAGTACCTACGATCATTAATTGTGTCTGGGTGTATCTATAATATGTATGTATTAAGAAATATATAAGTATGTTTATCAGCTGTTTAGTACCCATAACACAAGCTCTAAGCTTAGCTTGGGACTAGATGGCGTTGTGTGAAAAGTTGTGGAATATTTATTATTTATATTTGTTTATTTATTTTTTATATTCATAGGTAACTATTTTTAGAAGATTTTATAAATAGTTTTGATTCGCAATAATTAGTAAAACAGCTCTTTGATCAGTATTTAACTTTTAACATCTAAAACACTGAACACTTCTCATAGACAAGCTGAGTACTGCTACATTAATTTATATGCTTGAGGAAATATTTATTAGTCTTTAGCTTAATACCTCAGAACGTTACATTGCTTTCGAACAGATTGCAGACTGGTCGTGTCCACTGAAAGATACTTATGTCTGCTGTAATAATATGCTGACCAAGATACGTACTTTATTACTACTCAATGTTTATTGGCTTTTATGACCATGTGGTATGTGGATTACCGAAAATTTGTTGAGCGCAAGATTTACGACCGGGATAAAGCGCCAGTAGCCGTGCGTTATGTCCGTGAAGACATAGGTATGAGCATATTTTATAGTCGATTCACTTTGCTGCTCCAATGTAAATAATATTCGGTATTGACTAAAAATAAACACATACATAAACAAAGCAAATGGAACGGGAGTTCGGCTCCACAAGCGATCGCTGGAACTGGCAGAAATCTCGTCCTAACTAGAACGAATAATTGTTGTAATTAAAAACTGCCGTTTGTAAGGGCGCTTGGTGTTGGTGTGTTTATAAAGAGTCGGGGCTGAGGCTTCGCGGGCACTGGACGACCGGTTCTGCGCCACAGGCCGCACGCGCCGCGCGATTTTCCGCCTCGCAAAACCCGACGCGAACTCGCTTCGCTAACTTGTCGCGTTTTTACCAGGTTCGATTTTTAAAAAAACAACAATAAAAGAACATAGAAAATTAAATTCAAACTTTTTATTGCACAGTCATTTGCATTATTGTACAAGTCAGTGACTCAAACTCTGTGTGTTTAAGTGAATAAAATAGTGATAAATATTATCTTATAGTTTCAAAGGACGTTTACTTTACTGCAAACATTTTAAGGTAAGGGAATAATAAATATACCTATGTTTAAGTGTTTATGTTTGTGATATTTTATCAGACGGTATTACGTTTATTTGTTGAGCACTCACTTACTATGCCACTAGTATCAAACAAAACAGCTGTTTCGTTTTGTTCTCGTAAAAACTATTGTAACTTACATGTTTTGTGATCACTACAGCAAATGAAGTGGGTACCTATTAAATAACGAATTAATATAGGTATTGTCCTTATGTTCTAACAATTGGATAAGTACCTACCTACTTACAGCTTACGAAAAGTATTTTTAAATTGGGTAGGTACCTACTTACCTACTTACCTAGATGCCTAAATCAATCACCGGAACGTACAATATTTTCCTGTTAGAGAGAATTAAGATAATATTTTGGGTTTATGTAGGTACCTACTTGCATAGTAGCTTATCTAAAAATAAATTAGGCTTAAAAAATTTATTCTTTAATTAGGTATTATTCTACTTTTTAGGGATCAGTACCTATACCTACAAATGACAAAAACGAAACCTCTTAAATCTATTTTTCCTCCGGAGAGATTTTAATTTTTTTCACATTTCTAATTATTTGCAATTTTGAAAGACTAAAATACTTACTTGTACCTACTACAAGTAGGTATTTTAGTCTTATCTTTCAAAATTGCAAACCTTTTCCGAGAGCATTAAATTCTTAAACTATGTGTCACCGTTGTCGAAGTTAGCCGGTAGTTTTCAACTCCTGAAACTGAATCTCCTTAAATTAATCTCCTATTCTAAAGTGTCAGAAACTGGTAAAAAGCGAATGACTATGGCATTAAATCAAGTCCGCCTTTGTATAGTTTTTTTTTCAAATTCAAATTGTTTATGGTGGTACACAGGTAAAATATGATGAAACAGTTTACTTATCTATCAAAAAAATCAATCAAATCAAAAGTTAATAAAGTATTCAAAATTACCTGCCTTTTTGTTTTCTTTAGGCATAGTGCATTAGTTTAAAAGACTGATGCAATATTTAAGCATTAAATTACATAGTAGGCAATAACTTGATAATGTTTAATAATTAAGTATAGCAAATCCTATCCACTCGTCAACTAAAAAAATAATAATATTAATACATAATATATTGATGTAAGTAGGTACTTATTTATGAATAAATAAAGTTTTAATAAATAAATAAACATCTTCAGTCTGAGAAATCAATATGGCGGTGTGTGTAGAAGATGGAAAATCGGTCCTTAGACCATGACTACCTATAAAGTCTTTGTCTATGACTCATTGACCTGTTGCCTACCAACCACCCAATGAAGATCCAGATTACCTAGGTATACCTACTCTACTCTATGCTCTAGTATAGTACCTAGTCAAATAGTAAAATAATTTATTTAAATACAACCATTTGAAGGCGCTCTTTATAGATCAATCAATTCTAGTTGCTCCTTCCTAAACGTAGTTTCGTATCCAGGGGGCAAGAAACTCCATACCAGTATCTGGTAGTATCTGATCTACTGTGAACCTAACTGGTTCTAGAGGTACCGGTTTAGCACTAGAAGGAATACATAAAGTTACTTTTATAATGCATGCCAAACGCCTGAAATCTAAGAGCCGTCTCATAATTTCTAAATATATATTTTTGGTGATTATCTTAATTAAAAACCATAAACTAATTAGCAAAGTAGTGGAGAAGTTAGTCCTTAAGGAGCCTCATATCAAAACTCTTTAGACTTCTTTTGGTATTTTATTAAATGAATTGGCCAAAAGTGGCTGAAGACAGGAAGGAGTGGAAGAATGGAAGGGAGGCCTTTGCCCTGCAGTGGGACACCACAGGCTCATAATAATAATAATAATTAAAACAGAAGCCTATCATTAACACTCGTGTAACGGTGGTCACTGTTCTGCTGTTAGTATCCAAGAAGGTTCTAATGCTCACAATGGTACCTACTTATTTATATAATACTTTAAGCACCAAAATGTACATAGGCGGACTTATGCCTTAGGCCTTAAGTCTTTTCTACCAGTCAACCTTTAAACTTACCAAAAACTATTTAGTGATTATTAACTCATTGACATAATCATCATTAAATACAACACCTTTTAACTCAACAACGTTACTTTTACAAAGGAAATTGTCACATTAAGTTAATTGCATGAGATTTAACAGGAATATGATGGGCGATAATAATCGCTATGATAGTTGCGTAGTTTAATTAGATAAACAATTAGTGGCTATTAACTAGGCGTCGCGTCGTTGATAACGATTCAGGACGTGTAGGCGAGTTCTAGGTCTTACGCAGCTAGTAGGTACCTACCTAACTTAAATAGTACTGCCCAACTTCAAAAAGAAATTAACGTAACATTACGTCCAGATTCCTCGAAGGGTTAGCCAGATAAGTCTTATGTCGCAAGGAAAGGCGTATACAACATAATCGCTTGTTTAAATCACTTTCCACCTTCTTAATTGATTCAGACAATCGAAGGTATTTGAGGCATTAGTCCCTTAAAACTAAAGGGTCAGGACAAAAATCTGTACCTTCAGTGAAAAGTGATACATGTCGACCTAGATCGGTTTTTATATTCTCTGATTAAACTTATTAAAAAAAAATTAACTTAATTTCTATCTTATCCCCGTTGTTATACGATTAAAAATGAAAGAGATTTTTTTGTGTACATTGATATAACCAAGCAATTTTTATTGAAATTATTGTGTAAAATAATACTTTTTGATTCATACCAAAGTGCTCCGAACCGATCTTTATATTTCTGAAATGTATTTTAATACGACTCGAGTTACCACATCTTACACGAACCGAAAGCTTTTACTTCAATTAATCCAAAGTGATACAAATGAAATCCTATATCCTATCTAGTGAAAAGTGTTACATTAATCCTTGTTCTTCTTAAAATTTTAAACTCAGACAACATATCCAACATCAAGAAGTTCAATATTGTCAAATTCACCGATATGATTTACAATTTTCACTATAATTTTACACAGCTAAGTAATTTCTTTAGCAAATGACATAAAATGCAGGTACAAGCTGCATATATCACAGCTTACCTAAGCTATAATTTTTAATTATCTCTGCACACCGGATTAGCCTCGCTTGTTTTGTTCCGACACTTATGGAGATGATGTGACAGTCCCGGTATAATTTAATTGAGCTTTTGAATTGTCTCTATCTGTTTGACGGTTGTTTTTGGATTGTTCATGAATTTAGTTGGAGATATTGAACAGTAGGCTAGTTTTAGACATATTTGCAACAATGTGATAGTAAGATATTATTTAGAAAAGTTATCATCTAAAGATTTATACAAATAAATAAAATATTCCACAACTTTCACACAACGCCATCTAGTCCTAAACTAAGCAGCAGGTCTAGCCATATAACAAATTCTATTTCTATTCTATTTGTCAAAGGATGAGGCGACAATAGAAAGAAAATGGCGTATATGGAATCAGCTGTTTGTCAACTGTCAAGTGTATTTCATTTTCAGCCATATTACAAATTCTACTCGTTAACACTTGACAGTTGACAAACAGCTGATTCCATATACGCCATTTTCTTTCTATTGTCGCCTCATCCTTTACGATAATAGAAATTGAATTTGTAATATGGCTAGAACCTGCAGAGCTTGTGTTATGAGTACTAGACAACCGATAATACTACATATACATTTCTAAATTCATACATATTATAGATACATAAAACACAGAATTAATGGTCGTGCTCATCACATAAACATGTGTCTTGGGCTTGGGTGAGGATCAAACCTATATATATCCAGCACAGCAGTCAGGACCACTAACCCCTAGGCCAACAGGCCAGTCGTAAATTTTATTGTGTTAACATACATACATACATAAACTCACGCCTTTTTCCCATGGGGGTAGGCAGAAACTATAGAGCGCCATATGCTACGATTCTTACATACTTCTCTTGCTTCGTTTACATTCATACATGTTGTCATACACACACGCCGGTTGCGAGTACTACGCACCTGACCTTTCTGAAGAACCTCACCAATAAGGTCTATGTATGTCCTTCTTGGGCGTCCCCTCCCGGCGTTCCCACTTACATCTGCCTTGTAAATACCTTACGTTAGTCGTCTTCATCCATCTTTTTAGCGTGACCATCTCATCTAAGCATATTCTTTTCAATTTTTGTTACTACATCTTCTTTTTATTTATTTTCTTCTCTAGCAACTGAGTTAGTTTCGATTATTTTGCCAGCGTCATGTGTGTTGACGGTCGTGTTATTAATGTGGTGAGCCGTCGAACATTGAACTTTGTGGTAGATAAATTTTAGTGGCTAAAAAAAGGCAACTTTTTTGCAATATTAAACGTTGTTGTTTGTTCTGCATAATATAAAAAACTAGTATGACATACATACACTCACGCCTTTTTCCCATGGTTTCCCATGGCATGGTAGGCAGAAACTACGCGCCATCTGCTACGATTCTTATACATTTCTTTTGCTTCATTTACATTTTTTTAATTTAGTTATTATTTTATTATGATATTAACATAGTTTTACCCTTTCTGTGACAAAAACGTTTGAAAATACTTATTACTTGTATCAATAAACACTTCGATGTAAACAAAATGTATCACAATCAATTCCAGCTTGTAGCATTAATCACTTACTAGTTTGAAAAATACATTGGTGTTAAGGGGTACAATTGAATATTTACGTAGGAATTTTAAATAAAACAATGAAAAAAGGTTGCTGATAATCAAAATGATCATATTAGTTATTACGACTTTTTCTCACAACAACTATTTGCAGGCAAAACATGCCAAAACACAAGCCTTATAACATTTCACACAAAACGGTAACTAAATGTGTAAAATAAAGAAGTTATATGATCCAAACGATCTGTATTTTCAAACAGTTTGGGAACTTCAGGATAAGTATCGTGAATATCATGTTATTTATACTGATGGCTCCAGAACGGCGGAGGGTAGAGGCGCGGCCTATTATGACCCTATTAGACCAGAGAATAGTAAAGGATTTAAAATAAGTAACGCTTTAAGTGTTATGTCGCTGGAGCTCATTGCAATTTTAGAAGCTTTAACCTATGCTAGTTCCATTCAAGACAGAAAAATATTAATATGCGTGGACAGTAAAAGTGCTCTTTATCTCGATGTGCCTCTGGCCTCAGAGGTAATTTGATTGCTTATAGTATTATTTCTGAGATGGATACTTTAGTAAATAGCGGAATAGATCTGAGGTTGCAATGGGTTCCTTCACATGTGGGTTTAAAGGGTAATGAGGAGGCAGATAGACTGGCCAAGAAAGCTATTTTTGAAGGACACGACCTGGATATTGAACCGACTTTTTCTGAAATATTACCCAAATATAAAAACAAATGTCACCAACTTTGGATAGAATATTTTGATTTGAGGTCCAGGACTAAAGGAATTTGGTATAAAACGATAGTTGCTGAACCTCCTCGTATACCCTGGTTTAGTAATGTTAAATTAAGTAGACAAATTATTGGTAATGGCTCTTAGGTTAAGATCTGGACACATGCCACTCAACAATTTTGGTTTTCTCATGAGAAAGTGCAGCTCTTCAAACTGCGAGGTATGTGGTACAGTGGAAGATGTTGTGCATTTGTTGACGGAATGTGTTCGGTTCCAAACCGAGAGAGAAATGTTAATTAATGATTTAAATTTAGTAAAACACAATATAGGATTGTTTCACGAAATTTTATCTAGGCCAATGTCAGACGATGCTAAAAGTTTGTTTAGATTTGCTAGTCTACGATTTATGTCTATTTAGATTAAGGAGGAGGATTTGAATTCTTTGTAATGTTATAGTTGTAAAAAGGTACGATGGGACTGACATGTATTTTATATAAAAGTCCCTAATTCAAATAAAGAGAAAAAAAAAAAAAAATGTGTAAAATAATTCATTTCATTATAGATTTAAATACACAAAAATAAGCAAAGAAAACTGTAGTGTACGGTGATTTAACTGGCTATTTTTACTAATTACTTAAATTCCGTGCAAAATAATATATTCAAACCAAGCTCTTTATAATCTTCATAATATTATCTACACGTACCACATATCGTTTTTTATTTTAGAACGTTAGAAAAATAACGAGATTTTTTTAAATCTTTAACCTTAAATTACTCAAAACTATGATTTTTCACTTATATCACTTTTCACTGAAGGTACAGAAATATTCTTTATTCGGAACTTAATTAAACGATAGTGGCAAAAGTTAAGAACCATGGACACGCCAGGCATCATGAATTAGATATAACACAGCTTACAATTATTCCTGCAGCACGTTCCTGCTATTATAAATCTTCCGTCAATTTAGTTTTATGTAAGCTGGAAGCCTGCACGCAAACAAATAATTTTACATACAGTACAAATGTTAGCTTCTCTGACACATGCCAAGATAGTGTTACGATGCGAAAGAAATTTGGTCCTTACGTCCGCATAGTGAATAGTCTTACTATATGTATGTTCCCTGAAGAAATGGGCAAAAGTTAATCGGTTGTACACCCCGTAGGAACAACAGTTTGATTCTGGTAAAATCACCGCGTGAAAACTTAAGTGAAGTGAACTGTAAATCCCCAGCGTTGGTATGGAATGACAGCTCCATTCGTCATCACTTCACCTACATTTAAACGAGGTGATTTCTAAAGAAATGCAGTAGGTATGCAATACAATGCATAGAAGAGAGTCAATAAAGTAAAGGCTCTCGCAGACAGATTTAACGCGACAATTCGACACGATTTTGCTTGTGATAAAAAGTATCCAAACTAATATTATAAGAGAAAATAACTCTGTTTGTCGGCTTTTCACGACTAAACTGCTGGATATAGATCATAACTTAGTGGCGGATGTAGGCTAATTTCTCAAAAAATATGTATTTTTTTCCATTTCTCATACATCTTTCAAATACAGCGCCATCTTTGGTGACCTGACAGACGGTGACGAATGTCTTCCCAGTCATTTTCAGTTGACAATTTGACATTTGAAATTTAGATCCACGTAGGGCCGCGCCTATCTGCGAGAGCCTTAAATCTCGACAATTTCCTTTATGTTTGTAAGTATTGATAAGAAAATTAAGCCCTGTTGTAATTATTATTACAATATATGAAAGGCACTCGACTGACTCATTATACGCGGCATAATGAAAATCTTATTAATTTATAAACAAGACCCAAGTATTTAGATACGAGTTTATATATAATATACAGTTAGTAACTACCATAGCACGAGTTTAACTCGTGCTATGGCCTCTTTAAAATTTTCACTTTTTAAGTATTACGTTATGAAAGAGTCTTTACGAGTAGCTAGACAAGTATGGAAATAAATCTTCTGAAAATAAATTTCCCTAGAGCTCGTTAGTATTAAGTGGGCGAATAAATACATACATACATAAACATACGCTTTTTTCCCATGGGGTTAGGAAGAAAATACAGAGCACCATCTGCTACAATTCTTATCTACATACTGATTTTGCTTCGTTTTCGTACACACACGCGCCTGACCTTTCTGAAGAACCTCACTAATAAGGTGTATGTTTGTCCTTTTAGGGCGTCCCCTCCCAGCTTAAATATCGAATATAAATTAATACGTCACGTCCGTTGATATACAGGAGAAGAACTCCGCCATACTTAATTGATTAAATTACGGTTACAAAAGCAGGTGATAAGCAGTGTGCGATATATACATATACTTACTTAGTTTTATCTACAGAATACTTTGTAGAAGAAAACTATTGTTGCAGGTATCGCCGCGCCGCGCCACACCGTTCTCATTAGACTAACAATGAAAACGAATTTTAAGAAAAATCTAAAAACAACATATTTTGATTGCGATGAGACTTAGGGTAAATAATATATGCGGTCTTTGATCATAAAATTCACCCTCCGCCCAATCCACCTAAAATTAAACTGTCGGTCCATGCATCAAACACCCTGTATGTACCTACTTAATCAAAACACACACATTACACGTCTAACGAAAAACAATAATTACGTAGGTCCTACACTGTACACAACTATACAAAATATCTAAGTATTATATAATGCATTAACATCACCCATTTTTTGAAGGATGTGAAATAATCAAATGACTCATCCCGTTCTGGGTGAAGCGTAGGTAAGTGTCAGAGTCTTACTGACTAAATAAAACCCATCCGTGTTCCTCCTAATGCCCTTTGCGTTCAAGCCGCGTTGACTCTTTCGAACAAATTCCGCAACCTCGACAGAACCTTAGAACCTTAAAAACATCTATGATACAAAGAGCAACTGAAAATTTAATAAAAAATACTTAAGTCCACTTGAGGTACTTATTTTACAATAACTACACCAGGTTTCCGAACAATGATTCATTAGGAGAAGCTGTTACAATATGATAGTTTCAAAGGTCGACACAGCCTACGTCACGATTTACTCCTAGTCCTGAAAATACCCCTTACCTATACTATATTCGAGAAGACCGTTGATTCATTACACGTTTGACGTAAGCAGATATAGCCTATATAGGTAATGTTTTAAAAAGGGAGAGGTTGTCTATGACAGAAACGGCGATGTACGTAGGACACGGGTATTGTGTAGTGATTCATAATTTGTCAGTCTCTTCAAACGTGTCCTAACAATGATTAATATTAGGTAGATATATATTCTCGTCAGGACAAATAACTGGGAGGCTAAAGTTATTTGGCATTTTGTAGTGTTTTATTTTGGCGCTTGGTCGCCAAAACAAAACACTACATAATTGTTATATTTCTAATTATTAGTAATGGGTATATGAAACTGAAAAAATAAAATCACGGAAACCGAGCCATTGTCGATGCAGTTCATCATATTGTTCAGACAATAGTAAGTAGGTGCCTAACATACTCCTTACATACCTTTCTTAGGTATTTGATTTTCAGGAGTTACCTGAAGTAACTTCGATACTCTAGAAAAAATAATAATATTAAGTATATTAGGTTTACAGAAGTTATAGGCATAACTTCTAGGTTTCAGGACTTCTGCGCAAATTAAAAAAAAACTTCGTTTTGAAGATGAACAATTCTATGCTGTGCTATGCTAATTCTATTCTAGGCTCTATGATTTGGTAAGCACTGTGAATTGGCGATAGTTTGTAGTAGTAGTTTGTCGGTATGTGTGTATGTCTAATCCTCCACGCTGTACGGATAGTACTGTAAAAAAAAATGTCAGTAGAACTATTCTGTTCAGTCTCTAGCAGTTATAGCAAAACAGATATTTCAATTTCTTTTGATCTTTAAAATGGTAACAAATCATGAACATGAACATCATGAACATCCGTAGTTAATAAACTATTCATACTATATTTCGGCTCCTAATATCATCAAAGATCACTAGATAAATGAAATACCATTATATAGATTATGTATACCAGGTCCTGCGTGAGACAGAACAGAAGAATCATAAAATTAATTCGTCTTTTGATGCATTTGACAGGTATACGAGTTTCATCTGCCATTTAGACATGACACATTTATGACGAGTGACGATGCATTGTGTTTTCGTCCATAACGTTTCAGTGCGAAATAATTAAATGTAGTAGGTAATTATTAAATAACATACAGAGTGGCTTTTTTATCACGTGCCAATTTTCCACAGGGTAAAACCCATGAACATTAACAATGTTCAATTATTCACTAAGGCCGTTTTCCGAATTGGTCAATTCGGAAATCTAAAAAACATAGCAGTTAGGTACAACATACATTGAGTATGGATATTAAATTTCTGTAGGCAATAGCTGATATTTTTTTAGATGTCCGAGTTGTTCCCATAGTTATAGTTCTTTATAATCATGGGTAGAACAGCCTGTGAAAATTGGGCACGCGATAAAAAAAAACATTCTGTATACTATCATTCATTTTGTATCTTATCACTTTTTCATCGCACAATTTTTTACTTTGTAAATCGGACAGACTCAGACCTACCTGATACAGTCAGTGCGCTTTCCTTTTGTTTGTGTTTTGTTTCATTCACAAGTGATCGAGTCTCCCACCCTTGGCATTTAATAACAGTACAAATATCTACAACACGTGAACAAAAAAACAAAGAAAAGACTTTGGTCCTTTTTAATTAGGTCTAATTGAAAAAGGACCAAAATTATGACAGCGACGAATACCCGCAGCAGCTGCGAAAGGCCCATCAAGTTGTTCGCTGTAAATGCAATGTTACCCATCGATGCGAAGATATTTATATTAAAAGCTATAGGTATGATTCGTCTTCATCAGACGTCCTATTACTTGATTACCCACGAAGCACGGCCGCACCCCGCCTACGTCACCACTATAGAATAATGACATAAAGTTGCATATGACCTTGTGCCGTGTCACCTAGTTTAAATATAAGATCCATTTATTATTCAAGAGGGTGTTTTTTTGTTCAGTTTTCTGTTTACTTATGCTTGAGCTTAATTGAAGCTTCTATTATTTATTTTAAAATAGACACAAGATTCATTTTCTTAGTAAAAATAAAGCTTCAAAACTATGCTTGTTCACACACAAATGCATACAATTTTTAAAGAACGGACAGTAATGCCTGATCGCTATCACATCCAGGATATTGTTGCTACTCACACGCACTCTTGTACAGAAGCGACGCCGATTTCTTTCATGTTCCGCACACCCGCCAAGAACCACGACAGCTCGCAGGGCACCAATGGCTCACCGAGATCGGTTGAGAGGGCAGAGCCTTTGCTCCCCAGCGTGAGGCGTATAGCATTGGGAAAAATAGGCGGCCGGAAGATCGCCGCGAAACCAAAAACATGGTAGACGCGCAGCCAAAAGAGGGGAGACGCAGCAGCAACCTGAAACCTGCTTGTTCTATGCTAGGACAAGTTTAAATTTCTGGGTCACCTTAATGATTGAGAGGAAACATAGGCTGTCCGTTGTAACATGATGGCCCGCAGGGTTGCACGATGTACGAGCCGTATAAGGACAGTAAGTAACGCTTTTAAATCTTGCTGTCAGCCCTTCTACACGTGCAGCCTGTGACTCAGTTCCTAGATAGATGGTCGGTGGGAGCTTGTTGTATGGTATGGATACCTACTTATATACCTTCAAGAACATACCAGGATAATATAATTATTTAATAATGCACTGGAAGCATGCCTTAGGATGCCGTAGCATTACAGTTTACCAGGGATGTCTGTAAACATCCCTGTGCCTGTGGCACATATTGGTATTTTTGACGCCATTATATTTGCGGTTTTTTGGTATTCTTTGGTGATGGTGGGCCAAGGTTGGATTTTAATTTTATGTCATCGGTGACTGACCTAGTACTTACCTACTTAATATTAGAAATTAAATAAATGGTTAGGTACTATGGACTCAGTCTGAAATAAAAGTTACATTATTAAACCATAATAGATGGTGCCCGCGACTTCGTCTACGCAGGCAGGATTACCTAGTGCTTCGAGTAGCTTGTTTTAAATTTTACACAATATCTTTACAAATTATAGGCTAATATACATATATCCATTCAGTAGTTTTTGCGTGAAAGAGTATGAAACGTCCAAACAAACATTCCTATTTATAATATTAGTAGGATTTTCGTCTCAAAAATTATACTACTTATAGGACAACTACCTAATTAATTGCTTTAAGCTCAAACAGAGATGGCTTCAATACGTCAATGTGCAGTAGTTACCTTCAGCCCAGAGCGGTTTAATTTTAACTTTGTCATATTCATTCAAACAAGTTCCATGCGCGCACCCTTTGTTCCGTTGATATGCATATTTTCCCACGAATCTAAACAACAATAATGTTGCATCGTCTGTCTAATAGGCAGTAGTTACTGTTGGATGTCCGTCCTCATCAAGCAACTTGTCACATCAACTTGTGACAAGCAAAACTAGCAAGCAACTACCCTGGTATTGTAGTGGTAGCAGCCTTTTGATACTATTCAGTATGGTAGATTTTTTAAATTAAATTGTATGAGAAACCATTTAGATTACAGTCTAAAAGGTTCCCTTATTTATTTTTTTTCTAATCATGGCCACACTAGGAATTTCTCATGCAAACATTTAAACTTACTCACACAAACAGTTACTTAGATCAATAATGCTGTTTTATTGTGGCTGATGTTTTTTTTTAAGAACAATAACTACTTAATGTAATTAAGCATTAATTAAGTATCTTTGAATTCTACAAGGATGGACACTGCGTGTTGTATTGGTACTATCGCCAAGCACACAGTATCTATCCGTTAAAATTCTACGTATCCGTATATTTTTACTGTTCCGTCGTCCAGTAGGTATTCGATGACAAAACGGAATGTAATTTTTTTACGGAACGATATTTTTTACTGTATACAGAATACTGTGCCATGTGTGAAGTCGCTCTTACAACTACATACGCCATCGACGAAAAAAAAACGTACAAGATAAAACGGAGACATGTGTGAACCGGCCGTTAGAGACTACTCATATTGGTAAAGAGAAAAGCGTGAGGAAACCTGAACTTAAAATAAAACCAGAAACCACTAATCCGCTTTGAGCAAGCGTTCCTCCCGGCGGCCCCGTGAGGAGTAAAGGGACTGTTGCTCTGACGTGGAATATCAAGAGACTTCATGTTAACCAACCACAGGAAAATTAAGTTATTTAAGATAGATGTAGGTAACATGCTTATATATTCAGCGATTACGCGATTGGATGCGTTGTTCGGAATCTCTGGGAAGCCCCAAGTCGAGATGCACGCGAATGGAATTAATCCCAAAGGACCATGCAAAAGATTGTATGGGCGCTGTCCCAACCCACCAACAGACATGGGACTTGTTTCAATATTATTATGAAGTCTCATAAAAACACACATAACAATTTTTAGTCCGTAAATACCTAATTTAAAAAAAAGTGTTTACTTAAAAAGGGTGTACTTACTTATTTTGTTTTAAATAACCTTGTTTTAGACATTTTACAATTAACAATTGATCAACTAAACACTTTAGGTTTTTATAACATGTATAAGTATATACATATTTATGAAATAACAACATTTTGGGTTAGTATTAATCACATTTTTTGTTATTGTTCATGTACAAATATATTTATGTCAACAGAACTGTTATCCAGTTTGGTAAGTTAGTAATTATTCGTCTATCATTATAGTAGATAGCATTTCTGCCGGCAGATTAAATTCAGTGTGACGACCTTTCTCCATATACAAAAAAATTTAGACTATATAGGGGTCTCATTCAAATCGGTCAGTATGGGAAAGTCTGATACTATAAGACATACGAAGATCTGTTCTGAGGAACCATGTCATAGATTTTAATAACAAGAAAAACTGCATTCACACATTAAAAAAAAACATCTGTACTCCGTTCGGGAATCGAACCCGGTTATTTTGAAAAAAAAAACCTATTCTATTTCTATTTAGATATCGATTGTGTAGGTCTTAAGCAGTAAATGTCTGTATGAAACATGATTTTTAAAATGAATAAAATGCATTGTTTCCACATACTTTAATTTATTTTAGTAGGTGCTCGAAGTGACCATGTTTACAATATTACTACAATAGTACAGATGTTTCTTAAAATGTATGAATGCATTTTTTCTTGTTATTAAAATCGATGACATGGTTCCTCAGAACAGATCTTCGTATGTCTTATAGTTTCAGACTTTCCCATACTGACCGATTTGAATGAGACACCCTGTATATTATGCGCACCGCCAGACTGGTTTTTTATCCTGTGCATCTCACGGCTGTTCACTATCAATAGTTTTTTCATAGTTAAATAGTGTTCCTGTACGTTTTTTTTACAATTTACTGTACCAAAAAGTGTGTAAGTACCTATAAAAAATATTTTTTTGCGCGATACCCCCATGACTTACGGAGATGTCGTCATAATAAAAAATGATCATGATGCTAAGATGAATTGATTGAGATACGTTTGAAATCTGTTGGTGGTATGGGACGATTTTTTGCATGGTCCTTTGAGGAAAATGTGGCCGTTTACGAATCAAACACTGAGTTTTTTTGTGCTGTGACGCAATTTTAAGCTTATCGGCAGGTGAAGAGATATTTGAACAGACTCCAACACATCAAACCACTAAGTACTTGTTTCTCACACAAGGACACTAAATACTAATGATTTTACACTACTTTGTTAATTCTCGATTGGCTTATAATTAGGTAGGTACTAAGTAAGTATAACAGGTATTCAAGACAGCAGGTACCAAGTATGTAGGTATCAACAAACAAATAAGTAGTAGGTAAGCAGTTACGTCACAGGAATTCAAAATACGCAAGTACTTTTACTTGGATGACAAAATTTTCCCAGTTATTTCATGATGAAATTTCTATGGAATTGAGCCTTTCCAAATAAAAGACTGAACGATGAATTTTCTCTAACAGATCGTTAATGTTCGATCTAACCAGGATGAATAAATAAAAAATACAACCAAATTGAGAACCACCTTCTTTTTTTGAAGTCGGTAAATAGGTACAACAGCTAAGTAGGTACCTACTTATGTCCTTGAACTGCTACTGTAGCCGACTGAATGATAACATCACAAAATGTTATCAGTGGCAGTGTCTCAATGTTTATGTGCACGAATTTAAAAGAATTAGAGATAACATTTACAGAGACAGCTACTTACTAACCATTAGTAGGCATCTTTTTAGCGGTAGGTAAGGATCTTCTTGAAAAAAATAAATTAACGAAGCGACTAAATTAACGAAGCGACTGATATCAAATCTATCAGATCATAGCTAACATCTAGGATAGTGGTGAAAAATAAACATAGGAATATATGTTTAAAATCTGTTGGGATAAATTGGCGTCATCTGCTCAAGGAACTTCGGCTGAAAAGTGGAATTTAGTAAAACATCAGCCATTAAATTAACATCACAATGTGTACCCATTTTCTGGCAAAGGAATTATTCATTCGTAAGCCGAATTGTTGTGTGTAATGTCGAATTGATTGTTTTAGTTCGTTTTTGTTTCTTCTAGACTCACTTTAACTGCTCTAGAACAAAAATTGTAATGAATATAATACTTAAAATCATTTGTTATTTATAGACAGAAATAAATAAACTTAATATCTAGCATCGCTTCCGGAACGACATTATTATTTATTTAAATGGAGTCATTTTAAAAATCCTTGGTACAAAAACTGCGCGAATCGCGACCGTGAGATAACTATTGTCAAACGATCAGCCATTATATTTTAAAATATATTCATATGCTTTAGGTCTATTGTATCATGGTTTATTTTATGCACATAATGTACATACCGTCATAACGACTAGATAGTCTCTGAACATCAGGATGGCAACTAGTCGGTTCACATTTAAACTGAAAGTTCGTGAACATATGCATAAGATGTTGGCAGGTTCATCGCTGGGTTGATTGGTCTTGTTAACCAGTTGGTTGGACTCTGAATAGTTGTTCGATAAAAACGTATTTTTATCTCTCTTGACCATGTATTTATTCTGTTTAAGTATTATGTATCTGTGTATTTATTTTGTTTCAGTATGTATGCATCTGTGTATTTATTTTTATGTGTCACTTTTTGTCCTTAATTTTTACCCTGTTACACCTACCTCGTTCCATCTCTGCACCACCTTAAGGTAGACTGCTAGAAAATGCCTAAGGCATTAAGTCCGCCTTTGTACAGTTTTTTTTACTTGTGCATAAAGTTTTAATAAATAAATAAATAGTTTCTTACAAATATTATATGATTAACCGTTAATTAAATTAATCGTTGTTTTATTATTGATGACAATCATTGTATTTGTACGTTTTTGTGTTCCGCTCTTAAGACGCATGTCTATTAGGTTTCATTTCTTCATTTAATTTTAACCCAACAGGTTTTGCTCAATATAAAGAAACGGACTTAATGCCAAAAATGATTTTCTCGGTCAAGCTTTAGGTTATACCTAATGCAGAAAAAAACAATGGTAGGTAGAGACGCTAGCACATCAAGTTAACCCTACAGCAAAATTTGTTGTACTGTACATAGATTTTTTTATAAGATTTATAAATTAACACGTGCATATAGGTAGCTTATGATTTATAAATACAATAATTACAAACAAATAATACTCATGCATAATTAATGCACATTTTTAACCGACTTCAAAAAAAGGAGGAGGTTCTCAATTCGGTTGTATTTTTTTTTTTTTTTTTTTTTTTTTTTTTTAGGGTTTGTTACCTCAGAACTCCGTCATTTATGGACCGATTTTCAAAATTATTTTTTTGTTTGATAGGGTATAGTAGCAGATTGGTCCCATTTGTATCAAAACTCATACCTGATGAGGGATCTTTGAGGAATTGAGGGAACTCCTCAAAAAATATAGGCACACACGCACTGATTTTAACATTTTTACTAACAAATGAAGCATTTTCATTTAGAAAGTATCATTTGGTGAAGAAAAACTGATAAAGAAGACAGGCAACGGAACTCTTCAACGCATAACAGCAAATTATTCGCGATTGCTATAGTCAGATGTCTATGCTGAGCTTTTGTATTTCCACAACATAACATTACGCCATTCTATTTTAAAAGGGGCCGGCAGAGATGTACAGATTAATGTTTAGAGATAGAACTTCTTTAGCAATTGTTATCCAATTTCAATGATTCTTTCAAGTTTTGAATGACTTTCTTTACATACAAAGAAACTAAAAATTACAAAATAAAAACTTTTTTACAAAAAAACAACCGACTTCTTAAAAAAAAACTAACAGGTGAAAATTAACTCCAGTTTCGGAAGTCGGTGGCCAATAATGAACAAAACAAAACCACCAAAGCCACAGACTTCCGAAACTGGAGTTAATTTTCACCTGTTAGTTTTTTTTTAAGAAGTCGGTTGTTTTTTTGTAAAAAAGTTTTAGTTAAACCGTGTCGCGTATTCGCGTAGCAAGTGCTACGCGTAAAAAGTTCGTAGCGCGTATACTAGCATTAAAAACACATTCTGACAGATTTGGACTATTAATATTATGTACTATACTTCATCATCGACCTCTAAACAGTGTACCAAGACCAACTCATACGTACATACTATTCACCATCAAGCTCTATGGGCGCCGCCGTCTTGTAAACAGTAAATGTTCTAAGATGGCGGAAGTTGTTGTAACCTTTGGGTTGCCGCCAAAAATATCCCTTGAAACGTGACGCCACCGCCACGTAAACTGTTTGTTTATGGTGCACACACATTAGCTGGGGACATAACGACTAACCAAATGAGGTTTTATTAATGTTACGAAGAAAGAAAAGCTAGACAAGCTGTTTACACACGTAAAATAGGGAGAATTTAAAACTAAAAAAATTAACATTACGCCTGTAATCCCCGAAGGGTTAGGTACACCCACATTTTGCTGCTATGTAAAAGTCCCATGTAATAGGAGCGAGTCTTATAGGTACTATTCAGCACAACTTTACTTCGCGCATGACGTGATTACAGCCTGGTAAACTGTTAAGCTTCTGTGCCCTAAGTGCGAGTTGTTTTTACGCTAACGCGATCGAAACGTTCACCGCGTTTGGCTCGCTGATTGGTTAAAAGCTTGGAGCGGGCCAATCGGAGCGCCGAACGTCATGATCGAGTCGATCGCGTTAACGTAAAACAAACTCGCACAAGTCACTCTGATAGTTTAGGCAATTGATTACTTAACCATAACGTTTTCCATCTAAAGGTAATGTTTATAATAATAATTGTAATATCTATGTATGTACAGAAACACAATAGGTATTGCGTACCTATATACCGTTTTATATTTACCGGAACAATATTGTGTAGGCAGTGTAGGCACCTACATTATCAAAGTGTTTAACTTAACAGTAAGCTGCGATCTCCAAGAATGCTGACTTCAATGACCACTCACTGTATAATATTGTCATCTAATTGAACAAACAATGATATATGGACACTCTAAGTCAGTTTAGACTAAGTACGTAAAAACGAGGTGTAAATACCGATTGCTTTTGGCTAATATTGTTTTTTTGGTACAAAGGTTAGGTATAAGATCATGTAAGTTAGCTTGAATATTTGGTTTGGAATTAACTGTAACCAAAATGGTCTTTATTGGTCTTTTGAGACGTGTTTATGTGTTCGGATTCCATAAAACCTTCAAGCCTTCAAGAGGTGATGGAAGCAAAAGGTATAAATACATAAATGGAACCCATCCAATTGTATAATACCTACCTGATATGTTTATACATTCATTAAAACAAAATTTTAAATATTTGAATAGATCATTGACATCGTTAAAATATTGAATGATAAGTTTTTTTAGCTTGACCTTAACCTTGGAACTGACCAGTTTTAACAAAATATTTATTGCGAAAAGAACTTTGTTTCTGTGAACAAAAATGAACAAGTACCAAAAAATAATAAGGTATCACTCATATGCACAATGTTTAGGTATGCATTATTAAAAAGCTAGCAATATTTAAATTCACCCGTAAGTTGTTGACGTAAATTCCTTCACCTCAAGACATGCAGGCATTGCTGACGACATACATAACAAACCGGTTTAACGAGATTTAAAATAAAAAACATTTTTTTTTTTAATTATATTTAATGAAATCTTTATGGACAAATAAAATAACGGTGCAAACACGGTATTACCACAGTATAAATATTAATACAGTAGGACGACGCCTTTGATATCTGGAAAAATGCCGACAACTTCTACACGCGTTAGACTTGAATACCTAATACCTACCTCCCGCACTACGAACATCGGTTTGTTTGCAGTGTAGGAGCGGCTTTTCCGCGTCTCGCTCCTCACACCCCGCACAATAGCCCTGTCTAGACAGCTTCGTCGGACGACTGTATGTTTTTAGACTGTGGTAGGTGTAACCGTGGTGCAAAATTAGATAATTGCCTAAACCATTTTCTACCTCAGGATAACTTACATTAATTTATAAGTAGTGTTTGAGATTGGACCAGGAACTTAATTGATTTTAAGATGCCATGGACTTCTTCTCGCTTAAAATATTTCAAGTTTCACTTTTGTTTCATAAATCACTACCTAGTACCTACTTTAGCAACAAATGAAAACAGTCTAGTTGCTTTTTCCCCACATTTAACTAAAATGGCGAGTTCATAGTCATTATAATCTAATTAAAAAGAATTAAAAAGACCACCACAACCCAGATACTAGGTAAAACGATACCCCTTGGATACACTGGCTGTCCTAGATTAACACAAGGATAATTTGTATCCCAATAATATAATAACAATATGGGTTAATAGTTCAACTTTTTAATATTATTTTAACAAATCTTTAAAATTTCGACTTGCCTAAGCCGCTTTTTATGCGGGCCAAGCTGCGGGCAGAACCTAGCTTAGAGATATTTTTCACCAAATGAAATCTTCGACTATCCGTACATCACTCCTTTACTGCGATCCGATAACTAAAGACTGTAAAGCTTTTTAAAACAGCTTTGGACAGTCAAAAAAATAATATTTGAACCTTCTGACTTGAATGTTGAATTGTTTATATGTATTGGTCCTTCGATATTATTTTCTCTCACATGTTGTGATCATGGCGGTATGCGCTCGTCACGTGATGAGCGCGTCTGACTCGTCTCTCGGTTTCCCCCATAACCGGCCAAAACCGACCAAAACTGACGCCAAAGCCTTCGATCGAACTTGTCAGGGTTTTATACGTGTGATACATTATGGAGATTCTTTTGAGTGAACTCAGAGCTTGCTGTCAAGTCAAAGGGTTATTTTATTACATTTAGGGGTTTTAAGACCATTGTAACAATAAGTAGGTAGGTATACCTTTAAGTTTTTAGAAAAGTATGCATGTGAATACGTGTAAGCGTGTAGGTTGTTTTAATTTCAAATGTTTTTTAGTTTATAAAGAAAGAAAAAATATCTAAAACTTACATAAAAAAAACCGACTGCGTAAAAAATACTTAAAAAACTAAAAAGAAAAAAACAAGTTTAATCAAGAAGTGAGAACATATTGATTGTAACATTCGGGGCCCATTAAATAATCTAGACTACAATCATTCTTAGATGCAAAATGGCTGAAAATGGGTCCCGTAAGTTACAGTTAATAATTTTTATGTTCAGTCGGGATTTTTTTATTTTTTTTTATTTTAAACCTTTTTAGTTAATGATTATTATTCGCTCTATTTTAGGTGTACATTCATCACTTTTAAATTCACAAACCTACTTAGTCATCTGGCTCGCGTAAAGTTTGTATACTTACTTAAACAATAACAGATTTCTTACTGTATTATTTTTTAAATATAGGTAGTCATGATATACCATTTTGAAACCCTCATGATCAGAGCTTTAATTTGATACCCATATAGCAGTATTCAAAAAATAAATTATTTGATTTGCTTCATGCTTTAGCGTCACACAGTCGTCATGATCATTTTTTTTAAAGTCACCTATTTAAGAACACTTGGGTTATCAAGACAAAACTAACGATATGTAAATTATATAAATCCGTTCAGCGGTTTGGAAGATATGAGGTAATAAAGAATATTACATACATACAAGATACGCGCGAAAAACATTAACCCTTCTTGGCAGTCGGGTAAAAAGTGATTACATCACCAACACCACTCGACCGGCTGATAGCTTAATAGGCGATGATTAAGATACCTACGCTGAATAAGTGGTTAAATTATAATCAAACAGATAAAATGTAATTTTAAATACCATACTCTGACAGTTTAAGCACTGCGTTACGATTGACTAATAATACGTTTAGCATAGTTTATTTTAAGTATATTATGGCAGTTCATTGAGAGTACTGCTCTATAGGACCGGGTCAGAGCTTACTAAGATCTTACCATACTTAAGGATAGGTTCTCTGCTCTGATTCTATTACTAATAGGTACATATTCTAAAACAAACTCTGCTCTGCCCTAATAAAAAAGCACTTTCTATACTTAAACCAGAATTTTATTCCTTCAGCTTGTACACCATAAGGTTCCCTTTGGAAAATATACGAACTTCCCATGAGTTTCGCCCATCCCATGGATAAAGCCATCGACACCGTCCTAGCATCAACAGGGCTTTTATTTATTTATCATTCGAACACTCGGGCTTTTCCTACATATTCCGAAGAGAGATGTTTGAAACCAAACAGAACAATTATTCTTCCAGCCTATATGCCATAACTCCATAAGTTTCCTTATATAGATACATACATAGGTACTGTAGCGTAGTGCAAATCACAAAATTTACAGCAGCTTTGTAACTCGATCTCTCTTAACTTTTGATAAAATAGAAACATGAACACTGACATTAGGAAGTAAGTTATCTATGACATACTCAGTAGCAAAACTAAAACAAACGACAATCACAGTACTTTTTATCCTCTTCTTCGATTTATTATCAGATAACAAACATGCGTATTTCAAGTTTAGAAACTATAAAATCTTCAAGTACCTACGAATACTATGTTGACCATTACTAAGGACGGCACTGAAGTTAATACGGGGTGGTACACCTAAATACTATAAGTTCCGTATATATTTATTTATTATTATTTTTTTAGACTGTTAAAAAATCTGAATTTTATGTAAGTAGTCCAAAGACATTTTCAATGGGGAAAGTGAAGAACAACAAACTTAATTAAAAAATTAAATTGGTATAATAGCAATGATCAGATACGAAATATGTGACATCCATAGTTCACAATCGCTTACTACGTAAGTGTACCATCACTTAATTGTTTTTTTTTGTTCAGCAGATATCGCGCAAAGAAAATTATGTGGTTGGGTGCAACATCGAAGAAGTATTACGTCACAATAAAGCTACGTGAGGTGGTTTCATACAAGTGCAGCTTCCGGTAGTCCACCGACCTCATACTACCATGGAAGAAAACAGGTGAGAAAAAATCCATTGAATTTTATAAGGAAAGTCTGGAAACTCGATAAATTTGTGTATTTTTCGAATTTATCAAATCTTTAGCATACAAAATACATATTTAATCTATTAGTATACCTACCCAACAGGAAAAGTCCAGAGCAAAACATTGATATTTTACCTGTGCTGGCTATACCTCACGTATATATGTTCAAGTATAGTGAGCGTTTTTCCTTAATTAAAATTGAACATTCAATTAGTCAAGATTGGTAAGGTAGTTACAACAGTCTCAATTTTGTTATCCAGGTTCAAAGTCTCCACCGTGGAGGCCGAATCCAAGAAGAATGGTATCCATATGGGTGCCAACATCATTACACGACCACTGCGGTCCTCAGCAGAAACCGCGGAACGAGGAATCGCAGTAGGGGCCCCTAATGCCCAACCCGACACCTGGCTTCATGACGCTGGCTGGAGAAGGAAGAGGTCATTAGCCCAGCTCACCAGAGAAGCTCTGCCTCGACTGGATAACTACAGAAATTCAAAAAGAGCTCTCAAAAGGCCAAGTCTTGGAGAGCTACATGGAGACCATCTAATTACTGAAGAGGTACACATTATATTACTTGACTTTCTCCTTACTTAACAGTTCAGCCAGTTGATTTATTACAAGTCAGCCAGTGAAAACTTAAGTGAAGTGAACTGTCAATGCGGATGACGTTGCGGTCGCTATACCGATTAAAAAATCTTCTCCCGCCTCACATTAAGGCACTGCTTGTACAAACCCTTATCTTTCCCATAATTGACAATGGTGATGTGTGCTACTATGACCTGAATGCAGACCTTCTCAATAAACTTGACCGGCTTCTAAATAACTGCATTCGATTCGTTTTCAACCTACGTAAGTATGACCACGTTTCCGCGCATAGGGCACTTTTAAAATGGCTACCTATCCGTCAGCGCAGAGCCTTGAGGGCTTTGACAACCCTTTTCTCGTTACTTAACAATCCCACTTCTCCCTCTTATCTAACCAGTCACTTTCAATATTTATGCTCTGCGCACGCTTTGAATCTTCGGTCCACGAATAATCGTCTTCTACGATGTCCTTCTCACCGCGCTGGTTTTATTCACTCTTCCTTCTTCGTCCAGGCGGTTTTCCTTTGGAATGCGCTCCCTCTGAATATCAGGATGGCAACCAGTCGGTTTACATCTATATATATTATATAAAAGAAAGTCGTGTTAGTTACTTCGCTTATAACTAAAGAACGGTTGAAACGATTTAGCTGAAAATTGGCAGGGAGGTAGTTTAGAGCCAGGAGAAGGACATAGGATACTTTTTATCCAGTTCGACATAATAAAAATAAATATCAAGAATATCGGTTGTCTCAAACATTTTTCAAACGCAGCGCCATCTTGGATGACATGACAGGAGTCAAACTTCCCAGTTCATTATCAGGTGACAATTTGAAATTGACAAGTCTTAAGCTAAACCCAAGAAGGTAAGGTTGTCAATTTATGATACGCACCTACGTTCTGAAATTTATTTTGTTATTAAAGTTAGAGGTTTTATGTAGCATAAAAGTCTTACATTTCAGAAATCAATTTACGTAATTAGCAATGATGACAGAGACGAACTTTAGTAATTCTTTGCAAATAGAACTTATTTTACTGTTAGGACTTTAATTAAAGTAGACCGGGAAAACTATAGGCATAAATTGTATGTAACATAGAGGCTATAGTTCAGATTAAAATTATGAATTTAGTATTTTTTAAATCAATGCATTTTAGTAAGGTAGTTAGGTTAGATAGTTGGGTTAGCCATAGGATAGGTATGGTCAGGTAGGTTAGGTTATAATATACATGTTGTAATTCAAAAGTAGTAGTAGTTATTATTGGTTTGGATTTATTTGTTGTCGTCTTATTAAACGTATGTATATCTAATATAAAAAAAAAATAAGAGCAATAAATTGACTCTAAGGCACAATGAAGTTTGCCGGGGCAGCTAGTTTAAAATAAAAGTTCGAGAACATTTGCATAAGATGTTGGCAGGTTCATCACCGAGTTGATTGGCACTCAGATTGGTTGTTCTTTATAAACGTATTTTGATCTCTGTTGACTATTTATTTTGATTAATTATTATGTATCTGTGTATTTATTTTGTTTCAGTATGTATGTATCTGTGTATTTTTTATTTCTTTCTTTTTTTTTAGAGTCACCTTGTCCTTAATTTTTGCCCGGTTACACCTACCTTGTTCCATCTCTGCACCACCTTAAGGTACTCTGCTAGAAAATGCCTAAGGCATTAAGTCCGCCCTTGTACAGTTTTTTTTACTTGTGCATAAAGTTTTAATAAATAAATAAATAAATGCCTAGCACTATACTCCATTTGCAGTAAGAAAAGAAATTGAAACAAACCGCTTTACATTCCGATCAACCAATTTTAACTTCTATTCCTTAGCAATAATTTAAGGATTGCATTATAAGCAAAATCGTGGATACAACATCAATTGTTTAATGCAGCTGCCATTTGTCATGTTACTAACGTAATACAAGTTCTTTTCGTATTTCAAATGGACTATAAGCAAAGTAAGGAATGACAGCTCAATTCACCTTTAGGTACTTCACCTACATTTTCACGAAGTGGTTTTAACAGAATCGCACTGCTGTATTTAGGGACTCCGAGCGTAACGAGATGTGACTGAATTACAATATCAATAATGAAATCCCTGCTAAAACCTCAAATGTGATGCAGTCGGCATAACGCAAAACTACATTACTTTTTTAAAACCAATGAAATGCTGTAACATGTTTTAATGAAATCAGTATGAGGAATTTTCTCGTGTCTGTAGTACTTCTCATCAAAAATTCAATGTCATCCCATGCAGAACTCATCAATGTCCTATAATCAAAGTGTCGTTAGCTAACATTAAAATTAGTATTTTGGCTTAGAACGAGGAATTATGTATTATTACAGTAGGAATTACGCAGGTGAGGTTATCGGATAATTATAAAGATGAGCATCTAATTCATTCGTGATTTTTGCGGAAAATTATGTTAATCAGGTCATCTTGAGCGACACTCATCTGCGTAGCATTTTCTGGCTATGTTGGATGCACCGGACGGAGCTAAATACGAGAATTTAACATGTAGCGACCGCCAATCTTGTCTCAAAACCTAACCCAGTTGGTTGGCTGACTTTCGGGCTTTTGATTCCCCGAGACTATATGCAGCAGCATTGCTTTATTATTCATTTAGTGATCCATTGATCCATCTGGTCGGTATATGTATATGACTATCTGATAAAGATTTATGGTCATGATTAGAACATGAACAGATAACACTTGATGAAACTGCACTATTTGTATTGTGTAGCAATAAAACAAAATTGCACTTTTAAAATGGTTGTTGCTAACGACCTATTAACCAAGACTAGGTACCTGACCAGTGCTTCATTTGTCGTAAAAAAATATGTGAATGATATTAAATAAATTCTCACAGTCTTTTAGTAAATTAATGTATTTTTATAAATATTTTTTATACTGTACCAAAATTTTCTACTTACCAAAGGACAAGTAGAAAATTTTGTCCAGTATCCACATAGCATCCAGTTCCTTACAAAAGCATTTGACCAGTTTAGACTTATTTTAGCAGAGCTTTGAAATAGTAAAAGAAATAAGACCATTTGAATTAATTATAAAGTAAATAAGTGTATGAATGCGCTCTAAACAATGTCACGAAACAAAGTGTCATTGTTACGCCCTTTCAAGATCAACGCATACAACAATAATTGTGAGTTATTTTCTCCAGATTAATCGTGCAAACATAACAAGTAGGTTTATGTGCTGATTTAATCTACACAAACCGTCGATAATAAACAAACAATTTATGTTTCATATACCTACTACGATTCATAGAGATGCAATACAACTATGCAAAACAATATTACTTACGGGATGTCGACACGTGTTTTGACTTTTTTACTCGTCTTCGGAAAATTCATTAAAAAATTCTTTAAAAACGTTTTAGTAATTTTCATTGTGTTCAATTTAAATAATGACTTGAAGTAGAGATAAAGCATCGATTAGTCGTCCAATGTTTTGCATGTGGAATAGAAAAAGTGGATCGGACCGGTGCGATCCGGCGCTAGCTGCCGTAAGCGAGCCGGTGTTTCACACGCGAGAGCTTGACGGATGTGTGGTAGCAACGTTAGGTATTCGAGTTACAATCGTCTAATAAGGAGTTTTTTTTTAAGTTGATTGCCAATAAGTTTTTAAATCAGTTTGGAGTAAGGACAATTGAAATCGAGCTACCTACTTATCTAGTATGTTAAGTTATAAGAGGCTTTGGAAAATAATTCCACTTTACCTACTCACGTTTCTTTTTAAATTGAAATTTGGTATTCATTGAATTATCCAAGGAAAAGCAGAGTTTTCCTGAAAAGAATCCCGCGTGGCCTCAAGTTTTTCTACATATAGGAACCTCCATAAAAATAAAAATGATTGGTCGTTTGCATAAACGAAATAAAATCTATCGTCACGAGAACCGTTGATTCGTTGCCGTCTGGGAACAATACCCAAGCGCAGTGTTATGACAGAGATCAACAAAGCGCGGGACAGACTGTGTCCATCATGACGGAATGCAAACGCAGTCACCTGTCACTCACTGGACTCATTACATCCATGAGAATCACGTGCATCATTTACAACATAGACAATAAACTTATTTAAGTAGCTGTGTTTAGACACATGGCAACTGATTTGCCACACCTGTAAGTATTTAACCACCGGTAACGTCCTATTCTCATCTGAGGTTTCAGAGGAGTTTTGTTAAGTACTGGACCAACACTGTGGCACGAGAAATTAAAACAAGTATTACAAAATTTGATATTGGCCGCTAGCTAAGTAATTGGCAATTCTGGTATCATAAAATAATAATAAATGTTGTGTTTGGTTTTAGGACGAGAAAGTACAACAAACGAGAGATACAAAGTCACCAACTCCTGCAATTGGAATTAAGTTAGGATGGATTCAAGTAAGTTTGTGGTCGAGGAATCTGTAAATGCAGTATAGTTTCTTCTTAAAAGAAAAGCTATGTTTCCTTTAAATAAAATAATCGATCTTAAGGATATATAGTGGTTTCCCTTCAGGGACCACTTTTTTTCCAGCCACTAATAATATTATATGAGGAAAGAAGCTTTCAGAAGCGGAAGAAGATGCTATCTGAAAGAATCTAATTTTGTGATGATGCTCTAGCTTTTATTTTTTTGTAGGGCGTGCTGATACCATGTCTACTGAACATCTGGGGTGTGATGCTGTTCCTGCGTATATCGTGGGTGGTCTCACAGGCAGGCATTGGATTTTCTCTCGTCATCATCGCTATATCAGCGTTCGTGTGTGTCATTACAACGCTCTCCATGAGTGCTATATGTACCAACGGAGAAGTAAAAGGAGGTTGGTTGATCTACCTCTTTTATATTCTGATGTTACAGTACCATCTGTCAAACGGTCATTGAACTGTTTAAGAGCAATCACTTTCTATTAGACCGTTTGTAAAAATATCGTTGCACTCACTTCGATCAATGTAGTTACTTAGTTAGTCATTGATCGACTCATACCGAATATAATAAGTTAGTAGTAGAATAAGTTCAATTCGACACGTTAATAAATTATCAAGATTTTTTTCTTGACTGACGCAAGTTCAATAGAAGTAGGAATTCATTTTCGATTCCTAGTGCTGCGCTGATTATACTGGCGTGGGTGGCGTCATAAGTTCGAGCCTTAAAATCTACGAGTTACTATTATTTTCTTCCGTGGTTGTATTTTGAGAACTATCGCTGTCTTTAAATTTGTTTTATATTTAATTTATTATACACAATAAGTTAAGATTTAAGTGCATAAGGTTGTTATGAATATGCACGTATATCTAAAGCATTTAAACTCTGAATAGAAAAGTTGTCAACTACAAAAACTATTTATTTCGAAAAATGCGGCTGATATAATTATTTAAACGCACAACGCGCATGTATGCACGACTAGCAACATGTGATTATGTTAGCATCATGTATATGGACTGCACATGAAAACATCTAGTAGCAGTTCCATGAAATCTTATAAGCATTTTAAATACAACAGTTAGATGATGTTTAGCTGACAATATAATTAGCGAAGCTAATACAGAGCACGATGTGAACAATGTCCCTCTGTCATCTGTAACACTAACTCTTTTGTGCAAATCAGGGGAAAAGCAACATGCGACTTAATAACACAGTCCTATTAACTAACGTGACGAGCGCCCCACAATGGGCCACAGTAATCTCTCATCTGTTACGTATGATAGCAGAATACATACAATCTTATACAATGGAGTATGCTGGTAGGTACAGAACATACATCTGAGGATAATCGTGAGAAACCAAGAACCAGTTTTAAATTAACGGACGCAAGCACTGGGTCTTAAGAGTCATATTCACCCAAAATGACTTCCAAATACGAAAAACGTGTGCTATAGTATAAATCCCTTTGGCACTCCTTACGTGGATTTTAGAAAGGCTTTTGACATCGTTAATATATCAAAAATATTATGGTCTTTAAGAACCCTTTTGTTTTGTAACATATTTGCTATGAGTGACACTAAAGTTTGTAGCAGGATACTGCTGGCTATAGCGTGATGTTTTTATATCTAGCAATTCATTATTCTAGGTGGAATCTACTACATCATTTCAAGATCTCTGGGTCCCGAATTCGGTGCCTCCGTAGGTATTATCTTCGCCTTCGCTAACGCGGTGGCCGCCAGTATGAACACTATCGGTTTCTGCGACTCCTTGAATGACCTACTGAAGAGTTATGACTTGAAGATCATCGATGGTGGACTAAATGACGTCAGAATTGTGGGGGCTGTGGCGCTTCTCGTCATGTGTTTCATCTGTGCTGTTGGAATGGACTGGGAGAGCAAAGCGCAGGTTAGTGTGTTGCGAGATCCATTTCTTTTTAAAACGAAGAAAATGAAAAACTTCGACGCCGGTTAATTTTAGTTGATGTTGATCTATCGCTGACTTTAAATTTGTTTTATATTTGATTAATTTATTATACACAATGAGGTAAGATTTAAGCGCATAAGGTTGTTATGAATATGCACGTATAACTAAAGCATTTTAACTCTGAGTAGAAAAGTTGACAACTAGAAAACCTATTTTTTTTCGAAAAATGCGGCTGATATATTTAAACGCACAACGCGCATGTATGTACGACTAGCAACATGTGATTATGTTAGCATCATGTATATAGACTGCACATGAAAACATCTAATAGCATTTCCATGAAATCTTATAAGCATTTTAAATACAACAGTTAGATGATGTTTAGCTGACAATATAATTAGTGATGCGAGATCCTTTTCTTTTTAAAACGAAGAAAATGAAGAACTTCGACGCCGGTTAATTTTAGTTGATGTTTAAATAATTAAATCGTATTATTATTAAGTTCCATGGGTTTCCTTAATTGTTTTCTTTATTAATAGCCAATTTAAACGAATTAATTTGTCGCCCACGTAATCATAGTTTTATGTAAGCATAGTGCCTATTGCTAGGATATAAATCAATCTAAAATTGGTTCTTAAGTCACGGGCTTGAGTATTGCCAATTGCCACAAATAGATTTCCTGATATGATTTACATCGATTCAACAATCACAGCTTTGAAACACGTGGTCGAGTTTGATTTTCATAAGGACAGAAAATTTAGTGTCTCGTAAATTAAAATATAACTACCTATCTCGTAGAACTTTCGAAAATGAGTAAGTACCACTCATAGTACATAGTACTCTGTAGTACACAGTTTGAAATATCTGCCTACTTTAATTTAATACATTCTATTTTTTTTTAATTCACGTAAGTAATGCACCTACATTAGTTTTCTATTTGATTTTTTTATAATGAATTTTTTGCCAGTATACCAAGGCTATTCAAATATTTATCGTACGTCTCATAGGTATTGTTAACGACATCAGACACGAAACAGGATGGTTCTGTAGGGGCCTTCTTATGTTAATCCGTTCGATTCTGAAAAAAACTCCCGTGAATATTTGTGTAAAGTCAGCTCTCAATCCCTAGCATAAGTGAGGGATAATATAGCTCACTTCACCTACATTTTACAGAATACACTACAGGACTACAGGAAAGCTCGATCGGCATGGATTGCCAACTAGCCGCGCAACCATTCAGCCCCAATTGACCTCTCTCGATGTAAACAAACCGTCCTTCAACCCACTGACAATCAATAGAGTATTCATTTACTCCCTGCGACCTCCGGGAAATTGGATGAAATGTGGGAGCATAGCTTGTTATTCCATTACGGCGTAAAAGCTAACTATGAATTAGAAATAAACGTATTTACGCGATGCTATGTTAGTGTAGGTCTAAACCAAGTACTGGATCATAAAAGAATTAATTTTATTGTATTCTCGTAACTCGAGTAACGTTTTGGGAATATAGAAAAAACTACACGTAGGTATGTTAATGTTGCAAGGGTAGGTAGGGTACCAAAAGTTTTCTTTTAATGAATTCTAGAGAATGAAGACTTCATCAAAATTCTGCAACCAGTTAATCTAAAATATGTACGACAATGAAAAGCAAAAGTATGGCCGGATATGTACGAAAACAAGTTTTACCGTTGTAACTTTCATTACATGCTCAGGACACGTTTCGGTCGTTCAACAATCGGCAACCAGCAACAGGTATTTTAGCGTCCGCAGTCATGATTACATCAAAAGTTTTGAGCTTACTATTAGATTGGTATTACCTACAATAACCAAGAAAACCACAAAAGCACACGGGACACGTGCATTTTTAAATTTTTCTATATTGTTATGTGTCCAAGGGCCCCGTGGCTTACGACGGCCCTGAATGCCAATAAGAGCTTTATTACAATAGCACACAGAATAATATGTTATATAATAAATGATGCAAGCATTTCTATAACATGTCACGTCATGTTTCTGTCCAATAGTCGCGTCGCACCGCACTGTTAGCACCGAGCGAAGTCTTCCTACAAACACGTGGACGATTATGTGCTGTAAATACAGCGGAAACGTTTATAGTCACTAGCTTTTACCCGCTATTTCATCTGTGTAGTGTTTGCAGTTTTTTGAAGTATAGTATACTTAGATACTGACAATACTATCCCCAGAAAAGATTTCGGGTTTTAATTATTATTTAAGTCGTTTATAGAGAAATCGAAGGAAAGCGAAGGATTAATATCACTAGCTTAATCCCGCTGTAAGGTGTAGCGAAGAACATGTAAAGGGATTTCTGAAATTTCTAGTGGAACTGACCCTTCCCCTGCCTCGCAAGTTCGCAAGCCAAGAAAGGGACATCGACGCACATCCGGACACCGTTCAATTCATGATCTCGCAAAGCTAGGTTTCAATCCATGATCTTACGACCTTTACCTTAACAGATTTCCCTGCATAAGTGGTTTTAGGGAAAATATTTCTTAGTACTCCTCTTACATTTTAACGGTGTGGATTTTGTTTTGAAAATCATAAGTGATTTTAACCTTTCGTGAAGGTACAAATTAATTTTATTTGTATAAATTATACAAAATGGCGGCAAGCCACGTCATATAGATTAAGTTAATTGCATACATTTTAGTATAAAAGCAATTATTGCGGGACTCCGACAAATTACATATATTGTTAAAAGTAGTTAATCAACTGCTGGCGTAGCATTTGTCTAATTGCCTTTTATTAAAATAACTTTAAATATGAAAGCCTTGAATGCCATCGGGAATATTACGCATTTTTTTGTAAATTGTTTACATTTTCATGCTAGTTATTGCCATAAGATACACGGAAGGGTTTTCAAGTTCAAATTCATAACACGTACTTATGTATTTCTGTAAAAATAACGGCAGTAATTTAATGTTTATTTATCTGCACAGATCTAACAGATATCAATCGTCTTTCAATTTTAATGTGTATTCGGAAGCGTCTTCTGATGAACGTTTTCCTCGAAGTCCAAGGATCGTACCGTGAGTACAAACTGCCCAAGGCTATTTGTACTATTTTTTTATCACTATCCCTTTTTGGTAACGGAGCAATGATAGGTTTTTCACGTCATAGTATTGCCCGGGGCGTTTCATCATCATCTGCCTAGCCTTTTCCCAACTATGTTTGTGTCAGCTTCCAGTATAGCTAGATGCAGCTGAATACCAGCATTTTACATGGAGCGACTGCCTGTCTATCCTCCACAGTCCAGTGACTGGGTAACACGGTACCCATTGGTTAAACTGGTTGTCAGACTTTCTGGCTTCTGACTATCCGTAACGACTGTCAAATATCTACTTACAAATGGCAGCCGGGACCAACGGCTGGCCCCGTGCGTCTAATGGGTACGTAGGTAATTCCGATATTTAATGTAAAGAACATCTTCTGGAAATAGGAATTATACCGTTGGAAAACCTGGATGACCTTTCCCAATTTCAATGTCCATTTTATTAATAGTGCTGCGTAGTTGGTGGGCTTTGCTAGTGAATGATTTACCGTTTCATTTCAATTGCTTACTTAACACCAGCGCTTGCTATGATGCAATCTTATTTATAGGTCGCGAAGACACGAAGTACTTGAGTCTGAAACAACAAGAGCCCTTTGTTCTTTTCGATTCAGAGTCAGGGCTAAATCATCATGTTTTCCAATTTGTAAAGTGTTTTACGCCTTTAGATTTTTAAAGAAGTTTGTTAGAGTCTAGGAGAAAAATGCATTAAGCGTCTAAATCCCTATACAAATAAAACCGTGGTTTAAAGTTTTGTAGCTTTATGATCTACTGATTTACTCTTCATGATTTTAATGTATAACTTTACGGGTAAAATTTTCAATCCTCTAAAAGTGTACAGAAAACCATAAAAATCGTGGTTTTTCATAGCTTTTTCTACTTTTCTAGCCCTCTTCAGCCGGAGCATGAATGCAATTGATTGCCCCGCATGTTTAATACGTGGTAGAATGGTAAATACAGTTACCATCGCTGCGTAAACAAACATGGCCGGCATGATAATAACAAACACAACTTTACCCAATAAATATGGATTTAATGATTTACAAGAAGCACAAATGCACTTATACATATTTTGTTTCGGTAAAGGTGTGTTCACTGAATTTAAATTTATATTTGAAAACTTATTTAATACTAGCCGTTGTAAAATAACTCTGGTTTCGAAAGTCGGTGGCCAATAACGAATAAGACCAAACCATCAAAGCCTAAAAAGATGGAGATTAAAAAAAAACAACCATGCAAGAATGATTTTTTTAAATCAACTTATAAAAAACTCCAAATAACTTGCTGTTCATTGTCCCCAGAATTTCCTGATCGCGATTATCGTTGGAGCCATGGTGGATTTCGTAGTTGGCACTATAATGGGCCCGAGTAGCGTACAGGAAGTAGCCAATGGATTCGTCGGACTGAGCAGTAAGTTAACGAAGCTTGCATGAAAACTTTTATAAAGGAAATTGTTTGAAGTTTAACAGTTGATGACGTTATTGTATGCTGTAGTTTCGGTTGTAGTATAATGAAGTTATTTTTACGACACTGAAGAGCGTTTCAAAAAGGTATGAAGGTAGGCCTTTATACCTTGGTTCAGGTAGCATTTTAATAAACTACCCTAAAATAAATTGCATTGCAACTTAATGCACCTAAGTAGTATATTTCGGGCAGTTTCGTAAGATAATAATATTATTTTCATCCCACCATCTCGGAAAGAGTATTTTTAATCTTCAATATCTGAGTGGAAAAGCTGTTTTTATTCTCTAGAGGATAAAGTAAATTAAATTTAGAACATCGTGTGCACTAAGTTTGTGAATTTAAAAAAACATTCAACCTATTTACTGCTACCTCTATGGTGCCGAATATATCATACAACTTTTTTTAATTTGTTAAAAACTCAGACTCGGAACCTTCTTGGTGTTCTTTTTTCAATTTGCTTTGTACGCGGTTCTTTACGCGGCATTTTTTCACGTCATTGACCTTATATTAAAAACTTGAAAACAAGTGAAAAAACTAAAATGAGTGATTCTAGCGACGAGGAAGTTTGTTTGACGCCAACAGAATTGACTGAAACTGTTAATAATGCGCAAATGAGCTTTCTCCCTCAACAATCACGCGAGAAGTATTTAAAACAGTAGGTACGATATGTTCAACACATGGCGACTAGCAAAAGGAGCCAAAACTTTCTCAGAAAACGTTTTTTTTTTTTTGCATTTAGTCATTTCCTCGCTGAGGTGGAATGAAAAGTTACGTGTTGCACTCGAGTGCAAAGATTTTTCACCTCGTGATTTTTCCCTCGCTAACGCTCAGGATTCTAATTTTGAATCACTCGCTGAGCTCGTGATTCAATTTTAGAATCCTTCGCTTACTCGGTCATCAAAATTGAACACGCGGTTGAAAAGCAACTTTGCACTCTTGTATAACAAATAACTATTTTAGTATATCTATCTCTACAAATCCGAAAAGGGGTTGCAATAGGTACCAACAAGTAATGATGAACAACAATAACATGAGACGAAGCATGAATTCGCAAAATAAACGCTATTGGAGTTCGATAAGTACCTACCTACTAGTTTGGAATACTTACTCTACTTCATACCTTCTTTGTTGTGATCTCCCCTTTACGAATTATGATGTTTACGCGAATAGTACCGACATGTTATGAGATTTCCCTTTGAATTCTAGCGGCCACGCTGTCGGCGAACTTCAAGACTGACTACCGCTTCAGTGAAGGACTGAACCAGGACTTCTTCAGTGTATTCGCCATATTCTTCCCATCTGTGACTGGCATTCAGGCTGGTGCTAACATATCAGGAGATTTGAAGGTGTGTTTTCCATATCCTAATCATTTATTGGTTATACTAGCTGATCCGTGCTAATCGGTCGAAAAGTCACTTCGTGAAAACTAGAGTGGAGTGTACTGTCAATGCACAGCTATAGCACAGTATAAATATCTCTGGAAAAATGCCGACAACTTCTACACGCGTAATACTTGAATAATACCTCTCGCACTACACTACGAACAGCGGTTTGTTCGCAGTGCGGGAGCGGCTTTCCCGCGTTTCGCCCCTCACACCCCGCACTATTGCCATGTCTAGACGGCTTCGTCGGACGACTGTATGTTTTTAGACTGTGGCAATAGTATGGAATGACTGCTCAATTCACCTACATTTCCACGTACCTAGTAATTTTCATAGAATCGCCACTGCTAAGCTGTGATGTCAAAGTTATTTTACACTGACTTTGGAATTTATTATAGGAAACCATTTAATTTGAAAAAAAAATATATATTACATAATTATGGAGGTCAATAATCGAGCTTATAACAGTTGAAGGTGAACCTAATTAAATTCAGCAGGTAAGGTAGGTAGGTAAGTTTTAGTTAGCGAAAAACAAACATCCTGACAAGTTTTTTTTTAATATACTTAACTAGCTGATCTCTGTTGTTTTGCTCGTTCCTAAAGGTTATTTGCCTATCAAATTCATAAAGAATTTTACAAATCGGATGAAAGATATGGCAGCGCATAAAATAGAAACAAACATGGGTACATTGCTTTCTACATATTTAAAAAAAGATATTTAGTATAGCAAATAAAACTATATTGGGATGTTAATTCTACCAAACAATCTTCTCACAGAATCACAAATATTCCAACATAATCCTACTCCAATCGCAAACAGGTACACAGGTACCGGTAATTATGTTTACTGTAGCTTCTTGATCGATTTCCGTATCTACATATAAGACATTAAGTAAATACTTAGGCCGAAAACCAATATTCATTTAATTAGGCTACGAATCAGTAGGTACTTTTTGGACGTCAAAATAACATAAGACTGCCGCCAAAAAATCCGCCCTTTGCCACTTCTTAGTGTTTTTGCTGGGAAGAAGAAGTGCAATGGCGGAACTAATTCCCTAGCAACACGTCTGTCTTATTAGCTAGAAATGAAAGAATAACAAAGTTACGCTACGTCGAACTTCCTGTCTACTTAGAATTTCTGCGCAAGCTCTTAATCAAATTGAGGGTGTTCTAACTATGGCATTTGTTTACTCAAGTACTCCCGCTTTCGCCCGTTTCTTGATTCTCAGATATCGGATATTTCCAAGAACAGCTTAGTAAGGCAACGCTTATAAGAAGTTTTAAACATAAAGTATGGAAAGTTAAGGTTAAGGTTAGCCAAGTGGGTTGAAGTACCCGCGACCCCCCGCCCGTCGCAGATGTGAGACAGAACATTCGGGTGGTTTTTAGCCAGTAAGAGACTGACAGACACCTTCGCCCCTCCCCGGGGCGGAGGACATCCATGATTTTCCACCCGCACCAAAAAAGTGAGTTCAAGTGCTAAGGTGACTTTTTCAATTTATATGTACCTAGATACTTTCTAAGCTTATCTTAGAATAGAATGAACCTTTAATTGTACACCATAAAAACTTACAAATTATAACTTTAAGGGCTACATATCGTGTTAGAATGGGCTGCCTTATCATTACTCAATACTCAATACTCAATACATTTATTGCATTCCACAATGTGAACTTAGGTGGTAGGTACATAAGGATATAATAATAATATGCATCATTGTGGGCCCTGTCGGGCATAACAATATAAAAATTAGGAGAATTACGAGGAGGGCTATTATAAATATTTCTATATAATTTTTATATTAATCTCTACTACTCTTTTGTTTAGTGTAGGTAGGCTGAGGTAGGCTTATAAATACTTGTATACATATAATTTTTACTACTCATGTGTTGAACTTATACATTAAAAGTGATCTCTTACAAATAACTTAAGACACCATTGACATCGGCAAAGGAAAGCATCGTGGGTAAAACTAGACTTAATAAGTTAAATCGACAACCGGCCTTGAGCGTGGTGAACTGGTGATCAATACCGTATCTTCAGTGTATGAGAAGAGGCATAGGGTATAGTGCGAGGCTATCATATGCAAAGAGCACGTATAGCTGCATCTAGTTTTACAGGGGAAAGTTTAAAACTTCTTTAGATCTTAAGCCTGTCCTACTCATATGTGTAGGTACTCATCTTTTCTCCTCCACTATCAAGTCTACCCAAAGGTGCCTCTAAAAAAGATCGCTTTTAGCGATAAGGATGCCCATTGCATCACCGTTTGTAGCCCTTAAAATTATAATTTGTAAGTTTTTGTGGTGTACAATAAAGAATATTCTATTCTATTTTAAAATTCCTGTCGTAGATAAGCTGTATTGTTATTGGACGATTCCATGCTTACGAACGGAACTCACCAGGAAGGGGCTGCCAATCATAGCGTGTGTTGCCCACATCTGATAATCTAGCCTGAAAAAGCTTTGCACTGTCCCCGACGAAAAAATAAACGAAAATACTACCAAGGAGTTCGATTAATGTCGCAACTGGAAAACAGTTACCTACTATGGATAGAAGAGGAGGCCTATGCCAAGAGACACACTGAAGAAAGACAATAATTTAAAAAAAGGTTAATTGTTAATTAATGACTTAGAAATTAGGATACCATTTAAGTAAAGTAAAGATATTCAGCCCACACGTGGTACTGCAATCGATCCACGACCAATGTTTGCACGGGAGAGCACGCGCGCCCTACGTACACGACCTCTCTTTGCACGTGTAATCAGTTTCAATGACAGCAAAACGTGACGTCACTACTCACACACGTCACGGGTTTCCGCTAAAACAAATGAATCACGCCAAATATCTCCTGAATTCATTAATTCATTGAATATTATAAAACTAAAAATAGTACCTAAGTAATTCGTGGTTGATGTCCGCCCATGTCATGAATATTTCCACGGGAACCACGTGCGCATGTCATGCACGTGTTGTGTGTCTTTGACAGCTCAGCGTGACGTCATAACTGCCCTGAAACGTGACGACACGGGACTGGAGAGGATAGAGACAGGAGAAATTGACAACATTTCAAAATTTTAACCTCCATGTTTTATTATGTTATCTAAAAGTAAATCCAAAACTAGAGGACCCATATTTTTTGGTTTTTCGAAATTATGTACTTTTCATTCATAATTTTAACTTTGAAATTCGGTGCATTCTAAAAAGACGTAAGCGCCAAATGACGTCATTCATACGGTGGAATGGCGATAATTCCTTTGCTTTACTGTGATACGTCAAAAAAAATCAGTTTCTTAGATGTCACTGTCATTTAGCAGTTGTCAATGTCACACATTGACATTATATATGTCTTGTTTGACATTAGATATGTAATTTTTGACATTAGATATGTCTTTTTTGACATTAGATACGTAATTTTTGACAGAAATGTCTTGTTTGACATTATAGTTTTCATCTTAAAAATTAGCTTGCTTTCGCAAAGGTAAACACCGTATAAGTGACGTCATCGCATGGTTTTTGGTTTTTATTTTTTTTCTCAGAAATTAAGCTATAAAAAAATTAAAAAAATATATATTTGAACTCAGCATACAAAAATGAAGAAACGGTATTTTTGTTTTAGGGTCATGTCTATTTTGAAATGTTGTCAATTGTAGCCTTTGTGTACATACCTACTTAGTAAAATAAACGAGCCCTATTTAATCGTAGAATTAAATGATCCCTTTTACGCTGCATACCAAAAAGGTACCTAAGGGTGGGACCAGTTTATTAAACTTGCGCTCTCCGTGTGACTGTCAATGGTTTGAATCTCAAGAAGTTAGCTACAATAAATACACCGATGCTAGTTTTTACTGCAAGAGTATTCATTGTCGCTTTATCAATAAAATAATAAAAATAATAAAGTGACTTCCGAAACGTGTTTTTTTTTTCGTGTTGTGTTAGCTTTACTTGGTAAGGGTGGGCCGGTTTTTTGAAGGTTCCTAGAGTTTACCTAATCCTTCAACATGAGTAACAGGGCAAAGTTTCCTTTTCGAAATATAGGTAATAAATCAATGGGCCCTCAAGGAAATCCACTTTTGATTACACAGATATTATAATTACATTTACGTAAAGGAAACCTTCCTTTATTTTACTTATGCAAATTCCGTTAAAACATCATTATTTTTTTATAAATTAAAAATCGGCCCTATTAGATAAATTTATCGAGTAATCTGTGAGTACAGTTAAAACTAGCGGTCCCTTCACGCACGGCCCATTGACTTCTTCTACCCTGAATATGTAACGTGTTGCTTTAGAGTCTGCAAGAGATATTAAACAATTCTCTAGTCAATTTAATCGGGACGTATTGAAAGATTGATTGAATAGAGAATAGAGACATAAGAATTGATTGGCTAGGTTGCCTAAACCGAATCCAACCTGATACTGAAGCGGCATCGAGTTTATAAGTCAATAGTATTGTCAACCAAATCGAATCATATGTGATACAGCGGGTAACAATATTATTTGGATGCGAAATTAATGTGTAACATTTCGCGTGGCACAAATCGAATGAAACGAGCTCAACACGGGGATCAATTTAATTAACCTTGTAATTTTTCGGTATCTTGTTCCTTAGCTCAGACACTCATCGATTCATTAAAATCAATTGATATAGTGTCGGCTGTGACTCATCTCTATTCCCACCGAAGAGTACGTGATAAACAAGATACTTCTGGGAATGGAAGTTCATTTCGATCCGAGTGTGTCGATAATTCATTTCTTTATGGGGGCAATTCAGAAACCTATCAATTCACTATAATATCTATGAGATCCTCTTCTTCGAAGCGAATTATAAGTCACTAATACTTAAAACTTGCCTGCCTCGTTGGTCCAGTATTCACAAGCCTTATTGCTAAGCAAGAGTTCCCGGGTTCGATCCACGGGTCGGGGAAAGTGTTTTTGTGTTTTACCATCTGGAATTGCTCAGTAGAGCAGCTCGGAGTCTGGATTTGTGTCCGTTTGATGTCAAAAAGCTCGCCCCGTATTACATGGGTCTTTAAATACTTAACTGGCGAAACGTGGGTGTACTACCAGGTATACCTCTGCCTAGCCGTTCGGGGATTACAGGCTTGATGTTTTGTATGTATGTACGTAATACTTAGAAAGTTAATACCGTTATGAAAGCGCATTAGGAAATGTCTGAAATAATGATTACCCACGCAAAATGTTCACCAAGGTATTGACGCAGCTGACGTTTACAAAGCTATCATTAAGAGAAACTTTGGAGGAAATAATGTAATATGTGATGCATGTATGTAGGTAGGTACCAGTTAGTACTGGTGGATATCTTATCTCCAAATGTAAGCTGTTCCCACGGTTTAAAATGGGGCAACGCCAATAATGTCTTTTATAGCGAGGACTTGACTGTGTTTGTGAACCATTGCTGCAAGGTTTCAGCTGGGCTGATCTTACAACTTGTTTCTGTTTTCGTCTTTGTATATTACTAACGTAGTTTGTAAGTATATTGTTACTAACACTATGAGTCTTTTTACTTGAATTCTTGATCTTTTGTAACTCTTCGCTAAATCCGAACAACATTCTTTCCAGGACCCAGCATCGGCCATCCCGAAGGGTACGTTACTCGCGCTGGCTATATCCATGGTGAGCTACGCTGCGATGGTGCTGTTTTCTGGTGGAAGCGCCCTGAGGGACGCCAGTGGAAACTTGACTGACCTGGTGTTTGAGAACGGCACTCTTATTGACTACAGTGGACTCGGCAACTGCGTGGCTAACAACACCTGTAAATATGGACTGCACAACAGCTATTCGGTAAGTACAGGATTCGAACTACTAACTGACGAAGAGCAGTGATCGCCTAGTGGTGGCAAAGTATTAAAAGTAATTTGTAAATATTAAGAGTAACAATAAACTATTCTATTCTCTTAGTTTACTTTCTAAGTTGATCTTAGACAACATTGACATCGGTGAAAGAATACATCGCGAGGAAACACTGGACTGATAGTAAATATAATGTTAAACCCGCCAAGCGACGGCACGGTTAAAGTAGCGGTTGATTCCAGCACGGAACAAATATTTGAATGGCTTACAGGTTTGTTCCGGGCCTGGTTGATGTGTATGTGAGTAAAATTTTTTGTAAACACACCCACGGCACAGGAGAAATTCCTAGAGCACGGCAAAGTATTTTACGAACAAAAAACCGCCTTGAGCAATGTCTTATTATTAGAAGAGGCCTCTGCCCTGCAGTGGCACGTTACAGGCTGGTATTGTACCTACCAATTGTTTAACAAATCAATCAAGTCATTATTATTAATGACTTCATAATGAGATTGCACAGGTTACAGATGTTGCATTTATACAGGGTGTAACGGAAAGGGTATATACATACAAACAGGGTGAATAGAGTATTTAATAACGAGTCTTTCCTCAAAATTTCAGCTCCCAACTAATAACTTTGAAACTTCACGATATTATTTAATATCGACAGTTTATTAAATGCAAAATCATAACAAACGTGTCACCGCACTATGAGGGTCATAATCCTGTCCGGCAAGGTTCCAGTATATCTATCTCGGGTTCTGCGCGCCTAGTACAGACCTATCGGGCTCTGCCTAACCGACATAGGCGCGACGGCGCGGGCGGGCTCAACTTTACAATTATGTATGAAAAAAAAAATGGAAAAAAAAAAATAATAATAATAATATATATTATGTATAAAAATGTTCCCATGTCGTTTCTTATCACCTGTATACATATTTTAGGATATACAATAAAGACTGGTGGAGTACTGTTCTCCTAGATAGGCTAAAATTTAGCCTGTGTTAAATATCAATATCATTACCTCGACCAGGTGATGCAGCTGATGTCGGCGTGGGGTCCGTTCATCTACGGCGGCTGCTGGGCCGCGACGCTGTCCACTGCGCTCACCAACCTGCTGTCGGTCCCGCGGCTCATACAGGCGCTGGGCACCGACCGGATCTACCCCGGCCTCATCTTCTTCTCCAAGCCATACGGCAGACACGGGGAGCCTTACAGAGGATATGTGCTTACGTTCTTTGTATCGTTATTGTTTTTGCTTATAGGTAAGTGCATTTTTTTCATACATAAGAGTTGCTATTGCAAGTTGATAGAACGGCAGTCGGAGGTTGTTCTCGAACTATGTCACAAAGCCATGATGTATCCGGCCCCGTATGATCCAAAACGTGCAGTCAAAGTGACCTGCAGTGCTATTCTACAAAAATGACTCCGTAAAAATGTAGGTGAAGTGAAGGCGAATTGAACCGTTATTCCACACTAAAGATAGGCATTGACAGTTTATTTATTTATTTAATACTTCAAGCACACAAATGTACATAGGCGGACTTAATGCCTTAGGAACTCAGTTCACTTCACTATAGTTTTGAGGAGGCGATTATTACTGAATCGACCGGCGGCTGTGGACTGCCTTCGACAACCCCGTGAGAATGGCTAAGTTTTCGGAAAACAAGATCTGCATGTTGCATATTTTTTTACAAAACGTGCTTTGGACAAATCAACTTACACCTACGAAATATTTTGACTTTACCATGCTGCATACGTAACGTATAGATACTGATTGCCTTGAATGTTATAGCCCATCGCACGCTACCCAATACTTTGTTTGTCCTCATCAAATATTTTCTTCCACAGCTGACCTGAACACAATAGCGCCACTAATATCCAACTTCTACCTCGCATCATACGCCCTCATTAATTTCTGCACCTTCCACGCGGCACTCGTCCGGCCGCTAGGATGGCGACCTACTTTCAGGGTAAGCAACACCATATAAATACAGATACAATGTAATTCGATGCTAAATTGAATGCAAATGAGTCATGCAGACAATAATATCTCTGTGCCATCGCATCGTTATTCGTCATTTTCCGTCATGGTGTGATCAAAATAAAATTGTAGCAATATCTGATCTCATTTCAGTGCAGTGGGATGATGATGAATCTACAGGTGACTCATTATAAAGCGTAATTATATTTACTTATAAGAGCAAACAAACATCTACACTATGTAGATTCTAGATTATATTAGGTCTTCGGACCCGAATCTAAACTGACAACTAAATATGGCCATTACTGACTATTTGGAACAGCTTTATGTATTTTATTTGACTCATTAGAATAATGTTGTCGTAGAATAAAATGTTGAGATTATTCGGAGCTTTATTTTAAGGTCAGAAAGAGCTTCAACACTGGGCTCACGATCGATATAAAGTTGCCCATTGTTCTTCTAGCATTACTTCAATAATTTATTTGAAATTCCTATTTCTTTCCACCATATTTAATTATTGGTCCTTATTCCAGTACTACAACGTGTGGTTGTCCCTTATCGGATTCCTGAGCTGCGTGGCGATCATGCTGCTCATCAGCTGGGTCATGTCACTCGTCACCTTCGCCATCTTCTTCACGCTGTACCTCATCGTGCACTACAGGGACCCTGGTCAGTACACACACAATTTAATGGTTTGCTTAATAGAAGTGAAAATTTTGAGCAAGATTCATAAAATATACAGATATATTACAAATCATGCTCAAAAATGTTATATCTAAATCTAAAAATCTAAGTACGGATTAGTAAAGACTATTCTGTACACATTTTACATGGTTTAATAAGGAAAGGTAGAAGGCTATTCCCGTAATTAAAAACGTTCAAAATGTAATCACGATCCTTTCTCCTTAACAATAAATGTATAAAAATGTAGTAATAGTTACACGTATTTTTGACATAGGTATTGCGACTGAGATACGAATGTGAACGTTTTTGAAAAAAACAGGAACTACCTGTTGAATATTAATACTATTGAATATAAAGCCTCCAATTTTTTAAGTGACAGCAGTTATTTTAAGCAGTTTTCTTTTTACTTTTATCTTTTTTTTATCAATTTCAGTCGTGTGCTGCTGTCTGTGATCGCGTCTTATTTGATTTTTTATTGTAATTCTAAACGCGAGGACTTTTGTGGCTTGTGTTTTTGTAAGTCTTCCATGTAATAAATAAATAAATAAACGTACAAAGCATCCTCATGGATACTTTGACTGACTTTGATTTTCTTTACAGTATTGTTGTCATCTTAGTATATCATAATTAGCGAAAATTTGGCAACCTAGAAAATATTCCGAAGCCTTTAAAAACCATGTTTGACCATCTGAATTACTAGGTACTGGGTACTGTAACGAGAATAGCCGTTGTTGACTCAATCTAAATCCAATCGAACTCCATGAACGTTTGCATCATTTGCTCCTTACTCGTTAACGTTTGATTTATACCACTGAACTGGTCCGTTTGTACGTAATCCCATTACCGTAAGTTATTATAAATGGAATTCTTCAGATATTGGCACGCGGCGTTACATGAGTCATTGAGTTAAGATTTCGTAAAAGGTTGCGTGCATTATATCTACTGAAATCATTTGATTAGAACATTAGCCAATTAAGTTTATCAAATAATCCCGTTGGTATAAAAGTAAGTAGGTACTGTAGTTTGAAAGTTAATCAATAAAAAGCTTTTAAGAATCTAAATCCTAAGGAGCTCTTTGACCTATATTACCAAATAAACACACATACATAAGTAAGATCAATATTTACAGACGTGAACTGGGGCAGCAGTACTCAAGCCCAGATATACAAGACAGCTCTTTCGAGTGCCTACAACTTGGCGAAGACTGGCGAGCATGTGAAGAATTATTGGCCACAAATATTGGTATTGGCCGGAAGGCCACAGAATAGACCTGCGCTCGTCGACCTCGGCAACCTTATCACTAAGGCTGGATCGCTGATGATCGTTGGTGATATATCACAGGTAAATCCATCATCATTTTGATTAGTCTGTAGATCAGTCTTTGCACCACTAGGGTTTAAATAGACCTAGAAATCAATAGATAACTATAGTGAATCTATTCTTCTAAGACTAATCTTAGAAAAGCAGATCATAAACACTATAAAATCGCGTGAATCCATAATGATTATAAAACTAACATATATGCTTCGCTGAACATGTTGGGAGGTTGGCAAGCCGACGTAAAACGTATTGATTCTTTTGAGCCTGGCTGGAAAGATAGTCTTAGTCATTCAATAGTGTCTCATCACATTACAGATGCGGGTACAAAAATGAAACAGAAAAAAAATCTTTTGGTGTTTGCGTAATCTGCATCAGGGAATGGTTTTAGTTAATGCATTATAAATTTCTTCCAGGAAAAAGTATCGTACAAGGAACGCTCCACCCGCGGCCGCACCGACACAGAGTGGCTCCGCCTGCGCAAGGTGCGCGCGTTCTGTGCGCGCGTGCACGGCTTCGGCTTCGAGGCGGGCGCGCGCGCGCTCGTGCAGGCCGCCGGCGTGGGCCGCTTGGCGCCCAACGTACTGCTCATGGGCTTCAAGCAGGACTGGACTACTTGCCCTTCCGAAGACTTGGTGTCTTACTTTAATGTGCTTCAGTAAGTTTATACCCTACTTAATTAGGCTTTTAATAATAGTCTTCCGTGATTACTGTAACACTTCTTACATAATTATTTAGAGTTTGTTTCTTCATTAATGACTTGATTTTTCGCTTGAAGTACCTACTTAAGCAATAACAAATATGTTGTGGGACTGTGGAGCACATATTATTAGCGTATCTCCATATAAAGGGGTCTCTCTAACTTGTGACATCGGTAGCACCTCCATATGTGTTAGATTAATATCACTATGATAAAGATTTAGTTTTTACCGTCCAAGTAATACTATATCCATATCCGTCCAGGTAATTACTTATTACAGCATCAAAGATTAGCAGTGACCATATTTTTGCGTATTACAACACACTCATCATCATAGCCAAATTTGGAAAGAACTGGGGAAAAAGACAATCGGTATAATTTTGGTCATCAATTACAACTGTCAATGTCATCAACAACAAATAATTTGTGTGTGTGTAATGAACCCTCAACACACACAATTTATTTTAATCTTTGCATATCAAACAGCAGAATGACACATTCCACTTTTTTTTTGTTAAACTAGACCGTAAAGAGGTAGATTATTATTTTTTGTACCGAACTTGCAACACAAGTTTTAGGAATATGTTTGAAATCGAACAGTGTATATTTTTGGAAAAATAAAGATTATTAAAATTATTATTATTTCACAGTACCGCCTTCGAGAGTCGTCTTGCTGTTGCGATCGTCCGCGTGGCAGGTGGACTGGACTTCGGAGTGCTCAGCTCGGAGACTGCGGCCACCAGCTCCCTCACTGGAACCTCAAGTGGAAGTGTGGATGAACTGAGAGTACGACGAGCTCCTCTCATGTTGCACGCAGACTCTGACCTGGACATCCGCGGAACTGATCATCAGCCGAAACACAACTTGTCCAGTACGTTGCCTGTAGATCATAGTAAGTACTACACACCTAAGGGTTGGTGGTGGTACTAGCTTAACTGACACTTGTTTACTAATACGGTCTTATCATGGTTCTTCTTATGGTGTTCATATATCAACAGCCACTTGAAAGACAAACATTCATGCCAGAATCAAAACCTTATGACACTAATAAGTAGGTACTAAACATTAGATATCACTCACTATGCTACTGATCTTTGTGGGACGGCCCAATTCATAACCTCATGCTATTCATTTGTTCACTTATAAAACGATTTTAGTGTAATTATGATTGGGGATATATTCACAAATTAACATAACATTATGACAGTAAAAGTTAGGGTACGCAGTGTCTGAGAGAACTTTTTTGGAAATACATTTTGATCAGCGTTTATTGCTGCTCGGTTATTTTAACAATATTTTTTTTTTTCTATTTTCACATTCAAAGTACTACAGAGTAAGTTAGTGATGTTCTCAGTTTTTCAAAGTCTACCGTTCACGAAACAGTATATTTATATACCGCAGATTGTGCTTAGCCAAAACTATTCAAAGATGTTCACTATAACGAAGTCATTTTTAACAATGTTTCCGTAAAACTCAAAACAATGATAAATCAGTACAAGGCCATGCCATTCATTACTATAGAAGGTCATTCACACTTCCGGATCAAGACATTTTCCTTATTAACGGTTTTTTCCCAGGTATACTGACATTGTCGACATCGCGTTCGTTTACGATATCCGAGTGCAACAGTACGAAGGAAAGAAAGAAGAAAGACAAGAAGAATGACATGCATAGACAGATTGTGTACAATTCATCCACGGGACTAGAGCTGTCGAAGGACCAACTGTCGCAGATGACGATATTCCAGAGGAAACAGGTAATAAACTAGTTAAAATTATTACCGAGGGATTGTAAATTGCATTATTGTTAAGGTACCCTAAAGAAATCAGAATAGTATATTAAGTTTGGTCTACATCTGGCTACAAAATGTATTACTACCACCAATCCACGTAAATTAGCAAGATTATTCAAGAATGTTGTTGGCCAAAATAAATCTACCGTCGCGTTTGGTAGTTTTTGCCTTAAGGAGCAAAGTGGGCTTAAGTTTATGATTGTTAGTTAAATCTTTATACCCTGTATGTAGGAGGCAGGCACGTTAGACGTGTGGTGGCTGTACGACGACGGCGGGCTGACGATCCTGCTGCCCTACATCATCTCGCAGCGCTCCGCCTGGGGGAACTGTAAGCTGAGGATCTTCGCGCTCGCTAACAGGCTTCACGAGATGGAACTCGAGGAGAGAAAGTATGTACCTATAATACTTACATAGTTTAATAAAGTATTGGTCTTTTGGTAAGGACCAAAATTTAGTCTTGACATGGCTGAATTTAAGTTAGGTACTTACGAAGTAACGCGCGAATAGCGTTACACTGCCCGATTTTTTGTAGCGTTCTTGCTGCGTGATGAAATAAGTGATGGAACCCCTTTATCTGGATATTCTGTAGAAATTTTAAGCAAACTCATCGTAGCAAACTACTTAATTCAATGGTAGCAAATAATAAACTGTCCCAAAACACCTTTATTTCTAGTATGGCGAACCTACTAGCGAAGTTCCGTATAGACTACTCTTCCCTGACGATGGTGCAGGACATCACGGAGCCCCCACAGCCAGAGACTATGAAACTATTCGAAGATGTAACCAAGAAGTTCACAGATGAATCTGCTAATCCAGGTAACTATAACATTTTACACTTTGCTTGATTTGATATCGAAATACAACTCAAAGACATTTTATCATATTTTTTTTTTATTATAATAGATTGTATAGTTTGGTTCAATGAAGTCTAGTGACTTTATTTAATCCAGTGGTTCTTCACCGTTGATCCCCGGACCATTGGTAGTCCCTGAATGACTCGAAGTGGTCCGCGAAGCTATCCTATAAATGAATAAATTGACTATGATACAACAAGTACCAAAATCCGTTCAATGCCAAAGTCGACATTCGATTGGATTTGAGTAGCACTGAACCCATGATTCAGAACTTGGTCAAAAGTATGCAGTCTCTAAAATAGCTATTATAAATGGACCACGACAATACAAAGAATTTGCCAAATGGAGGGACAATTTTGCAAATTATTTGTTTTTGACCATGGACTATCATGAATGATCATAACTGTCACCATCACTTGAGTGATGAGTATAATGGTAAATCTGTTTTCCATTTTCAAATCTGAGTTTCAAATACGAGTACTATAATACCAAATAATCGATTTATTTCCCGTAGAATGTTGTATCAGTGAGACAGAACTGCTCACGTTGTCTGAGAAGACGAAACGCCAACTGAGGCTACGGGAACTATTGCTCGCTAACTCGAAGGAGGCTCGCCTTATCGTCATGTCATTGCCTATGCCAAGAAAGGTACGTATTAATGCTAAAGTGTAATATTCGTCTTTTATTGTTCATATTTTCATGTATTGTTCTGATCATATTTTCCTTTTGTTTCTGCTGTCCTGGTCTTTTCAGTCGGTAGGTCTTTTTTTTACTATTACAATATTTTGTACAGAGTGTGAGAATACAGGCGCGATTTTATGATTTGAATGTTTTTTGTAATAATTGAAAGTCATCAGCATTAGATGTACAAAATAACTGGAATGAAAATTTAAAAGAAGTTCATATAAATACCCAGTTTTTGCCCTTGTGCCTATAGTACGTCGTGATGGCCTAGAGGTTAGGCCACCCACCTCTCATGCACGAGGTGGTGGTTCAAATCCGGGCAAGTACCAATGTGGCTTTTTTAATTCATATCTAGGTACTTTCTAAGTCATTGACATCGGTGAAGGAAAACATCGTGAGGAAACCTGGATTTATAGTTAATATAAGAAGTCGCCAATCCGCCTTGAGCAATCGTGGTAATCAATGCTCATGCCTTCTCTGTATGAGAAGAGGCCTTTGCCCTGCAGTCGGACAGTAACAGGGTGGTGTTATTATTATAAATAGTACCTACCTGTCACACTCTTTCATTTGACGATCAAAAATTCCTTTTGAATGATACGATTGAAATAAATTATTTGACTTTTATTATTTTTATAATTGACATACGTGGCTGACTGGCCTGTTGGTCTAGTAGTTAGTGCCCCTGACTGCTATGCCGGAGGTCGTGGGTTCGATTCCCAGCCAGGACAAATGTTTGTGTGATGATCACGATCATTTGTTCGGTGTCTGGGTGTGATTCATCTATAAATATGTATGTATTTAGAAATATATAAGTATGTTTATCAGCTGTTTAGTACCCATAACACAAGCACTTAGCTTAGCTTGGGATTAAATGGCGTTGTGTAAAAAAGTTGTGGAATATTTATTTATTTATTTTTAATTGATACATTGCAATATCCTACAGGGTTCGGTATCGGCCCCGCTGTACATGGCGTGGTTGGAGATGATGAGTCGCGACATGCCGCCGATGATGTTCGTGCGCGGCAACCACACCTCCGTGCTCACCTTCTACTCTTAGTTCTATTCGTCAGTAGTTTTGAGTATTTCTTCTACAATTTTATTATTTCTGGTCCAATCCTACTATTCTGAATTTTATGGCTCCGTCAAGATATTATTGGTCTTTAAGATCATAGTTGTCAGAATATTACGTCTCCATCAAAATATTATTGCTTTGTTCGAATATCATTGACATGCCATTGCTGTACTCTATTTAATACGTGCGTTGTTATCGTTGCGTTTCTTAGTTAATTGATTAAAAATAGGTTTAGAAGAAGAAGTGAGTCATATATAGTTTCGATAAAATGTTTGTTTAAAATTGTGACAATCTAAGAAGTACGATGATACGGCTATCAAAAAATGTAGTGAAAAGAAAAAAAAATGTAAAAAAAACTGATTCTTGAGACATATTTCATTAGTAGGCAAAAAAAGTTATCGCGACGCAAAAAGAGAGGAACGTCAAATTTTACTTCTTAGATTGTTCCAGCATAACAATAATGTTTGAGTACCAGTGATTCGGTGCCGTTATATGCTAAAGAAAAGCAAGTTTATTATTATTTTAAAGTTATTTATCAATCTGTAACTAAAATAATTAGATAAGTTAGTAGGCCAGGGAGTTGACGTTTAATTAAGAATATTTTTGACGAAAAGGCAACTATATATAGTAAGGCGAAAGTAGTTTTAAGATACGCCTAGATTATGCCATTATAGAATAATTATGTGTATCAATGCATAGAGACTGTTGTAATTACCAACTGTACAATATTTAAGAAATCATTGCAGTATGTATGTTACAACCATGAACAATTATGTACTTATTATCATGAACACTTAAAGCATTTTATTACTAGATAATATTAAGACACTAAGAATGTAGACAAATAGTTATAGTTAAATAAGTTAATCGAATATCGCTTAATATTAAGGTTGTAACGAACCAATAAAATGAACAAAATCTTTTACCAAAGCACAATAAAAGTATTACGTAATTATTTATACAATTCAGAAGTATTTTTATTTATCAACGTCTATAAGACGAATATCTTTTTAAGGCTCCCGAAAAATACGATGGAATCAAAACTTACAGAACTAATTAAGGGTTTATTTTTACATTTTGGTATATACTTTCCTTTCCTGATAATAATATTCCAAATGTGTCATTATTACACAAGTTTAATCCGTAGGCAGACTCGTACCCAAGGTAAAAAAACAAAAGCGGGCCTTGTATCGATCAGGAATCCCTACAATTTGCAATCCATAGGATTTCGAACTGTGGCAGTCAGTACGGTATAAGAGATATTATGACATGTTTGTGTACCTATCTGTTTCTAATTATGTTACCTATTGTGATTTTCGCCGAACCAGTAGGGGTACCATGATCTCCGTAGAAATGGGTTATCTCGACGTAACATCGACATGTGTCATATTGTAGGAATGTTTCTGCCGATTATCGTCGAAATCATGCTCGTCATTGTAGACTTTTGTCGACTGAAGAATTGACACATTTTTTCTTTTCACTCTTGACATTGTCATGCTGCAAACTAAAAAAATCTTTCTTCGGTGATCATGCTACGCGTACTTTTTATTTAAATATTGTATTAGTTTTGTCTTTTCTACTGTTTTGTTTTACATTTCCCTTTTAATTACTTTGCAACAAGTGGATCGTTAGCGCTATTTAGGTACATTTACTTAAGTACAAACAAACATACAAACTATAAGTTAAAAAATTGTAAAAATTCAATGAAGAGGAAAGACAAACCGTTTACTTTGCAATAAACTATATATTACGGAAACATGGAAAGCGTTTTTATTTAACTGGTAATCAAGAGACAGTAAAGATTGGTCACTGAATTTAATCATAAGATAATATAAAAGGGTTGATTTCTTTTGTATAGAAAAGCAGCTTTGGAAGGTAGGTATAAAGATAAAATTCTCAAAGCAAACGCCAACTACAAACCACAGCGGCACACCACAATGACAGACCGCAGCGAGCCACTGGTTTCTATGTTTACTAAGGCAAATCTGGCCAAGAGAAAATGGAATTAAAACACCTGTGGGAATGCCGCTACCGTCAAAGTTGAGACGCCGCGTTCGGAATTAAAACCGCAGCGCCCCAACATTGGGGTATTTGTTACCCGCAAAGGCCGCAAAGCCTTCAGAGAAGGTCAGACGAAAGTACAGAAAAGGAATAAATAGCAAAGCATTGCATATTTAGATACAATGGTTTGCCGCCAATGGTCCCCATCATGCAAAACTTTGCGAAAGTATTGATAATGAAACTGTTCGCAGTTTCCAAGACAAGCTGTGGCAAGTCACATACTCGTATATCTATATTAATATCATAAAGTGAAAAGATTTGATTTTATATTCGTTTGTTTGTGGAGGGTTAACTCTAAAACTCCTCAACCGATTTAAAAAAATCATTCACTATTAGAAAGCTATACTTACATATCTAGATCAGTATGCATCAACGAGTAACATGGGGCTATATTTTCTAGTTTCGAAACTACGTTCTCACGCGGACAAAGTCGTGAGCAAAGTTATAGTTATCAATAAAGTCTTCTTTTACATGCTGTTTGATCACAGACAATCGCTCAGACAGAATAAAGAGAACACGATGACGCTAAAATCTTGTCGATGACGAATTCTGACTTGACAATATACGGTACTCATGAAATTGCTACAACAAATAAATAGTGATTAAAAATGCATGAAAAGTGTTTTTCTTCAACAGTAAAGCCACATATAATTGAATGGGATACATCGTAGGATTGAAAAAGTTGGTTACATCAAGCTTATAAAGTCACTAAAAGTTTGAAGTTATTCCGCAAGCATGTTCGCTTGTATAAACATGAAGTAAGTAGCAGTGTTGTAGCTCCTTTACGATTGAATGTAGGTAGCATGAGACGACGATTCGTATGATATCCGATCTTGTAGTATTAAATTAACCCTCAACGGTTGATGTGGTTCTTTTATTGAAGTGTAGGCAATGCTCTGAAAAGTCTACAAAACTCGTAAATGCAGTTTTAAAACAAAACCATCATAACTATTTGTGTGAAAATTTGTGGAATATTTTTATTACCTACTACTAAGTTTGACCTATCTAGCTACTCAGCCTTTTCCTTATTCTGTATGTTTGGGTAGCCTTCCAGTCTAACCGGTTGCAGCTGAATACCAGTGTTTTACATGGAGAGACTGCCTACGATCTCCACAAACCAGCACGATACCACACCACTCAGTACACTGGTTCACAGACTTTCGTCTTTGACTACTCGTATCGTCTATTAAAGATCTAAATATGACAGTCGGAGCCAACGGCTTAACGTGCTTTCCGAGCTACGGATAGGTCCTGAATCGTGATAAATAATTATTAATGTTATATACCAACTACAGACCGACCTCGGCAAGCATTACTTTAGATCGACCAGTACGGTTGGTGTTAAATAGTCACAAGCCCACAAATAAAAAACTACTCCCGCAAAATGTTTGCAGGCGATAATAATTAGGTATGGTTGTACCAAGGTCTTATAATCCACACATCGACGGTTAAAGGGTGTGTCTTGTTCAATAAAGGCATGTCGGAAGCTCAACATGAATTGGTTATTTGTTCTGGGCAGTCTGTGGTAACCGGTGAAGTGCGGTAGTAAGGCAGTTTCTACAGGACTGTTTGCGAACCATCACGATGACTAATTAGCACAGCTAAATTATTTTCAATTGAAACGCATTCTTGAACTGAATAAGTGAAACACTTTTAACAATACTTAGGTAATATGTACAATTAATGGCATTAACTATTGCTTGTTGGTTTAGATGATGGATAAACGTCTACTGATAAGCTATGACGAATTTGGTGAGTAGGTATAATAAAAAGTATTTTTACTTTTTTTTAGGCAGCAATAAGGTACGTAGGTACGTATTTAGAACTTATTGACAAATTATTCATCGTAGGGTAGTTGTACATTTCGTTTACAAAGTAAAATTTTGTTAAAAGTCACAAGGCTGCTCAATAAAGACGTGAAGTGTAAATACATTAACTTAATTACTAACTAACTACTACTCAGTGTTTTATGTATAATACAGGGGGTGCGTTAAATTTCGTGAAATAAACCATTTCAGCTGTAGAACGTCGAAAGAGATCGGCTTCAATAGGAACGGAAGAAATGTATGAGCTAGCTAGCGTAGACGCCTCAGGGGATATATTGGTAAGTACTCATTTCTTTTTCTAATAATTTATTAAATGCTGTTATTTTTAAAGCGTAAAGTACTATATAATCAGTCCCACTGGATGGCGGTCCAACAATAGGAGCCGTCTTTAAAATAGTAGTCCCACATAACGAAATGTGGGATGTGAATCTATGTAGGATGTGAATACCGCAGTAAATATGAAGATAATCGTGACAACAAGTGACATAATGTCCTCGAGTTAAGGACAAAAACTATAAAGAACCTTAGGCAGAGGTTTGATCCAGAATGCGGTACAGTATAATACTGCTTTCTAAATCCAGGCGGGTATTGTTAGGTAAGTAGTCTGTGAAGCCCTAATCAACGGTAGCTTAGACTCTTTCCGATACCAGTGCGCGGTGGGCTGTTATTTTATTTAGTTTCGTTAAAATGAAGAGAGAAACGAATACTATAGATGTACATGTAAATTCAATGCCAGCCTGCAATGGTCTGCCGGAACCCTTAGGAATTGGTCAAATCAATGCTGCAGCATTGATTTGACCAACTCCTGACGGTTCCGGCAGACCATTGCAGGCTTCATCAGATGCGACTGTTCCCTTGGCTAGTCGGCCTGTCTAGGCGCAATCTAGCCTATGAGAAAACTGGCAGTGTGTGTCCAAGAGAGAAAAGACCTTCCCAGGTTTCCAGTTTCACATTCTGTTATGATAATATTTCTTTGGACTATAGTCGCCACCCCCGAGGCGCGCTAACCCAACTCCTGAGCTGACCACATATGGAAATATTAAGCTAGGATGGATACAGGTACGTGCTTTTTCCTACAATGCAACAATAGGAATATTCTTGTATCATATTATAACAAACATTTTGGGCTGTTTTTAACTTGCAATGTTAGTGTTCAACTACGTGTTAATCATGGCCAAATACATATTTTTGAGGCACAACTGCGTAGCAAGGAACGGGCTTTGATTTCCGAGTCGGGTAGGTTTTTAACAGTAGCAAGCCGGGGTTTGAATTTGTGCCCGATTGATTGAAATAGGCTCGGACCCTATGGGGATATGGGGAGATGTCCATCTTAAACATAACTAAAAATGTGGGTCTACCTGGTCTTCTATGGTACAGGTACACCTCTGCTTATTCATTTGGGAACTTTTTGTATTACAATCAAGGCCCAACGGGGGTATTAATCGTTGTATTTCAAGCCACTATAAAATGTAGGTATTATAACACACGTGGATGTAGACGTGATGTAATGTTTAGTGAATGTTGATTATTTTTTTTTCTTAATAAAGGTGATGATAAAGTGTTAAAAACATTGTACCCGCATAATATTTGTTTCTTGGGATTACTGATTATTGATTCACCTCTTCTGCTGTATAACGACAAAGATGAATCTTTAACTATAAGTAGGTACCTTCAATTTTCAATAACAGGGCGTTCTAATACCATGCCTGCTCAACATCTGGGGCGTGATGTTGTTCCTGCGCATCGCTTGGATCGTGGCCCAGGCGGGCATCGCGCTGTCCATCGTTATCATCTTCACCTCGGGCATCGTCTGCGTCATCACCACGCTGTCTTTGAGCGCCATCTGCACCAATGGTGAACTACAAGGAGGTAACGTTAGAACTACTCTACCAACAATATTTGAATTCTAACGTATGAAACGTTAGAATTCAAATATGTCGTTGAAATGAATTGACTCATCAATTTAGAACAATTTCCGAGTCATCAATGTAGAATAAAATGTTTGTCTAACATTAAAATGTACCAAGAAATAAACAAGTCACATAATAAGAGCTCTGATTATGCTTTAAAACTAATAAGTACCTATTCTCTAGAATTTCTATTATAAATAAATTGTAAATTTAAAGAAATACTTAGAAAAATATACTTTATATTTTATGATTTTCCAAGTGTATCGACCTGAACCAACCCTAGGGAAAACGATAACCAAAGGAAATAGGTCTTGAAAGGACACAGTGTTATGACAGTTCTTTTTTTAAATGATTTTCAAGAAATAATTAACACTTTAATGTATCTGATCTCTTATAGGTGGAGTATATTTCCTCGTATCAAGATCTTTAGGCGCAGAGCTAGGTGCATCCGTGGGAATAATATTCGCATTTGCTAATGCTGTGGCTGCAAGTATGAATACCATTGGCTTCTGTGACTCCCTCAATGAGCTGCTCAAGTCCCATGGTCTTAAAATAATAGACAATGGCCCTCACGATACACGAATCGTTGGTGCCATAGCCCTGTTTGTGATGTGCATTATCTGTGCTGTTGGCATGGATTGGGAAACTAAAGCACAAGTAAGCTTAAAATATGGTTTTATAACAACTATTAGTGGGTAGTGGGTAGTTCATTAAACATTTGAATGCTTAGTCTAAACAATACTTGGGTAAATCTGATTTTACAAGTGGAGGTACGTCGACGTTGATGTCTCTTCCACCATAAAAAATAAAACTTGAACATTAGTAATCTTCTGTTTTCATCTTCTTTTTCAGAACGTTTTGATTGTTATCATAATCACGGCGATTATCAATTTTGTGATTGGTGCAGCTATTGGACCGACTAGCGACCAAGAGAGAGCTCGTGGTTTTGCTGGTGTAAATAGTAAGTGGTTTTTTTTATCATTGTTAGAGTAGGAATTTAATTTAAACCTTTAGACTTTTATTTATTTTAATCACTAACCGTGTGATTGAACCTGCTGTCCAAGTTTTATACCACCCATGGGCCTTATGAGTGTTTGACTTAGCTTTACATGCCGTCGGGAAATAGCTCTCAGGCATATACCGGTTTCTTCACGATATTTTACTACACCGTTGTTGAAGCATGTGGTAATAATCGATTAAACCGCAAAGTCGGAAGTGTCTGCCTTGACTGGCCTTAAGTTTGATATTTTATATGAGTATTTATTTATTTAATACTTCAAGCACACTAATGTACATAGGCGGACTTAATGCCATAGGCATTTTCTACCAGTCAACCTTTAGGTAATGCAGAGAAAAACAGTGGTAGGTGCAATTAAAAATGAAAATAAAAGGAATCAAAGAATACTAATTTAAATTATGAGTATAAATACATAAACATGTACACTATAAATATAATATACCTATATAATGAATTAAATTATGAGAGATAGAAAGAAGAGAAAACATTAGCGCCTGTGAAGATACTACTGCCAACTTCTTACGAATTTGCTCAAATATATTACGCGATGATAATACGTGATGATATTTGCGCGTGATATTTTTTACGCGATTCCTTTTCAGTTTCTATCTTTTATATCTCAAATGATGTTCAGCATTTCATTTGTCATTCCGCGGTGCAACCCTAATTTGACTGAACAATTTTCAAAATTTTAGCTGGTTAAGTACCTACACGAAAATTTCTTTGACAGTTGATGTGGCAAAAGACAACTGGTTGCCTGATTACCGGTACAGTGAGGGTCAACACCACGATTTTTTCAGCGTGTTTTCCATTTACTTTCCCGCTGTGACTGGCGTGCAAGCTGGTGCTAATATTTGTGGTGATCTTAAGGTGACCAACAACTAACTAAATTTTAAATTAAGAGTAGAAAAAACAAATAGATTTAATTAGATTCTTTAGAGAGGACATGCAAAGAAATGTCATGGAAAAACTGTGTTCCTATGTCTCAGTAACGCCATATGTATTGAAACGGCAGCGGAGCGTAGTAAACTGGACCACTGGGACACCAGTTGAAAATTGAATTGCTGGGTGAAAATTGGGTTTTAATGTCCCGTCTATTAGTAACTACGTACCTATTCAATGATTTAGAGAAAAAATTAACTTAAATTTTTGTAAAAACTTTGGACTATCTCAAATCTCAGAAATACCTATCAAACTGTTGGGGATTGAAATAAGAATTAACATAAATTCTTGAACAATGCGACTCAATGCGTCAGTAATTACCGAACAAGTTACAACGGTGGACACGCGTAATCGCGATATTAAAGATCCTAAGTGCTTGCGTAAACGCTACTTTCGATCCGGTCCAGCCTGCTGTCTGCTGTCCACTCCCAGCGACGGCCGTACCCTACAGGGGGTGCCTTTAGCGCGTACTAGCTTAGTAGCTTAGTTTTACCCTGGCTGCAGATTTTAATTTCGAGGCACCCTTAGTAAAGTCCAGTGGTCAGTGGTGAACCTCATAGGTCAACTGCAAAATGCTACACGAAAAAAAAAATAACGCTGATCCTGGCCGAATTATGGCCGTCAACGCGCGCTTTTACCAGCATCTGCGTTGCGCTCTTGCATGTTCGTATTGGGAATTTAAGCGCGTTCATAAACTAACTTAACTTTATCTTCGCATGCCGTTCAGGACCCAGCGACGGCCATCCCTAAGGGTACGCTGCTCGCTCTGGCTATATCCATAACGTCGTATATGACGATGGCCGGGCTGTCCGGTGTGGGCGCACTGCGGGACGCGTCTGGCAACCTCCGTGACTACGCTATCGGTTCTATAGAAGACTGCAAACCGAAGTGTGGCTACGGACTACATAACAATTACGAGGTAGGTCATTAACTCTTATTAAATATTGATACTTTATAACCCATAGTAAATGGGCTCTTTGACAAAACTTTAATTTTTAGTCCGACATCTTAAAAGAATATATTCGACACGTTTTTTTTTCTTTTTCAAATTGATGGAAAACTGCTTAGATTAAGCGCATTAAAGTTAAGGAGAGGGGGCTTGTAACGTCATTACCTAGTATAAACTGTACCGGCTAGTGACGTCGTGCGACATTTTGACTCGATATATCGCCGTTATTTTTTGATTACGTAAAAAAGGAACAAAATATGTGTCGTACATTTTCTTGAAATCTAGGTGAGGGACTAAAAACTAAAATTTTGTCAGTTTTTTGTAATATCTTATCCTATAGAAAAGCGAGGATCCTCCGACCAGACGGGTGTTGTGTCTGGTGGATAACTTTAACATCGCGATGTAGAATATCAGTCATTTATAGTTTGTATGTGGCGAGATAGATGTCGCTCGCTAGAGGTTTTTCTGCGTTGCAAAAAGGCTTCTATTATTATGGTATTGTTTCCCAGATAATGCAAATGATGGCACTTTGGGGCCCGCTGATCTACCTTGGATGTTGGGCGGCCACGCTGTCGACCGCACTGACCAACCTGCTGTCGGTGCCGCGCCTCATCCAAGCTCTTGGCTTCGACCGCTTGTACCCCGGACTCATCTTCTTCTCCAAACGATACGGGAAGCATGGCGAACCCTACAGAGGATATGTGCTTACGTTCTTCGTTTCCCTGCTCTTTCTACTTATCGGTAAGTCGTTTTCATTACTACACAGATGTCCGGAATCCTACCATAACATAACATGACATCACGCCTGTAATCCCCGAAGGGTTTGGCAGAGGTATACCTGGTAGTACACTCACATTTCACTAGTTATGTTTAAGTCCCATGTAATAGGGGGCGAGCCTATTGCCATCAATTGGGCATAAATCCAGACTCCGGGCTGCTACTGAGAAAATCCACAATGGAAAAACTCAATAGGTAAACCTTTGTGATGATAACTGGCCTCGAAGGCGGCGGGGCGGAAGCGGAGCGGGCAGCGCTGTTCGAGCTGCATTGCGCACCAGTCGAGCGCTGCAGCTGTAAGCGCTGTCCGCTCTGCTAGCTACCCACTGACTTCGTGTCCGTGGCCAGTATGAATAGAATAAAAACACTCCTCTTGATTAACAGCGGACTTGAACACGATAGCGCCGTTGATCACCAACTTCTACCTCGCATCGTACGCGCTCATCAACTTCTGCACATTCCACGCGGCTTTCTTCAAGCCAATCAGTTGGCGGCCACGTTTCAGGGTATTTTTTTGATATTCTATATTATGATACTTAACAGTATTTTTGAGGAGCTTGTGGTTAAACAATAACAGCCTCAAGGTTCTATTGAAGGTTAAGCTACCCTTGATGAGGTTGGTCTGTAGATTCTAGACTAATATTATAAAGAGGTAAAATTTGTAAGTTTGTATGTTTGTAAGTTTGTATGTAGGGGGTAATCTTCGGAACTAATGATCCAATTTAAAAAAATATTGTACTGGTGGAAAGCTACACTATTCCCGGATGACATAGGCTACTTTTTATCCCCGTATTCCCACGGGAACGGGAACTACGCGGGTGAAACTGCGTGACGTCAATTTAATATATCGAGTAATACTCATGAACTACATTTTCGGAAGCTACGCGAACGAAGTCGCGGGCAAAGTGCTAGTTACATATAAAGACGCCTCCGTGCCTCGGAAAGCACGTGAAGCCGTTGGGGCCAGCTATAAGCTTGAAAGTCTGACAACCAGTTTAACCAAGGGGTGTCGTAGTTATTGCTGGTTGTTGGAGGTCAGGCAGGCAGTCACTCCATGTCAAACAGTGGTATTCAGCTGCATCTGGTTAAACTGTCACAAGATCATGATTACAGATTTGATATCTACACGGAAAAAAAAAATTGTTTCAAACTAAGAATATTTCACTTGGTCAAGACATTGCGTGATTCATATATGGGGAAAACATTATATTCTTAAAATTAGTAAATATTTGTCTTGTTAATCATTTTTCTTCCAAATATATAAATTCTCTAACCAAGGCTATTTTCTAGTTTTGTAATGAGAAAGCAACGTTTTCTTTGCTTAAGTAAGTTTTTTTTCTTAAGTCTAGAATCTTAAATTCTCAAATTGAAGACAATGTTGTCTTGAATCTAGAATGTACTCTTCGAAGTAACGCTTGATTACTCCGATTACTCCTCCGAGTGAGAAGAGTAATATCTTCTACCAAGAATATATTTATTGGACAAGAAATGTCACTGTTTCTGATCAAGAATATATCTATTGGTCAAGAATTTCCGTGATTCATATATGGGGAAAACAAGAAATGGTTGTATCAAAACACAATTATTCTCAATGCAAGTAAATGAATAGTTAAGTCAAGATATTTGTCTTCCTTCTAGAATATACGTACTTGTGATTAAACAATATATTTGAGAATAATGCTTTTCTCAGTTGAAAACTTTGTCAATCGGATCCCGGAGTTTTCTTGGAAGAAAATAAATTCTCAGTATGAAAATTAAATGACTTGTAAGAAGAATTGTATTTACTCATCTGTATGCTACGGCATATTTCAGTGAAGCAGCTTTAACTCTTGCATCAATTAATTCTATTTTCACACTGAGAACATTATTTATCTTTAGTGAAGAATACCAACAATCCTAGTTGATGCTCTTCAGTGAAGAAGTTTTAGCTATTAGTTCAACAACAATAAGTTATTCTCTGGAGATCACGTTGTTTTAAAAAGATAGTGTCAATGTTCTTAGTTCAATAATAATGCGTTTTTATTGAAAAAGTTTTATTTCTTAGTTTTATAATATTATCGAATTTAAACGGAGATCACATGGTCTAGAAAGAATAATATCAATGTTCTTAGTTCGAGATTTATGCGTATTTCAATTAAGAAACCCAGTTCTTAATTCAAAACAATGAGCAATTTGTATGGAGATCAGATTGTCTCCAACCAATAATGTTATATTGTTGATTTAAGAACGTGCAGGTACTTAACTAAAGAAGTTTTAGTTCTTGATCTAATTCATTGAATGTTTCATTCGGAGATTAGAAATCTCTTAGCTCGATAATAGTGTATTTCACTGCAAGCAATCTTGGTTCTTGGCTCAATGCATGTCATGTTTCATACGAAGATCAGATTGTTTCCAACGAATAATGTCAGTATTATTGATCTAAAAACCCTGTACTTCAGTAAAGAAGTTTTAGTTCTTTATCTAATTCATTGCATGTTTCAAATGAAGATCAAAAATCTCTTGTCTCAATAATAAAGTACAAAGGTAGGTATTTCACTTTAAGAATTTCAATTCTTGATTCAAATCATGGCATGTTTCATACGAAGGTCAGATTGTCTTATTTGAAGAATATCAACAGTATTGGTTCAATGGTTAAAATGCGTTTCAGTAAATATTTTTCAGTTCATCGTTTGATTTATTCAAGTAAAGTTTAGTGAAACAAAATGTTAGCACAAATATTTCATACAATAAGATGGTAAATAAAAAAATATTTGTTTTGTCACATTTTGACTAAACTTTAGCTTGTATAAATTGAAAGATGTATTGAAAAATATTTACCGAAACGCATATTGACCATTGAACCAAGACTATTGTAATTCAAAGAAAACAATCTTAACTCCGTATATAACAAAGCTCTTGAATCTGTACAGAGAACTGAAACAACTTCACTAAAATCCCATGATTAATAAGTACCATTTGAAACATGAAATGAACAAGAAAAAGCACTAAAACTCACGAGTTACAGAATTTCGAGCCTGATGCACCGTCACATCTTTCAATCTGATCTCCGCGTGCCATGTCATGCCTGAAATTAGAGGTAAGTAAATAAGTGGGAGGTACTCAAATTAATAATAGATGAAATAATACAATGGATTCAATTCTATGAAATCATTTATTAAAAAATAAACTTCCCAAAACAACAGTAGGTATTGATAATTGTATTTAAATATATCCTAGGTACATATTACATAATAATAATACTTTATTGATACAAACCCTTACAATATGCTTCATATCTAGCTAAAGTTCACAATATTTAAGGCGTACAAAAGCTGAAACCCTGACTCCTAAACTCAGAAAACCTGTGACTTAGGAGTCAGTATTATGTTATTACTGTGTAGGTACAGACGCCATCACATCAAGTTACCCCAATGTGTCAAATTTCTTTGATCGTTTTTCAACTTTATGTCAAACAGAATAAGGTTCATATTCAATTGGGAAAATTTGACACATTGGGGTAACTTGATGTGCTGGCGTCTGTACATAAGGGGTATCGCAAACTATTGCAAGCTTTGTCCAATCTTTGAGCACAGTTTTTTCAGGATATTGTCTTTGATTTCCTTTAATTGATTCACAGATACATCATTTCCTGAAACAAAAATTTCCATAATCACTAGACAAGTTTAAACAAAATATTATTTACCTAAATTTTATAACATTCGAACAATCCGAAGATGCTGATCTATTTTGGTATACCAACTGGTTATGCAACCTAAAGTTCATTAACACATTAAAGTTGTGTTCAAATGAATTTATGACACTTATGAATGTTATAATTTACAACTTTGCACATTTTTTTATAAATTAATATTATTGGTACAGTGTAGGTACTCACTAGATAGCTTTTCCAGACAAAATGTATAACTAAAGAATACTAAATATTCATCTTGAAATTTGTAATTATATCCTGTGGGATTTTCCAATCCGTAAGAAGCAACTCCATAACATTGTTAACCTCTCTATGTTATTATAGATAGGTATGCTGAGATTTTGATTAAAATCTGCAAATAGACAGAAAATAAATTAATGATTATAATTATTCAAGTTTAAACTATATAAAAAAAAAACAGCCAGGAACAGTGGGATAAACATTCAGCAGGTTTAGCATTATAGATATGGCAGGTAGGTACCGCAGGTAACAAGAACCTCATGCTCATTACGGTAAGTAGTGATTACATATTTCCATCACCCAGAGACTTATCGTGAAAGGCAGTCCAGCAGCCTTTTCCACCATGTTTGGTGAAGTTCACCGAGCTTAGACACCTCTGATTCTGACCTAAGTACCAGCTTCCTGCCTTGGCGGCCTTGCTACAAAGATCTGAAGCTAATTGATTGGAATCAGAAATTGCTTAAGCTCGGTGAACTTCAAAAAATATGGCGGTCAGGCGGCTGGTGGTATTTCACCAGCTAGATACTTACATCTACCGGCTGGGTCTGCCTCGATTAATTAGACTTCAATCTGTCTTAATTAGATCTATATTCCATTCAATTGCAATTAAACACTTACCTTAGCAAACACAACACAATCTTTAAAAGGTAACCCAACAACGCAAAAGAATCACCACGAACTGACTCTTGTATATAACGTAGGTATACGTAATGAATGCGATATGCGGTGCACTGTGCCGTCATATTCAAGCAAGACAAAAAGGGTGTTGCAAGCTACGAAATGTTAATTACCAAAAATAAGGCCGAATCTTTCACGTCTCCACTATTTTTCCTGACATTGACATAATAGGTTCGAAATTAATTATTATTTATTTATTTATTTTTATAGGGGTTGGCCATCCTTTCGATCGACGCCCGCCCCCACCCCGCGGAGATGCGTGTTTTTTTTTACACGTGTTTGAAGTTACGTGTAACGGAATGTTATCTAGCGTCACAAAGACTACTTTTAGTTTGTTTTAGATGAGTATTTATTATAAACCTTATAGGAGCCCCGCTCGGGCCTCCCTCAACTGCGCCATGTTGAGTGGCTATACTTCCCGCAGCGCCCAAGCAGTGGCGAATTCAAATTTGAAAGGTTGACAGCTGGTAAAATAAACAAACCTCACCTCAAACTTCAAAAAATATATTAAAATCCTACAGGTTTCCACGCCTCGAGGGATGGGGGGGGGAGGGTTCCCCCCTCCCCATTCTTCCCCCCATAAATCGCAATTTGAATTACTAATGCAACCCCGGTACTTACCTATACCTATGTTTGTACCTACTGAGATGCACGTCAAAACTCAAACGTCACATTTTATGTGTTCTGTTTTTAGCTTCCGTGACAATAGACCGATTATGTGATAGGGCCTCCCGTGTGATATCAATTATTTTCCCTACACTTTGGGAGAAATACAATTGCAACACCGGATACAAGCATAGCCTATAGTTTGTTTTGTTTCCAAACTAAATCCAAGAAACGTGAATTTGGTTCAAAACTCATTTATTGAATCATAGTTTGAATTCAAGAATATTATTGTTATAGACTCCAGACATCTTTTAATATTATTTCAAGATTTTCATGCTAAAATCAAGAAACGTGAATTTGGTTTAAAACACTTATTTGTATCATAGTTTTTATTCAAGAAAATTTTTACACAAGTACATTCAAAACTGTTGTTCTTAAATATTTTTTTCAAGATTTCAAAACCAAGAAATCTCAACTTAGTCTAGGGCCCGGTTTCACGAATTGCTAAAATCAACCAATCAAATAGGTATAAATTGACCATTGTCTAAAAATTCGAGTTATTAGACCATCACTTGTCAAATATTATCCGAAGGTGGTGGTGGGTGGTGGATTTGATTCTAGGGCATAATCAATGGATTCTTAATGGGAAAAAATAGGCGCGCGAAACCATCAGCGCCTTGCCCTACAACCTAACAGTCGAGGCGTGTTCCATTGGTTATTATGTAGCTGTAGGTAGGTAGGTATTCCAATAGACGGGAATGGGCTTGCATCCTGTCACATGGAATTATGACACGTGAGGCTTGACATCTGTGTGTCTCAAGGCTTGTGGACCTAAGCATCAAGTAGGTGCCTACTTTAACAAATTGCCTATTGACATTATAAACCTGTCTGCAATTCCTAGAAGTTTTGTTGGCAATGCCTTATTCTTCGGTTACAATTGGAAGCCCCTACTTTGGGCCCTATCAGAATACCAGAGCTGTGACGTTTTTTTAATGTTACAACTCCATGCTGAGATTCTTTTGGCCTACCCCAAAGTGTCAAATTCCTCTGATAGGTTTTTAACTTTATTCCAAACAAGATAAGGTTCATGTTCAATTGGGAAAATTTAACAGTTAGGAGTAGATTGATGTGCTGGCGTCTGTATACCTACTGATATTTTAACCATTTATAAATAAAATAAATAAATATTCCACAACTTTTTCACACAACGCCATTTAGTCTCAAGTTAAACTTAAGAGCTTGTGTCATGGGTACTTTACAGCTGATAAACATACTTAAATATTTCTAAATACATACAACATATTATTATAGATAAATTACACCCAGATACAGAACAAATGATCGTGCTCATCACACAAAAATTTGCCCTGGGTGGGAATCGAACCCACGACCTCCGGCATAGCAGTCAGGGTCACTAACTACTAGACCGACAGGTCAGTCAATTTATTTTATGTGTTTTGTCCTGTGCGGGCTAATAAATGCATTTGCAAGGTCATTCAGTACGCTCATACGCGTAAAGATGATGGAAAACACATTATGTGGGCTTTCTTTGCTCACTGCTTTATTAAGAAATGTTGTGTAGCAGGATGAATAGTTACAAACCGATTTCTCTCTTTCAGTCGTAAGTAATTTGATATCCCACAGAAGAAGACAAAGCGTACTATACAGACGCAATACAACGTTTATTACTACGGCTGTTAGTGTAAAAACTTGCTAACAACAAGACAAGTGACCCGGATTTAAAAATAATCTGATCCAAACATATACTATCTTACTAAAAAACGTTAGTATATCTTATATTGAAACAATTTGGATTCCTAGTTCAACACCATAACATATTTCCACAAAACAAAAATGTCTTGTTCGAACATTAATTTGATTACCTACCATTACTTGAATAACTAATATTCTTACGTCAATGCAACTATTGACTTAACTAAAAACAAACTTTTCTTAAACCAAGCATATATTTATATCTTATTTTGAAACAATTTAGATTCCTACTTCAACACCATTACTTCTTTCCACAAAACAAAAATGTCTCGTTTAAAAACATTTGACTACCTTCACCAGAATAATTAATATTCTTACGTCAATGCACTAATTACTTACCCAAAAGCAAACTTTACTTGAACCAAGCATTTAATGTCTTACTAAAACCCATTAGTTTAGCTTATTTTGAAACAATTAAGATTCCTATTTCGACACCGTAACTTTTTTGAACAAAACAAAAATGTCTCGTTTAAAAACATTTGACTATCGTTACTAGAATAATTTAGATTCTTACGTCAATGCTACTATTTACTTACCCAAAAGCAAACTTTTCTTAAACCAAGCATAATTATATTTTCTTACTAAAAAATGTTAGTATATCTTATTTCGAAACAATTTAGATTTCTACTTCAACACCATTTCTTCTTTCCACAAAACAAAAATGTCTCGTTTGTAAACATTTGACTACCTTTACTTGAATAAGTTAGGTTCTTGCGTCAATGCAACTATTTACTTACCCAAAAAAAAACTTTTCTTAAACCAAGCATAAATTATCTTACTAAAAAATTTTAGTATATCTTATTTTGAAACAATTAAGATTCCTATTTCAACACCGTAATTTTTTCCACAAATCAAAAATGTCTTGTTCGAAATCATTTGACTATCTTTACTTGAACAATTTAGATTCTTACGACAATGCAGGTATTTACTTACCGAGAAACAAACTTTTCTTATACCAAGCATATATTTTCTTACTAATACACATTAGTTTATCTTATTTTGAAACAATTTAGATCCTACTTCAACACCATTTCTTCTTTCTTCAAAACAAAAATGTCTCGTCTGTAAACATTTGACTACCTTTACTTGAATAAGTTAGGTTCTTGCGTCAATGCAACTATTTACTTCACCCAAAAAATACTTTTCTTAAACCAAGCATATATTGTCTTACTAAAACAAGTTAGTATATCTTATTTTGAAACAATTTAGATTCTTAGATCAACGCCGTAACTTTTTTCACAAAACAAAAATGTCTTGTTCGAAATCATTTGACTATCTTTATTTGATCAATTTTGATTCTTACGTCAATGCAACTATATTCTTACCCAAAAACAAACTTTTATTAAACCAAATATTTATTGTATTATGACAAAATGTAACTATGTATTATTTTGAATCGTTTTATATTCTTCTTTCAAATCCATTATTTTCTCACACTTCTTAGAACAAATAATACTTTTCTTCATCGAAAACGTTCCTGCTTTCTGATTATAAGAATCGTCAGTTACTTACAGGAAGAAAATCGGATTTTGTTTTAATGATGTTTTGTTTTTAGTTTAAGTAAATGGTACAACTTTTGGTTCAAAATATTAAAGGATCTTGAACTTACAATATGTTGTTTTATATTGAAACACATAAAACTCTTAGTTCAAAAAAGTAACTTATTGTTCAGACAAAAGTCAAAACATCTTAAAAAGAAAATAATTGTTTTGATTCTAGTAAATAGAAGGAGAATAATATTGTTTTTCGTGGAGAATATCATTTCGGTTGGACTAAGACATTATTTTTAGTTCAAGTAAATATGCATTTGACATTAAACAATATTCCTGAGAATAAAAATATTCTTGGAAGAAAACTTTTTCCGAGAGCATTTTTTTCCGTGTACATCATATTCCTGTCTTTACAGTACTACAACACGTGGGTGTCGTTGGCAGGCTTCATGATGTGCCTCATTATAATGATGGTGATCAGCTGGGTCATGGCGCTTCTCACCACATTCGTCTTCATTACACTCTATCTCTTAGTACTTTACGGGAAACCAGGTAAAGTTACAAAATATTGCGATATATTCCACCACAATTTATTGTAGTGGCGTAGGTATGAACAACAAATTCCAATATATTTATTTGTGACGTATAGCTGACATACATAAAGAGAAGAGAAGAGGAGAGCTAAGATTGAGAAATTAATTTAAAATTTAAAAGTATACACAGCATGAGCAGTAAGTTATGATGTTAAATGTAAAAGAGCGCACTTTGCGCTGTCTAGCAATGCGTCCAAAATGTTTTTTACACAGGAAAAAGTTTTATCTAAGTACATAACACAACACCCGCCCTGGTTTTTTTAGAGTCTATTCTAACCTGTTTCTTTCCTTTAAATATTTCAGATACCAGCTGGGGCAGTAGCACTGAAGCTCAGCGTTATCAAGAGACCATAGCGTCTATCGTGCACTTATACCATCGCACGGCACACACCAAATCATTCAACCCCCAACTGCTGGTATTTGGTGGCAAGCCCGACGAAAGGCCGTGGCTCACTGACCTGGGAGCTCTCATCACAAAGATTGGCTCCTTCATGATCCTGGCAGATATTGAAAACGTAAGTATTCGTTTTTCCTAGACTACTCCTCACACTGTCTATAAATATCCTGACACAAATACCGTACATTTTTTATCAGGAACCTTACGATTTTCTTAAATAAATTTTAAAGTTACTCCTTATAACCTCAACTATCTGTCAGTGTAATTTCCATCAAACGCTCAGTCCAACTGTTTCAGACTTTAGAACAAATAAACAGACAGACTGACAAAAGAAAAAAAATACTTTTTAGACAATTATAAGCTGTTATTTTAGCATTGCGGCATTGCAAGCAGACAGAAATTATTTATTAATTATTAACATCAACGTTTTACTTATTTATTTTGTACGATAGTATACTGCCATGGACTTTGCTTCACAACGACGACGCGATGTCAATGAAGCTTAACTTTTTAATATACAGGATTGTATGAAGAACTTCTTTCTTTTTCTTTGTTTTAGAAGTTTCTTATCGTATATTAATGTCCGCAGGTTCAACTGACTCAGATGGAGCGGCATTACCGGCGGCTCGCGGGTGAGGAGTGGCTGAGAGAGCGCAAGATGCGCGCGTTCTACGTGCTGCTCCAGGGCTGTAGCTTCGAGCAAGGATGCCAAGCGTTGCTCCAGTCCACCGGCCTCGGCTGCATCGCTCCCAACGTTGTGCTGTTGGGCTACAAGTACGACTGGGACACTTGCCCGCATTCAGAACTCTTAACTTACTATCGTATGATTCGGTTAGTCAACTTTCATGAATTAGTACCTACCTACCAATACACAGCCGTAAATATCACTATTGCACCGTAATAAGGTTTTTAGACAATTATGAACATTAACACTATTTGTAAAAAGTACCAAACTGTAGCTGTCTTGTCTGCATTTTTAGTTATTAGTTTCTAAAGCTTAGGTCACACACAGTGAATAGTCGCTGCGAGTGCATTCGCTGCAAATAATGATCGCAGCGACAATTCGCCTCCGCGCCGCCTGCCTGTCACACACAGCGAGTTCTACCTACTCGAGAATTTCGACAGTTGGTTGGTGCGCAAATTCAAAATGCCGTCTGTTTGTCGCACCTGAGGAATGGCTGTTCGCAGCAAGTACCCTGTCACACACAGCGAATAGGTACCTACTCGCGGTGAATGCTAGCCGCGAGTAAAATAGAACATGCTCTTTTCAAATCGCGCAAGAATTTAAATACGTTAACTGGACGACAATGCCAATATATTTCCAGGATGACGTTTCAATTCGAGCTGGCAATGGCTATTCTGCACGTCCCGAAGAACATGCGCCCTTACAAGCGTCGCGCTCAGTCCGCGAGTGGTCGCGGGAGTGCGGCCGCGCTGAGCGCTGACAGTGCGCCCGCGCAGACTCGCGAGCGCGTGCGAGTGCTGGCCATTATGAGTTCGAATTCTGACGTAGATCTCCACAACACAGAACGTATCTCAGAAGACAAAAGTTTAATTGAAAAGGGTACGTACTTATAAGAATCTTTTTTTTTCAAACTGATTATTAGGTAGGTATTATGTATAAAGTAAGTAGGTATACTTCTGTGTTAGGGATACTATACTACTATAAAGCCGACCCACGCAATTGCTACATTTTGGTATTCATATTCATATTCATATCTTTATTTGCATTCGGCTTGCACTGGACTCATGCTGAACGCTAAACTTTGTTGGATACTACCCTACACGCTGAATCATATTCTAGTCGTTTCTGTAAAATTCTAGTCGTAAATTGGCCGGCTGGACCGAATCCTAGCGATCCGAAAAAGAGTGTAGATACCTACCTGATACGCTTAACGGTTTCTTTTTCAAGTGCCACGTGCCCTATTGAGTAACAAAGTTAGTCAAGAAGTACTACCCGCAAAGAGATCGCAGTCGCAGCGCTTTGGAATACCTGCACGCAATGTGGGGGCCTACAAAGCTTTGGCATTTAGCAACGTAATTTTACATTTTATATTTTAATTTAAATCTAACTTAGGTATAATCTAAATAGTCACAACAACAGTGCCCAAAATTTAAAAACCTATTTTTTTATTTATTTAGGTAAATTTAGCTTTTTTTCATTTATTATCTCATGCTATATTTAAACATTTATTGTTTATAAACCTTGATAACCAGCATTTCCAGACACTATAAGGCTAAAAGAGCTGTATGTAACTTGCAGAATTTAATAGATTTAGGGCTGATTTTTCAATAGTCAAACAACTTATCTGTAGAATGATTATGGCGGTTTGACCATAAAGATATAGGTAGTTAATGGGTTTGACATAATTATATTATTATCTATAGAGCAGCTGTCACAAACGGCCATTTTTATTCCTCAGTTAATATTTTATTTTGGGAAAAAAACAGGTGTACAATTAAATATTACACATAGCATCTTACCAATTAAACAAAGTATTTTTATACTACTAACAAATTTTCCACTTATAACTTTACTATTTATTTGGCCATTGAAAAACTGCCGAAGTTGATATCACTTGATATGAGACTCATTATTAAAACATGGAAGTGCTTAGGCTGCTATACAATTGACAACATTTCAAAATTGACATGACCCTAAAACAAAAATACCGTTTCTTCATTTTTGTATGCTGAGTTCAAATATATATTTTTTTAATTTTTTTATAGCCGAATTTCTGAGAAAAAAAATAAAAACCAAAAACCATGCGATGACGTCACTTATACGGTGGAATGAGGTGTTTACCTTTGCGAAAGCAAGCTCATTTTTAAGATGAAAACTATAATGTCAAACAAGACATTTCTGTCAAAAATTACGTATCTAATGTCAAAAAAGACATATCTAATGTCAAAAACGACATATCTAATGTCAAACAAGACATATCTAATGTCAAACAAGACATATCTAATGTCAATGTGTGACATTGACAACTGCTAAATGACAGTGACATCTAAAAAACTGTTTTTTTTTGTCGTATCACAGTAAAGCAAAGGAATTATCGCCATTCCACCGTATGAATGACGTCATTTGGCGCTTACGTCTTTTTAGAATGCACCGAATTTCAAAGTTAAAATTATGAATGAAAAGTACATAATTTCGAAAAACAAAAAAATATGGGTCCTCTAGTTTTGGATTTACTTTTAGATAACATAATAAAACATGGAGGTTAAAATTTTGAAATGTTGTCAATTCTATGAACAATTAGTCGTTCGTTGTAGAATATTGCAATAATAATTACCTATAACTTGTTGTGCCTGTTCCTCATATCTAATAGAATTCTATTTTGGACGCATGGTGTTTGTACGACGATGGTGGCATGAATATTCTTCTGCCATACATAATTGCACGCAGGGGCAGCAAAGAAAAAATATCGTTGCGAATATTCGCACTCCCTCGAGAAGATATGCCAATAGAAGAAGCAGAGGAACGGTGAGGGAAATAATTTTTACTAGTTTTTGCTTAGCGTAAGTACCTACTAATTTACCTGTAGCCGGATAGATCCCTAGCACGAATTCTTGACATACAACGTAACGTAAATTCAAAATTTTATCATTTAAAGTAAGTAATAGTACTCTGCAGCATTTAGGATGAAATTAACGAGGAAAGCACAATTAGTAGTTATCACCTATTATTAAAAAACTAAAAAAAGATTTATAAATAAAGTTTTTAAATTGATTTTTTAAAACATTTTAAAATCGTGCGTTTCGAGTTGACGTAAAGTCATGGGTTTTTACCATGTGAAAATAAAAACCAAAAATTGAAAATGTGCTGGTATACAAAATCACGTAGACCGTAAGTAGGTACTTACAGTGTATGCTGTATTCGCGTATGTAGACCACCAACAGAAGGGATCGCGAGACATTGTTGTTTGTTTAAGAATTTGTTGTTTGTAAAACATGACTAGATTCAGGTGACAAAATTCTAATGGGTGTGGCGTACCCAGATTCCTATTGATTATTTTTTAATTTCTCAGTATGGCGGGCCTCTTGCGAAAGTACCGCATAGATTATTCACAGTTGACGATGATTACAAATATCAGGGACAAGCCAGACGAGTCCACGTGGGATTTCTTCAAAAATGTAACTAAAGAACACAGGACTGCCACCAATGACGGTACGGGCATACCTACTTAATGTGAATCAAGTTCATGTTTTATTTTAATATATAAAAGTTCGTGTCAGCTATGCCGGAGGTCGTAGGTTCGATTCCTACCCAGGACAAATTTTGTGTATTTAGCACGATTATATTTTGTTGTGTCTGGGTGTAAATTATCTATAACATGGTATATATTTAGAAATATATAAGTATGTTTATCAGTTGTTTAGTACCCATAACAGCCAAACTATGCTTAACTTGGGACTAGATGGCGTTGTGTAAAAGTTTTGGAGTATTTATTTATTTTTTCAGTTTTGAATTTATATTTTTGACAGAAATCATGATATCAGATGAGGAATCGCAAAGACTATACGAAAAGACCTGCCAACACTTGAGACTTCGAGAGTTGTTGATTGAAAACTCATTCGGCGCTGATTTTATAGTCATCACGTTACCATTACCTCGAGAGGTTGGTAGAATCTATTGGAACACTGTTAGGCACATTGGGAAAGTTACTGTCAAACAAATCGGCCCTGCACTTGTTGAAAGAACGAGTAAATAATAAATAAACGAGCCCAGGGGTTCTTCGACTCAGACAATGGTACACATACAGTTATTTTATTTCTTTTAGACTTTATTTCAAAGGACATAATCTCGACATTTGCTTGGCGGCTCGACAAGTTGGGTGAGTAGCTAAATTCGTCATACAACTCATTAACTTCTCCCCTCTCCTCCAGCCAAGCCGGCAAAGGCAGTAGTCACTGTTTTATTATGATTAGAATTCTTGAAGTTTAAGCTAAAATGACCAGAATCACTTCTTACTTTTCAGGGTGTATCGGCAGCCATGTATATGGCGTGGTTGAAGGTTATGAGCCTGGATATGCCGCCGATACTGTTCGTGCGCGGCAACTCCACCGTTGTCATCGCGTGACTTACATCATTTAAAACACTAGTAAGTTGTTTTTTTTTCACTATGTGGCCATATACTTACTTTCAGAACAAGTTCCACTTTGTGGATCGTCGTATTTGTCTCTCATACCTGGGTGACAGAGGTTCTATAAACCTGTATTTATACAAATTGTATTTTATATGTTATGTTATGTTACGTGATCATTTTATAGTCGTGCCTTGGTGTAATATTCAGCAATGTCTGATGATGAGGAGTAAAACTATTCGTATAAATATATTACAAGATTTTTTTATTTCACACATATTTCACAAGGGGTTTAATTTAAATTTAGAACAGAAAATAATCATATAATATTTACAGATACAAGAATCAACAGACGTCCCAGATTAACAATTTACATAATATGAAACAATGTTATAATTATAAGAGAAACATGTTTTGGTACGTCTAGTGTAGTGCCAGACGAACGTAATGTCGTTCGCAGAATAGCATAGCAAATATTTACACCAAGTGCCAAAAAAAATATGATATTATGTTCAAAAATAACTTTCTGCGACCGAAAATAAGTAAGTCGGAACATGACACTGGACAGATAGAATACACGATAGTCAACATAATCATAAGTTCAAGCAACATACTGCTTACTGGGCACGGGAGAGGGGGTCAACTGTACAAGAGATTCACGATGCAGGAAGGAAACGCTGTCCTCGGCGGAGAGCAAACAAACACGTCTACTGCGATATGTACGTTACGTAACAGGACGGCGATTCAAAATATATAGATCTGTCATTAGATATGTCGCTATGCTTTCTATGAAAAATAACTATGTATGTCACATCAAAATATTTTCTTACTTTCACATTTATTGTAATTATACGTTTTTTTTACATCTCTTTCATAAGAACACATTAGAAATAAAGATTGATTTTAACATGAAGGTATAATAAGGGTAAATTTACGCTAGTACGACGGGCCGCATGTAAACTTTTAGAACATATTAACATTACTCAGTCTATGTAAAAATTTATAATATTTAGTCGCAGAATGTGCAATTTGCAAAACAGTAGTGTAGAACACGCAAAATCTCTAGTACCAGCGGTATTCTAATTTGTAGAATGTCCAATCGGAGGTCATACTAACACGCTATAATTCTTCATTGATATCTACGTGGTTGGTAACAAAACGGGCATTGGGCAAAAGCAGCGGTAGTTTGTTTAGCACCTTACACATGCTGTCTATTTTAAACAGACTTTAAAAAAAGGAGGAGGTTCTCAATTCGGTTGTAAGACCGCTTTACTTCGTTTGTCAAATTGGGCACTGCAACTGGTAGTTAGCCATTTAGCAAATTGGACAATCTGGACTAAACTGTTTATAATATAATAATTTATAATAATTCGTAACGACGTCTAGATGCCTCAGTGCATTATCATAAATTCATATAATAGCTCGACGTGAGCGTTGACGATTATAAAAATAATACATATCATTATGCGACAGTTCGCGAATGAAATATATAAATGATTAACATGAATTAACGTTTTAAGCCTACCAGCACCTCAACGTATATTAAATCGTGCGAAACTTCAAATTCAGCGGTCACATGTAGATATTATAATGATTTCATGGCATTTACATAACATTAATTTATTGAAATAATAATAAACATAACTACATAAGTTACAGACAAAAACTTCACACAGCCATAACTCCTTACATCATATAAATAAATATTAAAATCCTAAAATAATCGTGGAAATATTTTTTGGTTACAAAGATTTATAATATGCAAATAAATACTTGTGTTAGGAGGCTTCCTTCCCATTACCTGATTTTTATTTCAGTTCTTATTCATGCTACAGGAACGTTTCCATTTCAATGTATATTTTCTTAAGCTACTAGCGGATAACGTGTTGATTCAGCCGATGGAGGCGCAACGTCGTACACAAAATATTCCTCACGTCCTGTTCCAGCACTAGCAGGGCAGTCCCGCAATCGCGTGGTCCCGCGGTCACGTCGTCTCGCGGTCTCGTGGTCCCGCGGTCTCGTGGTCCCGCGGTCTCGTGGTCCCGCGGTCTCGTGGTCCCGCGGTCTCGTGGTCCCGCGGTCTCGTGGTACCGCGGTCTCGTGGCTGCGGGCTCGTGGTCCCGCGGTCAAGTGGTCCCGCGGTCACATGGTCCCGCGATCGCACGGGACGAGCGGTCTTTCTGCTACTATCCTAATGAACACATCTCTTTGTGCAGTTCAGTGGCGGCGTCAGAAAGGGTTCCGTACTATTTCACGGTCGATTTGCGCGCGATCTTTGGTCAGTCGTGCTGACATCTCACGTGGGTGGGTGGTGACGTAGCGATATAAACACTGTATAGTTTGTAAGAGCAGTCACTTGGCTAAGGGTCACTGTACACTATCACTCGTACAGTCGGCTCGGGGCGGTCCACTGCCGCTATAGCACGGCGCAGGACGGACGAGACAGTCTTCATTCGGACTCTTCCTCGTTATCTTCGTCGAATCCGGTCAAGTCAGCGGAGTCTAGGTAGCCGTGCATCACCTGAAAGGATAACATTTCTGATTAATTTTAGTGATCGAAGTGCTTTAGATGATCTCAGACACAAAAGTGGTTTTCATTGACAGTTGAAATGTGTCAGCTTCTGAGGAGCGTTTAACAATAACGCGTAATGAGCGGAGCCATGCGTGTACGGGCCGCGATGCCGTGAGGGGCTCGAGCTCTTCAGTGAGCGTATTAGTGTGGCGTCGAGCGGACGTAAGCGTGTGTACTCCGTGGCGATCAGCACGAAACTAAAATGACCCGCGCTGACTGTAATCAGCCTTAGACTGGAAAGGTAAGCATAGTAGAACGGCAGGAGATGCACAGATACGTACCGCGTACTCCAGCAGCGCGAGGTGGCAGAACACGTACTGGTCGGGCATCTGTATGGAGTGCGCGCGCTGCGCCCGGATGCGCTCCACCGTGCCGCGCACGTCCAGCGCGCGCTCGGCCGCCAGCCGCGACGCGCAGATGTCCAGCGTCAGGAACGTGCCTGCGCAACGAGCCGTGTGCTACACACTGCCACGCACCACGCACCACGCAGCGTAGCGCGTCAATGCGTGCTTTAACGTTGCTTGTAACTATCTCCGTTTGGATAGAAACACGCACCGTCCAACACAGGAAATGCACCCACGCGCGTTCATTCAGTGCGTTGACCCGCAACATGCAGCGTGATGCATGGCAGTGTGATTATCGCCTAACCAACGTACTGTCCGTGAACAGCAAATTAAATATCATTTTCAGGCTTAACATAAAAAAGAAACAACTAAGCATATGGCATAAAGTTCGCCTCTGTACATCTGTGTGCTTAAAGTATTAATATCTATATATATAAAAGAAAGTCGTGTTAGTTACTTCGCTTATAACTCAAGAACGGCTGAACCGATTTAGCTGAAAATTGGCAGGGAGGTAGTTTAGAGCCAGGAGAAGGACATAGGATACTTTTTATCCCGTTCGACATCATAAAAATAAATATCAAGAATATCGGTTGTCTCAAACATTTTTCAAACGCAGCGCCATCTTGGATGACATGACAGGAGTCAAACTTCCCAGTTCATTATCAGGTGACAATTTGAAATTGACAAGTCTTAAGCTAAACCCAAGAAGGTAAGGTTGTCAATTTATAATACGCACCTACGTTCTGAAATTTATTTTGTTACTAAACTTAGAGGTTTTATGTAGCATAAAAAAGTCTTATATTTCAGAAATCAATTTACGTAACTAGCAATGACAGAGACGAACTTTAATAATTCTTTGCAAATAGAACTTATTTTACTGTTAGGACTTTAATTAAAGTAGACCGGGAAAACTATAGGCATAAATTATTGTATGTAACATAGAGGCAATAGTTCAGATTAAAATTATGAATTTAGTATTTTTTAGTAAGGTAGTTAGGTTAGATAGTTGGGTTAGCTATAGGATAGGTATGGTCAGTTAGGTTAGGGTATATATACATGTTGTAATTTAAAAGTAGTAGTAGTTATTATTGGTTTGGATTTATTTGTTGTCGTCTTATTCAACGTATGTATATCTAAAACAAAAAAATGATAAGAGTAATAAATTGATTCTAAGGCGCAACGAAGTTTGCCGGGGCAGCTAGTTAATAAATAAATACAAGGCACAGTGTGGGAAGTGTTTTTCAAAACGTCAATTGACATCGTCATCGCTGTCGTAAACATAAATGTTGTTTTGAAAGGCCGGCTGCTTCAAGTAAAACTCACACGAGATTTACTATCGACGATGAGTCCTCCGATGAAGGTCAAAAACGACGCAAAAAGCGACGGAATAATAAATAGAATTTTAATAAATTTACGGCATGGGGAATCAGATATTTGGAGTCGATTTTAGAATCGATAGCAATTGGATTTGAATTTTAAAGTCTGTTAAAAATATTAATCGTAATAATTGTAACAATAATTGTACTCGTTTATATTGTCACACGCAGTAATTACCCAATTTAACTCGTAGCACACACTTCTACATATCGTCAGAGACATTTTCATTAAATTCATCACGTGTACAGCGGCATAGTCTGTTACGTCACATGTCTCTCCCACGCTGTGCACTTTCTGTAGGAACCTCCTGAGTAACGCTGGATATTAATAATCTATCTCGGTTGCTATCTTGATCCCGATCTTTGTCTGTAACCAATCAACGACCGGATTCGCCTATCCGAGTCTTAAAGATGTCCAATCAGAAGCAGCCGTCAAAAACAAAGGATCGGGATTTGGATTGAGATAGAATATTAATATCGGGCGTTAGACACTATGCTTGTAATCGGGAGCAGTAGTTAGCTTTATTTGTTCTACAAACAGTTCAAGTGTATAGATCATGCAACTTTAAATGATAAATTCTAGATAAATCGCTGCTTAAATTCAAAAGAGTAAACAAATCAAAATAATACAATTTTTGCAATTGCAAAAATTGTATTATTTCTCTTTATATTTTTATGTGCAAAAAACACCCATTATTCATATTACAATTTTTAGATTGTATATTATTACTTAAAAGCTTCAAATGTATATGTCGTAGGATAATTTGATACTTCGAATTTTCGCGAAAATCCTAGGGGTTTTGCGAAAACGCGGATAATTAGACATAGGCGAAAAATTAGTAAGATTTGATAATTATAACCTAACCAACATGATTCATCAACAATAGAAGAGATCTGGCGCTCGGCGGCCGCTGCCGCGGCACGCTCGCTTCGCTCGCTCGCCTTCGCGCGCTAATGGTCATGGTTCTAACCTAACCTAACCAACATAATGTCTAATTATCCGCGTTTTCGCAAAACCCCTAGGATTTCCTAGGATTTTCGCGAAAATTCGAAGTATCAAATTATCCTACGACATATATAATTCATACCTTCACGTAATAAAATAAAAAGGTTTTTGATATCTCTTGTATACAAAAATAACTTTCGACATAATGACCCTGTGGAATTTAAGCAGCGAAATCTACAAAAAGTTGCCGCTCTGACTGTTAAAACACAGTGTACATTATTCTGAATTATTTAAAATTAATTGATATTATTATTTAATTATCGAAATAATCCTTACCTGTCCTGCCGATCCCGGCCGAACAATGGACGACTATCGGAGGTCCCCTATTGTGTCCCGCCCACGCATCACCTAAGCTGAAAACATAATAATTATATATTAATAAAAATCCATACATTAAACACAGGCTCGTAAGTTTTGTACTTTAGAAACAGGTCTTAATGAAAGCCAGTCATTGCTTTTGAGCGATCTAGAAGCGAACACGAAGCGGCGCAGCGCGGTCCGAAAATAAAAAAAAACAGTCGAAACCTAAGTATTGAAGTGTCCTACGTGACCAAACGCACGTGCGGTGCTGTGCGGTGCGGCGCGGTGCGGCGCGGTGCGGCGCGGTGCAGCGGTGCGTAAGGGCGAGACTCCACCAAAGCGGAGACGAGAAGAGATGTGTTTTACAACCAATCAGCTTGCGTCATTTTGACCGCTCAGTGCTTAGCTTTAGCACAATACAATATCCTATTGGTTAATTACAAGACATCTCTCGTCTCCGCTTTGGTGGAGTCTCGCCCTAATGAAGCGGTCGCGATTAGTTGGCGCGGATAATTATGTTCCCGCGAACTGGAGACGGTGCCGTCGTGTTTTTGTTGACGGTGTGGGCAGTGCGAGGCAATCCAAGTGCACGTAGGACATAGCCGCTGTGTCGCACCACATCGCATTTAATTCGCGTGTCACCGTTTCATAATCGCGTTCGCATTGAACCGCCTATGGGACGTAGTGTCAGCTATTTTGCTATTGCTTCTTTAAATTTCCCGTGCCAGACGCGACGATGCGCAGGTGTAGGCGAGGTAAAGGCATACGTACTCTTGTAGCGCGAGCTGCTGCGCGCGCCGCACGAGCGCGAGGAAGCGCAGCACGGGCTGCGCACTGCCGCCGCCCGGCACGCCGTAGTCCGGCCAGCGCGTGTACTGCCCGTGCCAGATGCGACGAGACTGCTCGCGCTGAAGACAACAAATCAAATATTATACCTAATATTTCACGCTGTATCTGTCCTAACAGCTGTTACCTGTATGGCTTACCCTGAGGTCAGTTAGCAAGAGATGCGTGATGGTGTAGTCGTCCTCGTGCTCCACGGCCTGCGTGCTGACGGCGAAGTCTCCGTACACGTGGCGCGCGCCGTCGCCGAGCGGCCAGTACTGCCCGCACTTGACGCGGCCGCGCTCCACGCCGCGCGTCGTCATCACCACCACCAGCGAGCCCTGCTCCCACACCATGCGCCAGAAGTCGCCGAATGTCTTCGGTAGGGGGCCTGCAATGGTATACATACAAACAATCATATTATAGATAGGTTACCTAAACAACATTCGATCTTACTCTTACGGCACACTAACGCACGCACGCGTCCGTTGACGGCGCAACGCGACACTGATGGGAAGTGAGGCTAGTCAGCCACATCTACACCTTTTTACTTATAATATCATTGCATACAAACATGAGCATTTTTAGTCGTGTTTTTAAAACTTAATTCGTTTCGAAGTGGAACTGGGCAGGACATGTCTGGCGCATGCCGGACAAACTGTGGACTCAAGTAGCACAGAGCTGGTGCCCTGAGTCAGGAAGACGGGGTCGCGGCAGCCAACGGAGGAGATAGCGGGACGAACTAGACAAGTTTCTAAAACACTGGAAAGATGAAGCGCGAAATCGCGAAATGTAGAAGGAGTGGAGGGAGGCCGTTGCCCAGGAGTAGGACAGAACAGGCTAACAAAATAAAGAAAAAAATCGTTTCGTTACTATGGTCGAAAACACTAGTATTCATGCATCCGGTTAAACTGGAAATCGACCCCAAAATAATTCGGAAAAGGCTTGGTAGACGATGACTGTGGTGAGAAATCCTTAACGCAATATGTCAATGCACACACACATACTTCCACCGGTCGAACTAAATTTACTTCAACATAGAGACTGGTATTCTATTTGTATAATGTTTTAATTAATTATCTAGAAAATTATAAGCTTTCTTTAGTATGAAGGTTGAAAATTCAATCCTTGAAATAACGTATTTTCCACGAAACAATAAGTAGAAATGTACGAACAAATGTTTCCTATTATATACATAGTAGGTAATCGGCATACAAGGTCACTTCATAAAATGGAAGACAGAAAAAAAATATTACTCGTGTAAAAAGAATGCCGTTGGTATATTTGCCGAGCGATTTCTACGAAGCGAGGATTTCCCCTGCGTTCATTTCCAATTCGCGCTACAGAGCTTTTATTATTAATAATTCACGGAAACGTATTTCCATCGTAAACAAGTTTTGCGAATAGTTCCAGGTATTGTGGGAGCGCAGCCAAATTGAATATTGTCGAGAAATTCTTGCAAATTCACTTATTTTTTAAAGGAGATGTTACTTTCAGAGAACTTCTAATGTTTTTATCATTCAAATATTTCTGTTATCGACGGAAACCATACAAAATTATGCAAATTTGCGTTTAAAAAAGGTCGCGTTCTAGCGCACCACCTAACGATCCACAGAACAGTTGGGACAGCATTCACAGAACGCGAGTTAATTTTATTTCAATTTGCAAAAAAAGTAAAACATTCCGGCGAATATTAACTTTATTTTTTATACGAAACGCATGCATTCAACGACGTAAACGAAAGTGAACGTTATTCTATTATGTATAAGGTTCATATGTTTATGCAGCTGTCAGGTCTGTGAATCTTGCTCTTAGACTCATCACATACAATTGATAAAGCTATCCACCTGACTTTTTTTAAACTTGTGTCATAAATGTGATAAATTTCGATCAAACATTCAACATTTACACGTCGTATAAGAGAAATAGGCGTAAAATATTAAAGAAGCAATAAAAACCAAATGTGTGAACTAACACGTGTTTTTGTTCATCATCAATGTATACTGATACGAACATAATCGCTCAGTTTCAAATGCGTACAATTAACATTGTTTTCGTTTTATCCTTTATCTTGATATTGTTAGATATTGTAGTACTAGATGGTGACGAGTGCTTATTTATTTTAAAAACCGCTCCATTACGAATCCAATTGTCTATCGGTATTTTTTTATAAGTTTCTTATTTAATTCATTATATGGCTGCTATGTCAATTGTCAAAAGTCAGCGCGAATATGGTGTTTTGGACCGTCCAAAAATATTTTTCAGAAATACGTTCTTTACTTTGAATTTTATTTTAAGGGCAGTATTTAGAAACACTACGATTTTAATCACTGTTGAGTGTTTGATCCAGGTTCCATACTTAGCAAATTACATAGCTTAAAACACTGGTCGTATTTGTTTTGCTAACCAAAAAGTATAGTATTATTTTATTCCGGTTCATGAAGTATTACAAAATCGGATAAAATATAATAAAGCTGCATTACCTTGCGTACAAATGTATGCATTTTTCTGTTTGTATCCGTCAACATAGTTAGCGTTGATATAGTCTGTGGTGGGGTCGTCTGGATCCGTCTGCGATAGCAACACGCGCGAGTGGTCGTAACACAACACGTCCGTGTAACGGTTCTTGGCTAGATTGCTCGGCAATCTGTAAAACAAATAAAAGTCGTATTAGCTAAGATTTACAGTTCCTTTTAGCTGGTTAGACCTTAGCGGTAAAACTATCATTTTCTTTGCTTCGGTCACGTCAATTTATTTCAAGTGCTGCTAAAACTACCCCATTCTCAGTTTTGTTATGTGGTGAGGCAATTCATACCTTGAGCACCTGTCTGGGGTACAAGAAAGCCCGCGCCTCGTCCGACAGGCGACAGTACTCACTTGGCGTGGTGGAAGGTCCCTAGCGGCGGGCGCGCGCGGATGTCGTCATACTCTGCGGCCAGGCCGCGCCGCGCCAGGCTGCGCACGCGCGCCAGCAGCGCCTCGGCCGACTCGCCCGCGCCGCCGCCGCCCGCGCCTCGTCCGACAGGCGACAGTACTCACTTGGCGTGGTGGAAGGTCCCTAGCGGCGGGCGCGCGCGGATGTCGTCATACTCTGCGGCCAGGCCGCGCCGCGCCAGGCTGCGCACGCGCGCCAGCAGCGCCTCGGCCGACTCGCCCGCGCCGCCGCCGCCCGCGCCTCGTCCGACAGGCGACAGTACTCACTTGGCGTGGTGGAAGGTCCCTAGCGGCGGGCGCGCGCGGATGTCGTCATACTCTGCGGCCAGGCCGCGCCGCGCCAGGCTGCGCACGCGCGCCAGCAGCGCCTCGGCCGACTCGCCCGCGCCGCCGCCGCCCGCGCCTCGTCCGACAGGCGACAGTACTCACTTGGCGTGGTGGAAGGTCCCTAGCGGCGGGCGCGCGCGGATGTCGTCATACTCTGCGGCCAGGCCGCGCCGCGCCAGGCTGCGCACGCGCGCCAGCAGCGCCTCGGCCGACTCGCCCGCGCCGCCGCCGCCCGCGCCTCGTCCGACAGGCGACAGTACTCACTTGGCGTGGTGGAAGGTCCCTAGCGGCGGGCGCGCGCGGATGTCGTCATACTCTGCGGCCAGGCCGCGCCGCGCCAGGCTGCGCACGCGCGCCAGCAGCGCCTCGGCCGACTCGCCCGCGCCGCCGCCGCCCGCGCCTCGTCCGACAGGCGACAGTACTCACTTGGCGTGGTGGAAGGTCCCTAGCGGCGGGCGCGCGCGGATGTCGTCATACTCTGCGGCCAGGCCGCGCCGCGCCAGGCTGCGCACGCGCGCCAGCAGCGCCTCGGCCGACTCGCCCGCGCCGCCGCCGCCCGCGCCTCGTCCGACAGGCGACAGTACTCACTTGGCGTGGTGGAAGGTCCCTAGCGGCGGGCGCGCGCGGATGTCGTCATACTCTGCGGCCAGGCCGCGCCGCGCCAGGCTGCGCACGCGCGCCAGCAGCGCCTCGGCCGACTCGCCCGCGCCGCCGCCGCCCGCGCCTCGTCCGACAGGCGACAGTACTCACTTGGCGTGGTGGAAGGTCCCTAGCGGCGGGCGCGCGCGGATGTCGTCATACTCTGCGGCCAGGCCGCGCCGCGCCAGGCTGCGCACGCGCGCCAGCAGCGCCTCGGCCGACTCGCCCGCGCCGCCGCCGCCCGCGCCTCGTCCGACAGGCGACAGTACTCACTTGGCGTGGTGGAAGGTCCCTAGCGGCGGGCGCGCGCGGATGTCGTCATACTCTGCGGCCAGGCCGCGCCGCGCCAGGCTGCGCACGCGCGCCAGCAGCGCCTCGGCCGACTCGCCCGCGCCGCCGCCGCCCGCGCCTCGTCCGACAGGCGACAGTACTCACTTGGCGTGGTGGAAGGTCCCTAGCGGCGGGCGCGCGCGGATGTCGTCATACTCTGCGGCCAGGCCGCGCCGCGCCAGGCTGCGCACGCGCGCCAGCAGCGCCTCGGCCGACTCGCCCGCGCCGCCGCCGCCCGCGCCTCGTCCGACAGGCGACAGTACTCACTTGGCGTGGTGGAAGGTCCCTAGCGGCGGGCGCGCGCGGATGTCGTCATACTCTGCGGCCAGGCCGCGCCGCGCCAGGCTGCGCACGCGCGCCAGCAGCGCCTCGGCCGACTCGCCCGCGCCGCCGCCGCCCGCGCCTCGTCCGACAGGCGACAGTACTCACTTGGCGTGGTGGAAGGTCCCTAGCGGCGGGCGCGCGCGGATGTCGTCATACTCTGCGGCCAGGCCGCGCCGCGCCAGGCTGCGCACGCGCGCCAGCAGCGCCTCGGCCGACTCGCCCGCGCCGCCGCCGCCCGCGCCTCGTCCGACAGGCGACAGTACTCACTTGGCGTGGTGGAAGGTCCCTAGCGGCGGGCGCGCGCGGATGTCGTCATACTCTGCGGCCAGGCCGCGCCGCGCCAGGCTGCGCACGCGCGCCAGCAGCGCCTCGGCCGACTCGCCCGCGCCGCCGCCGCCCGCGCCTCGTCCGACAGGCGACAGTACTCACTTGGCGTGGTGGAAGGTCCCTAGCGGCGGGCGCGCGCGGATGTCGTCATACTCTGCGGCCAGGCCGCGCCGCGCCAGGCTGCGCACGCGCGCCAGCAGCGCCTCGGCCGACTCGCCCGCGCCGCCGCCGCCCGCGCCTCGTCCGACAGGCGACAGTACTCACTTGGCGTGGTGGAAGGTCCCTAGCGGCGGGCGCGCGCGGATGTCGTCATACTCTGCGGCCAGGCCGCGCCGCGCCAGGCTGCGCACGCGCGCCAGCAGCGCCTCGGCCGACTCGCCCGCGCCGCCGCCGCCCGCGCCTCGTCCGACAGGCGACAGTACTCACTTGGCGTGGTGGAAGGTCCCTAGCGGCGGGCGCGCGCGGATGTCGTCATACTCTGCGGCCAGGCCGCGCCGCGCCAGGCTGCGCACGCGCGCCAGCAGCGCCTCGGCCGACTCGCCCGCGCCACCGCCGCCCGCGCCTCGTCCGACAGGCGACAGTACTCACTTGGCGTGGTGGAAGGTCCCTAGCGGCGGGCGCGCGCGGATGTCGTCATACTCTGCGGCCAGGCCGCGCCGCGCCAGGCTGCGCACGCGCGCCAGCAGCGCCTCGGCCGACTCGCCCGCGCCGCCGCCGCCCGCGCCTCGTCCGACAGGCGACAGTACTCACTTGGCGTGGTGGAAGGTCCCTAGCGGCGGGCGCGCGCGGATGTCGTCATACTCTGCGGCCAGGCCGCGCCGCGCCAGGCTGCGCACGCGCGCCAGCAGCGCCTCGGCCGACTCGCCCGCGCCGCCGCCGCCCGCGCCTCGTCCGACAGGCGACAGTACTCACTTGGCGTGGTGGAAGGTCCCTAGCGGCGGGCGCGCGCGGATGTCGTCATACTCTGCGGCCAGGCCGCGCCGCGCCAGGCTGCGCACGCGCGCCAGCAGCGCCTCGGCCGACTCGCCCGCGCCGCCGCCGCCCGCGCCTCGTCCGACAGGCGACAGTACTCACTTGGCGTGGTGGAAGGTCCCTAGCGGCGGGCGCGCGCGGATGTCGTCATACTCTGCGGCCAGGCCGCGCCGCGCCAGGCTGCGCACGCGCGCCAGCAGCGCCTCGGCCGACTCGCCCGCGCCGCCGCCGCCCGCGCCTCGTCCGACAGGCGACAGTACTCACTTGGCGTGGTGGAAGGTCCCTAGCGGCGGGCGCGCGCGGATGTCGTCATACTCTGCGGCCAGGCCGCGCCGCGCCAGGCTGCGCACGCGCGCCAGCAGCGCCTCGGCCGACTCGCCCGCGCCGCCGCCGCCCGCGCCTCGTCCGACAGGCGACAGTACTCACTTGGCGTGGTGGAAGGTCCCTAGCGGCGGGCGCGCGCGGATGTCGTCATACTCTGCGGCCAGGCCGCGCCGCGCCAGGCTGCGCACGCGCGCCAGCAGCGCCTCGGCCGACTCGCCCGCGCCGCCGCCGCCCGCCTCCTCGTCCGACAGGCCGGGCGACACCTCGCCCGACGACCACGTGCCGCGCGCTGAGGAAAGCGGATCATTACATACATCTCATCAATGCACGGCACCTAGCCTTCAGAAACGTAGCTTAGGCTATGGTATAGTTCAAGTTTTAGCGCCACGGTTTGTAATTATACTTAAGTTTGACATAAATATACCAACTCAAATTTTGTAGACCCTGATTAATCCCCAAATTATAAGTGGAGAAGACACACAGAAGATTATGATAAAATTCGACTATCAGTATTGCATGTACATATTACTAAACAGTTTTCGGTGTTTTTGTTTTGTTGTTGCAGAAAACCTATTATGTACTGTACGGATATTTAGGGGCTTAAATTATTTTTGGCACCTAATATGGCTTAGATTATACAATGCTTCACTAACTAAGCGCCTATACGAAACTAAGCAAAATTAAAGTAAACCTATTAATAATTAAGTAGTTTAACCTTGACCTTTTAAGTTCAAATGTCATTAATGATGTCACACAAAACGAAATGCAAGTGCACGAACTAATAACGTTCTGGCACGTGCTTACGGTCTTTGCGCTTCCTCTATCTGTATAAAGATTATTATGATTATTATTTATTATTTACTGAGTGATATTAGGATTTGGGTTATCAACCTTTCAATCGTGTTAATTAGAGACACAACAGAAAGACAATGACAGCGCGGGCTCCTACGTCCGCTTGGGGTTTAATGAATTAAGAGATGCAGTGTTTGATAACCTCGGAGTCTATACTCCGGAAAACTATATTCGATCCATGTTATTCGTAAGCAAATTTTGTGTACCTAAGTACAATTGTAATTGTGTAATAAAAGCAGTAATTACAATCAGGTGTGTCATTGCACAACATCCATTTTACTGTTTCAAATGTAGCGAAATAAATACAGACAGATTTGTTTGCATTAACAATTCAAGCGGTACAGATTCAGGCAATGATCTATCCTTGTGCAGCGGGACAGAGTATATCCAAACTTAGCTAGCGAACCCACGCGGTTCAATCGTGCGGATGAACCTTTAGAACATACAATCTACAAATACATTAGCCCCTTATTAGTCAGAACCCGTACAAACTTCAGACGTACCATGTATTTTTAGAGGTTTAAGTTTCACATAACTATACGAGAGAGAGACAACGGCTACGGCGACGGATAAGATAGTAATCCTATTCATCCTAAATGTATCCTACTCCGCGAAATCCATTTTCTACTTTTGGAACGAAGTTCCTTATCGCGCGTTGTGAAAGGGGGCTAGACGAAAAAAATTCTTACGAAAAGTTGTCACGACACTTTTTGCTATAGTAAGCTATTGTAAGCTGTGCGGCGTCGCATATTCGCAGGGAGAGGGAGAGGGAGTGGGAGAGGGAGTGGTATAGGGAGGGAGTGGGGGTGAGGGAGGGGTGGAGGGAGAGGGAGAAAGCGGGAGAGAGGGAGGGGGTAGAGAGAGGGAGGGAGAGGGAGGGGGAGGGGGAGGGGGAGAGAGAGAAGATTGAATAGTTCACTAATCAATCGAAGGGAACTTCGTTCCATCCGGGTGTCCCTTGACACCTCTCAAGTTTTTTTCACTAACAACACTAGGCGACATCGACTAAGGGCGAGCCTCCACCAAAGCGGAGACGAGAGATGTCTCGTAATAGTTGCAATTAACCTATAGGATATTGTATTGTGCTGAAGCTAAGCACTGAGCTGTCAAAATGACGCAAGCTGATTGGTTGTACGACACGTCTCTTCTCGTCGCCGCTTTGGTGGAGTCTCGCCCTTATGAATGAATTCCTAAATAAAAACGTGGATTGTCAACGCTCGGCTCAGCGTGGAGAGTTGAAAATACGACCGAGCAATAAATAGACAGGCATTAATTTTAGACATCTCTTAGTTTTAATTTTTAGTTAATTTAAACTTTTTATTGAAATCAACACGTAAATAATCTTATAAGTAATAATGTTTAGAGACTCACTATTTAATTTAACCACAAACACCAAAAAGAAAATCAATATCACATTCACAAATGAGAAAACTTTACACATAATGCCTTTGCCAATCACACGATGCGTGATTGCAGAATATTTGAACTATGAGGCTAACTTTCTCATTCTAATTCCAACTTCAACTGTGAATTTCAACTTGTAGACAATTCAACAATCAAGTACTTTCTGTTTGTCCTAGGATACTTAAAACATAATCGCAGGCTACGGATTCGGATGGACGAATGCATTAAAAAACACGCACACGCGACTAATTCCAATCGAACGAAACCAACAAGTATCGAGAGAGACAAATATGATTGATAAACTCCCAACTCGTACGGCGGAGAGAGAACGAACGATAGCGAATGAAATCGGTCATGAATTATCGAGATGTTACAACAATCGATTGCTGGTTGCATTCTCGGTATATTTGCGATAAACACCAATTTATTTTTACGATTACCAACTTCAGGCCTTGGATTATACTCTTATGAAAACGATCGTAATAAAAATTGTTTATCAGAACATTTATGTAAAAAAAGAAACGTTGTTATATAGAAACTGTTAAAAATTGCCCGATATAACATTTTCAGTGAATATTTTCATGAATTTGACGAAAAAGAAAGACATTGAACCAACACGAGCCACAACGAAACTTACCAAACCGCTTTAAATAATGTCCGCTGTGGCTCCAGACCTATTTATCATTACATAATTTACTAATTCAAAAACATACCCGCCGCGCTTTGACAAGAAAACATTTATAATTTTACTTGAATGATTTTTTAAATAATTAATTCCATAAAAATAGTAAACAATCATCTAAACCAGTCACAATGACAGCTTCAATTTTAACAGTGTTCGAAAAAGTTTTACATCTTAAAAGAGTTTCAATGTTCGAAAGAAAAAAGTTTTTACTTAACAAAAGACAAAAATACTTACTGCTTATGTCTATGTCATCTTCGTCTCCTGAATGTATATGTCTCCCCTTCATGTCTCCATTGTAGCCATGTGTGTGCCTGGACAAAGAAACATTTATCAATGAAAACCCCAGTCATTCTAACAAGATCTCATTTTCACACGATATAGAATGATTTTAATTGGATAATGCGTCTGCTGATTGAAGAACTAGCTTCCACTCAATGAGCCATTCCGCATTATATACGAGTAGGTAAGTATTTACAAAATTACAAGAGTCGAAATGTTATTGTCAATGTATAGCATTCTCAATTTTAACCTCTTATTAGCATAACAGGTCTGCGTACCGTGTTTTGTTACACAATACATTTAAAAACAAGGGGGAATGCAGTCAGACCATTAATTAAAGTTTACAAAAAAATCTGTACATTTCAAATTTTAAAAACTAACGGTTATGAAGATTCTGCACCTTGCTTTAATTTATTTATATTATATTCTATTTCTTTAGAAAACTTACAGACATAACTGAAAGAAGGACAATTAGGTACGAGTTTACACTATTAGATAATATTAGAGTAAAGCAATAGACCGCAAGAAACATAGCCACCTAATCTCACTTTTATTTATTGACTAGCAGACGCCCCGCGGTTTCACCCACGTGGGTCCCGTTCCCGTGGGAATACGGGGATAAAAATTAGCCTTTGTTAATCCAGGGTGTCAGCTAACTCCATAC